>CM076570.1:2440793-3128031 GCA_034641835.2 Pinus albicaulis | reverse complement strand
TGCCCAATGTGAAATTCTGGAAGGAGAAAATCTGGGAGATTGCACATTTGAGGGGTTTAAGGGCTTAGGCTTAAGGCTTGAAGTTTCCTAATGCAAAATTATGGAGGCCAACCCAAAAAGATGGTGCATATGATGCAGGGTGAATGGCCACACCAAAGATAACTGTCCGCTGCTCGCAAACTACATGTAGCTTGGGGGACCCAGTGCTCTGCACCCTAGGGAAGCTGCGGGACCCAGTGGGCTGGCACTATGGTGTGATGACTGTCGCGTTGCTGGGATGCATGAAACCAACCACTACCCCCGCCTCGCCGCATATATCTCCGAAGTAAAGCAAAAATGGTGTAGGTTTTACAGGTCCGTAGGACATGATGAACAAAACTGCCGAATGTATGATCTAATGATCGACCGGGGAAACCTATATAGGGTACAGTCGGACCCCTCATCCCCTAGATCCCCCGCAGGTATAGGAGGATCCCATCCAGGGGCAGGGGAGGGGGATGAGGGGGCAACATGGGTAGGGGTAGGGGCCAACTAATCTGCTATAACTGAGGGGAAGTAGGTCACTTTGTGAGGGACTGCATGAACCCAACTCGACAATCCTGCAGATATTGCAGATAGCTGGACCATGTGATCGAGGACTGCCCAATTCTGATGGCCAAAGTGCAGGAAGAGAAACAGACTCCTATACAGAATATAAAACGGGTTAAGGTGGAACTTTGTGAGGAGGGGCTGAGCATTAATGCGATAACGCGCAGCGGTATGGCCACCGGGGGGTCGCTGGAAAGAGCTGAGATAGGGTGTCTGATCCATAAAGCAACTACTAAACCAGAAGACATGGGCTTATAGAAGGAGAAGGAGACCTCTGTCGCAGCTCAACAAGACTGTGCTCAAGACGAAACATCAGCTACAAATAGTAGAATTAAAGATGAGGTCAAACCATTCTTGCAGGCATGCATGAAGCTGCTGCGCAATCATTGGGCTGTAGAAAACCTCCAGGCCCTACTCGACGGTTGCGCAGGAAAAGCGAACCTAGTCATGAAGATTAATGATGTGCACAAAATTTATGAGAAGAAAAGATGCACTGGTTGAGAGATGCGATTAACTGTGCAGATTGGTGATTATGAAATGGACCAGGTAATTCTAGACCTAGGATCAGATGCGAATGTACTGCAGACTTGGAAATGAATGGGAGAACTTAAATTGGAATGGTCTACTATCTAGCTTCTCATGGCTAATCAACAGAAAATTCAGTCAGGTATACGCACTGATCACTGCACCTTTGAAAACGCTGCTTAATAAAGATGTTTCACTCGTTTGGGATGACGCGTGCCAAAATAGCTTTGAATTACTCAAGAAAAAGATGGTCTCTACACCTATTCTCACTTCCTCCAGTTGGGCGACGATATTTCATGAGGATACTTCAGGGATTGCCCTGGAAGCGGCCCGTATGCAGCTTGGCACCAAAGACAGTAATCACCCAATCGCATGTGCTAGTCGGACAGTATCGGGTGCAGAGAATGGTTACGCCACCACGTAGAGGGAAGGGTTGGCCCTGACCTATGCGCTACAGAAGTATCAACACAATCTGTTAGGAGCTCACTTTAAGATGATTACAGATCATTCGGTTTTAGAGCACCTGGGGAATAAGCCTGTGTTGGGGGGAAAGTCTGCAGGTGGCTGTTACTATTTCAAGAATACGATGTTGAAATCATCTTCAAGCCAGGAAAGTTGAGTACGGGGCAGGATCACTTGTCCCGAACTGAGACGAGCGAAGGACCCACTAGCGGGAAGAAAGGATTGCCTGATGCGCAGCTGTTCACCATTAAGGTCGTCGATGCGCATTTCACTGAGATCTCTCTATTCCTGACCACAGGCATGGCACCTGCTGAATATTCAGTACGACAAAAGAAGTTGGTTCACTGAGCGACGAATTTTACCATTATTGCAGCTCATGAAGTGCTGCGTAGAGATGGCCTGGAGCATGAAAACCATGCTCTCTTGGTAGAAGCCCACGAAGGCATAACAGGAGGTCACCACGCAGGAAATACGACGACACAAGAGATCTTGCAGGCTGGGCTATGGCAACACCAAATTTCAGTTGGAAGGAATCACATCAGAATGAAGCCGGTGCGTTGGGAACGTAGGAGATTTTCTCAGAGCGCAGGGGTGTGCTAGGATCGCAGGGGTACACTGAGCGCACCCCGGATGTGAAAACTAGCCGTTGAAACAGTCAAATCGGGTAAAAAGAAAAAAATTACTGTTGGATGGAGTAGGGTGGCCGACATTTAATGCGGCGATTTTGGGAGATTTTTTACTGTTTACTTGATGGTAAGTCCCGCGTGAAGTCTACCGTACCGTTGGGCGATCACCAAGGCTATAAAACAGGTGAGCTAGATTAGACACGAGTTCTATATTGCTTGAATAACTTGTACTTGGCCTGGTTGTCCTGGACGAAGTTGGGCTGTAAGAAATTTTGTGCCTATAGCATCTCTTTCATGACTGAGCAGCCTGCTCCCTCTGACAGTATCAATCCTAAGTTTATATTTTGTGCCAGAATGACAGTCATGAACCCTGCCAAACTCTCGGAGCTAGTGACCTCAGTGGAACAAGAAAATTTCTTTAATCATTGATTTACTTGCCATATGGACTCAGATGATCCTTGCTTTAAATCTTTCAGGTCGTTTACTATCTGATAGTAGGAATTAGGTTTCTTGAATTGCTGCTTTAATGCATTCTTGATTTCCTCAATAGTCACATTCGCATGTTGGTTAATGTATCCCATGTACCAATCCAAGGCTCTCCCCTCGAAAGCAAGGGATAACTATGCCCATTTCACCGCATCTCTTGCTACGTTCTGCGCAGTCCATACCGATCCTGTGACAAACCAGAATCGATCCATGTCCTCATCACCCACGCCCTTGAAGGTAGGTAGCTTCATGTGTGAGGCCATATCGTCTTCTGGTGGGGGTGGAGGTGAGTTTTTTCCCCTATGAGGGTTCGAAGGTGGCATAGATGGAGGGCTATGAGCAGCAAAGTTTCTTACTGGACTGTAGACAGATCGATCCCCTTCTTGGTTAGTTATGTAGTACTTACCACTGCGCGTTGTACCCTCACTCTAGTCGGAGCTCATTCACTTTGTCTGGCTACACAAAATTCTTTTTTCTCACAATAGGATCTTAATAAGTAATGGAAAAGTTTTAAAAAACTTACCCCAGAAACCCTTGAAGAACCTCCGCTCTGCTTCTGAGTAGGATACGAATTGGTCAACTGCAAATTTTGTCACAAATCCTCCTATCACATTGTCCACCTAGTGATCTACTGTGTGAGTGATGGTGTTATCAGTCTTTTCTAACTGCAGGATCTGCTCTGGGGTCCACTACATGACCTGTTCTTCTTTCCAACACTTTTGAAACTCGACAAGCCTTGCGAGCCACTCTTGGAGCTTGATCGCAATTGTTAGAAAGAAAATTTCATAGATCTCTGTGAAAATGTACTTATTCTTCCACTCCTCTGTGGTCAACTTCTTACTGTGATTTTCTTCTACTGCGAATTCCTGAACCTGTTTTTCAAACCATTCATCGATTTCCTTTCTCTCAGGTTTCTAATACGGCCTTGGCATTACCCGATCTCTCTCAAAATGCTCCCAGCCTTAGGCTAAACTATTAGTTCCTGATATATGTGGCTTGTGAGTTGTTGCATATATTTGGGGAGATTTCTAGTTCCTTATCAAAATTTTCGTTGAAAAAATAATGTGGACGCATTCTTCGAAGCTCGAAGCTCCCCAAATGTAACCTTACCAAAGAGAAATTTATAGCCCTTCGTTAGCTCAATTCCAACCCCACCATTCTCATTCTAAAAGTTGATAAAGAAAACGAGTTAGTTGTTATGAATTCTTCTGATTATCGTTGTAAGATGCTTGATCTCAAATCTCAAAGCGTCCTCTAATTTTGCATGCTTGTCTTATAAGTTGAATATTTTCCTATTTTATCATGTAGTGTGAACTTAAACATAAGAAACATTTCATCACATAACTCATACATGCATTCATGAAGAGAAAAAACAAAGGATTTTGTGATGAATTTCATCCCTCCTCGGCTACATCTCCGGGCCTGCTAACATCGCTAGATTGCTCCATATATTCATTGAAAAGGAGTACATGAAAGTTTGCTGATAAAATAAGTGGTTATTTCCCCTTCAAGAAAATATTCTCCTTCACCCTTCCTCCTGATCTTGCTTGTTTGAGGACGCCAGGTAATTCATTCACCCAACCATTGCAAAGCCCTGCATCTAAGAAATATGATACTTCTGAGAAGCATCCAAAGAAAATAATCTAACTTCAGTCTTCTTTCCTGGTGTACATTATTCAATCCCTGCTCTTATTTTTCCTTTTTATATAAATATTGTGAGAGAAAATATATGAGGAAATTTCATTTGACATTGCCTTTTGGGCATGATGGATAAAATTCGAGGAAATATGGAAATGAAAGCACATGATAGAGTTAATGGCTTAAGATTCATGCAACCATGAGCACTTAACCTCCTCCCCTTGATAAAATTAGTTTACAGTAATAGGCTTTGGATTGGCATTGAAAATAATTACACATTACTGAAATGTACAGTGATTTGTTTGTGTCCAAATCATGTGTGATTCACTACAGTGTGCATGGAGACACAGACTCAGGGCATATCTTTCCAACTTCATTCCAATAGACACCCTTCACGGCGAGGGCATCGAGCATACCCTAATGGCGATGAAGCAGAAGACTTCCAAAATTATTTCTTTTCCAACAGTCGTGGCTGAAGCATATGTTTGTCTCAGGAAGCAAGTTTTTCTTTATTTGCATGTTAACCAAGGTTTTCATGAATATTTTTCACAAACTAACAATATGCATCTAGTACATGTCGTACTTAAATGAGTGGATGAATTGTCGTGGAAGAAGTGTAGTCCACAAGCACAATCTCTTCGATCCTAAAAACCGCCATTGATATGCCCGAGAGGCATGAAATATATAGTAGTTGTTATTTTAAAAATCTTGAAATATATGTGATAATCACTATGACAAACATTTGGTGGACACATGATATTTGATAATTTAGAGAGGATAAATAATGTTAAATGGGTCCGACATGTAAAAATTACCTTGTAATTAAAATTGTGATTAAAAGGGTCCCTACATTAACATCCGTCTAAACAAAATATCATATCTATGTATTTATTTATAATCAAATTATATTTGTATTATCAATATGGTGACAAACACTATGGAATATCCTTTATTTTTGGTTGTATTTGTAGAGAAAGGATCATCGTCATATGTTTTTTTTTAAGGATCACTAAGTGTTTTTTCTTGGAGTTAAATTAACTAGGTAAAATCTTCTAAACTCATGAGTTTTGCTAAATTAATAAGTTTTTTTGTAAGTGTCAAAAAAATAAAGGGTTGATTAGTTTCTTATTGTTTAATTATTCAATTTGATGGAGCTTCAAGTGTTGTAATTTGATGAGTTTTGTGATTTTTCCATATCAAAATATAAAAAGGATTAATTTGTTTTTTTTTAAACATTACAAATTGTTTAATTGTTTTATGAGGTAGTTATTAGTTGCTTTCCACCTATCTTTCTAGTATATCTATTAGGTATTAGATAATTTTTGTATTTCTATATTTGCAAACTTGTTTTTCAAAGTTTATGATTATAATATTAATAATAATTTATTTTTAAGGTTGTTGTCAAGACAAACACCAATTTGTTGCATGACAACCCTTTCTTGTAAAATTATCATACCCATGAGGTGTAGACCAATTGGTTTGAATGGAGTTTAGTCCCCAAATGGTCTCATGTTCAAACCACGTGGGAAGGGGTTGTGGATGGAAGCCACTTATGGGGGAATTAAACTATCCCAAAGAGCATCAATGCTCAAAAGAGCTTCACACAATCCTTGGAAAGAACCATGAATCTTATCTTATTTTTATGTTCATTTTAGAGTCTTGCCTACATGCATTCTAGATTCCTTAATAGGAAGATTTCAATCTTATTTAGCCAATATTATAAGGTGGTTCCCATTGATAAGGATGAAATGAAAGAGGAAAAAGGAGCTAGTGGGTGCTGCACTCCCACCCCATGATGGGAGGCACCCACAAAATGCTTGCAAGCGTTGGAGCCATCAATGCCACAACATATGCACATAGTTTCCATGAGCCCTTAATACTTGTAATTGGTGATAGAACATAGATAAGGGGCCGAATCTTTGAAAAAATAAAGGGCCATGCCCTTGGAAATAATGTAGTGTTTATAAGTTTTAAAAATATATATAAATAATAAATGTAAAATGAAATAGATTGAGAGTAGAGAAATTTGAAGAGGACAAGACATCATTTCACTTTAAACACATATATTTTACCTTGGCGTTTCCATGAAAGCTACCATAAAGAGGTTAAACCATTCATATCGAACCTGAAAAAATGAAATAGAACAATACAAACAATGAATTAATAGCAATGCACTAAGAATAAAAGAAATCAAGAGTGAGTGTGAAAATAATTATCCAGGAATAGTAGAAATGCACTAAACTTAAGCATTGGTTTACATGGTTTCATTTTCTAGAATCCTCAAAAAATCTATGGATTTATGTAGTCTGTTTTGAAATTTCTTAGTGACTTTTATTGATATTGGTTTTTAATTTCCTTCCAAAGAAACCTTGATATTCCAAATATCTTTTTAATTTTGGATTATCAAAATTTTTGAGATCACAAAACATAATAATGTTGTAAAGATACACAATGATTAAGTTAGATTATTGATTATTTTTATTTTTATTTTTTAAATATAAAAAATAGATTAATCATTGAAATCTAAATATTCTAAAAAAAAAAAAAAATTCCCGCCAAGCAACTTTTAACTAAATCCAATAAAAAACAGATACATAAAAAAAAAATAGTGTTTGTCCAACGAGATTTTGGCAGCACTTAACCATATTTAAGTTTGCGGGAGGGGTTTATAAAAACCCTTTATTTTTAATAATGTTGAGCTCTTTTGGGATAGGTTGGAGGAGGACCGGCTTTGCCTCAGGCACTGCAGTGGAAACAATTCGCTGGGTATGGGCAAAAATTTAAATTTGAATGTCACCTCGAAGCTCTGGAAAGAGGTGATCCAAAGTTGTCTTCCACTCTCTACATTCTCTAGAGAGCAAGGGTTGTAGAGAGTACAACAACCAAAACATCGCGCTCGCTATTGGTTGACGCGATGGATTAATTGTTTGGCCTGTGTGAGGGCATCCTCCATCTTTCTTAATATAATTGCGGGGACATGTGAGACTTCATCCATTCCATTTGGCTCTGACATTGACAACTGTTAGCCTTTGTGAGGGTGATGCCGTGCCACTATTTTGTTGGGCTATGCAATTTTCATTTTCTCTTCGCCGTCAATGTTCAGCAATACCGTCACAGTAAGGATTTTGAAGGGTGTTGGTTTCAAATCTTGGCAAAGTTTGAAGTGGTAACTGTAAGTGATATTGCTAATTCTCACTAGACTTTAATATTTGATGGCAGACAATAAAAACAGGATGAGTTAAACTTATTTTTATCATTCATTTTATAAGCTATTTTTCAATCTCAATATATACAAATGCTGATACACAGTGTCCATACTCATTAGGTACTCACATTCTCTCCATAGAGTTCTGTACCTAGTACCAGCGTTTTAATTTTTTTATCATCACAGCACAACCATCAAGATTTTGTTTACGATTGAGAATGCTTTAGGCCTATTTTCTGTTTCACGAACACTATTTGGAATGGGAAAAGAGAACTGGGTTGTTGCATCGAGAGAAGCAAGGTGAGCTACAGCCCTGATGGGGGGGGATATTCATTACTTCATATGTGTGTAATGCCTAAACAAAGGGAAACATGAAATAAAAGTTCCTTTCTGAGTGGTGTATTTGATACAATTGGCAGGGTTTCATCACAATTGGAAGTCGCAATGAGTGCTTTCTCTTGTTGTGAAGGGATTGAGTAATAAAGATGGACCTATTCAAAACAGGGGAGTTGAACCTATATGATAACTAGTTGAATTTTGGTGATATATAATATATACAATTATAGATCAACTTAGCTTTAGTGGGTTATCTAGATCAGTTTGAACCAACCAGTTTCAACGCAGAGATCAGTGAGAGGTCATGGGTACAAGTCTAGTAGAGTTCCTCTAGGTTAAGAGTACATATTATAAACCAGCAGAATTTATCCTAGGTACCACTCCCTCAATGTAAGGAGGTACCTAAAAGGTTTCCTCAAGGAAGTTTTCCAAATAAAAGAAATAAGAAAAATATAGATCTGTCTTAACACTAGATCTATTAAGCTTCAAGAAGTTTAAACACGGTGTTTTTCAATCTCTCTTAGTGCTTAACAGATTCACGTTAAGATGGATCTATGCCAGTGTAAAGTTTCTAGTGGGTGGTGAAATTCCTACAACTGATTGAGTTTTATCACAAATTGAAATAACATAGAGTGCTTTCATTCCTAGTCTGAGAACTTAATGAGAAAGGGACTTAGTGAGGAGGGTTGAGTTATTCAAAACTGGGAAACTGAACGTTGGTGATCATGGTAGGTTCACAATAGAAAAATTGAATTTCAACAATCTAGGCGAGTTCAAGTTTTATATGGTTATGTTATTGACAATCCTGCTTTAGTGGGTTGTGTAGTATTTTTGATCCTGTGTTAGAACATATATTTCGATCTAAGAAAGACTTGTTTAAGTTATTGGAAATTGGATATATCAGAGGGGCTAGTTCAAAGCGGAAGAATGAAAACCCTGACGGTAAAAATTCAACGGAGAACGAAAGCAGTGTAATTTTCAAATAATTAATTCTGAGCAGATTTTTGTTTGCCTTCTAGTTAGGCCATATGCTAATTCACATTTGTTTGGCTCAAGCTTTCTGCCTTGGCATTTCATCTTGGGCATGAAGATGCCGGAAATGCAAATACACCCGTTTCATCATTGTCCTCACAAAACTTCAGTGAAATGCAGAATACATCAGGAGTGCATTCTAGTAAGAGACCTAATAAGGTTAGATGGGTTTTGAATAGTTCAGAAGGATCCTGGGTACCTCTTATAGATGAGGACGAGATGAATGGATCATGAAGGAAGGGGAGCTGATTTTTGACCTCGATGCCAATGCAAACACATGTAAATAGTACTTTCATCTCAAAATCATTTTATCTGCCATTTTATTTCTCACGTAGCATGATAGCCTTGCATATCATTTACTGATGTACATGTTATTTTTCGCATATATCTATTACACTTCTTTTAATAGTTAAAGCTTCTTGTATTGATACCCTTAAAGATTTCTAGTGAGGAATTTCAGTAGCAACAACATTATTTTAGTTTCTTTATTTCTTATGTGTTGTTTAATTCCTTTCAACAATTTTAGTTTTTTCCGCTTGCCCTGCTGAATAATTTTACTTGGGAGCAGTCTACTTTTAGACGAAATGGAGCTCCCGTCCAACGACTCCCTTCGGCAATGGGACAGCTTCGGCTAGCACCCCGTCGGCATCCGTTGTTTTGACTCGATAGGTGGGCCGTGCTCCGCTACACTGATCTCCGTCGGCTGCCTCCACCTCCTCTTCGCTCCACTCCGCCTCCCCTTCGCTCGCGCCTGACTACCATTTAAAATTTAAATTCTTAAATTTCTTTCGCGTCCAACTACCATTTTGATATTTCACTGCGCTCGACTACCATTTCAGAGAGCCTAGCTAAAGAGAGGATTTCGAGAGCCGAGCTGAACCGTTGCAACCTCTAAAGATCCTTCCAATTCCATTAAAAAAAAACCTCTTCTTAGGGCTTCTAGATCTGCCCAACTACAGTTAATGGTTGACTGATCTTAGGGCTTCAAGTTCTCAGATCTCAGATCTGCAATTTGTCTATTAAATTTCACAGATCTAGGAACCAATCATACAGATGTTCCAAACATTAAATTTACCCTCCTACATGCTAGTCCACACCTTATATGATACCTTTCAGATCTAGCACAGTCATAAGTAAAAAATTGAGCTGAAGTATGTCATAGATCTGAGCTATTTTGTAGACAGGTTCGAGTGTAGCCCACACATGAGCCTACACCCAAGTATACTGAAACTATTACAGTCCTCTATAATGGTTGTTGTTCTATGTTGTCATATTTTATCCCACTGTCCGAGTCTTGTTGTTATATGTTCGAGCTAAAAAAAACTTTCAACCTCCCTTCCACAGGTTCACAACACCACAGGTCTCCAAACAGTGGATAAGAACTAGTCCAAGCTTAAGGTTCGAGGATATTATTGTTTTTGTCTGAATATGAAGGAAATTTATCTCAGATCTGAGGCTATTGCTGTTCGAGCATCAGGAAACTCTAGCACAGAACCTGTTACTGGACCGAGTCTGAAGCAGTTTAGTCCGAGCCTTTTATTATCCAAGTTCAACAGTCCGATCAACACCGACAGCTCTTCAATATGTGACTGTTATTTTCATGAAATATCTCTGGCCTACCTCAGAGATGCCAGGCCCAAAGCAGATAGCCTTTATCGTTGCGTTATACTCCTTGTCTTCGTTGAAGAGTGTTAATTAATTTTTTGGCCTAATTTGAACGTCCTTTTTAGACTTTACAACATACCCAGGAAGATACTCATCCTAGAGAGAAGGGCTTCTTCAAGTCCTCACATCTTCAAACTGACATCCTATACTGCTGCTATAGAATCCTTCTTTCTGCAACCCGTTACAGAGAATTTTCATACAGAAATAGCACAGAAAACATACCTTATTTTCTCGCTGTTTGGTTTGCTCCTCTGCTGTTGATTTCAGACTGGTTAGAGCACACATCACAATCCCTAACAACCCTCAAATCTGGCCCATAATAGCTCCCCTTTGCTGTGGCTGCCCCTCCACTCTACTCCTTTAGGGAAGTTACAAGCCCTTATACACAGATTTTCCTTCCTAAATAATAGCGACACCATATAGGTATATGAACAGACCTGCAACAGCCTCTTATGAGGGCTATACACCCATCAAGCAACCCTTAAAACAGTCCCTTTTGTTGTGGTCTTCTTCCAAGGGACCTCGGCCTTTCTTCCTGCACACGGTCACCCAAAACAGACTTCAAACAACCTTCTAATACTTCTGTTTTGACCCTTAAGCAAGGCCACAAAAATCTCCAGCATTCTCATCCTTCCAGTTCTTTTCCTCAGCCTTCCTTAATTCTCAGCGGCAAGCATCAGTGAGGCTTCAGAGGCCTGTAGGATTTTAGAGACAGACCACCCATAAATTGCTGTGGTTTAGGAAAGGAGAGATGGTCACATTGTAGGATGAAGTTTTGGGCACTTTGTAGCCCCAAACACTCTTACACTTCCCCTGTTTTAGGTTGATAAGGCTTGCGGCCTATCACAACAATATGTTGTCACTTCCAACCAACCCAAAACAACTTTCTCCTTACCTCTTTGCAGCCCAAACAGACCTGCGTAGCTCTTGAGGTTACTCGACCTCCTTGCTAGATGAAACAACCCCACAAGCAAGTGCTGGAAGGCTCCACACAACCTTATCCTCCTCGTTGTGGTAGCCTATCTCCTGTGGCCTCAACAGAAATGCCCTAGCTTACTTGACTTAATTCTCCTTCACCTCCAACGAGCTGTGCTAATGTGTATTTGTTATACCAAAATGGATTAATAGATCAGAGATTACTTTTCAACATAAATTGGGCTTTGTCTTCACCTCAACTCTGATACCATGTTAATTTGAACATGTTCTATGCCATTTCAGATCAGGGCACAAAATACTGAAGCAGATAGAACATACCAATAGATCGATGGAAGACAAGACAAAACAGAGATAATGAATGGTGGCGTTACAACGATCAGCATGATGCTTCAACCAACAAAGTCTCCAATAGGTCATTCAGCCAAGTGTGTCACACACAACCCCAAGACAACCAAAATAAAGAATACTCCACAAATACGCAACACCAAGAACGTAGCTCCAATGCCATCAAGAGAGAAGAAAATCCTCCACACATTGTGTGTATAATGAACTCCAAGTCTCTCCAATATATAGGTATCTTTGGGGGCATGTAACACGTCCTTTAAGACATTTAAGTCTATATTATATTCCAGGCCGACCTAGCACATAAGTGGAATAAATTCAAAGTACATGTTTTTCTCATCTGATCGAGATGATCTTTAGATCAATCTTACACCTCTCCAAAAGAGGAATCCAATAAAAATATTGGGATCGTCATCTGAGCAGCACAACCTAGAGTTTGAACCTAGTTGCCCAAATTTAACAGGAAGGCTATTCATGCGAATGCCCAAACGGTATGCTCCTTTATCTAAAAATGGCCCCTTTCCCATTTATAGCTCTTTTCACATTTCTACGGTCGTTCTCTCCTTGTATGTGTGCCTTGATCTGGGTATTTAGTCTTCTTATTTGCAAAGTCAAGGAGTTAATTTTCATGTGATTATCAATTTATCTATGCCCCGATATAGAACCAAGTAATGGAAATAACATATTAGGCATAGATGTATTCTCCATTGGTAGTGTGTATCACATACATTCTTTCATTCGATGTTTGAATGTAAGTACATATCTGGAATTCAACATATACACGAAGTTCGACTAGCCTTAATCTTTTTTTTATTCCAACAGAAATCAAAAAGTATAATGTCATAGCTATTAAGCAGCACATTTGTTAACACTTAGAGTCATTGCCTACATTAAAACTCACGTAGGAACTTCTATCATTTTAATGGATTGGTAGAATAAAAAATATTAAACACAAATTCAAGAATTAAAACATCACTATGAATTAGAGCAAACTCCATCATCTAGGAGTTGAGAGCATTTATGCTATAACATTATTCTCTCTATAAGTGGAGTTGACAAATATTTGTCTACCATGATTCTAAATGGAGATTTCTGAGTTCAATCCTCCCATTAAACTAATCTACTAAGACTTTGGAATTTCCAACTAGTTTGAATGTCTTTACCTGTTTCCAATTCACATTACCATTAATTCAGCAATAGAATTGCTTCCTTGACTCATTCCAAGTTTGCCCTTGATCATCACATCCTTAGACAAGCACTAGATAGTCCTTGCTCTACACCTTCCCCTTTGGTTGACTGTATCAAAACAACCCCACACCCCTAGGTTAGAAATTTCTAGCTCCTTCACATCCCTTTGAGAAACAAGAAAAGGGCATGCCTGTGTCGTTTTACTTGTCCCAAATTTTTGAATTGACCATTGAGATCTAAAACAGGGTAGCTATTACTGACCATATGCTGGCTGTGACTATTATATGGTATTGATAGCATTTGCTACTAGTGGAAAGTGATTACCACGTCCATTCCAATTTTGTGCGATATGTGGCCTAGCTAAATGAGAATTGGCATTGTCTGTGTACAATTGTTGCATTGGTGTCTAACCATTAGTGATGTGCTGATTTAAATATCAATGGCCTACAGAGACACAGATTCAATATGACCTAGGGAGTTCAATGAGTTATAGGCACATATTTTTTATTTGAGAATAAGATTATATGAAAATGTGTCTATGACTACACGACAATGATTTTGTTAGTTGATCTGTGATGTACCAATTCTAAATTATGCAAATTTTTCCTTCCTAAACAAACATTCTTTGACAAATTTTTACAAACAGTTAGAGTGCAATAATTTCATTAAACACTTGGCGTGCACAGTAAGGGAAATGCTGCAGTAAGAGGAAATAAGAGGAAATCATTAATTTTATTGGTTAATTCAGAAAGCTATTACAATATAGGAATATCAAGGAAACTGGAGGTTCACTTGGTGACATCTTTTGACCAATCTCGGCCCACTAGTATAGACTAGTATAAACTTAGAAAGAAGATACAAAATGTTAGCCTCCTTCAGAAATTCTGAACCCTTTAATCATGCTGCTTAGTACATATAATTTGGCCTCAAATTTCTGTAGGAAACATACATTTTTTCTCAGCTTCATAATATGATTATTGATCTTCAATATGTCCTCCTGAAAACAATGATATATGGTGCCAAATCTGAGAAAAATCACCCCTGAAATATTAGCCCTCCCTCAGGAATATATTATCAGCATATTAATGATGAACTCCATCAGGAGTATGACCTTCATCTTAGATGCTCTCGGCCCGTGTACATCTCATTCTGTAACTAAAATTCCCTACAAACTTAGGTAGAGTAGGCTTGTGGATTTCAGTGTTTGCAAGTGGTGACCTAAGCCCTGAATTCCATTAAATGTTCTTCTTAAGGAGATGCGCTCTAGTTATCTCCCCCTTTGACCCACGACCTGAAGTGTGACCTTAGATGTTTCTTCCGTTGGTCTAGATAACATGCTTCTAGCCAAAATTTTGCAGGAATCAGTTAGTATAGGATGACCATCAACTTGTATGCATGACAATATTACTCTTTTCTTCCACTTGACTAGATGGAAGTGCATGCGATTCTTGAGATTCCAAGTATTGAAGAACATTCAATTTTTCAATCTGTTCAAGAGGCAAAGAACACCATTATTAAACCTTTTGGTCACTGCTACTTAAATGGAAAGGTTTGATAATTTTCAAGAGCAGTGGTTAGTAGGGGTGGGGTTCATAGCAAAGTGTATGGGAATTGTAGTAAAAAATGTTAGGTACTGGAGATGACATCAGGCTCAGGAATGGCTGCTAAGGCAAGGTGGGTTTCTCTTAAGAGAAACATGGTGAGGAAAATGTCTGAATGGCCGTGAAATTTTTATCTAGCCAACATTGAAGATGTAACTGTTTGGATCATTGTCATGTGTAGGTGGTGCCAAAGAATGATCTAGTTGTCTTGTTTGTGGTTGCACAATTTCTCATACAAAGATAGATCATGAATATGCAAATTTTAAAGCAGAGTACATTGTTATTTAAGCATTTGAATTGGTTCTTCAACAATACATCAAGACAAGGACTTTACTGACCCATGAAGGCTTCCACAAGTGCTAAGTATTCACAACTGAATGTACAACAAAGATCACCAAGGAAAGGTTGATCCTCTCATCATGCCACAAGGAAACAAGATTGAATACACCTTTTCTTAAGCTCAGATTTCAAACAAAGAATAGATATTAGACTGATATGATGATAACAATTCAGATAAGAGATAAATATAGGTTTCATACCTCCTTGACATACCTTGGATAGATGGTATAGATCTCAGACCAATACGACAGACTTAGAACAAGATCACAGATTTGGATCTATGCTACAGACTTTGATCAACTGTCACAAGACTTTAGTCTAGTCTTCACTGATCTCTGACATATATACCACAGACCTAGATCAAGCCATAACACTTCGGTCTAGTCACCATTGAACTTGGATCAAGCCACAAATGAACTCAGATATGTTCCAAAAACTTCGCTCAAGCCATAGAAAAACTCAGATATGTTGTCACAAGGTCACAAGCCATAGAAGAAACATGTTGTTATAAGGTCTCAAGTGCTCCAAAGAATAAAGCCACTTAATCCTCGAGTTGAGGTCTAACAAATCAAGAGCAAGCTACCTCCACATATGCTTGTTCATCATGGGCCAACCAAGGGTTCACGCATACACCATGTAGATCATATCGCATGGTCCCGAACTCCAGAGATAAAATTTCCTCCTTCAAGTGTCTAGTGCTCCTTCTAGGTAGGTACTTTTCCTAGCCAAGCAAGTGTGTTGTATGTTTAGTTGGTTTTCCCATTTTCGGTTTCCATGGTAAATCTTGTGTAAATTGTGAATATGCCACTGTTTTATTTCTATTTTTCTTAAAAAATTTCTTGCTCTGATCCTCTTTCATAGGTTTACAAGTCACTGGAAAAAAACATGAAAGACAACCTGCAGAAGATCCTGCCAAAAATATGAGCAGAATGGGTATTTTCTGTTTGATTTTTATAATGGCATGAACCAAACATGTAGTCATCAGACTCATGTGTCAATCTCACCGAAAAATTTTAAAAAAAAAACTTGGCACTTACTTGCCAGTTAGCATTCAGGCTAACTAGTAACAAGTGCTTGCAAGTGAAATTTACTGCTAATGAGTTAGACGCACAAGAAGCAAGTTCGGGTCACACACAAGTTAAAAAAACTCATTTTCTGAGCTGTGCAAAGTTTGAGATGAGTCCAAATTAAACAAGTGAGCTTCGTTACTATGGTCAGAAATACACTTGCTACTATGGTTTGTATTGGTGTATGCATTCTCAATGCATGGAAAAAATTGTTGCAAGGAAACTAAATAACCAAGCAGAAGCCGACATCTGATCCAACTTACTCTAATCAGCTTCTGAGCCATGCAAAGAAGGAAATTTATTTTTTTCCATAGAATACTCTGATCCAGCTTCTGAGCCATGCGAAGCAAATAATTTTATTTGTTCCATAGAATTGACAAATAAAGTACATTAGTGTAGAATTTGTTCCATAATCTTTTCCTTAGGCATACATTAGGTGTAGACTTTGTTCCATAACCTTTTACTTAGGCATACACTAGGTGTAGACTTTGAGATTCCTAGATACAAAGGGAAAAAGTGGGTGTTAAGATTACAATTGAAGTGTTGGATTACCAATGTGATAAAAACTTTTTAAAATAAATTATATGTACATAAAACAACGAATAAAATCTTATTTTAGAGATCATCTGCAAAAAAGTTTATTCATTGTTTGAGAAGATTTAATGTCAAGACATTAGAGGAACATCTAGACTATCAAATGTATGAACTTTGTACCACCCTTGTAAGAAATCAACTAGTATGAATTCATTGGGGAGAAGTAAACCCTCCTTTCATAATATATCAGCAATCATGTCATGTTCTTTGTATATGTGGAGGAAATCTAGTTGGTCAAAACCACACAAAATTTATTCAACAAGATGGGAAATAGCCATTAGATTAATATTTATCATGGGAACTTCATCCTTCATACTCCTTATCTCTAAAGATAAATCACCCATCATGGGCAACAATTGAATGTTCCTATAACTAGCAAATTTCAAGAGATAAAACAGAGATAAAAATTCAATGATTTATTGAATTCAGGTTGGATTATGTACATATGTAGTTAATTATCTTTTATTTGGTTTGTTTATTTATTTATTTATATTTTTTGGACACCTAATCCATTAGGGTTGGTGTGGAGGAACATGAACCATCACTTTGAATCAATCCCAAGGGACCTTGGAAGGATAATCCAAATGTCACATGTACTTGTCTTTATATGTATATATGGTTAATATTATGCAATCTCATGTATATCCTAAATATCTCTTGCATTCTCGTGAGCCCAATAGTGGTATTAGAGCCATGACTTTGTAGCAGTGGCCATTGCCTACGACTTTGTAGCAGTGGCCATTGCCTTGAGTATCATATAGAGCCTATTAGATATGCCTTGTTAGGTCTAGCATTCCATGTTGATCATTCTCCATTGCATCACCTCTTTTTGGTAACATTTGTTTGTAGTTATAACATTCCATTACCTTTATTTGCAACCATTTATCTATGTGTGCGTAGTTTTGAATTACCTATGCACTCTACAACATGTGTCAACTTTGTCATTTTACAACAAGAAGATTTTCTCCTTGTCTGGCTAAAATGATATTACTCTTCCAACACTTCAATTGTAATATTAACACCCAATTTTTTCTTTTGTATCTAGGAATCTCAAAGTATACACCTAGTGTATGCCTAAGGAAAATATTATCGAACAAAGTCTGCACTAATGTACTTTTTTTGTCAGTTGTATGGAACAAAGAAAATGACCTGCTTTGCATGACTCAAAAGCTGATTAGAGTAAACTGGATCAGAAATTGATTTGTTCAATAGAATTGAGAAAGAAAGTATATTAGTCCTCCTCACCTTCCAGTACAAAAATCCATTAGTGTAATTATGTAAATAAGCTTACTAACCAGGGGCAAAAGTGGACACTTCATATTGTAATGCCCTTCCAAATGGGCTTTAAAATGTACAAGTGTTAGCAAGCTCAACAAGAGAGGTTAATAAATGACCCTATTAGGTGGTTTCAAACTCTAAGGGGGTGACAGGTCCATGGTACATCCATCAAATGGAAGGTGTCGTGTGAAATGATGATGGAACAGAGTGGGTGCAAAGGGAATGCTCCAAGCCACATGCCATGGCACTAGGGTAGCTATGATGAAGGAAGCCCACACATTGGGTATATGGATGTAATATGCATATTTATACAAACATTTTTAAGTCTAGTTTAGACATCCAAAGACATTACTAGACTCTCTAGGACATATATGAAGTGTGATAGACTGCTGAAATTTTGAGACTCGTAGAGAAAAAAAACAAAATAGTTTCCTATTGGCTTTTTATGGTGGTTGTAAGGTGGCATCAGTGCCTCCCAAAGCAAATGGGTATATGGGGTTAGAAAAGACTCTCGAGAGGACAAAGTCAATGAGACAATGATGGTGGTAACACTCCAACTTTTAGGTTTACTCAAACCTTTTCCTTTTGTCCTATACTTTAGAAATTCATCAAATGGGAGATCACAAGTGAAGACAATCACCGAGATTATGGGTTTTTGTAATATTCCAAATTAGCAGTCAGCTAATTGGAATATTAATTTTGATTTATTTTGGCATTTGCTAATGTTGGGTAGAAATTAAGCCAAATAAAGTCGTTTCCTAAAGTCCCCAAGGGAAAATTGCGGCTTTAGTGGTGGGGTCGAATTGGCCTTAGGTGGTAGCGTAGAAGAGGCACGAAAAGGACAGTGTGGGATTGCTTAGAGGAAGGTAGTGCATGATTGGTCAAGGAGAGGCAACACATGCCAAGGTGGGACCCAAGGCATACGTTTGGCCTCAATGCATAAAATGAAGAAGGGAATGCTCATTTGGCATTCATCCATTCATCTTATTACTCTTGGTCATTTTAACTAAAGCACGCTTGAGCCAGATAGCCATGTTTGTAGTGCTGTTTAGCACACGAGATCTTCAAGTAGAGATCTCAAACTCTACCTCGGGGGACTTCGAGTGCTCGCTTAGGAGAGGAGTTCTGAATTTTTGTGGGGGGAATTACACAGCAGTAGCAACAGGAAGAGCGTAGCCCCTTTAGGACTGCACAAAGGTATAGTAGGTTGCGCAGTGATTGCGTAGTTCAGTTCGGTGTGGGTGTCAGGAGTGTGGAGAGCAGCGGAGTTTCAACAAGATATTTGGAGGGGAGATTAGCCACCTCCTACCAGGGATATTGGTAGCTCTCCAGAGGCATTTTCCAGCAGATTCATCCAAAGGTTCAATTTACCCAGCAATGTAGTGAGCCAAGCCCAAGAGGACCAGATTCCGAAGTCAAGCTTTGGGCTAACCCTTTCTAGGTTTTTCTGGGTTTATTGAGGAGAAGCCAAGATTAATTTGACAGAATTTTCTGGGTAGGTTTGAGGCTTCAAACATACATCCTAATGCAGACAACAAGTAGAGGAGCGAGAGGAAATTGGGCCAAAATTCTGGGGTCAACATCTGGCCAATTCCTTCATGGGTTTTAGTGGGTTTGGTGAGTAGAGTCTGGGGCTAAAAGCCCAGAATTTTCTGAGCTGAGGAAGAAACTAAACTAGCAGTCCAAAGTCAGCCAACAACAACGTTTTTGGGCTAGGCAACGCAGAGACTGAGCCACGCAGCAGCACTTTTAGCCAAAGTTTTTTCTTGGGTTTTATTTTTTCTTCAAGCCTGCCTTGAGTAGGCCCAGGTTCAAACTTTCTAGCACCTCAATTGTACTCTTTCCCAATAAATTAATAAAATGGCTCAACAGTGATTTTGGCTCTAGTTTGAGCTTGTAATGGTGTTTGCATTTTTGCTTGTCTATTTGCACTTTTATTGCTGTTAATCCCCATT
The DNA here is from genome assembly GCA_034641835.2 of Pinus albicaulis. NCBI lineage: Eukaryota > Viridiplantae > Streptophyta > Pinopsida > Pinales > Pinaceae > Pinus > Pinus albicaulis. The sequence continues at coordinate 3,108,168 of CM076570.1, read as the reverse complement.
TGGGATATTACAGTGGTACCAGAGCATAATCTTGGCTCAGCCTGTGGGAAACCCTCATTCTATGACAAGACCAGAATAAAAAACTAAGAAATCATGGGATCCCAAGAAAGGTTAAACTCATATGCCATGGCAATAACCTTGAATGAGGTGATTAGGGTGCAACAAATGATGGTTAATGTGGGGAAGAAACTGATTCATGCAACAATTGGGAATCAAGACCATTCTCAATTATACAACAAATCCGCTATGCTTAGACTGGTAGATAATACATCAAGATGGCAAGACATTATTGCAACTGATGTGGAGTTATTGACAGCAAATTGGCGGGCATACCAATCATTGGGACATGACGTTCAAGTGTCCCTCTCTTTTTGGGAGTTCTGTGAACTAATATACATGCACAAATCAGGGGGAGTTCCATGGAATTATGCAGGGATGGTGAGTCAGATTAAGGAATGAGATGAACGAGTAGTTGAAGGGGCCATGGTTGGCAAGGAGACAATTAAGCATACACTCGATCATGAGACACCACCCATTGTTGAGGTATCTATTGATGGGGTATCCGAGGTTGTGACTGAGTTCTCTAATGATAGCAACACATCACAGGTTGATGAGGTGTCGAGAGATAGCTCCACAGTTGTTGAGGAGCCGATAGGTAGAGAGGCCTCTGTGTTGGAATGTCTATGGAGGAGGGTGTGCAACCATTCTTTGGCTAGCCCTTGATGAGGCGCTAGGAGATACAGAGGTATTGGATGATGGTCGCACACAACAGTGTCATTAGCTTCAGGCCGTCCTTCTAGCTTTGAAAGGGAAGGCCACATCAGTACGAGAGGCTATTTTGTTGCAAAACGAGGAACTGGAGGGCATGAGAGTGGTTATTGCCAAGTCAGCGGCCAAGTTGGCCTACATTGGGGAATGGTTGGATTCCCTAATGGTACAACTAGAGGGCACATTGGAGTATTAGAGCGGCCCCCTTCAGGCATACATAGAAGGGGCTAGCAACAATTTTGGGTCACCTCTTCCCATTGGAGAGAGAGAGAAGGAGCTACCTAGTCAGATTTCATATGTTGATCTGGATCGCGGGATGAGACGATTGGAGTTGCACAGGGTGCAACATCCACATGTTGAGGTTGGATGGTGTTACACAGCAATTTGTCACCGTCCCTGCAATTCCCCATCCCGCACATTGGAGGGCTTATTCCGTGACCTGTGAGCAGTGACATGATCTAAAAACACTTTCATGGCATTCCCCTAGACATGGAATTTCATTCCTCTGAAGACAACTCCTTGTGAAAAACCCTAAAAATAGCCTTTTTATCCTTGGCGCGACTTCTCAGTGTCATACCTGCGCCAATGGGGGAAATCCTCCAAAGAGGGCGCCCCAACTGGTGCACTGTCTCAGTGTTGTACTCGTGCCAGGCTTAATAAGGAGTGCTTTTAAAAAATAAATGGCGGAAGATTGACTCCAACAAATTCCTGAACTGGACTCTAAATCGAGTTGGGATATTTGGCTCCAGTTCTCCATGTAGAGGAAGTAGTTTTCCACCTCTCATGGAAGCTTCTTTGAGGATAGGGCCAATCTCATGATTGTAGGGATCCCAACTCCCCTTCCCCCATCTATATAAGCTTGCCATTTCCCTTTTCAAGCTAGTCTCCAAGAGCCTTCATAGCCTAAAGAATGCTGCAATAGTCCTCATAGAGCCAAATCAATAGCAAAGAGATTCATGATCGAAGAGAGAGGCTTGTACCCATTCCCGACAAGCTTTACCAAGACGTATTCTGCTGACGACCCGCTGAAGGAAGATTCAGCGTCAGAGCCAGGTTGTATTTTCCTTTGTATGAATCAATGATAAGCGACTATTGGTTATGGTTCCACTCGTATTGTTCATTATGATCATGAGTTGTGTCTTCTATGACTGATACATAATTGCATATATCGGGTTTTACGCTTGTGTTTGTCGTGTTTCTTGTGTGTGCAGGTGTTCGATCGCGGCGAGCGAGAGGATTGTGATCTGCCGGAGCAAGGAAACGGGAGTGCCATCTTCCCTACAAACAACAACATTGGACTTGAGGTAGGCCTTCATCGCAAGTTGGTTTATTGCAATTAGGAACTTGCACCTTAGCGTGATACGATTGTTGCCAGACCTGATCTGGGCTAGTAGGGATCGCCTCTGTCCGCAGAGGGGATTTACCTCCACAACAAATTGGCGACTTCGCTGGGGAGTTAGCTTGTTGTTTGCTTTATAAACTATAGACGGAGCCTGAAGTTAGCCATATAGCCTTCGAAACGCTCTTTTTCTGCATTAGCAAAAGTAGATGAATGTTGCTTCAGTCAATCTCCGGTCTAGTTTATGAACTAAACACTTGGAGTATTGTCTTGTCTTTCGGTCAATTCTTGACTTTTCTTGCTTGATCAACTCTTTTGGCTGGCTCTTTTCATGTCTTTGAATTTTGGTCTGAGCTTCAACATCACTGGTCTGCATCTTGGATTGCTCTTTTTTATTTTTTGCATAGCAAACTTGACTGGTGCGCTTATTAGCCTGACAGTTGCGCCAATTGGCGCTAGTTGACAGTTTACTACCCGCGCCAATCCTGTTATGGCACTAGTTTCAGCCTGACAGTCGCGCCAATGCTGTGAGGTGCTAGGGTTGGCTCTGTTTTTAGCTTTTTGAGCTTGATCTGTGTGTTTGGTTTCATTTTTATGACTGCTTGAGTGTTTTGGAGCCTTGTTTGACTGACTGTGACCTTCATCCTTTGGTTGTTTGCCTGTTTCTATCGATTTAACATTCTAGCCCTAGGGCATCTAGGTACTATTGTGCATCGAGCCTCCCTTGGGAGTTTGTGGTTTTTATCTGTTCAGTCAACTTTGTGATTGCTTCTCTGCATTCGTTTGGTGGTTGTCTATCATTTTATTGCGTTATTTGAGTGCTTGGCTTCTTCTTCATTCAGATTTCTCCTTGTCTCGTTTTGGGCCTAGATTACATGGTTCATTTGAGTTTTTGGGTCTCTTTTGATTTGAGAGACTTTTTTTCAATTTGAGGTCTGATTGTATGCTTGCATTGAATCAAATTTGATTGTTTTTTCTCTTTGCTATCGCTTCTCAAATTGCTTCTTATTAGTTTTCATTTTGTTTAGTGCACTTTGCTCTTAAACATTGAAAATACAAAAAAAAACCTCTTTTGCTTTCGATTAGTTAATGTGAATTAAATCTTTTCTCTGTTATTAGTGATTAGTAACTTTGAAAGAAAAGCTTTTAGTTTCCATTAGCTGCATTAGAGACGTTATTTGTTGTTGTCTGGTCATTTTGTTATTGTGTGAAAAGCTCTTAACTCTTTCGTAATTAGCTTTCATCGAATGAAATGATATACTGTGGCATGTACTGTGCATTTAGGAGATTTTGAGACACAACACTCGCTAGGGCCTGAAAACTGAAACATAATTGAAGATAAACATTAAAATTTATTCAATTTACACTAAGGCAGCATTGAAACATTAACGAAATATTTAGAGGTCTAGGCTAGAGACGTGTTCCGACATCTTTAAACCTAGTAGCTGTCGTTCGCCTCTTGGCTTTAGATAGCACTAGTACGGACTCGTGCTCCCCGTACCGTCGCGTATATAAAGGGAGACCCCACTAGGTTTCTATCCTTTATCCATAGGAAGCCGAGTCTGCTGCCCTATACCCGTGATACATCGGACACAGCATTCGAGGAGATTGCCTGCACGTACGTTAAGTCCTTGGTTGATTTCTCTTTCATTTTGAAACCAAGGTGTATATTGCAGTTCACGGTTATTTGGTACACCCTTTGCCTAGCATTCTTGAGCAGTCATTTTGATCTTATCTGACTCCTTAAATTTGAAAATATCACCAAGTGCTTGTCCTTTCACGCTTGCTTCAAAACTGAAAGAGATAGAGTCATCTTTCATCCGTTTCTCGACTCTTAAAACATGAAACGGTGAAGTTTCTAAGTTTCAATGTCGTAAAATAAATCACCCGCGATCACACGCCCTGTTATATTTTGCTTGTTGGCCGTTTGATTGTGTGCCTTGAGTATTTTTCAGCCCGTGTGTTGTGTTTGATCTTTTCCTTTCGTCGTTACTGTCATAGTGGCGGAACCTTCAGTTTCGTCTACTGGTAGTCCATATACGGACGATTCATCAGAGGTCTCGTAATCCTCTGCTGAACATCAACAGCCCATTGTTTTCAAGTTTCCCGACGAGGGACCGGTTCTGTCTGAGCTTCCCTTTGGAGGACCAGTTGAGTTCAATTGGCCCTTTTCCGACCCTTGGTCTGGATTTGGAGTAGGGGAAAATTTCCCTCCTCTGACATTGGGTTCGCCTTTTATAGCTGCTGTTATTCCTCCTAGTCCTCGCCGTCTATTACGAGATCTAGCGGTAGGTTCAGATATGGGTGCATCCAGCCATTATCCCAGTGAGGAAATCCCCACGTCTGGTGAAGATTACCAGTTGTTCCCAGAAGACAACCCCGAATTATCTGTCATGTCCTCGCCTGGTCCTTCACTACCAGCAGGGTATAGATCTTTAGGTCAGATTATCACCATCGTTGCCTCTATGGGGATATCGAATCCTTCTACGAGGCCCGTTATTCCTTCATTGGGGATGTCTCCTAGGACACCCATCACGTCATCCCCTCAGGTCACTTCTGTACCCGTCAGGCCCACTGTTTGTGTGGCTGCATCTACACCTGCTGTTACCACTCAGTCTGTAAGGACCACATCACTTCCCGAAGACGTCTATATAGCATCTGCTATGCCGGAGAACATCTCTCCTGAGGAGTATCGATTGTCCTTACAACAATCGAATCCCGAGGTCGGACAATCCTCTCAAGATCCCAACCGCCCATATTTTTCGCATTATGCACAGGATGGTACCCTTATTTACGTTTTTCCATATCAGTATGATGAGTACGAGAATCCTTTACATTTACCCGCTCCAAAGGCTCACCTTCATGCTCAAGGTTTTCCATCTAACCATGTTGGGCAGTCTTATAAGCCGCAAGGACAACCTTTTCAAGGCCAACCTTCGGGCCAGCCTGGCTATCCTTATGACCCGCAAGGACAACCTTTACAGGGCTACCCTTCGGGCCAGCAAGGGCCATTATACGGTCCACAAGGACAGTATTACAACCCTTTAGGTCAACCTGTGCAGCCTCTCCCTGGAGTCCGACCTGGGCAACCTCAAGGACTCACAAGACAACCGGGGTACCAACCAGGGCCATAATATGGTCCCGGGGGGCAAGTCCAACCTTCCCAATCCATGCAACCTCAGTATCCTATTGGTCCGAATGTTGCACATTAGCCAGGATCATCTTATGGTCCTGCGGTAGGTCAAATTGGTTACCAGCCACCACCTGGCTCTATTTCACCACCAGGCCAACCGGCCCATCCAGTACAACCTGGTGTTCTACAACAGCCAGGTCAACCTGTGCAACCGGCACAACCTGTTCACCCGGGGCAACCTGTTCAACCAAGTCAGCTCATTCAGCCTGGCCAGCCTGTCCAACCAGGCCAGCCTACACATCCTATCAACCCTGCTCAATAGCTGATTTACTCGATGCCACAACCGAATCAACCGGTGCATCCTAATTATCGCGCTCAACAGGGTCCCACCTATCAGCAGCCCGCTCAACCTCAAGGCGGTTACTACCCCCACGGTCAATCTCGACCGACTTATAATCCGCCCCAAGGTTCCCATTATTACACTCAACAACCTGGCTACACCTATACTCAGCATCCAAATCCACAGATTTCTCAAATGGGACCGACATATAATCAGGGTCCATACTCTGGTTATCAACCCCCGTACACTGGTTACCAGCAACCGAATCAGGCTGGTTATACACCCTATACCCCCTACGGCCAGAATCCTTCGGGACAGAACCCATGGGGGAAAGGATACACTCAACTAGCGTGGAGTACAGGTACAGGTCCTTATCGAGGGCCTGGCATGCCGTTCAATCTGCAATTGTCGTTCTTGGCTACCTTGGAGTTACCAGACGTTTCTAAATTAACCAATGATCCGATTCTTCATAATCCTTATTGGCCTCTGGTTCCGACCAAGGTACCTAGCGACTGCCCTAAGTTTGAAGGTAAAGCTGGTGAAGACCTCCAAGCTCATGTAATGACCTACCATTTGTGGTGTTCGTCTAATTCTTGGGTCGATGATTCAATTCGTCTACGTCTCTTCCAGCACACTCTTACCGGTGTTGCTGCTAAGTGGTATATTGAACTACCCCGTGGCATCTTTCAAGATTTCAATACTTTAGCAATGGCTTTTCTGACCCACTTTCAGTTATCGGTTCGCTATGAAGCCGGGACACATCTCCTGACTTCCTTGAAGCAGGATAAATCCACCCACATATCTGACCATATTCATGAGTGGCGACGTCGTCGTAGGCTGATCAAGTTTGATATACCTGATCAACTACTAACTCATTGGTTCACCACGTCCTTCGTTAACAAAATCGCTCAAGATATTGATATGGGGGCATGTGTGACTGAGGAACAGGCCATTGCGCATGTCCAGTATCTTGATCTGGTATACTCTCAGTCCGGCACGCTTTATGATATTTTCACTGATGCTCCACGCCCAGGAACCTCTAAAGCTCCACCTACCCCAGTGGTGGATGGTGTTATTGGTTTCGTGTCTCAAAATTCTCGGAAATATTCAAATGGGAAGCAGAAGTCCAATTCTTCCAATAATTTTGCTCTTCCCAGCCCTTCAGATTCTGGAAAAACTGCGGAGGTCAACGCCGTTCAAGCTAATCCTACGGAAAAAGCCTCCAAAGGAAAGAAGAAGGGCAAAGGAAAATCCAAACCCGACGCCCCAAAACCAAAGTCTGCTAAACCTCGTACTGAGGACGGTTCTCAACGTAAATCGAAGTACCCTTGCCTTATTTGTGAAGGAGATCATTATACCAAGGATTGTCCCCGACGATATGAAATTAGTCAACTTCTCAAAGGCTCCAAAGGGACTCCGATAGTTCTCAAAGAACCGTTCCCATCTCAGCAGACCCAAATGGTTGAACAACCGTCACCATCTGCACCATTTGGGTCCCAGGTATTTATGATGAATGGTGCTGCACCTGTCTCAATTGCTACGCGTTCGAAGGATTACGCTGGATCGCGTCAGGCAGATGGGAAGGAAGTTGTGGATGGCCCACCTCCTCCTCCTGTCTCCAGTCCTTTGGAAATTTAGAAGTCTACTGCTGAACCTGTTGTGAGGCCACCTTCTAAAGGTGTTCTGCGAAGGTCTTCCTACAATCCAAATGTCTGTTCCGCTCAGCACTATAGTATTGTTAAGGATTTTGCACAGGCGCCTTCTGCTATGTCCGCATTGGAAGTCCTTCAAATTTGCCCTTCGCAACGGAAATCTCTGTTGTCTGCGATCGGTGGGATCGATCCCACCGATTCTAGTCTTCTCACCTTCGACCTAGAAAAATTTACCCCCCGAATTCCGCATCAAATTGCTCTTGTGATACAAGTCAGGATCAACGGTCTTAACATTCATAGGGCCGTTGTGGATGAAGGTGCTTCTACCTGTGTCATGTCGTCTGCCTGCTGGAAGGCCGTTGGCTGTCCAGCGCTTTCATCATCTCCCAATGCCTTAGAGGCATTCTATGGTCGGGAATCGAAACCCCTGGGTGTTCTCGAGAGTTTGTCGATTACGTTACAGGGGAAGACAGTCAACGTAGAAGTAGAAGTGGTTGATGCCAAGCTTAACTACAACTTACTTCTCGGCCGCAGTTGGAATCACGCAATGCTATGCGTGCCATCCACCCTCTTCCGACTTCTTAAGTTCCTTCATGAGGGAAAAATTGTTACTGTGGGTCAGTTGTCTTTCTTCACCTCCACCTCTAAGAACAACGTTCCTTACGTGGATAAGATCCCTAATACCCTTGACAGTGTAGGACCCGGTCTCTTCAAGGACCCCGTCCTCATGGGTATTTTTCTTGCGCCACCACCACACACCGTTCAAGTTAATATGGTCTCTAGGTCTGACGACCCATGGATCATCCCTTCGCCTGAACAGGTGACCGATTTTAGAGAATCGATGCCCTTAACTCCAGTAGAGATTAATTACTGTGAAATCGTCGCCGCATCCAATCCTCCTCCCTCTCAACATGCTCCCTCAAGCATGGCTTTAGATATCTACTCTCAATCCCCCTGGCTTGGCGAGGCCGACTCGCCTGACCCTCTTAAAGAGACTTTCCCTTCTGACGAAGCCATTGTTGAAACAATGTCTCTTGAGGAGCTGCCTTGGAGCGATGGACATCATCGTTCCTCCTTCATGCCCAGCCTGGGGGCAATGTTCGATTTTCTAGAGCGTTTTGCATCTCAGGTTCCTACTCCCCCTCTCCAGACGCCTATATTGGTACATGAGGTCCTTTCGGAAGGAAACCTGAGCAACATTACTCAAACCACTCCGATCGACATCTCCGTCAAACCGGGGATAGTTGAAAACATACATGTGGGAGTAACTTGTTCTCCTGATGAGATACGAGTTTATACTGATCTTTTCTGTGAATTCAGAGACGTGTTCGCTTGGTCCTTTGAGGAAATGCCTGGGATTGATCCCAGCATAGTAGTGCATGAGATTCCTACCTATCTCGGTGCGAGACCCGTGCGCCAACGCCTATGCCCAGTGCACCCTCGCAAAGCCGCTGCCATTAAAGCAGAAGTTGAAAAACTTCTGAACGTGGGCTTCATTTACCCGATTCCCCTCACAGAATGGGTCTCAAACATTTTCCCTGTAGATAAGAAACAGGGTACTATAAGAGTCTGTGTTGATTACCGTGATATTAATCGGGCCTGTCCTAAGGACAACTACCCCACCCCCTTCATAGATCAAATCATTGACGAATGCGCTGGGAGTGAGATTTATTCCCTGATGGACAACTTTTCCGGGTATAATCAGATAAATATTTTACTTGTTGATCAACACAAGACTGCATTCATCTGTCCGTGGGGTACCTTTGCTTATAAAAATCTCCCGTTCGGCTTGAAGAACGCTGGAGCTACTTTCCAGCGTGCTATGTCTTACGCATTCCACGACATATGCCATATCGTTCAGCCTTATCTAGACGATCTTCCAGCTCACTTAGCTTGGCGGGAGGACCATCCAGAACACCTCCGCCAGATATTCCTTCACTATAGACGCTATAATATCCGGCTTAACCCTCATAAATGCGTCTTTTGCATGGATTCTAGCCGTCTTTTTGGGTTTATAGTCTCCAAGGACGGGATTTTCCTCGACCCTCTAAAGGTCGAGGCTATTGTTGATCTCCCATCACCCTCCTCATTACACCAATTGCAGAGTCTGCAGGGAAAAGCTAATTTCCTTCGACGCTTCATCCCGAACTATGTGGAAGTGGCCAAAGGATTCACGCGTATTTTAAAGCAAAACGTTCCCTTTCGCTGGGACGACATTGCTCAACGATCCTTTGAGAAGCTTAAGACGTTACTTGTTAATGCTCCATTGCTTCATCCTCCAAACTATCACCGTGATTTCACTCTATATTTGGCCGTCGCGTTTAGCACCATAGCTATGGTTCTGGTGCAGGATGACGATGATGGCAATGAACACATTTTTTATTATCTATCACGGAATATTCTCGACACAGAGACACGTTACGCTCACGTTGAGAAATTAGCATTAGCCGCAGTGCAAGCTGTGCAGCGTTTCCGCCACTACATCCTGCTGCGTACAGTAATCGTGGTTTCGGATTGCAACCCCATGACATACATTCTATCTCGACAATTACTGTGGGGCAAATACTCCAAATGGATCACTATCCTTCAGGAGTTCGACTTAGAGTTTACCACTGCTAAGTCGACCAAATCACTGGTTTTTGCGGATCTCATTTGCTCCCTCTCAACAGACTCCACCCCGTCTCACTCTGAGGAACATATCCCGGACGAAACCCTCTTCCTTATCAGTAGTCGCGATCCATGGTACGACGATATTATTGTATATCTTCAAACATCAACACTCCGGTTTGAGTTGACCAAGGATGCCCGACGTTGGATTCAGCATCAGTCTCAACCCTATCGTATTGTAGGAGATACTTTATACCGCATTGGAGTAGATTCGGTGCTCCGCTGGTGCCTCACCCTGGAGGAGGCTGAAAGAGTCTTGAATGAATATCACAGTGGTGCCTGTGGCGGTCACATGTCTGGATATGCCATCGCCTAGAAGATTCTGCGTGCGGGCTACTTCTGGTCGTCGATATTCAAAGACTGTATTGTCGCAGTCCGAAAATGTCATGCGTGTTAGGTTTTTCAGCGCAAAATGCGCGCGCCACCTCTCCCTGTGCATCCTGTCATTACTGTCGGCCCTTTTGCAAAATGGGGTGTATATTTCATGACGTGTAACCCTCATTCGGCTGGGGGGCATGCATATATAATCGTCGCTGTCGACTACTTTACTAAGTGGGCCGAAGCGATGCCTACACTAGCCGCCGACGGTAAGACAGCTGCCCAGTTTATTTTCAACCACATTATTGCACGTTTCGGGGTCCCTCAGGCCATTGTTACCGATCATGGCACTCATTTTAGAGATTACATGATGGCCGAGTTGACATCAAGATTGGGCTTATGACATGATAGCTCAACGCCATATTACCCCCAGGCAAATGGCCAGGTTGAGGCTATGAAAAAAGTTTTGGTCACAATGCTTCGCCGGAAAATTGGAATCCATAAGTCCAATTGGCACCTCCAATTGTTCTCAGCTCTATGGGCCTACCAGACGTCAGCAAAGAGTGCGACTGGATTCACACCTTTCCAATTGGTGTATGGTCTGGAAGCAACTCTTCCGGTTGAGTGCGAAATTCCTTCTTTAAAGTTGGCTGTGGAACTTTTACCCAACATTTCTCCTGAAGAAGAGTGTCTCTTGTATTTGGAATGGTTGGATGAAACCCACCGCTTGGCTGCTTTAGTCATTGAAGCACAAAAGAAGCGGGTCAAAGCCCACTTTGATCAATCTGTATCTTCGCGTTCCTTTGTCGAAGGAGACCTCGTCCTCCTATATGACCAAGGGCACGAAAAACTTGAAGTAGGCAAGTTCCAACCCATGTGGCATGGGCCTTACATAGTAAAATGAGTATTGAAAAATGGGGCTTATGAGCTCATTGATTACGAAGGATTTCCGTTGGCGCAACCTAGAAATGGGCTGTACCTTAAAAAATACTACGCTTGAAGTTATTTTTTGGTGTGGTGTGTGTACATAGGTGTGTATATTCATTTGTGTGCATGTTTGGTGTGGTGTACAATGTAAGCATTTTTCTGCTGATCGGGTCTTCCTGATTGTGCATATGTCTATTACTCCGTTTGTGGGTTTCGCGGATGGTGCCTCCCGCAGTACCAGGAATCTGTCTTCGGCAGCCTGGGTATTCTATGATCCTGCTAGTGAGTTGGTTAATTTTCAAGGTGTGTGTCTAGGGCCTACCACAAATAATGTTGCGAAATAAAGTGTTGTTTTAGAATTATTAACCGAGGCTGTTAACCTCGGCATTCGTGCATTGCTTGTGTATCTGGACTCACAGCTTGTAGTATTACAACCTAACGGTCACTATTCAGTAAGAAACCCATCCATTTTACGTCTGTATCTACGTATTCATTTACTGGAAAGAAATTTTGATTATATCACATATCAACACATACCTAAGCATATGAATACATTAACAGATGCAATAGCTAATTTGGTTTTAGATAGAAATTTGCGCAATTTATAAAAACATCATCACATGTAAAAAGATCCATCCAGAAATAGATATATAGATATATGTGTCGAATAGTTTGCAGTACATCACATAAAGTAAAAAATATACATGTTTGTTTGATAATAGCCGGAGACAACATGTCTCTCAAAAATATGCATATGAAAGCCCTAAATAAGCTAATCAGCATGGTGCTCATGGTTGCACGCCACCGCGCGCACCAATCGCCTCAGCAGTCTGTGAAGGCGACTAGGCACCCCCACGGTGTGTCGCTGGTAAGCTAATGGAACGTCTGCCAGCCGTGCATAGTCCGGGATCCCCTGGGCAATGCCCTCTAGGTTCTGGATCAGCTCGCTCCCTTCACCACCCTCAGCTTGAGGGTCATGTACGAGATGGTTCCTCCGCGCAATGGGTGACATGCCCGCGGGCCTCTCTGGGCCAACGTCTACATACACATAAAAATGTTGTTAGAACATACATGTATTACCCAAAAAAATTCGTAAATAAATAAAAATAAAAAATAAAATCATACCCAACTCCTCATCCCAGTCCTCCCCCTCCAGGAGCGGAAGATTGGGATCTCCGGTGAAATCTGTCCCATCATAAGGCCAATCTTCAACCACGATCAGTTATTTCCGTAACCACCCAAAGAACTCAGGTCTCCAAGACATCTGTTGACCTCCTCCTGACCTGAGCATAAGTGCTGCCCAGCGAGCCATCCTTGGCTCCCTCGGTATCGACTCAGCAACTATTGCCCCTTGGCCTTGGAAAATGGGTAGTCGTTCCAGGATGAACGACACCAAAATGGAACCGTAGCCGAACTGCTTTAGTTTAGCTTGCTTGCATCTTGTTAGCTGCCTCTTGATATTGCTGGTCACTGCGGTGGCCCAATCGAACAATGTGGGGTTCATACACTCGGAGGCTAGTATGAGTTGGGCCTTGGTTGCCTCATGTGGAGCTTGCGATCCTGCAGCTCTTGTAATGGTATGAAGCACTACCTTGAGTGCTAGGTCGTGGACAGTGTGGATGTCCACCTTCCCGCTTCCCGATCCTGTTCGTGCCCCTGGGCACACTCTTGCCATTACCATCTCCATTTTCTCTCTGGAAGGTCTACTGCCGGTTATGATTGGCACTGGACCTCTGCGCGACAATTCGATTATAAAGTAAACATCAGAGACCTCAAGAGCTAATACTTGGTCCCGAAGTTTGAATACTTCCTCTTTCTCGTCCCATATGCTGACCAAGTACTGCAGCAGCTCAGGTTGAGATCTTAAGCATGGTGTAAGGAAGAATTTTTTGAGTCCACAATTCTTAAGTGCATTCATACAGGCTTCGTTTTCCATAGCCATTTCATCTTCCTCCCCATGTTCCCTCTCCTTCCATTCGATAACCATTGTGCTCGAATATCTGCATTAACATGAGTAAAAATGCCTTGTTAGATCTCTGTTGCATTCGAAAATCCATATGGACAGCTCACATTTTGAAGACTTAAAGCGAAAAATTGCGTTGCGCCATTAGCGTGACCCTTTTGTGAGCAAATGTCCATTGGCGCAGGTCCGTGCCCGATACCCGCGCCAATGGATCGAGCCCTAAAATTTTAAAAGGTTCCCCCCAGAGATCTAATGTACAATGGAAACTTATAAAAAATGGATTAAAATGGAGCTTAAGGGAGCCAAATCCACTGTCGTGCCGCCGATATGTTCAAGAGAGGTTGACCTCTGCAAAAGTCTCAACCTTCCTCTGATTCTCATCTGATCCTGATTCACAAAGACATTATGTTCCTCTGTCTCGCGTCGATGATGTGGGAAACACTATGGCCCACCTTCGATCAAGGTCACTTCCTGTTGAATTCAGCCCATTATCCAGGAAGTTGATTTAGAGACTCCCTTCTGGTACCTTGGAGCCTGCATGCCTTAATGGCAGGTTCTTCATGTTCGACGTGAGGTTTTCATCATTGGCCTCCGATCGAGTGATTCTACGAGTGTTCGACGCCAGCTCACTGATTCACATGTCGTAGATTGTACCTATCGTACCTTGAGGACCATTGTCATTATTGGTGGTACCTCTCGCGTCTGTTAACAACTTTCATCATTGGCTGGTAATCAGGCGATGTTCTTGCATGTTGGACTTCAGCTCACTTATTCGCATGCTTGAACTTGTCCTTTTTTCGGGTCGAGATGGAGCGCAAGACCCTGGATTTTTTCTGTTAGGATCCAGGCTGTGATTTTGTGGATTATTATGATTGGTTACATGACTTACTGATTGGATGGCTGCGACCATACCTGAGTCTCTTTTATCGATCCTCACTGGATGGCTGCGTCCATGCCATGGATCTGGATTCTTGTATACTCTGTTATGGATGGCTGCGCCCATACCACGTATATATCATGTATTTGAGATATCAGTTGTACTTCTCTACGCAGGTTTTCCGACGGCAGTGTTTTCAGTTGGACACGTTCTCGTAAAGCATTTCACCCCTCTCTCTCTTTAGATGCCCTCATCACGCTAGGGCATACGGTACACAACAATTTGTCACGAATCCCTGCAATTCCCCATCGCCCACGTGGAGGGCTTGTCTGACGACTTTTTGTGGCAGTCCATGATACGAAAAACACTTTCATGACATTCCCCTAGACATGGACTTTCATTCCTCTGAAGACAACTCCTTGTGAAAAACCCTAAAAATAACCTTTTTATCCTTGGCGCGACTGCTCAGTGTCATACCCGTGCCAATGGGAGAAATCCTCCAAAGAGGGCGTGCCAACTGGCGCACTGTCTCAGTGTTGTACCCATGCCAGGCTTAATAAGGAGTTTTTTTTTTAAATAAATGGCGGAAGATTGACTCCAACAAACTCCTGAACTAGACTCTAAATCGAGTTGGGACGTTTGGTTTCATTTCTCCATGTAGAGGAAGTAGTTTCCCACCTCTCATGGAAGCTTCCTTGAGGATAGGGCCAATCCCATGATTGTAGGGATCCCAACTCCCCTTCCACCATCTATATAAGCTTGCCATTTCCCTTTGCAAGCTAGTCTCCAAGAGCCTTCATAGCCCAAGAATGCTGCAATAGTCCTCATAGAGCTAAATCAATAGCAAGGAGATTGACGATCGAAGAGAGAGGCTTGTCCCCATTCCCGACAAGCTTTACCGAGACGTATTCCGCTGACGACCCGCCGAAGGAAGGTTCAGCGTCAGAGCCAAGTTGTATTTTCCTTTGTATGAATTAATGATAAGTGATTATTGGTTATGGTTCCACTCGTATTGTTCATTATGATCATGAGTTGTGTCTTCTCTGACTGATACATAGTTGCATATATATCAGGTTTTACGCTTGTGTTTGTCATGTTTCTTGTGCGTGCAGGTGTTCGATCGCGGCAAGCGAGAGGATCGTGATCTGCTGAAGCAAGGAAACGGGAGCGCCATCTTCCCTACAAACAACAGCGTTAGAATTGAGGTAGGCCTTCATCGCAAGTTGGTTTATTGCAATTAGGAACTTGCACCTTAGCGTGATACGATTGCTGCTAGACCCGATTTGGGCTAGTAGGGATCGCCTCTATCTGCAGAGGGGATTTACCTCCACAACAGATGGTGGGAGATTTTGAGTTGGTACTTGGTGGAGTGGGTTATGGATATGGTGGTAGACCTGAGTGTACTTCAGAAAGAGTTTCCGGGCACTGGGAATATAGGAACCCTAGACTAGCATTTGGATCTAGGTGGGACTACCTATCGCTTCCCAGGTAGGCTAGTTGACTATGTCTTGGAGGTTACAATTGGCCTAGCAGTTTAGCATTCACATTTTTTAGGGGAGTTTCGGTCAGCTCTAGTGGCCAACCATTTTATGGGCAGACTCCTTGGGTTGTCTTGGTACGACATTTGTACGCAGGGTCACAGGGTGATCAACATACTTTGGTAGGAGCTTGTCGAAGAAGGTGGCATTGGAAAGCCACTAGAAAATGCCTTTTATGGAGCCAAGGATTCTTCACCTTTGCGTGGGGCACATAGGTCGCAACAGATCATAGCAATGGTTTGACATGTAGAGACACAACTCTAGGCCATCACATCCAGGGATGTGTGGGAGCATCTAGCATTGAACAGTGGACTACCAGTGGACATGGGTGCATGGTGGTGTACTGTAGTGTGTGGGACTGATTTTTGGAGTAGGAGTGTCTTACATCACATTTAATACACGCGAGGAGTGACTGGTGCCCAGGGAAAATTTTAGGGGTGAATTTTAGCCCAAAGGCGAATTTTAAGGGGTTTTAGATTTTGGAGGGGCGAATTTTTTATATAAAACCCATTTTATATAGTTTTATATAGTTTTATATAGCTAGCCCTATAATTATTTTAAAAATAATTAATTATTCCCTGTTATCTCAAAAAAATAAATGCGCATAAACATTAAAGGATGGATTCGCCTCCCGATTATCTGGTTTGGAGCGGATTTGAATGGCATTCGCCCACGATTTACTCGGTAGGAGGGGCATTGGATTAAAATTCGCCCCATTTTTTACTAGTTGGGGCTTTGCTGGTTGGGGCTTCAATGTGTGGGTATTGAATCTTTTTCAACCTCATGTCAGAACTTTCAGCAGGGCGAGAATTATTTGAAACAGTAACAGATTTCGTTAATTTTCTTGCTTCACTTGGAATCACATGCAGAGGCAATCTTTGCATTTAAACTACAGGTTTGTTCAAAGTGGGCATATTTAAGGATTGACATGGAGACCCATACATGATGCAGTTATTGATTTTAAGCCTGGTTGGCTGTTTGGGATGGTTGTGTAGTCTTCCTTTTAGCAATAATTGGATTAATTGAAATGTTAACAGGTTGTTTAATTTTCGTGCAACCTGTCAGTTTTTATTAGTGAGGGGACGACTTCAAGTACATATTTGGGCTCCATCCTATTACAATGCCTTTATTTAGAGTCCTCTGCACTCATAAATTAGATCTAAGAATGCAGCGTGAGATCCAGTCTGTTCTGGAATTCAAGCTAAGTTGATTGAATGGCTGTTAGTCAGAGATCTTTCGGGGCTAAGGTAGCTGATTGATTAGAGTGTGGCGACCCTACAAAATACATGGTGAAGATCCAACAATGAATGGATCAGAATATGGCAGTGCCTCCTTAATAAGTAGTGTACAAAGCAATTTGTCACCGTCCACGCAATTCCCATCATACGGTGGAGAACCATTCTGTGACTGTGGCTTGAATGACATGACTTGAAACCACTTTCATGACATCCCTACGGCGATGAGCTTTCATTTTCTGAAGACAAATCCTTGTAGAAAAACCTAAAACACCTCTCCTTTGTATTGTGTGGTATTGATTCATTACTACATGCCTTGATAAATCCTTCAAAGGCGCGCCAATTGGGCGCTTTGGCCAAGTACTTCCTATCATTAAAGTGTTTTAAAAATAAATGGCGGAAGTTTCGTCCTAACCAATTCCTAAACTAGTATCTATCTTGAGTTGGGAGGTTTGGCTACGGATCTCCATGTAGAGGAAGTGGTTTGCCACCTCTCATGGAAGCTCCCTTGAGGATAGGGCCAATCCAATGATTATAGGGATCCCAACTCCCCTTCCTCCATCTATAAAAGCTTACTCATTTCTTTTGCAAGCTAGTCTCCAAGTTCCCAAGAGCCTAATGCTGCAAGAGCCTTGATTCATTCCCTTAAGGCCAATCCAAGCAAGGAGATTATTGGCGAGACATTCGGAGAGAGAGGTTTGTCCCATCCCCGACAGGCTTTTTCGAGATGTGTTCCACTGGCAACCCTCCGAAGGAGAATTCAGCGTTAGAGCTATGGTTGTATTCTTCTTTGATTGATTAATGATAAGCGACTATTGGTTATGATTCCACTCTTGTTATTGATTATGATGATGAGTTATGTCTTCTCTGACTGACATATAGTTGCATATATTGGATTTTACGCTTGCGTTTGTTTTGTTTCTTGCGTGTGCAGGTGTCTGATCACGGAGATCGTGAGGATTGTGATCTTCCAGAGCTAAGGAACGGGAGCGCTACTTTCTCTACGAGCGACAACGTTGGATTCCGGGTAAGCCTTCATCGCTAGTTGGTTTATTTGCAATTAGGAACTTGAACTATAGCGTGAACGATTGTTGCTAGACCCGGTCTGGGCTAGTAGGATAGCCCTACTATCATGAAGAGTTACCTCCTACTTGATGATACAAATTACAAAACCTCCTTTCTATTTATAGGAGTCCATGGGGCCACGATGTAATCCTAGTGGGGCCACAATGTAATCCTAGCCGACCTAACAATAATAATGTAAGGGCACAATAATAACAATATGGGGGTTAAAAGGGTACAAAAATAACAATAAGGGGGCTACACTAACATAATAAGGGACTACACTATTAATATAGGGATTTAACATGCCCCTCTCCTTAAAACAAGTGTTGTCCTCAATGCTTGATTATTTCTTGATGCTTTTGTATAAAATTCTCATCCTCCCATGAGGAATCTTCTATAGGAAAGTTCTTCCACTTGCTGAGATACTTTGAAATTGATCGTACTTTTTGAGTTCTTGTTTCTGTGACTGCTTCAGAACGTTTTTTGATGTGATGTTGATCTTCTTGTTGTTTCATTATATTCTGCACCAAAGTCAGGCTATCCTTTGAGAGTTGGAGAACTTGTTGTTGATGCTCGATGTGATATTCCACTAATTTATCATCCATATTAGCTATTATTTGATCCTTCAAACCATCCAAATTAGCCTCCATTTCTTCTTTTAAACCATCTATGTCATCTTCGGTTTCTCTTCGTAAGATCAAATTTTGTTGCACTTGGTACCGTAATTTTGATATCTCATACTGAAATTCTTCCTCTTCATGCGTCATAGTATATATTTATGAGGGCTTAATGGGCATGGAATTATTTTTTGGAGGCATTATAGAACCCAATACTGATAAAAATTCTAAAATATGCCCTTGGAATCACTTCAAGTTGTTTTTTCAAACAAACGTTATGCAATTTTAAAAACCAAATACACAACTTTTTCTTGCTTTTGAGGAGCTTGATATTGAAACTAAATTATATCTATGATTTAGGATCTGATATTTGGCCCTGTGGTAGCCCTCTAAATCCTCTTTTGAATTCCATAGGTCTAACCTTATTTGGATTCTTCAAGGAAAATTTATGTCCAATCTCCCACAATGACCTAATTATGGACTGGTTCAGTAGAGCGAACTTTTACGACTTGCCATGTCTCACTGTTTTCTCCTTTGGCTCTGAAATTTATAGACACGAAACTAAAATCTGTGTTCTTCCAGTCACTTTTTACAGAATTCCAATCCAATGCTTAGAGAGAGTTATGAATATTTTCCCACGATCACCTCTTTGAGATGAAATTCGGGAGCTTGAAAAAGACCTAACTTCCACATATCATATCTTCGAAAATATTATGAACCAAGCTCTGAAATTTTATGAAGATTTTCCTTAGGATTTTGGCTTCGAGCTATTAAAATTTCAGCTTCTGAACCTTTATTGAAAAAACGTTATAGTGATAATTCCGCAATGAACTTTTTAAGTGAAATTCAGGAGCCTGCAAAAAGCCCTAACTTCCATAGATCATATCTCCAAAAATATTGTGAACCAAGCTCTCCAATTTTGCAATGATTTTCCTCAGGATTTTTTCTTCGCACTCTAAAATTTTTAGCTTCTGAACCTTCATATAAAAAAAGTTATAGTGGAAATGCCACGATGACTGGTTTGGAGCAGCGAAAACCCTAGAATCCAAATCTCTGATACCAAATGTTGTGAAACCGGCTCCAAAAATAGAAGAAAAGAGATATCAATGCCTTAGAAATAAGCCACTTCGAGGGGGAAACCTCCAATACATTACATGAATGAACAATTCTTGGATGATACAAATTACAAAACCTCCTTTCTATATATAGGAGTCCATGGGGCCACAATGTAATCCTAGCCGACCTAACAATAATAATGTAAGGGCACAATAATAACAATATGGGGTTTACAAGGGTAAAAAAATAACAATAAGGGGGCTACACTAACATAATAAGGGACTACACTATTAATATAGGGACTTAACATGCCCCTCTCCTTCAAATAAGTGTTGTCCTCAACGCTTGATTATTTCTTGATGCTTTTGTATAAAATTATCATCCTCCCATGTGGAATCTTCTATAGGAAAGTTCTTTCACTTGCTGAGATACTTTGAAATTGATCATACTTTTCGAGTTCTTGTTTCTGTGACTGCTTCAAAACTTCTTTCGATGTGATGTTGATCTTCTTGTTGTTTCATTAGATTCTGCACCAAAGTTAGGTTATCCTTTGAGAGTTGGAGAACTTGTTGTTGATGCTCGAGGTGATATTCCACTAATTTATCATCCATATTAGCTATTATTTGATCCTTCAAACCATCCAAATTAGCCTCCATTTCTTCTTTTAAACCATCTATGTCATCTTCGGTTGCTCTTCGTAAGATCAAAATTTGTTGCACTTGGTACCATAATTTTGATATCTCGTATTGAAATTCTTCCTCTTCATGCGTCATAGTATATATTTTCAAGGGCTTAATGGGCATGGAATTATTTTTTGGAGGCATTATAGAACCCAATACTGATAAAAATTCTGAAATATGCCCTTGGAATCACTTCAAGCTGCTTTTTCAAACAAACGTTATGCAATTTTAAAAACCAAATACACAAAATTTTCTTGCTTTTGAGGAGCTCGATATTGAAACTAAATTATATCTATGATTTAGGATCTGATATTTGGCCTTGCGGTAGCCCTCTGAATCCTCTTTCGAATGCCATAGGTTTGACCTTATTTGGATTTTTCAAGGCAAAGTTATGTCCAATCTTCCACAATGACCTAATTATGGATTGGTTCAGTAGAGCGAACTTTTACGACTTGCCATGTCTCACTGTTTGCTCCTTTGGCTCTGAAATTTATAGACACGAAACTAAAATCCGTGTTCTTCCAGTCACTTTTTACAAAATTCCAATCCGATGCTCAGAGAGAGAGTTATGAAGATTTTCCCACGATCACCTCTTTGAGATGAAATTCAGGAGCCTGAAAAAGACCTAACTTCCACAGATCATATCTCCGAAAATATTACGAACCAAGCTCTGAAATTTTGCGAATATTTTCCTTTGGATTTCAGCTTTGAGCTATTAAAATTTCAGCTTCTGAACCTTCATTGAAAAAACGTTATAGCGATAATTCCGCGATGAAATTTTTAAGTGAAATTCAGGAGCCTGCAAAAAGCCCTAACTTGCATAGATCATATCTCCGAAAATATTGTGAAAGAAGCTCTGCAATTTTGCAATGATGTTCCTCAGGATTTCTGCTTCGCACTCTAAAAATTTCAGCTTCTGAACCTTCATAGAAAAAAAGTTATAGCGAAAATGCCACGATGACTAGTTTGGAGTAGCGAAAACCCTAGAATCCAAAGCTCTGATACCAAATGTTGTGAAGCCGGCTCCAAAAATAGAAGAAAAGAGATATCAATGCCTTAGAAATAAGACACTTCGAGGGGGCAACCTCCAATACATTACATGAATGAAAAATTCTTGGATGATACAAATTACAAAACTTCCTTTCTATATATAGGAGTTCATGGGGCCACAATGTAATCCTAGTGGGGCCACAATGTAATCCTAGCCGACCTAACAATAATAGTGTAAGGGCACAATAATAACAATATGGGGGTTACAAGGGCACAACAATAACAATAAGGGGGGCTACACTAACATAATAAGGGACTACACTATTAATATAGGGACTTAACATACTATTATTAACTTCATGCATGTGAGATCTAGTGGAGACCCAGTTGAGTTCTAGGTGAAAGGGAAGTTGACTATCAGTTGTGACATTATCCGGTTGCACACATGCAACCACACACATATTGGATGTGCCCATGCATTAGGGGAATTTTGAGGTCTAAAATGGGCCTCCTAAGGAAATAATAAAATAATATCTAAACCAATAAAATAAGATTTATGAATTTTTAATTCACTTTTTGCACCACAATCCATGTAACCATAGTTAAATTCAATTCAAAAGTTGTACTAAAACAAAATTAATAAAAAAATTATATTGATGTGATTATAAATAAGAATGAGCTTTTCAAGAAAAAATCATTATCATTGAACAACTTATGCATTTGTCCTTTGTACTTAAATAACTTAAAATAAAATATAAATATAAATTTATAAATTCTTAATTATATTATATGCTATTAATTAAAATTTATATTATTTAAACTGTATAATAACATGTAATTAATATACTATATAAAAATAATATAATATAATATAATATAATAAATGCATAGGGATATGCATTGTTTCTTTCAAAAAATATGAAATGAAAATAATATATTTTTATTCAAAAAGTGTGAAGTGACATTTAGTATGAGTACTTACTTTGACTTTAAAAGTACTTAGAGCATTACCATGGTTAACCATGAGTTTTTATCCATCATTGAGAATGTGACAAGTAAGTACCTTTAACTCAAACAATGCCACCTCAACCATTAGGGATGATGTCATCCCCTAAAATGTGATTGGTTCTCATAAAGTGAATTTTGATTGTAAATTTTCCTTAGGAGACCCATTTTAGACCTTAAAATTCCCCTAATGAGGATTGCGTAATTAATTCAGACAAGATTGCATTCATTCAGGGATTGCGCAGTGGAGGCAGGCTGTCTGGAGACAGTAAATTAAGCAAGTGATTTGCCAATTTTTGTATGACAGTGTGAGACAATTCGCTGATGTACTGAGAGCTCTTGTGATTGGAGTTTTGTATGTAATTTTTTCATGATCCATGATATAATATACAATAGAAGATAGTGGGGTTTTTAACTATAAGATTTTCCAGGGAAATTATCTGTGTTGTGTGTGATTGATCTTTTTTCATGATATTGTAATTGGCGATTGTGTTTTAAATTCCGTAAATATTTGTAGAAGTGATTTAATATTTAAATTTAGCATATTGTTAGATCGGGTGAATCCAAGATATACATGCATATTGTATAATTTCTACATGGTATGAGAGCACAGGAAATTGCAGAAGTGCAGAAGGAGCTGAGTTTTTTGGTGGATAGAATTCGAATTTGTAGAAAGACTTTCTCGGTGCTATAGATGATTAAAGATTGAAATGGATTTCAATGGCTTGAGGTTAGATTATGAACTCGAGAGCAGCTCAAACTACATTTCTTGGAAGGACAGGATGGAGGCGGTACTCGAAGACAATGGCTTGAAGGAATTCATTGAAAAAGATGTTCCTAAGCCAGATGCTGCAAATGCTGCCAATCTTTTCCATGGAAAAAAAAATTGGCAAAGGTGAGGAGGATCATGTTGGATGGAGTACAAGACCACATTGTCTCAAGCCTCCATGGGAAATCCACACCATATGCTATGTGAAAGGCTTTGACGAATCTATTCCAAAGCAGTAGCGACCATAGGAAATTGGCACTCAAAGATAAACTCAGGAAGATCAAGATGGAAAAGGGCGACACCATTCCAAAGTGTCTCACAAAGTTTGTCCATTGTCAGGATGAAATGGGAAGTGTGGGAATAACAGTCGCCGATGATGATTTGGTGAGTTTGGCTCTCTTGGGACTTCCTAAGAGTTGGAACAGTTATGAAGAATCTGTCAACGGACTGGAAAAATTGCTTCATTGGGAACAACTGTGGTCGGATCTGGTGCAGGAGGAGTTCATGCGGAACACCAGAGATGGATCTTGATAAAAGCATGATGATGAAGAGAATTGTGCTTTGGTTGCCAAGGAAAATAAAGGGAAGGGGAAGAAATTCCATTCTAAATCTGAGTCTAACGGTAAGAAGTAGGACATGTCCAAGGTGAAGTGTTTTCACTATCACGAACATGGGCATTTTGCTACTAACTCTCCAAAAAATAAGAAAAACAGGAAGGTTTCTGGAGCTTCAGCTGGTGATGTCCTTGCCTCAAAATTTGAGCTTGAATTCTCCTTGATTGCATGCATGGTGTCAAGTGCATTAGGATCGGTGTGGTATTTGTATAATGGCACTTCCTTTCACATGACGGGATACAAGGAAATTTTTAGTGACTTGTAGGAGAAAGATCTCCAGATGCATATTGAGATGGGTGACGACGGACGATACAGTGCTACTGGGATTGGTACCATTACCTTTCACAGGGAGTCAGGTAAAACATTTCAATTAAAAGATGTTATGCATGTATTGGGTCTGAAGAAAAGTTTGGTCTCAGTTGCAATGTTGGAGGACAAAGGCTATGACGTTTTTTTTAGTGATGGAAAATATTTCTTGCGAGATAAAACAACAGGTCAAGCCAAGAGTATAGGGATTCGAGTTAAGAATATCTACAAGTTGGATGTAGATGGCTGCACTGCCATGATGGGCAAGGCGGAGAAAGTGGTGAGCCGGGATGAGGGTGAATTATGTAATATCCCGTATGTAGGTAGGGCCTGCAGCCACGTGTCCAGGTCTGTGTAATGAGGGGTGTTGCGCAAGGGGCCCCGCCCTCATATGCTCTGATGGGGTTAGGCCCACCCTTAACACCCTGGGATTTCGCCTTCACTAAAAGTTCAAGCTATTGGTGTAGTGGTTGGATCTACGTGGTATCAAAGCTGAGGTCTCGAGGTCGAGACTCGCGGAGCGTGGTGGGTTGAAATATCCCGTGTGTGGGTAGGGCCCGCAGCCACATGTTCGGGTCTATGTAATGAGGGGTGCTGTGCAAAGGCCCTTGCCCTCAGATGCTTTGGTGGGGTTAGGCCCACCCTTAACACCCTGGGATGCCGCCCTCACTAACAGTTCGAGCTTTTGGTGTAGTGGTTGGATCTACGAAGATATTCCAATGTGGAGCTACATCAATATGAAAATACACCAATGGAAATAGCAGTGATATATTAACACATAAAATGCCAGGAGAATCAAATAGCCATCATTTTATGTCATAGTAGCATAAGATATACAAATATTTGAGGAAATGGTCACTCAAGAAAGGCACTGCAAGCCTCAAGAAACATGTACATGAAAATATGAAGAACACTGCTACATGAATTAAGCCCTAGGCTAGAACTAGCAGTTTTATATGGAACAACTATTGAAACACATGTAAATACATAGATATGCAGATATATGGTTCATAAAATCATTGGGAGAGAATATCTAAGCTCCCAATCACTACCTCAAGTCAATCCTGGAAGGATTGGCTATAATACACAAAACCTGCAAAATGCCGGAGTTGCTGGGTAGCAGCAGCAACTCAAGAACTGGAAATAAGTGGAGAAGACTAAAGATGCTGATATTCCTTCTTCTCTCCATATAATGGAGTCTTCATCTTCTCTCTCCTTGATAGCATGATGGCTGAGATCCATCGGCTGAGCCAGAGATCATGCTTTGATACCACTGTAATATTCCAAATGAGGAACAACTACACTATTGGGAATATCTCAAGATATTACCAATGTGGAGATAAGCAATACATAAACATGAGCTGGAAAATAGCAGTGAATGCATTAATACAAGAATTCCAGAAGATCCACATAACCATTACATTAGATTATAGCAGCAATAATGTATACAATATCTTGAGGAAAATGATCTCTCAAGCTAGGCAATGCAGCCCCGATGAAACATATACATGGCACATGAAGAAATACTGCTATACAAGAGAAGCCTTGGCTATGAATGCATAATCCATGAAGGAGAACTGTTTCAAAATGTTATTAATCTATGGATATGACAATAGATAGTTCCAATAAGAAGGGGGAGAAAGATCTCTACCCCTAGAAACATACAACACACAATCCTTAGAAGGATTAGTTGAAATACATACAAAATGACAAATTTGCAAAAATGTCGGAGTTGCTGGACAACAGTTGCAACTCAGAAAATGGAAATGGATGTATATAGCTGATGATGTTGCAGGAGATGGCCGAATCTCATCCAAAGGATCTCTCAGGTGAAAGGCTGATCCAATCCCTGAAGATCTCACCTTCCAAAATAGTGGAGCAAGCCCCACTGCAAGTGCACTCAGAAATAACGCAGTATAGAGAAGGGACTGCGTTGTTGGTGAAGAGAAGAGATTGGCCTGATGCCAATGATCTGAAATATGCTCATGAATCTCCCTCAATAAACTCCCAGAGGAATAGAAGCTCCCTCCTCTGATAGATGAGCCAAGGAAATGGTGTTGTGGAGTCTCCACTGCAACACCCTGCAACACAGAATAATGCTGCTGCAACAATAACACTGTCCTGGAGGAGGATGCTTTGGCCTTGAGCCAAGAAGTGTGGAAAATGAAGAACAATCCTTCAAGAGGCCTCTCAATAAGGTGAATAAATCCTAAACAGGAATTCCCCTGCAATTCTTGCTAAACAACCAAGAATGCACAATTGTCTGCATAGACAATGAGATCTATAATACCAAGCATGAGAAATAATGGTTGCCTTACCCTCATTTTAAACAAGTAAAAGCCCCTCTCCATGGGTCCCACTCCTTTTAGGGTTTCCTTCACCAAATAACCCTCTTCCCATTCATAATGCGTTGTTTCTCTAAGTGTTCTCCACCTCTTATCCCAACGCTGTTGACTTGGTCAAACTTGACCTTGTCCACTTGCAAATAACCCTGTTCACACATGATGGTGTGAAAACCAACTCCAGTGATGATCCCCTTTCATACTATGAGGGATTTTACTGATATTATCACTATGAATGGGTCTCCTTACCCATTTATTCTCGTCCTAGGTGAAATCAACAAAAATTAATATTCCAAATTATTGTAGGAAAATTTTGGAATATTACAAATTATGGCACAAGCGATTGGGCCATCTTCATCATGGAGCCTTGAAAGTCATGCATAAAATATCTACTGGAATTCCAATGGGAACTCTTGCTCAGTTAGATCAGTGCAAGGGTTTCACCATGGGGAAGTATGTAAAGTTGACCTTTCACGAGAAGGAGAACTGTGCTTCGAGGATCCTTGAGAGAGTTCACACAGACGTGTGTGGACCATTCTCGGTTGCTTCAACATCAAAACATAAGTACTATGCAATATTTGTTGATGAATTTTCTCGTAAATGATGGATCTTCTTCATGCAGAAGAAAGATCAAACATTCTCTAAGTTCTGTGAGTTTAAGGCATTGGTGGAGAAAGAGTTGGGGAAGAAAGTGAAGGCTCTTAGGAGCGATAATGGTGGAAAATACATCTCTAACGAATTCAAGAACTTTTGTAGCAAAGAAGGAATTCAAAGAGCTCATAGTGCCTCATAACCCACAACAGAATGGGGTCACGAAGAAGAAGAATAGAACGATCTTGGGTGCAACACGAGCGATGTTGCATGATTAGGGCCTACCAATGCATTTGTGAGCGGAAGCATGCAACACTACGGTTTATGTGAAAAAACATTGTCCTCATAGAGTAATTGGCATGAGTACACATGAGGAATATTTCACTGGTAAGAAACCAAATGTTTCACACTTTAAGATTTTTGGCTCATCTGTTTATGTGCATGTGACCAAGGACGCCAGGAAGAAGCTGGAGCCGACTGCTGAAGTTGGGATTTTTGTGGGGTACACAAAAAAACCCCATAAGTATCATGTGTATTTGACAAACAACAGAATGAATGTTGTGTGATGGGATATAAAATTTGGTGAGGGGAAAGCCATGCGGTTGTCGCTTGATAGGGAGCTGGACTTGCATGTGGAGGAGGAACTACTGGTTCCCAAAGATGAGTCTCTGGATGTGGATCAACCACAGTAGGAGGTTCATGGAGTGGAGGAAGCCACTCACACATATCCATCCATTAGAAAAGGCAGAAAGTGCACCATGGAAGATGATAGGCTGAGACTTGATGCTGCAGAGAATATAGGAGTCCCTATTTAACAGCGCAGACAGAGATAGTATCCTGATCGATTTACTGGATACATGGATCTCATGAGAAAATTTATTGTGACTGAACCATCTTTCTTTCAGGAAGCAGTGCAGGAGCCCACTTGGGTTAATGCAATTGTGGAGGACTATGACTCCATTTTCAAAAACAATGCTTGGGAAATTCTTCCAAGACCAGTTGATAAATCAGTGGTAGGTTTGAGATGGATCTACAAGGTAAAGCAAGCTGCTAATGGGAGTGTGGAGAAATACAAGGCTAGATTTGTGGCCTAGGGCTTCTCACAGATCGAGGGGATAGATTATGATGAGACCTTTGCACCTGTCGCAAGGTACTCTTCCATAAGATCCATCTTGCTCTCTCAGCATAGAAGGGCTGGCACATTCATTAGATGGATCTGAAAACTACGTTTCTCAATGGGATCATTGAGGAAGAGGTGTACATAGAGCATCCTGAAGGTTTCAAGATCTTCAACTGCGAGTCGCATGTGTGCCGACTCAAAAGAGCGTTGTATTGGTTGAAGCAAGCACCCCGCGGCTTGGTACACTCGGATAGACAACTATTTCACCGGATTGGGATTCACCAAAAGTGAAGAAGATGCAAACCTATACCAAATTTTGGTGGAGGGTAAGCTTTTAATCATTTTTATTTATGTTGATGATTTAATATTGACTGGTGATGAGCAGCTGATACACTCATGCAAGGAGGATCTTGCAAGGGAGTTTGAAATGAAGGATTTGGGCCTCCTTCATTATTTCCTTGGATTGGAAATATGGAAACGAGATGGTGAAATTTTTGTGTCTCAAGGCAAGTATGAAAAGGAGATACTGGGTATGTTTAACATGGAGGGATGCAAACCCATGGATACTCCTCTTCCAGGAAACTGGGGGAAAGAGGATGCTACTTTTGGAGAGGTAGTGGATGCTACTGTTTATCGACATTTAGTGGGTCCGCTAATGTATCTAGTGAACACGAGACCAAACATTTGCTATGCGGTTAACCAGCTGAATCAAGCTATGGTTAATCCTACCAAGCTATTTTGGAAGGAGGGGAAGCATGTCCTGAGATACTTGAGGGGCACATCAGAGTATGGTTTATGGTACAATAGATGGAGTGAAGTTGCATGGCTTCACGGATGCAGATTGGGCTGGAAGTACAACATACAAAAAGAGCACATCAGGGAGGATCTTGAGCATTGGATCTATAACTGTTTGTTGGTACAGCATGAAGCAGAGATCCATGGCACTCAATTCAACAGAAGTGGAATACATGGCAGCGAATCAAGATGCATGTGAGGCTATCTAGATGAGAAATATTTTGGTTGGTTTGTTTGGTTCTCATATGGATCCGACAACAATTCATTGTGATAATCAGAGTTGCATTAAACTCTCGATTAATCCTGTGTTTCATGATAGATCCAAGAATATAGATATCCGGTACCATCATCTCAGATATTGTGTGCAGAGGAGAATCATGTTGCTTTAGTACATTCCCACGGAAGATTAGGATATAGATATTTTGATGAAGGCGCTCACCAGGAGAAAATTCGAATACCATAGAGACAAGATCAAGGTGAAGGATAATCCCTTTCTTGTTGAGAGGGAGTGTTGAGTTTCAACAAGAAGATCCTAGTGAAAATTAAGCACCTACACTAGGATGGGGCCTTAGGATATTTTTAGGTGTATGTCTATTTATATATGTATGTGCATAATCTATTTATAGAATGCATGTCTATTTATAGATGCATGTCTATCTTTATTATCCCTTAATTTAGATGGACAATGAACTATAATCTATTCTCAATGAGCACTTGGAAATAGTTAACTGAAGTGGAAAATCAGTTAGCTAAGTGAATTTCGAGTTGAGTGCTTGGTTGGTGGGACATTCAGGTTGACTTGAGTTGTAACTGAGTTGGAAGTGCAGTTGTGCAAGTTGTAAAGTAGTTTAACTTATTTAAGTGAGTTAAACTCAAATGTGCTAGTAGTAACTGAAGATACACTAATGAGAGATCAAGTGAACTAATTATTAATTAATTCATAATCAGTGGTCTCAGATGCAATTGAAGATTTAATATTATTAACTGCATGCATGTCAGATCCATTGGAGATCCAATTGAGTTCTAGGTGAAAGGGAAGTTGACTATCAATTGTGACATTATCCAGTTGCACACATACAACCACACACACATTGGATGTGCCCATGAGGATTGCACATTCAAGGCAAGCAAGATTTCATTCATTCAGGGATTTATATCAATGGAGATTGCGCAGTGGAGGTAGGAAAGATTGCATTCATTCAGGGATTTCTATCAGCGGGGATTGCGCAGTGGAGGCAGGTTGTCTGGAGACAGTAAATTGAGCAAGTGATTTTCCAATTTTTGTATGAAAGTGTGAGACAATTAGCTGATGTAATGAGAGCTCTTGTGATTGGAATTTTGTATGTAATTGTTTCATGATCCATGATATAATATACAATAGAAGATAGTGGGGTTTTTAGTTGTAAGCTTTCCTTGGGGAATTATCTATGTTGTGTGTGATTGATCTTTTTTCATGATATTGTAATTAGCGATTGTGTTTTAAATTCTGCAAATATTTGTAGAAACGATTCAGTATTTAACTTTAGCATATTGTTAGATCGGGTGAATCCAAGATATACAGGAATACTGTATAATTTCTATAGGATGCGGCACTCCCTTTAAGGTACAAGTAAACTTTGACATTCCCACATTTGAAGGTTAGATAGATGAAGATGTAGTAGCTAAATGGTTAAATATGTTGGAAGGATATTTTTCTGTTCATCATTTTTCCAATAGGGAAAATATTACATTTTCACTTGTGAAAGCCGCCCCCCACGTCAAGGACTGGTGGGAAACCTACTATGAGTCGAAGGATGAGGGGGAACCCTCACTATTCTCGGTCACACACACTTGGAATTCTTTGTAATATGCCATCAAGGAACAATACTACCTCGTCGGGAGCTATGACAATAAGTGTATATAATGGAATACGATATGGCAGTAGAGGGATCAAGATGTGCATGAGCTGATGAATATTTTCCATGCCTTGCGCACAAAGCTAGGTATCAAATATTTTGAGAAACATCTAGTTCTCAAGTACCAAATTTTTTTGCACAAATACATTCAAGAGTAAATGGAGTTCCTAGACATCTCCTCACTTGGTGTAGAACTGATATGCTGCCAAAATTGAGAATAAATTAAAGTAGAAGAAGCGATACTTTGGATCTGCGAAAATAGAACAAAGGCACCCCCAAGCCACAGAGCAAAGGACAGAGCCCGACCGGGATCCCCTAGGGAAACTCCTCGAATCTGCAAGCCAAGGGTGAAGGGAAGGAAAATAAAAACATCGGTAAGTGGTGTGAGTTCCATAACAGCCCCACTCACAACATGAGTGAATGTCGTGAAAATCAGGTGCTAGTGGTCAAGCTGAGAGACTCAGAGATGGACGCCTGTTCTGATTCTGGGCTAGAACCCAAAAAGGGTAAGTAGGTATTTGATGCAGAACCCATTGTGACGATAGCCAACACCAAGCTCTAAAAGGTAGAACCCAAAGATTCAGAGGAGGCGAAGCGCCTCTTTCACTCACATATGTGGGTGAAGGGATTGCCGCTACAATTCATTATTGACAAAGGGGGCCAAAAGAACCTCATTTCAGAAGAGGTCATGAAGTGGTTGGGCCTGCCGACCACACCACACCCACAGTCGTACACCATCAGGTGTCTTCACCAAGGACGAGATCTCTACGTCAGCTAGTAGTGTTTCCTTCCCTATAGCATCAAGCCCTTCACTGATGAGATATTGTGTGATATAGCTCCTCTTGAAGTATCTGATGTATTATTAGGCCAACTGTACATGTGGAAGCATCATGCCGTGTATGATTCTAGGCCTCGCACTGTTATTATTTCTTCGGGTAATAAGTTATACAGGATACCAGAGGTAGCCCTGCCTACCATAATCTCTTTGATCTTTGGTAAGCAATGTAGTAAGATCATCTCCCAAACTAGGAAATTTGTTTTCTTTTTTATTTTTACTCAAATTAAGGGGAAGATTGTGGCCACATCCATGGCCCCCGGGAAGGGTTCCTCCATGTAGCATAAGTAGGTGGATACACATCGTTGAAGCATAAAAGGACATCTTATCCTCATTCGCAGGGGTACCCTTTCACTGTCAGGTCAAGCATTTGATCGATTTGACTCGTGGAGCACCTCTATGCAATGGGCCAATATATCACCACTCCATTCTGGAAAATGAAGAGATCAAGCGAAATATCTAGGATTTGCTGCAAAAAGGGCACATCCGACCAAGTTCCTCGCCTTGTGGGAGCTCGATTGTACTTGTATAGAAGAAGGATGGGACCTCGAGGCTCTGCATTGATTATCGGGAACTAAACAAAATCACTGTCAGGAACAAGCATCCATCCCATGGATGACCTTCTGGACCAACTCAAGGGGTCCAAGTATTTCAGCAAGATCGATCTGAAGTCTGGCTATCACCAGGTTCCAATAGAGCCCACAGATGTATGGAAGACCACATTCAAATCCAAGGAAAGCCTTTTTGAATAGTTGGTTATGCCCTTCGGGTTGTCAAATTCCACTACTACTTTTATGAGGCTAATGGATGACATCTTGCCACCCTTCGCCAATTAATTCACGAATGTTTATCTAGATGGCATCCTCATATTCAACAAGAGTTGGGAAGAACACTTAAAACATATTCAGTAGGTCCTTCAAACCATTTGGAAAAAAAAACTGTGTGCCAACTGGATAAATGCACCTTTGGTATGAGCCAGGTCCAATATTTGAGTTACACCATAGATGAGTGTGGCATGCATGTGGACCTGACTAAGACCCAAGTCATTCAGGAATGAGCAACCCCGACCACTCTGATAGAGCTCCACAACGTTTTGGGCCTTGAAATTTTTTATTGGAGGTTCGTGTTGGGATTCTCCAATATCACGTGAACTTTGAGCTAGTTACTAAGGGCGGGGCGAAATATTTTTCCTGGTCTGAATCCCAACAGAAGCCGTTCATTGAGTTGAAGCACCGCCTATACTTTGCACTGGTACTCGCACTGCGAGACCTGCATCATCCATTTGAAATTGAGACAAATGCCTCCAACTATAATATTGGTGAATTCCTCACCCAACACGGGTATCAAATGGCCTATCATAGTGAGAAAAATTCTGATGAAATTCAAAAGTACCCCACCTATGATAAAGAGATGTATTCCATGGTGCAAGCTTGCCGACAATGGAAACATTATGTTATGGGGAAAGAGATGGTCATCCACACTGATCACCGACCTCTTCAATTTATACAAACATAAGGGAAGTTACACAACAATCACCATCAGAAGTGGTCTACATATCTGCAACAATTCTACTTGAACATTAAATACAAAAATGGCAACACCATTCATTTGGCAGACTGCCTCAACCGACCCCCAGTTGTAACACTGACTACTATTCTTAACTCTTGTGTCCATGATACCTCTGGATGATCGTAACTATACAAAAATGATCCAGAGTTCTCCTCCATATACGAGATGCTAGTAGATTTGAAAACGAGTTCCTAATTTCCACCTCTAGGATGCATTATTATGCTACATGGGCCACCTTTGTGTTCGTTCAAGCGAGCATGCCAAGCTGATTTGGGAGGCACACTAAAGTCAGGTTGCAAGACACTTTGGTGTGGAGAAAATTGTGGTTGTACTACAAAATTACTTTTATTGGCCAAAAATCCAACAGGATGTTGGGAAATATATCAGATCGTGCACTGCCTGTGCCATTGCTAAGCCAACCATCAAGAAGCAAGGCATGTACACTCCTCTGCCTACTCCCACCTAATATTGAGAATCCATCTCCATGGACAATATGTCTAGCCCTCCTTCTCCCAAGCATGATAATGACTGTGTATTTGTGGTCGTAGACAAATTTTCTAAGATGGTTATATTGGCGGCTTGCAAGAAGAGCATCATGGTAGAGGACACTGCCAAACTCTTCTTTGAAAGAGTATGGGTAAATTTTTGGATCCCGCAGACCATTATATCAGATCAGGATAGTAGGTTCTTGAGCACATTCTAATCAAGCCTCTAGACACTATTGGACACCAAGCTCACCAAGTCAACTACATTCCATCCCTAGACCAATGGCCAGACAGAGGTTGTCAATAGGATGATAGTGCACATACTCCTCATGTATAACTCCAAGTATCCACGAACTTGGGATGAGAGTCTCCCCTATGTGCAACACAATTATAACAAAGATCTCCATAGCTCGACTGGTTGCAGTCCCTTTTAAGTGGGTCTAGGATTTCAGCCGTTGTGTCCGATTGATGTTGCCATACCTCATGCGGCTACATATAATGAATCCACACACATGTACTATTTGAGGCTAATAAAGCAACCAGATTTATTGAACATATCCAAAACATCCGCCAGCAGGTTCACGACATCCTGGAGAATTCTAATGCCAAGTACAAGGAGTGACATTATCAACATTGAGTGCCGCAAAAGCTTCAGGTGGGCGACAAAGTTTGGTTGCATTTGCAGAAAGAACACCTAACTAGAGAATTAAACCATATGATATGGAAATTACACCATTATGAGTGTGAGACAATGCCTTTGAGCTCAACATTTCCCCATTCTTTAGCCTACACCCAATGTTCAATGTGGACCACCTTCAACCATACTTTCCACCATTACTGGACACATAAGACATTGCAGAATAACTCACACCAACAAAGCTAAACCTCAACTGCATGGAACATGCCATAACTGATCAAATCATGGACATGTAGATCAAGAAGACTCGCCAACAAAATATCTGGGTGTATCGGGTTGCCAAAGCAGGCCATTTCCTGCACCAAGGCAAGTGGCTCACTAGGGACCACGTTGAGCAGAAGTTTCCTCATCTCATGGAGGAACTCAACACAATTGGGACCATTGCGTAATAAGGGGGGAGGATTGATCCAGGTGGATATTGTTGGATACTCACCTATTCCACCTGGACCCCCACCATTGTTTCTTTTAGATTTTCAGTTTCCTTAATTGTAGCACAATTTACTATTTTTGGCAGTTTTTCAGTTACTGAACTTCCGGAGTCGTTTTGAGGACCTAAATGACGTTTGATGGGAAAATCAGGGCCAACATGGGTATTTTACCAATGTTGGCCACTTGAAAGTTGTATTCCTTAGATATATCTATCTAATGAGGTATTTTGCACGTCAAACAAATATCGTATGCTAAAACTTACGTCACCGGGAAGGTTATGTACCAATTTACCCAAAGGGGGCCCATAGTTTTGGTGCTTCATCTCCTAGGGTTAGGTTTTTGGATGCTTAGGGTTTTACATTGTTTCTCAATAATAAATAGGCCTTCAATCCTCATTGTATCATAGTTCAGAGGAGATGTAGCCACCACATCTCTTCTCAGAGATAAGCTACCCGAGCTAGTTTATTTCCATTCTATTTACAAGCTTATTTCAATATTTGATATTAATGAAATGTTCTGCTGCATCTCTATGTTTATGTTTATATTTGTATTCTATTGCGTTACTTCATAAGTCCGGATCAGTGGTATCGGAACATTTTTCTCTTTCTATGTTTATCTTTGCATGTCCTTGGGTCAAGGTATAAGGATTTAGGGCTCGATCTGGTTGAATCCTTGCAAGATCAATCTCGCAAACCCTAACGACCTCCCATGGCGGACGAAAAGGAATATGAGGGAGTAGGATATCCTTTCAAAATATTGCTTGAGGAGGCCCTTGAGAAGAAAAGGAATGCGATAATGGATAAATTTTCCGAGATCCTTCGGCGGATGCCCATAGGCGACGCATATTCAACCGAAAACCACTATAGAGGTGTCACTCCCTTTAAGGTACATGTAAAGTTTGAAATTACAACATTACCACTATATATGCAGATGTCGTAGATAAATGGTTAAATTTGTTGGAAGGATATTTTTTTGTTCATGATTTTTCCAATAGGGAAAATATTACTTTTGCACTCTATAAATCCATCCCCCACGTTAAGGACTGGTGGGAAACCTACTGTGAGCAGAAGGACGAGGGGGAAACCTCACTGTTATCTGCCACACCCACTTGGAATTATTTCTGAGATGCCATTAAGAAATAGTACTACCCTGTCAGGAGCTATGACGACAAATATATACAATCGACTACGCTGCGACAACATAGGGATCAAGATGTGCATGAGTTGACGAATATTTTCCATGCACGGAGCACGAAGATGGGTATCAAAGATTATGAGAAACATATGGTTCTCAAGTACCACGATTGTTTGCGAAAATACATTCAAGAGGAAATTGAGTTCCTCGACATCTCCTCGCTTGGTCCAACATATCGATAT
The DNA here is from genome assembly GCA_034641835.2 of Pinus albicaulis. Taxonomy (NCBI): domain Eukaryota; kingdom Viridiplantae; phylum Streptophyta; class Pinopsida; order Pinales; family Pinaceae; genus Pinus; species Pinus albicaulis. Next base: position 3,072,175 of record CM076570.1, on the reverse strand, counting down.
GCTACCAAAATTGAGCAGAGATTCAAGCAGAAGAAGCGATACTTTAGATCTGCGGACCTAAAGTAGAACAAAGGCGCCCCCAAGCCACAGAGAAAAGGACAAAGCCTGACCATGACCCCCCAAGGGAAACTCCTCGAAGTTGCAATCCAAGGGAGAAGGGAAGGCAAAGAAAGACACCAGAAAGTGGTGTCATGAGTTCCATAAAATCCCCACTCACACCATGAATGAATGTCGCGCAAAGCAGGCGCTGGTGGCCAAGCTGAGAGACTGAGAGATGGATGCATGTTCTGATTCTGAGTTGGAACTCGACAAGGGAACCAAATAGGGTAAGCAAGTCATTGGCATAGAACCCACTACGATGGTAGCCACCATTAAGCTCCAAAAGGTAGAACTCGAAGATCCAGAGGAGGGGGAGCACCTCTTTCACTCACAAATGTTGGTGAAGGGCTCGCTGCTACAATTCACTGGTGACAGTGGTAGCCAAAAGAACCTCATTTCAGAAGAGGTTGTGAAGTGGTTGGGCCTACCAACCACACCACACCCAAAGTTGTACACCATTGGGTGGCTTCACCAAGGACGAGATCTCTGCGTTAGCCAGCAGTGTCACCTTCCCTATAGCATCAAGCCCTTCATAGATGAGGTATTTTTTGATATAGATCCTCTTGAAGTTTCTGATGTATTATTAGGCCAACCATATTTTTGGAAGCATCATGCTGTGTATGAGTCTAGGCCTCACATTGTTATTATTTCTTTGAGTAATAAGTTATAAAGGATACCAAAGGTAGCCCCACCTACCAAAATATATTTGATCTCTGCTGAGAAATGAAATAACATCATCTCCCAAACCAGGAAATTTGTTTTCTTTATGATTTGCTCTCAAAATAAGGGGAATATTGTAGCCACATCCATGATCCTCGGGAAGGGTTCCTCCACACAGTAGAAGCAGGCAGATACAGTCGTGGAAGAGTACAAGGACATCTTCTCCTCACCCGCAGGGTACACTTGCACTGTCAAGTCAAGCATTCGACCGATCCAACTCCAAAAGCACCTATACCCAATGGGTTGATATATCTCCACTCCATTCTAGAAAATGAAGAGATTAAGTGGCAAATCTAGGAGTTGCTGCAAAAAGGTCACATCCGATAAAGTTCCTCACCTTGTGGGAGCCAGATTGTACTTTTACAGAAGAAGGATCAGACCTGGAGGCTGTGCATTGATTATCGGGCACTAAAAAATCACTGTAAGGAACATGTATCCAATCGCACAGATTGATGACCTTTTGGAACAACTCAAGGGGGGCCAAATATTTCAACAAAATTGATCTGAAGTCTTGCTATCACTAGGTTCCAATAGAGCCCACAGATGTATGGAAGACCTCCTTCAAATCCAAGGAAGGCCTTTTTGAATGGTTGGTCATGCCCTTCGGGTTGAAAAATGCCCTTGATACTTTTATGAGGCTAATGGATGACATCTTGCAGCCCTTCACCAACTCATTCATGGTTTTTTATTTGGAAAACATCCTCATCTTAAAAAAAAAATCGAAAGAACACTTGCAACATATTCGACAGGTCCTTCAAACCCTTCGGCAACACAAACTGCGTGCCAACTTGGAGAAATGCACCTTTGGCATGAGCTAGGTCGAATATATTGGTTACATCATAGATGTGCATGGTGTGAATGTGGATTCGACTAAGATCCAATTCATTCGGGATTTCCCAGCCCCAAACACTCTAAAAAGCTTCGTAACTTTTTGGGCCTTGCAAATTTTTATTGAAGGTTCATGTTGGGATTCTCCCATATCACTTGGCCTTTGAGTTAGATTACGAAGGGTGGGGCAAAAGCAAATTTTTCCTAGTTTGAATCCCAACAAAAGGCATTCGCTGATTTAAAGCACTGCCTCTGCTCTTCACCGATACTCAGACTACTAGACCTGAAACAACCATTTGAAATTGACACAAATGCCTAAGAATATTCTATTGGTGTAGTCCTCACCCAACACAGGCATCCAATGGACTATCATAGTGAGACACTTTATGATACAATTCGGAAGTTCCCCACCTATGATAAGGAGATGTATTCCATCATGCAAGCTTGTCAGAAATGGAAGAATTACGTTCTGGGGAAGGAGACGGTCATCCACACCGATCACTGACCTCTTCAGTGTATACAGACACAAGGGAAGTTTTCAAATCGATCTACATATTTGCAACAATTCCACTTGAACATTAAATACAAAAAGGGCAGCACCAATCTTGTTGCAGACTGCCTAAGTCGGCCTCCAGTTGCAACACTGACTAATGTTCTCAACTCTTGTGTCAACGAGACCTCCATATGGCCGCAAATATACAAAAAATATCTAGATTTATCCTCCACATACTAGATGCTAGTAGATGGAAAGAAAGTTCCTGATTTCCACCTCAAGGACACATTATTATGCTACCTGTGCCAAGTTTGTGTTCCTTCAAGTGAGCTTGCCAAGCTAATTTGGGATGCGCACTATAGTCGAGTCGCAGGATGCTTTGGCGTGGAGAAAACTTTGGCTGTACTACAAAAGTAATTTTGTTCTCCAAAACTCTGGCTTGATGTTGGGAAATATATCAGATCCTACACTATCTGTGCCATCGCAAAGCCAACCATCAAGAAGCAAGGCATGTACACTCCTCTTCTTACTCCCAACCAGCCTTCAGAATCCATCTTCATGGAATATATGTCTGGCCTCATTTCTACCAAGCATGGTAATGATTGTGTACTTGTAGTCGTGGATAAATTTTCTAAGATGACTATATTGGCGGCCTACAAGAAGAGTGTCAAGGCAGAGGAACCTGCCAAAATATTCTTTAAACGAGTATGGGTACATTTTGGGATCCCACAAACCATTATATAATATCGGGATAACAGGTTCTTGATAACATTCTGGTCAATCCTTGAACACTATTGGACACCAAGCTCACTAAGTCAACTACATTCCATCCCCAAACTGATGGACAGATAGAGGGTGTCAACAAAATGATAGTGCACATAATCTACATGTATAACTGCAAGAATCCATGAACTTGGGAGGAGATCCTCCCCTTTGTAAAACAAAATTATAACAGAGCTCTCCATAGCTCTATTGGTTGCAGTCCCTTTCAAGTGGGTCTAGGATTTCAACCATTGTGTTTGATTGATGTTTCCATACCTCATGCGACTACATAGAAAAAATAAACACATGTACTGTCTAAGGATGATAAAGAAACCAAATTTATTGAATGTATCTAAAAAATCCACCAACTGGTTCATGACATCCTGAAGAAACCCAATTCCAAGTACAAGCAACGACATGATCAACATCGGGTGCCACACAAGTTTCAGGTGGGTGACAAAGTTTGGTTACATTTGCAGAAATAATGCCTAATCGAAGCTCATCGGAAGCTCAGACCACTACGATATGGGACTAAAACCATTATTAAGGCTGTGGGAGACAATCCTTTTGAGCCTAGCATTTCCTCATTCCTTGGCCTGCACCCAATGTTCAATGTGGACTGCCTTCGGCCATTCTTTCCACCATTACTGGACACATCAAACATTGCAGAACAACTCACACCAACAAAGCTAAATCCAGAATGCATGGAACATGCCACAACTGATCAAATCATGGACACGCAGATCAAGAACACTCACCAGCAGAAGATCCAACAGTATCAGGTTGTCAAAGCTGTCCAACTCCTACACCAAGGCAAGTGGCTCACCAGGGACCAAATTCAACAGAAGCTTCTCATCTCATGGAGGAACTAAACGGAATGGGGACCATTGCTTCCTAAGGGGGGAGGAATGATACAGGTGGATATTGGTGGCCACCCACCTATTCCACTTAAACCCCCACCATTGTGTCTTCTAGTTTTTCAGTTTCCTTAATTGAAACACAATTTACTATTTTTGCCATTTTTTCGGGTCTTGAACTTCCAGAGTTGTTTTGAGGCCATAAACGAAATTTTTTGGGAAACCTAGGGACAAAAAGGGTTTGACCCATATTGGCCATTTGAAATTTGGAGTCCTCTTATAGATATTTCTAACAAGGTATGGTGCAAGTCAAACGAAGATCATATGCCAAATTTACGTCCCCAGGAAGTTTATGTACCAATTTACCTAAACAAGGCCCATAGTTTTGGAGCTTCATATCATAGGGTTAGGTTGTTATATGTTTATGGTTTTCCATTGTTTTTTAAAAATAAATAGGCCTTTGAGCCTCATTGTAACATGGTTCATAGGCTTTTAGCCGCCACATCTCTTCTTAGAGATAAGCTACCATCACCTAAGCTAGTTTATTTCCATTCTGTTTACAAGCTTATTTTAGTATTTGTTACTAATGAAATGAAGTTCTATTTCTGCTTCATCTCTGTGTCTATGTTTATATTTGTATTCTATTGCATTCTTTCATATGTCTGGATCAGTGGTGTCATAGCAATATTCTCTTTCTCTATTTATCTTTGCATGTCCCTAATGAGGTCAGGGTACAAGGAGTTAGGGCTTGATCTGGTTGAACCCTTGTAAGATTAACCTTGCAAACCTCTATGACCTCCCATGGTGGACAAAAATAAAGACGAGGAAGCAGGATATCCTTTCAAAATATTGCTTGAGGAGGCCCTCGAGAAATAGAGGAACGCGATGATGGATAAATTTGCCCAGATACTTCGGTGAATCCCCATAGACGACACGTCTTCATCTGACAACCACTATGGAGGCGTTTCTCCCTTTAAGGTAAAAATAAACTTTTAAATTCCCACATTTGAAGGTAAGATAGATGTAGATGCCGTAGGTAAATGGTTAAATCTGTTGGAAGGATATTTTTCTGTTCATGATTTTTCTAATAAGTAATTTTTTTTTTTTTTCACTCTTGAAAGATGGCACCCATGTAAAGGACTGGTGGGAAACCTACTATGAGCGGAAGGATGAGGGGGAACCCTCCCTGTTCTCGGCCGCACCCACTTGGAATTATTTCTGAGATGCCATCAAGGAAAAATACTACCATGTCTGAAGCTATGATGAAAAGTATATACAATGGACTATGCTGCGGAAACAAAGGGATCAATATGTGCATGAGTTGATGAATATTTTCCATGCCCTACACATAGAGCTGGGTATCAAAGATTCTGAGAAACATCTGGTTCTCAAGTACCGTGGTTTTTTTCCCAAATACATTCAAGAGGAAATGGGTTTCCTAGACATCTCCTCACCTTGTGCAACATACCAATATGTTGTAAAAATTGAGCAGAAATTCAAGTAGAAGAAGTGAGACTCTAGATTTGCGAAGTCAAAGCAGAACAAAGGTGCTCCCAAGCCATAAAGAAAAGGACATAGCATGATCGTGACCCCCCATGGAAACTCCTTGAATCCGTAAGCCAAGGGCAATGTGAAGGAAAAGAAAGACACAGATAAGTGGTGTGAGTTCCATAAAAGCCCCACTCACAACACAAATGAATGTCACACAAAGCAGGCACTGGTGGCCGAGATGAGAGATTCATAGATGGACGCATGTTCTAATTCTGAGCTGGAACCCGACAAGGGAACCAGAAAGGTTAAGTAGGTCATTGACGTAGAACCCACTATGACGGTAGCCATGCCAAGCTCCAAAAGTTGGAACTCGAAGATCCAGAGGAGGGGGAGTGCCTCTTTCACTCACAGATGTGGGTGAAGGGCTTGCTACTGAAATTCATTGTTGAAAACGGGAGCCAAAATAACCTCATTTCAGAAGAGGTCGTGAAGCGGTTGGGCCTACTGACCACACCACACCTGCATTCGTACATCATCGGGTGGCTTCACCAAGGAAGAGATCTCCGCGTTAGCCAAAAGTGTTGCCTTCCTTATAGCATCAAGCCCCTCACGAATGAGGTATTATGTGATATAAATCATCTTGAAGTTTCTGATGTATTATTAGGCCAACCATACTTGTGGAAGCGTCATGATGTGTATGAGTATAGGCCTCACACTGATATTATTTCTTTGGTTAATAATTTATATAGGATACTAGAGGTAGCCTCACCTACTAGAATCTCTTTAATCTCTACTAAGCAATGCAGTAAGATCATCTACGAGACTAGGAATTTTTTTTTCTTTTTGATTCGCTCTCAAAGTAAGGGGAAGATTGTAGTAACATCCATGGCTTCCGAGAAGGGTTCCTCCACGTATCAAAAGCAAGTGGATACAGTCGTGGAATAATAAAAAGACATAATCTCCTCACCCGCAGGGGTACCCTTGCACTGTCAAGTCAAGCATTCGATCGATTTAACTCTCAGAGAACCTCTACACAACGAGATGATATATCATTGCTCCATTATGGAAAATGAAGAGATCAAGAGACAAATCTAGGAGTTGATGAAAAAAGGGCACATCCGACCAAGTTCCTCGCCTTGCGAGAGTCCAATTGTACTTGTACAGAAAAAGGATCGGACATGGAGGCTGTACATTTATTACCAGGCACTAAAAAATTCACTGTTAGGAACATGTATCAAATCCCATATATTGATGGCCTTTTGGACCAAGTCAAGTGGGAAAAGTATTTCAACAAGATTGATATGAAGTATGGCTATCACTAGGTTCCAATAGAGCCCACATATGTATGGAATATCACATTCAAATCCAAGGAAGGTCTTTTTGAATGGTTGGTTATGCCCTTAAGGTTTACAAATGCCCCTGCTAATTTTACGATGCTAATGTATGACATCTTGCAGTGCTTCACCAAATCATTCTTGGTTGTTTATCTGGACAACATCCTCATCTTCAACAAGAGTTGGGAAGAACACTTGCAACATATTTAGCAGGTCCTTCAAACCCTTCAACAACAAAAGATGCATGCAAACTTGGAGAAATGCACCTTTGGCATGACCTAGGTCCAATATCTGGGTTACATCATAGATGAGCGTGGCGCGCATGTGGATTCGACTAAGATCCAAGTCATTCGAGATTTCCCAACCGAGTTGTAGCACTGACTACTGTTCTCAATTCTTGTGGCCACGAGACCTCTAGATGGTCAAAACTATACAAAAATGGTTTAGAGTTCTACTCCACCTACCAGATACTAGTAAATGCAAAGCAAGTTCACATTTCCACCTATAGGACACATTATTATGCTACCCGGGCCACCTTTGTGTTCCTTCAAGTGAGCGTGCTAAGATGATTTGGGAGGCGTATTATAATCAGGTTGCATGACACTTTCGTGTGGAGAAAACTGTGGCTGTACTACAAAAGTACTTTTATTGGCCAAAACTCTGACTAGATGTTGGGAAATATATTAGATCCTGCACTTCCTGTGCCATTGCCAAGTCAATCATCAAGAAGCAAAGTCTGTACACTCTTATGCCTACTCCCAGCCAGCCTTGGGAATCCATTTCCATGGACTATATGTCTAGCCTCCCTTCTACCAAGCATGGTAATGACTGTGTATTTGTGTTCGTGGAAAGATTTTCTGAGATGGCTATATTGGCGGCCTGCAAGAAGAGCATCACAACAAAGGACCACTGCCAAACTTTTCTTTGAATGAGTATGGGTACATTTTGGGATCCCACATAGCATTATATCAGATCAAGATAACTGGTTCTTGAGCACATTCTGGTTAGGCATCTGGACACTATTGGACACCAAGCTCACCAAGTAGACTACATTCCATCCTGAGACTGATGGCTAGACAAAGGTTTTCAACATAATGATAGTGCACATACTCTGCATGTAAAACTCAAAGCATCCACGAAATTGGGATGAGAGTCCGCCCTATGCGTAACATAGTTATAACTAAGCTCTACATAGCTCAGTTCGTCGCAGTCCCTTTCAAGTGGGTCTAGGATTTCAACCATTGTGTCCAATAGATGTTTCCATACCTCATGCGACTACATAAACATAAACCACACATGTACTGTTTGAGGTTGATAAAGCAACCAGATTTATTGAACATATCCAACACTTCTTCCAGTAGGTTCACGACATCCTGGAGAAGTCCAATGCCAAGTACAAGAAATAACATGATCAAAATCGGGTGCCACACAAGTTTCAAGTGGGCGACAGAGTTTGGTTGCATTTGCAGAAAGAACTAATAACTTGAGCACATCAAAATATCATACCACTCCCATATGGACCTTACACCATTATCAAGGTTGTGGGAGACAATTATTTTGAGCTTAGAATTCCAAAATTCCTTAGCCTACACCCAGTGTTCAATGTGGACCCCCTTCGACCATACTTTCCACCATTACTGGACACATTAGACATTGCAGAACAACTCACACCAACAGAGCTAAACCCTAAATTCTTGGAGCAGTCCAAAAATGATCAGATCATGGACACACAGATTAACAACAGTTGCCGACAGAAGATCCAACAGTATTGGGTTGTCAACACTGGCCAACTCCTGCATAAAGGCAAGTGGTTCACTAGGATCCAAGTTCAGTAGAAGTTTTCTCATCTCAACGAGGAACTCAACACAATGGGGACCATTGCTTCCTAAGGGGAGAGGACTAATCCAGGTGGATATTGGTGGCCACCCACCTATTCCACTTGGACCCCCATCATTGTTTCTTTCAGTTTTTCAGTTTCCTTAATTGTAGCAGAGTTTACTATTTTTGACAAATTTTTCAGGTCCTCAATTTCTGGAGCTGTTTTGAGGTCCTAAACGACGTTTTTTGGGAATACCAGAGCCATTATGGGCCTTTGACCCAAGTTGAATAGAAATTTCTAATGAGGTATTATGTGCGTAAAATAAATATTGTATGCCAAATTTACATCCCCAGAAAGTTGATGTACCAATTTACCGAAACGGGGCCCATAGTTTTGGCTCTTCATCTCCCAGTGTTAGATTTTTGGATGTTTAGGGTTTTCCATTCTTTCTCAATAATAAATATGCCTTTGAGCCTCATTGTAACACAATTCAGAGGCATGTAGCCGCCACATATTTTCTCAGAGATTAGCTACCATCACTCGAGCTAGTTTATTTCCATTATGTTTGCAAGCTTATTTCAATATTTAATATTAATGAAATGAAATGATATTTCTGCTACATCTTTGTGTCTATGTTTATATTTGTATTCTATTGCATTCCTTCATAAGTCCAGATCAGTGGTATTAGAGCACTATGCTCTTACTTTTTTTATCTTTGCATGTCCTCAACAAGGTCAAGGTATAAGGATTTATGGTTTGATCTGGTTGAACCCTTGCAAGATGAGCCTTGCAAACCCCGACATCCCATGGCGAACGAAAATAAAGACGAGGGAGCAGAATATCCTTTCAAAATATTGCTCGAGGAGGCCCTTAAGAAATAGAGGAACGTGATGATGGATAAATTTGTCGAGACCCTTCGGCAGATGCCCACAAGCGACACATCTTCATTCGAAAACCACTATGGAGGCACCACTCCCTTTAAGGTACATGTCAACTTTGACATTCCCATATTTGACATCCAGATAGATGCAGATGCCGTAGATAAATGGTTAAATATGTTGGAAGGATATTTTTCTGTTCATGATTTTTCGAATAGGGAAAATATTACTTTTGCACTCTTGAAAGCGACCCCCCACGTCAAGGACTTGTGGGAAACCTACTGTGAGCGGAAGGATGAGGGGGAAACCTCACTGTTCTCGGCTGTACCCACTTGAAATTATTTTCGATACGCCATCAAGGAATAATACCCTATCAGGAGCTATGACGACAAGTATATACAATAGACTACGTTGTGACAATAGAGAGATCAAGATGTGCATGAGCTGACGAATATTTTCCATGCCCTGCGCACAAAGCTCGGTATCAAATATTCTAAGAAACATCTGGTTCTCAAGTGCCACAATTGTTTTCAAAAATACATTTAAGAGGAAATGGGGTTCTTGAACATCTCCTTGCTTGGTGCAACATGCCGATATGCTGCCAAAATTGAGCAAAAATTCAAGTAGAATAAGCGAGACTTTGGATCTGCGAACCCAAAGCAGAACAAAGGCGCCCCCAAGCCACAAAGAAAAGGACATAGCCTGATTGGGACCGCCCAGGGAAAATCCTCAAAGTCGCAATCCAAGGGTGACCGGAAGGCAAAGAGGGACACCGAAAAGTGGTGTGAGTTCCATAAAATCCACACTCACAACACACATGAATGTCACATAAAGCAGGTGTTGGTGGTTGAGCTGAGAGACTCAGAGATGGATGCCCGTTCTGATTATGAGCTGGAACCCGACAAGGGAACCAACAAGGGTAAGCAGGTCATTGACGCATAATGTACTGGAGCGGTATCCACCACCAAGCTCGAAAAGGCAGAACCCGAAGATACAGAGGAAGTGGAGTAACTATTTCACTCACAGATGTGGTTGAAGGGCTCTCTGATACAATTCATTGTCGATAGTGGGAGCCAAAAGAATCTCATTTTAGAAGAGGTCATGAAGCGGTTGGGCCTATCGACCACACCAAACCCGTAGTCATACACCTGGATTCTTGTTTGGCTTTTGTAGAGGGTTACATTGTGAGTGACTCTAATAATGGAGATATCTTGGATCCCCCAGGTTCAAGTACTCATGTGTTAGGCACTATTTCTTCTTTGGAAAAATAACTAGTGTTGTAAAGAGTTGGGAATGTTGGTGGGAACTCTTGTTTTTGTTGTTCATGTTGGTTGACCTCAAAAGAGTTATTGTTGTTCAAGTTGGTTTGGTTTATAAGTGTGGCATTCTGGTGATCACTGTATTGTTGTGATTGTGGTGGATCTTTCTTCTCCAGGTCTTGCTTATTTTTCTGAAATTATCTACTAAAAAATTATTTGGCATCCCATGTTAAATATTTGTGGTAATATGGCGAAATCATGTTGTGTTTATGGTTTATCAGAGTATGTTTGGTGTTGCTACGATGTTCAAATCTCATAGTATTGGAAATGAATCAATTGTCTTTTCTATTTTGCTATGTCTTGGCTGAGAAATCGTTGGAACTGAGTTTGTATCTTGTGTTGGCCTTGGTACATGGTCATTTTTAACCTGAATCTTTTGGTTTCACTGTTTGGATTAACGTTGAGTATGTGGATTGTACATGGTGATTGCTAAGCAAACGTCTTGGGGGAGTATTGTGAAATTCCTATGTAAAACATGTTTTTTTAATTAATATAAATGCTTTAGTTCACAAAAAAGGATATAATAAAGTGACAACATATAGACCACATTAGATTAAAGAATAAATAAATTATATTCATAATGGATATGTAATATAAATGAAGTGTTATTAGAAATGAAAATTACATAACAATACTAAAACTAGCAATTGCCCCTAAAGGTGCAAAGATACACTGAAGGAATAGAAGATTTGGGAAGATCATCTTGCCATGAGTTATTTGAAGCACAAACCTCTAGAAAACACTCTAACAACATTGAATGTTAGAGATGATTTTGACTCACTCATTGTAGAATAAGATAATATTTTGAAATTTCATTGACTTGAGTGGATCAATCAAACAATTTACCTCTCTTTTCTTGTATATATCAAATGTAAAGATATTTCCAAAGAAACACAAGAGGAAGTAGAAAATCTTAATTACATTCTTTTTCCTCACTTTGATTGAAAATTCAAGTGATCCAGTTTTGCTGAAAGCAAAGTTGTTTACTTGAATGTGAGAAATAAATCTATGCACCACAAACAAATTTTTTCAATACAAATTTGATAAACACCAAAAAAAGAATAACAAAATTTTGAAAATTCATAAGAGAACTATAGTCTATCCAACATCATAACATCAATAACAATTCCAACATGTATATAATATATCTCAATGCCATTTCATTCTACCATTTAACTCAAAGTTTGCACAAACAAAAACAACCTAGAGAAAAACTTTTTTCGTACCTATTATTTGGTTTACAATTTCTTTGAAGTAACCATGGAATAAGCATTTGTGACACATTTTGTTAATGGGATTCTAAAAATTTTGCAAGGTCTAGTCGATGTTTTTTTTTTCTTTTTTCTTTCTAATCAAAGCGACAAAACCAATGTTATCTATGGTTGGACCCTAGACACGTACCTCTGGCATAGTGATTTAAATTTATGATTTTTGCATGTTTAATCATTAGCCAAGCGACCTTTGGTTGTCCTTGGACAATAGCTTGTGCTTGGGATGTCACAGATCTAATTGGCTAGTGAGAGCCTTCCTGGTACCCACGATGACAAATGGTGCTACTGGTATAACCTATTTCCTTAGATATGGGGTGAATATATTGAAGATGTATTTCATTACTTTCGTCCTTGGTGTTTTTTCCTTAGATATGGGGTGAATATATTGAAGATGTATTTCATTACTTTCGTCCTTGGTGTTTTAAGTTGATTGCAAATTTTTTCCTTCTCCAAACCACAAACAAAATCATCCCTTTTTTTATGTAAAATAAATCGTTAGGACAATTTATGTAATTTCCAATTCTATGAAGGTTCTGATTCAACAATTAAAACCTTAAAGCTAAGAAGTAAGCTCACATATTCAGTTTTATCCCTTCCAGTTTTATATCTACTCAGTAATTGTTTATCTAAGCAAAAGCCCTGTTGTTCAGGAGACAATGAAATGTGTAATCTAAGTGATAGAAACAGAATGTTTACAGATATGAAGAAAGCCTGGTCTTTCTACATGTTCAATGCCAGTCTGCGTTGCTGAATCTGCAAGATGATAGGCTCGATCAGTAGTAACTTGCCTTTTCAAGCATCATATTTCCACTAAATATCCTCCCTTAATTCATCTCAAAACCACACTTATATTAAAACACCATCTCTGACAAAGTTGTGCATCCAATGCACAACTAAAACCCTATTCACAGTCACTATTGTGGAAGTTTTCCAGTCATGGCAAATGATTATATAGAAGGGAGATATGATCGAGTTCTTAATGTTGGGGATAATTTTTTAAACTCGACATTTGACATTTGGCGGGTTGAATAAATGGAGTTTATGTTGCGTCATTGATTACGTTTTTACTTACTTGTCACCCGAAGTATACATGACTCGGAGTTCCCCTATGATTCAATATTTAGAGCACTTCATAAGAAATTATATTAAAAAAATAAATGTAGAAATATAACAATTTTAAGCTACGCGGATGCTACACTGTCTGCCCAAAACCTCACTAAAATCATCACCAACTTTCAGTTTTGTGGGTAATATTTGAAATTACAGATTCTAGATGGAAATATTCTCTTCTTTTCTTCCATATTCAGATTTTTGACATGCATTTTAAACACTCTCGTTTTACCCACAACCTTTGCCACCACGACCTTTTGCCTTTCTGGCCACTGGTGCGATGATGAACTCTGTGTTCAATGGCATCCAGGCCGAAGGCAGACAAATAAACCACTGGGACGACTGGTGCGATTACTAAGTTGTGGTCAATCGCATCTAGGTCCGCAGGTGTTAGTAAATTGTTGGAGTAAAACAGCGAAAACAATAAATAATTTAACCAGAGAAATAAACATAAAAGGTCAGCAAAAAATCATTAACATAAACACAAATGTTTAACCGGGAAAAACCCCAAACTCCGGGGAAAACCCATCCTAATGAAATTTCATTAGCATTGGCCAAAACCCTGACCAATCCGGCCAAGTGAGCCTTCACCGCTCACCTCCAGGCCTTCTTTACAATGAAGTCTTTCCAGCCCTTTTATAGGCTCCATTACATGCAATACCGTGGGCTGAAAACTATGGGTGCACAAAACCATGTGCCCCAAAACCACCACTGTTTACCCTAGTCCACATTGACTCTACCCCGAGTCATGTTTACCTAACATAAATGAACACATCTCTAGAATTCAGAGATATTTAAGAGGTGGTTAAGCATATGTTGTAAAAGAAACTGGAGTCTTGGATTATCTAATGTCCAACAATCTCTCTAACAACCCGGGTGTGTTTCAAACTTTAGACTTTTGGCTCTAATTCCACTTGTTGGAATCATGATTGTGGTTACATCAAAGCCCGTAGATGTTAGTAAATAGATGCATCACTAGAATGATTGTGGTTACATCAAAGCCCGTAGGTGTTACTAAATAGATGCATCACTAGAATTAGAGACACTATTAAGCACATATCTAATGCCCAACAAATTTAACCTTTATTAAATATTCTAGACAATTTTTATTAGTATACACAAATTAAAATTTGAGATTTATCTCCAAAGTAATTATGCCCTTTTTATCTTTTTAATGAAATTGATTAATTAAAAAATATCATATGAACAAGTGTCATACCAAGTGAGTTGTGATTTTTTGGACATATGATATTGATAAGCCATGGAATTGTAACAAAGCTTTTATTTTTTTAAGAAAGAAAAATAGAACATGTATTCATAACTAAAAACCATGTAACAAGCATGATGATGAAAATAAAGTGGTACATCCCTAAAAAAACATATAAAAATAAACTTCATATGTAAATAGACTTTGTTATTGTAACAAATCCAACTTATATATTAAGAATCTTTTTAGCAAAGTGGGGATAAATATCTATGGATAAGTATCTTATTCCATATTTTTTCAAATGTATATATGTTGAACTTATATGTTAATTCTTTTTATAATTAATAATAGCAATTTGAGATGTATTATAAATTGTGTGCGTTGATATTTATTATAAATTGATGCCTATTGATATTTACCAATCATTTAATTTACATAATCACATTAGTGTAAACATAATGGCCATTTAATTTATATAAATTGATAACTATTAATATTTACGAATAATTTAATTTACATAATCACACTAGTGTAAACATAATAATCATTTAATTTATATAATTAATATAAACTTGCTAATATAAACCTAATAAATATTTATTAAAATATATAATTGATGTAAATTTTAAATTAATCTAATAATTTGAAAAAATAAAACAATTCCATACATATTTTGAAAAAAAAAAGAATTTTTTTGGAAACAAACCTTCGCAATGGAAATTTAAACCTTATAATCTCACAACTTATATAATATGGAGATGGCTAATTGAACGGTAAATTTTAAAATTTTAAATTAACACCTTTTGTATTTCATCGTGAATTTCACATGCCATTGAATTTTGGATTTTTTTGTTGTTGTTGATGAGATGATACTCAAATCTAATTACGATATTATTTTCTTAATTTTCATTTTAAGAAGTATAATGTCAAGATTTTTGAATGGTTTTTATCTAATCTATAGTATAATATATGAATTTAAAGTTATATATGTTGGTTAATATTAAGAATATGTATATAAAAGAGATGTGGATAACGTTATTCTAAAACAAATTAATGAGAACAATATCTAAAATTACTTTAAAATAAAATAATAAATACATACCAGTTAATATTAAGTATGTGAGTTCAATTAAATTTAAAAAAACAAATATATACCATCAATTATATTTAATAACAAAATATCCATCCAAAATCAAAGAATATTAAATATTAAATTCACTTATTAAAAGACAAATCTAACCAAGTGTATTATGATTCAATTGCCCATATTATGTAATACGGGCAAGCAACATTTATGTTTAAATTTATATTTTGCCCAAGATCAAGTATTGTGCGTGATGAATTTACTATTGTTTGGGTTTCAATTTACTTTTAAAAATTGATTTACTTTTTAATTCTGCCCACGAGCTCAGTAATCAGATTAAAGGGAATTTTTTCTTTTCTTGTAATAAGCTAAGACACCTGATACGGGGATACCGGGATTCGAAGAATCGGATACGAGTACGGTGATCCCAGAACAGGATACTTCTGGGATACAATACGTTATATATTGTTTTATTAAAAATATATATGTATTAATATATTAAAAATTAGATATTTTTTACACAAATTCATACTTAATTCATTGATTTAAACATAGATTTATCTATCATCTTAGATAGTCAAGGTTTTGTTTGAGTGATGGGTACATTTTTAGTAGGGTCATGATAGAGGAGTTTGACAACCAATGTCACCTACATCAAGGTACATAGAGGGATTGGTGCTCACTGCTCTTGATTAAATACGAGTTCCATACCCTAATACATGACAAAATTCGATGGAAACATTGCAATAACCCAATCCTGAAATCCTGAAAAACTGATAAGTCTGCTGGATTTTGAATGAGATCTAAAATTTTACTTTCTCCATATGAAATCCAATGAGGTCGGAACCACTCTCAAACATCTTGAGTCATTTCATGGTAATGTTAAAAATTTAAGTAAAAGTGACATTCTCCTTAAGTGACATTCTCCTTAATCTTCATTTTCATCCTTTTACTTTAAGAATTTAACATTACCATGAATCACATATAAATACTAGGGCCATAGGTTTGATGCCCTCTCCTGAAAAATCCTCCTCAATTGGTGAAAAACAATGAGCAAAAGCCCCCCTTTATATAAAAAAAAAACAACGCTTTTTTGAACCCGCGGGCCCGACCGTATCCAGTTTTACGGGATACGGCGTATCCGAACGGGGTACGGTCGGGATATGCTGTACCCCTTTTGGATACGCCGTATTCGTTGAATTGGGGCAGAATCCCGTATGTATACATACCCGATACGGGGATTCGAGATTCGTGACCCTTTTAGGCGAATCCGGTGACTTAGGTAATAAGTGATTAGAACAATTGTGTGGGCAAAAATTTCTATATCTTTAACCCATAATTAGATCTAGATCCATTTACAAAATTTATAAATCCATCCATTTTTTATAATAAAAAAATAATTCCATATTTTGAATTAGTTTATAGGAAATATGAATGCATATAATTATGGCTTTTACATTTTCACAAAATTTAAGATATAATATTGAATGGAGAACACACTCAACCTTCATTTAAATTTTAAATTGAATTCTTGACCTCTTTTTAGATAGATCAAAGAAGATATCAATTAAATATTGAGTTGTATTAATATTGAGAGTAAAATAAATGACCAGATCATCAATAAATGAAGGACAAATTGACGGAAAAATGCAAACAGTTGGAATATCTAATTCTTACTTGTCTATGGTTGTAATTCCCTACTTGAGGAGTTTGTTCCGACATAATAGGAAGTAGCTAGAACTATATTCTTTCCTAGTTTAATGTGTGGTTGAGAGAATCTCTCAACCACATTATTGTGCATCCAAGATAGAGTTCCTATCTTGAGACTAATTTATGTATAAATATGTATGTAATTTCTTTGATTTATAATATAAAATTTGAATAGAGTTTGCAGAGTGATATTTTATCTTGGTATCAGAGCCTGTAAGGGCCTTTGGCCCTTCTTGGGCATAGGAATATAAATAATTGTATTTGCATTATTTTAATTTTTTGTTTGTTTTAGTTTTGTTTGTCCATCCGGTGCTTCTGTGCGGAGATCAAAGGGTGCCAAGAGGTACACTAAGATGCACTGTCAGCCAAACGCTGCCTGTCGATTTCTTCTAATAGTTCTGCATTCACTGTATGCCGTGGAGGCCGAAGAGAAGTCGTGGAGGCTGTTCTGCTGAACACTGATCTTTCAGTCACAATCGTTGATGCGCAAGGGCCCTGTGCAGACGCTACTGGTGCTGGTGTTCTCTTTTCATGAATCCCGACTGCCTTTTAGATATCTTACAGTGAAAGGTTTGCTCCGTTCACTGTGGCTCTCTGCCCCAAATATACCGTGTCTGTTGAATGCCTAGACAACGTTTTATAGTGTGAGGTGAAGCCGATGGTTTGGAGATCCTTGGCGTGATCGACAAGGAGAGTGGGTCGAGCGGTGGTTCCTTATTGGAGCCACAGACACATATGCTGGAGCGTGCAAAGTGGTATGCACAGTGTTTTTCATTGTTCATCGGTCAAGTAGGCATTAGATCCGTAGCCGACTGCGTGGACTGGTGAAGGCCGGTTGAAGCTAAGTGGATCGAACGTGGGAGGATCCAAGGCCGAATTGGTGGTACTTGCTGTAGCATCTCCATGTGATCTGCTGCGTGGAACCAGCTGTTTGAAGGTCGAATTGATGGCACCTGATGGCGCCGTCTGTGGGAATGGGATAGCTGTAGAGGATTCGATGTTTGAACTTGCCCAGAAAATCCATGTATTGCAGAGGATGTAGAATGACGATGTTCAATATTTGGAAGAGACATCTCGGATACATCATTGTTCAAAAGAGAAGGTTTCCGGAATGTGTTCTGCTTTACCTTACGCCTTTGCATAGGCTACCATTCCCTACGTGTTCGCGCAGTCTGCCATTTACAGTCTCATGGTGTATGCCATGATGGATTTTCAATGGGAGGCAAAAAAATTCTTTTGGTATCTCTTCTTTTTGTTCTTCACCTTCTTATATTTCACTTATTACGGAATGATGAACATGTCGTTGACACCCAACCACCACATCTCTTCTATTGTTGCGTCCACATTCTATTTGATATGGAACCTCTTCTCCGGTTTTTTGATTCCACGACCAAAAAAACCTATATGGTGGAGATGGTATTACTGGGCATGCCTCATGGCATGGACGCTATATGGGCTTGTTTCATCGCTGTTCGGAGATCTAGATAGTGAGATGACACTGGTAGATTGGCTACTAGCGTTGTAGAAGTCGTGAACCAGGGTGAGCTCTGATTTTCTCACTGGAAAATTTATAATTCCAGAGATTAGCAAGTTTGTGGTTTATTGCTATCTTTGTTTGTATCATTATAACTGGTTTTTTGGAGATGTGATGGAGTGGAGTTGGTATTGATGATTGGTGGAGAAAGCCTGTATAAACATTGAGATTCAGTAGAAACCTTGCGTGGAGTTCGAGCATGGTGGAGGTCGAGCTTGGGGACCTCGTGCACAGTGGAGGCGTATGTGGGCGTCTCTTCCTCGGGGATTCTACATAAGGCAATGCTAGCTAGCTTCTCGACTATATGCAATGTTTTTTTGAGTACAGGTTTCCTTGTTTTTTAATTCTGAGGTGATTTGTGGAGGTTACCATTTCTGCTTGGAAGGAATGGCTGGCAACGGAGATGATTCCAGGGCCACATTTTAAATATGTTCGACTACGGGACAAAGTTTTTTTTATCCAGGGATGATGAGATATCGTTGCAAAGCTACTCGATTTAGGTGGTGTAGCAAATGTGGCGTTTCCATGGATGTGTAGATTTCCTACATAGTTGTGCTGTGTATTTTGAATTGTAGTGCGTAGAAGGGTCAATCTGGGTTGATGATTAAACACATAACTATCGTGGTCTCAGGGCGTAGTATTGAAGAGTGGTGCAACATATTTGTTGTATTCGTTGAGCCTGGTGTGGTGATTAGATGAGCGTTGGTTGCTCATGGTGGAATAATGCAAAGTTGGAACTGTACGCTACGAAAGTCTTATTTTGCCGATGGTGGAGCGAGTTCTGTGTGATTTTATTTGCACGTAAGGGTGCATGGACGAGGCCACTGAGAAGGGCTGAGTTCTCGAATGTTTTTTTTGTGTGTTGGTTTCAAGTCATTTAATTTCTCGTTGGAACCAATCGATGGAGGCTTCACTCATATCCAAGATAGTTTTCAGTGTCAGATGAGGTGCGGAAGCACGCAGAGTTGTTGGGAGGCTTCTAGCTTCCGTTTTTTGGGATCAACCTGGTTGAAGGTTGAACACACTTCTAGCATGGTTTCGTGGCACAACAGTGAAGTGAGCCGAGGGCAGTATGGTGAGCTGCCTCGACATGATTATGTTTCTATACTGGGTAAAGTTGAAACTTATAGTTTCAACATATTTTCTTTGATGAAACAAATTGTCTTCGTGAATTATTTTTCTTTCATGTTGAGATCGATCAACTTAACACGTAAATGCATTTATGTAAATTTGGTTAAAGAATTATATTGTTGTGACATTTAGCCTGGCAAACTAGTGTCACGAGTGTGAATCTATGTTGGAATTTTCCATTCCAACAATAGACAAATCTATTTGCAGGAATGATTTATTACCAGATATGGGGAAGACATGACAATGAAAATGACATCAAAGGATAGTGCTTGGTGGCTACATTGTATTTCCTCAAGGCTGAGCGCCTGAGCGGTGGAAGTGAATGGTATGATAAGCGGCAAAGGAGGATGGATAATCAAGTTTGTGAGAGTTTGTTTTTGTGAGTTTTTTGGAATAGACTCTTGATGATGAGTTACACGGTTGAATGGTAAGCAAGTCTAGATGGTTGTTGTAGTGGTCATTATATGTACCCAGAAACTCCAAATGTTGAAGTATGGAATGTAAGCCTTGTAAAGGCATTTGAAAAGTTCGTGGTGATCTTAAAACCACTTTGTAATGGTTTATGGTCAGTTGGAAACCATCTTTTTTCACTGTAAAGTGATGGTTTGTGGTGAGCCAGAAACCACATACAGAGCCTTAGTGGCTCCATTGCCTTAGTGGCTACTCGCCTTTGTGGCTATATCGCCTTTGTGGCTATATCGCCTTTGTGGCTAAATTGCCTTTGTGGCTACGTGTACACGGGAGCTTTATGCTCACAAGAGCTTTGTGCTCGTAGGAGCAGGTGGATTGCAGTAACACCTGGCTCACGGTTTTAGATATTGGTGTGTCTGAGCACAAGAGGGTCGGCGCATTTTTTCTATCTGACAGTTGCGTCGAAAGGCGCAATCAGTGCGACTGTTAGGGATTGTTATTTGGACATGAATATTTGGCTTAGAAAGGCACTGATCTCTCTCTTTTTTTGGAGGTTCGGCACATGTGATTCGCCCGATGGTGATGGATTTGTAGATACAGGTACATATATGCAGTGATAATGGTCAAGAGAATCATGTATGCGAAGGACATCCTACAGGACTAGTGGTTGCAGCGGTTGGTACCCATGCATTCCGGTGGATGGTTGCTCTTTTATATGGACGTCGACATATCCTTTGTTATGTTTGACCACAACAAGACTTTGTGAATTAACATCATGACAAGTAGTCATTAAGGGGGGGAGTTGGAATATCTAATTCCTACTTGTCTATGGTTGTAAATCCCTACTTGGGGAGTTTGTTCTTACATAATAGGAAGTAGCTAGAACTATATTCTTTCCTAGTTTAGTGTGTGGTTGAGAGAATCTCTCAACCACATTATTGTGCGTCCAAGATAGAGTTCCTATCTTGAGACTATTTTATGTATAAATATGTGTGTAATTTCTTTGATTTATAATACATAATTTGAATAGAGTTTGTAGAGTGATATTTTATCTAACAAAAATTAAAGAGTCGTTTAACTTGCTTTCCTTCTACGAAACGCGGAGCACCTTTAGCATTATTAGGTTTTCCAGTTTCTACACAACCTAATATTTAATAGCTTTAGGAATGGAGATTTAGTATATTTCAAAATTTCTTTGGAAAACAAAATACAGAAATAAAGATTAACTATTTAATAAAAAATAAAAAATAAATAAAAATAGAATTAATAATTTCAAATTGGTATACAATATATTTGAGTTTATATGCAATACATAACTTAAAATTTAACGGAATTTTGTACTTTTTAAAGGAGATTTTAAATAAAATGAGATTTTAAAGTCTAAGACACTAAAAATAGTTTATGGGACTACGAGTTTTTAGTTTTTAGTTTTTTGCATTTCAGTGATTTTCTTATTTAAATTGATAATGAGTTGGCTTAACCTTCCAACAATCCCATAGCTGAAAAGACAATGTCAATTAACTTATGCTAACATATTCCCATAACTTTCTCTCATGTCTTTGAATGCATCACATTCCAAAATGAAATGTTTTTTGGATTCCACTGCTTCAAACGTGCAAAATGTACACACCCGTTCTTCCCAAGCTTCTTTAGGCCTTTTCCACCATCCTCCTTTACACTGAAGTTGATGCCAATTGGTTTTTAATTGAACAATAAAAACCTTTGCCCTTCACAGAATGTTACTCTAATAAACTTTTTTTGTTGGAGATCATAAATAAAATTAAATTCTTGAATTTTATCCAACAAAAATACAAAACATAAATACTAATTAATTAATAAATATTTAAAATAAAATAAAATAAAAAAAATAATAATTAAATATTTGAAAATTATATTTCACATATAATTATTATATTACTGTGAAAAGTTAAAAAAAAAAATCCAATTCCATACGTTAAAATTTGTATGTATTTTTTATAATAAAAGATTATATGAAAAGTAAAAAAAATAAATAAATCCAATTCCATACGTTGTTAAAATTTGTATGTATTTTTTAGAATAAAATAAATAAAATTACATTTTGAGTTACCCATAGAAAAATATGAATGCATATAACACTAACTTATTTAGGCTACTTATTTGATTAATTGAATACATTATACTTCATCTAAATAGTGATTATTATATTAATTTTGACGTTATTATATTTTATTTTATTTTTTATAAAAAATTAATTTTTTTGATAATATATAATTTCTAAATTAAAAATTAAATTTTATTAATTAATATAATTTGGGTATAGATAAATCACTCTCAAATGCTAATATTTAGTTCATGTATATAGGCGACTTTACTAAGTATATGGTTACAATTTAATAAAAACTAAATTATATATTCATTAATTTATATTTTATAAATAAGGTGTAGTCTAACTTATAGACGAAATAGACTTTTTAGGAATACTGTAAAATGCATTTTTGAATGCACAAATGGATTCAACACCTTGAAAAAACCCCTGGGATACTGGATACAAATTAAACAACTTAAACTGAAGTTTTTGAAAATCTCTGCTAGATTTTGAATAAAATTAACCAGAAAAATTGTCGTGAAAAAGGTAATTTTGTATAAAAATTAGACTATGTTTATAAATAATACGTTATAAATAATGTAAAATATGCCATTGATTGCATTGATTTCACTTAATACTATTGGATTGCATTAGTTTAAGTTTGATTGAATTAATTGATTGCATTTATTTCAGTGAATACTATTGGATTGCATTGATTTCAATACATATCGATGGATTGCATTTTTTTTTTTTGTTATATAGGGGTATAATGGAATATGGAACAAAGAAAATATTTAAGAACAAAGAGCACAACCAGAAATACAATTGGTGAAAGTGCCACTTATCAACTAAAGGAATATGAAAAACAAATGTTGAGCAACAAAGAGCATATGGATGCAACAAATTGCAATTGAATAACAACAAATAGAAAAAAAAAAAACTTTGAACAAGGCAAATCATTTCGACAAAGAAAGACACAACATATGATAAATGGACAACATTGAGAACAAAAAAATCAAAATTCTGCATGACAAAGGACATGCCAAAGGTGATAACTGAGGAACATCAAGAACAAGGAAAACAAAATTTTGAACTTGAAGAAAAAGACAATTTTATGAGAAAATGAAGTGTATCTCTTATGAAGAAAAATAATGCAAAGAAAGAAAATACTATATAAAAAAAGAGAGTAGCTCTTAACAAACTAAGATAACTAATCCATATTAAAATAAAATGATCATATTACTTAGATATTCAACAATTTTTGTGTGACTCCACATAAGTGGAACCAACTTAGATCTATCTTAATTCTGGATTTATCAAGTGCTCAAAGAAATCAAACCTCAATGAGGTGCAAACCTTTCCTCACTCTCAACATAAAAAAACTTACACTTTTTATAAATAATTTCAAATAATACAAATTTAATCTATATTTTAATTAATTGTCTTTTCATTTTCAATAATGTGAGATAGAATAATAGGGAGACTGATAGACCACTCCTCAAAGATGATATTATTTTGCACCTTCCAAATACCCCAAGCTAAGAAAACAGGTAGAGATTTAAAAAATCCACCGTAAATTTGTATAGCACCGTGGCTGAGCCATGGATTAATCCTTCGCAAATGGTGCAAAGTGCAGAGCGGGAGAAGGACCCTAGCTCATATTTTGAGTCTCTTGAGCTTGGATGGGTTTATCGGGCCTCACGATGGTTAGTGGAAATCCATGTTGCTAACCATATGAACGCAACGCATGATTTAGTGTGAGAGATGAATGAATGGGAAGAAAATCCATGTGACATAAGCCCGCAGGTTATGCCTCGAAAGCTCACAAGAAGTTGTGCAGGGGAAAGGCTAGGTTAATGAGGACCAAGATAGCATGGCAAGGCCGTGGATGCTGTGGATGCCGTGCATTGACCAACGAGAGATGATTCGCATGTAAAGAGGACGTATCGCAACGTTAGGTAGTGGTAAGTGGGACCCGCTTAGATGGGAATTATCGTGGCAGTCGACGGGAATATATCTATCCCAGAGTCTATCTTTCGGAGATAGCTGTGAGCAACGCTTAAGCTGAATCAACACTGGGCTACTGTGGTAGGAGCAGAGTCTCTGGAGTGGTTAAGTGACGTTGTAATTCGGGGAGCTAATCGAGAGTATTGACTGCGTAGGGAAATGGACCCGCCATGACATGTAAGCCCAAAGTCTATTCCCTGAGTTTACAAAGCAAAATGCACATTAAAGGAGTGAGATAATGTAAGCTCGAGCTGTTGTGGCACACACATGATCCCAATATATTGTTCATTGGCATGAGGGTGGACTCATAAACATGTAACCTTGGCAGGTCCACCTGAGAGCAACTTGCAAAATCAGAAAGTGTTTTGTTTTGTTTTTGTTTTTTTTTTTTAACACAAACGAGTAATTTTATTTAAAGAAAGAAAGAAAGTATTTTTAATGTCCACGAGGTTAAAAATAACCTATGGGACAGATCGCTTCTCCATCTGGCTCTTGTATTCCACCCTCTTTCTCTGGAGCTTTACAATAAATGCTCCCAACTTCTCGACAAACTCTTTGTTGAATAGATTATCCCAAGAGCTAGCTGCCAGGATACTTGCATAATTTTCCTTGCTGTTTTTGAAGGCCTCACATTCTAAAATGAAATGTTTTTCTGTTTCCACTTTTCTGGAAGAGCAAAAAATACATACTCTTTCCTGCCACATTTCTTTTGGCCTTTTCCAGTGCCCTGTTTCACAATAGAGTTGATGAGAATTAGTCCTTAGTTGAGCAATAAGAATTTTAGATCTCCAGGAAATATTGGCCCCTACGTACGTTTTTTGCTAATGATTATAAGTGGGGTTAAACTCTTCAATGTAGTACTTCTTCTTTCTCCCTAGCTCTTTCTCCCAAGTAATTTGTGGAATTTACCCATAACAAAAGTTTTTATCTCTTTATTGTTTGTAGGACACATGCTCAAGAAAATACCCCATTTACTAAATCATTTGTTATTTTGCCACATCCAAGTCTTCTTTCTTTTGCACAATCTGTCATTAAACACAACCTTAGGCCATCTACCCTCTTCCATTTGCTCAATTTTTTTCAAATACCTTATGAATCGCACCATAGCAATTGCTTCAATAGGATCAACCCCTGTTTCACTTAACAAGATAGCATAAGGAACTGCACTTTTAATTTTGAATTTGTTTGTAATCAAACACTTCTGAATTTTCTCAATTTGTTTCCACTGCATCTCGATTGTGCTGCTGGCCCATAGTTCACAACCGTAGAGAATCACTGGGATCACTAGAAGCCAAAAAAGAGTTAGATTGGTTTTCCAGTCCCATAGCTCTGCCTCTCTACACTTGTTTTGAAGAGAATAAAATGATTTCCAACCCCCCGCAGTTCTTTTCTTTCTACAACCATCCCACTTAAATTTATGTTGAAGTCAATTCCGAGGTATTTGTAGTCTGCAACTTCTTCCAGAATGTTGCCTTCAAAGTAGAACTTATGCTAGTTATGCTTTATTTTGTTAGAGAAAACCACTACTTTCGTTTTTCTAATATTGACTTGCACCCCCACCCTTCTACAGAAATGATCAAGGGAACGCAAGTGCTCTTGCAAACCAATAGCTGATTTAGCAATCAGTATAAGGTCATCTGCGTACAAAAGAAGCCTTATAACGAACTTGCACAACTCGATACCGTAACCCCCTTGCGAATTTAGCCACTCTTCAAGCTTGTCAATATATAAACCAAAAAGGGTAGGAGACAATGGAAAACCTTGCTTGACCTCGATATCGCTTCTAATACTTTCAGAAATTCCTACTGAAGTTCTAATTTTGACTTTCACCTCTTCATACAGCCTATGCACAGTTGCTCTCAAATTCCTAGGAACCCCGGGTTCCTCCATTTTGCGCCAGAGTTTATCCCTAAGAACCATGTCAAAGGCCTTTCTGAAATCAACAAAGCAACAAAAAACTTCTTCCTTTTTATCCCAAACTTTTTAAGTGATGTGCCTTAAAGTTATACAATGATCAACTATGGAATGTTTAGGTATAAAACCTGCTTGCCCTTTAGCACGTTTATCTCTTTCTTCTGCCCACTTGCTGATTTTATTTTCTGCCATGCTTCCAAATAACTTTGCAAACAAGGAGTTTATCATTATGGTTCTATAATTGGAGGGATTATTGACATCACCACTCTTGAAAAGAGGTATTTCCATACTAGTTATCCAATCTGCGGGGAACCCCCGCTGTATGATGTTGTTGAAAATTTTTGTGATCTGAGGTGAAAGAATTTTTAAGCCCCACTTTAGATACTATGCTTGGAGTTCAACTAAGTCTTTTGCTTTACCAGCACCCAACTTCTTGATACCTATCTCTACCTATTGCACCGTGAAGAGTTTTGTGTCTGTGTTGACCAAGGTAGGAGGGTCAACCTTGGGATCCTGCTCATAAAGTTGTCTTGCATAGTCGAACCATTTAGAAGCAGTAATGTTGTTTTCAGTTTGCACCTTTTTCGGTTGGAGCTTCTTCTAGAATAATTTGGGGTTATTTTTCCCAAGGAAGATTAGTTCTTCTCTCCTCGAAATCATGAAATCGACCTTTTTCCTCCTTAATATCTGCTTGCAAGCTTTGAGCTTTATGTTATCCTTGTCTTATTCCTTCCAAATTCTCCTTGCCTTTTTGCATTCCTCGTCGAACCAAGCATTAATCAGAAATAAATTTGTTTCAAACTTCTTAATTTTTTCTCTTTTGCACTCAGCAAGTGCGCTTTGAATTAAATGTGTTAATTCGTGATAGTGAAGGCCATGAGGTGATATTTCCTCCTTCTCGAAGAGCCTCTCTAGGGTTATTTTGAAGGTATTACAATTCTCTGGAGTCAAAAGAATTCTTCCCTTTGGGGGATTTTGTTGAACACACTGAGTTTTTGACCCTAATTGCTTCTTTCCGGTCCAAGAGAAACTTAAATAGATTGGCTTGTGATCTGATTTTAAATCCCAAATTTGATCTCCAATCAACACTTCCTCCATTTTCTCAGACAAACTATGCGAACAAATTACATAATATACTACACTTGCTCCATTGTAAGTATTGCAAGTGAGATTACCAAACTTTTCCCATCTAGTCCAACCATTACAAATGACTAAATCGAAAGCCCCACATAGTGTAAGCAATTGTTCTGCAAAGAGATTGCAGCCTTTATCCTTTGAAATTCTTTCCCATTGATGATTACTCTCTTCTGTAAGCCAGATAGAGTCACAATCTTCTTTACAACAAAGAATGCTAGCTTGTTCACCTGCAGTTCTAGCATTGAAATCCCCCACTATAAGTACTTCACCCAACTGAGAATATATTGCAATATTTGCTTTTAGGGCTGCAAAGGGATCTTTGTGGTCAAGCCCTCTACTTTTGTAGATTTTTGAAACTTGTGGCGCAATGTAGCATGCAACAATTCTGATGTGATTTCCATTTTCTGATATTTGCGTCCGGGTCGCAGTTAAGACCGAGAGATTACATGTTCAAGATTTCCCAAAATTGGTTTGATTAGATACATCTATAACTGGGCTGGCCCAAATGAATTCCAAAATTACAAAATTCAGCTTCAATATTGCTATTGCTATGATGTATATCCTATAGTACATGCCAAGCAAAAATATACATGCAAATTTACACATAGAAATCAAAAAGTCAGTTATTCATCAGGGTTGGTAGGCTGGTTTAGGTCAAGGCTGCTCAGCTCCTCTTCCGAGGTTATGGGATTCCCTTTCAGCTGAATCTTCAGGTCTTCAATTTGGCCCTGCAAGGCATAGATTTCGTCCTCCAGTTGGCTAATCTTTCTGTTCTTTTCAGATTCTTTTCTCTATGCGGTCCAAGTCATCCTCTTGTTTCATTTGAAGACTTTTGTTCAAATCCTCCAGGCAATTCCATAATTCCATATGCTCACGCTTACAGTGATTGCAGTTGTGTGGGGCAATAGTTGTCAGGGGCATGATACATTCGATTTCCCTCCTTGAGCATTTGCATCTTACTCCCCAGGCCTCCAATTCCATCTCCGTGCTGCTTTCTATCTCAGTTTTCTTATTTTTCCATTGCATATGCCTTGTAGTCCTCAAAATTTTAAGACCCTCACTAACACTAACTATTAATTCCACCGCTTCAAAAGTATAAATGAAGAAACAAGTTCTAAAGGCCTCATCCCAACATGCCATCTCAGAGTACCACTCGGAATCCTGGTAATTCAACACAGACTGACCACTGGTTATTATATGATTCTTCATACAGGAATAAACATAGTATGTGACTCCCCTACCCAGCTGCTCCAGAGTATCTACCAAGCCCTGAATTTTATCTGCGCTTCCTCTTTCCCAATTCCGCTTCCCTGAGCTATCCTCAGCCAACCACAGAAGCAGAAACTCAAAGTCCGAGATCACCCGACCCTTAAACTAAGCCCAAGAGATGATAAGGCCAACAATTATACACCTAATGTTAGCCTCCCAACTCTCACAACACCACCCTAGACAACTCACCAAGCTGACCTGGCAGCCTCCCGAGAACAAAGCCTTTGATTTACATCTATTATGGAAGTGCCTTCTATTCCTTATATAGCACTAGTGACTATTGATGGGTTGATAATTCCTTCTCAGTGCCTAGCTAATCCCCATGATTGCAACCTTCCCTGAATTGACCACGAGATGTTGCATATTAATGGTCGCGCGCTTGATCGAACTGCTCCAGTGATAAAAAATTAAAGTCGGCTCACACATATTATACAACCTTGTAAAAGACTAGTTCGTGTGACAAGCCATAGTGCTTGGGTAAAACCTACTGCATCCCATGTCGCCCCCAATTCCATCACCACTTGTCTGCATTATCTCGTCATCCCTGTCCTGGAGATGTTTAATGGTTACACACGATAGGATATCTCTAACCGTGGTGTCAGTACTGATCCACCTACTGTCAGTTGGAGGCACCAACCATCGAGAGTACGATGAAGGATGGTATGAGATGATGGCGGAGGGGATTGGGGGAGGTGGGGGAGGTGGGATAGGGTGAAGCTGAAGGCAAACAAGGAGTAGGGGATGAGGGAGTAAGGGAGTGAGCGAGCGAGGGGTGAGGGAGTGAGGGGGAGAGGTAGAGAGGGATGAGGGAGAGGGGGGGTAATGGAGAGGATAAGATATGCTAGGTAGAAGAACTTGGCCTCCTTTATCCTTATATTCCTTTAAATTCCTGATTTTAATTCTTTTTCCCTTTCAATTAGAGAGGGTCCAATACATCAGCACAATTATGCCCTTCATAGCAGCCATGAGATGTCTTGGAACCATTCGATCCCATTGATAAGGCTCCTGATTTCTTCTATTTGGCAGGCTATGTTTACTTGGGTATCCGCCTCTCCATTCAACTCTCTTAAAATGTGATAGAAATTGAATCTTTCAAAGCTCTTGCAGCTACACTTGATTCTTTTCAAAATTTTGTTCAACATTGAGTTTTTAGCCTCCTTGTTATTGATGATGCTCTTTATTATAAGGAGGGAGTCTCCCATAATGTTCAATATTCTAATCCTTTTTTGCTAAGCAAGGGTGATAGCAAAGAGGAGACCATATGCCTCGACTTGGTTATTCATTTTCTTGCCAAGGCCCCATGCATACCATTCTTCAATTTTCCCATCAGGGGTTATAAGAAGCCCTCCCCCACCTACCATCCCAGCGAAATCACGAAGTGTTAAGGGTCGGGGTAACGAAATATTTACTTGCAATTGAGGGTCCATCAATCTGTAATATATATATATATATATATATATATATATATATATATATATATATATATATATATATATATATATATATATATATATATAGTAAGTGGTTGGTACTACGACAAAATTTATATAGATATATTTATAAGAGCGAGTTACAAGGGCCAATGCCATGAATGGGCCGAAAACCATTATATCGTTGCCATGTGACACCGACAAGTTGGCTAGGGTATCCAGGTGGGTGCCACGTGGCTAGGTTGATGATGTGGCACATAATGATTCGTTAGAAATTGAAATGGCCATATTTCGGGACCTGGTGGTCGATTTGAAGTAAAATTTTATATCACGGGAATCATCTTGACAAGACGAACATGAGGGTGATGTCTAATAGAGGTTTAGAGATAGTTGAAAAGATATAATTTTTTAGACCCAATTCCATAAAGGCACTGTGGATATTGGGTCAAGCATGATGACCACCTCCTTTTAACCAGTGTTCCGAAGGAGATTAAGAGGGGTGTGTTACAAGAATACTAATCCTGAATAAGGTTCAATTGAACCTTCTTTAACCTCTCCCTCCACCAGAATATTAATATAGAGGAAGAATCAACTAAACCTTCCTCAAGCTCCCTTTCAGTTGGAATACTAATTTGGAGAAGGGTTGGTTTGTCCTTACCTCGTCTCTCACCTAATATAAGTATCGATTTAAAGTAAGGATGAGTTAGCCTTTACATGGGCTCCCCCTTAATAAAAATAGTAAGCTTGAGGTGCAAACAACTAAGCATTCATTGGGATCCTAATTGGAAATAATGATAATATTTAATAAGGGTCAATTAACATTTCTTCAAACCCCCCCTTCATGAAAATACTAATTTACAAGAATGACTAACTAGCTTTTTTTTAGCTCCCTCTCAACTAGAATACAAATATAGATGAAGTGTCAATTGGTCCATCCATGGGCTCCCCCTTGACATAAATGCTTAGGGAAGGGTCATTTGATCCAACTAACCATTCCTTGGGCTCCTATTCAACAATAATAATAATATTAAAGAAGGGTAGGTTGACCTTCTTCAAGCTCCCCCTTAATGTAGGTGCATCGAGAGTATGGTGAAGGGTTAACCAAAGAAAACCCAAGATGATAACTAATGATGATGTAGGGAGAGCTAAAAGTATATTTATATATATTCATGATTGAAGAATTATTGATGAACCATGTGCGAGAAAGAGTTTCCTAGAGAACCCGTGGATACAACAACTAGAAACCCATGCATTTCAATGGACGATTACTTTTTTTATATGGACTTCAATAATGTTTATGTTTTGAAAATGCAAGGTAAAAGATGAAGGAGATTGGGAATGAAGAAAAAATATCAAAAGATGAAGATTACAGATAAAGATAAATAACATCAAAGGATATGATCATAGAAGATGAGACCAATGCAAAACATAATTTAAAAAGATATAGAGAAAATGATATGATCAAGCGTATTCATTAAAGGGTATTGTGAATGAATAAATCCTACTTGTGATAATGAATAATTTATAAAATAATATTATGTATTTGTAATGATGTAGGCTAATTCTAGAAGTCTACATAAGAATGAAATATAAGGAGAAAAGAGAGATATTGGGGATGGAGATCTACTGAGAAATTCATAGAGATATTGTGGATATGATTATGAAGATGATTGGAATTAATTCGATAATTATGAAATCATTGTTATGATCACCTATAATTAAATAAAGGGAACACTTATATAATTAAAATACATGGTAATGGTCAAAGGACAATAAATAGAGTGTTAGCTAGGTGGTATAATTCCCACTCCACCCAGGTTCTATTATTTGGAGACATGTTAACCTGTGTGGAAAAAACTATGAAAATGTTGAAAATCTTAACGAGTAATTCTTATAAGCTTGAGGTGAATAGTGGCAACCCTTGAAGGGGCATGAAAGTTTGAATTTGAATATCTTGATATTGACGTGAATAGTGGCATGAAAGTTTGAATTTTAATATCTTGCTATTAAGGTGAGTAGTGACAACTATTGTGATTTGACCCTGGGTCTTGCTCATAATAGTCATCCAAAATTATTGATTAACCAATTATCATTAAAAAATAAATACATGGTATCATCATACCAAAAATGATTCATACATTATTTTTTGTATCAAAGAGGAATACTTGATATGCTCACTAAAGGTGAAAACATGGGAGAAGTGTTGTAACTTGTAAATTGATTACCCGCTATATAATACCCCATGAGGTGTGAAGGGGGAATCGAGCTTAGGCAAAGATGTTGGAAGGATGTTGTGTTTTTCATTTTGTGAAGTATTGGGAATTTTAGGCTTCTCCAATCATCATAGGCTGTGATGTGAGGAATTGTAAATATTTGAATGCTATGAGAAGAAAAAGAGCAGTTGGGCTCAACAGGATGATGCCCATTTAATCTACTATGGGGGTCCTTACGTTTTGGCTTTAATGAGGCCATATCTCTGAAATTTCATCAAATTTGGTTAATTGCGAAGGGATTGTAAGTTCGTCGACAAATTCAGAAGAAATTATTAGTGCACTCTATGTGTAGGGAATGAAGAGAGAGAATGATGACTGTATTTGCTTACACATGGACGATCAATCTCCAACCCAAGTCAATATCCAACCCTAAGTGATGATGCATTATTATGCTAAATATCATGGAGGACATATTTTCCATGATCAAAATTGCAAAGCTGATAACTATAAGCATAGAGGAAATGAAGAAATAGTCAAAATTACAAACACGTTTAGAAATTAGTAGAAATAGTCGAAATTACACACGTTTAGAAATTAGTTATAGATATTTTTAGATAGTGTTGTCATTGATTAACTATTTAGCATTTCTTCACTATTAACTATCATGGTGAACCAAATAGTTTAAACATTGAAGTTTTAGGTCCTATCCACTCATTGAGTTCTTTGAGATTGATTTTGGATGCCCTAGAATGTGAGATAAAAGGGCATGGGATATTAGCTATCTCGATATGATTTCGAAGGAACGTAGTTATGCACAAATAAAAAACAAAATCAACCACAAGCCAAAATTGAGAGAAATATTTTTTCTAATCATATTGTGGCCAACGAAAAATTGTTGCATTGTGTTCTATTTTCTTCCCTTTCATTATTATAAGGTGACGTTCTTCATTTCATTTTGAATGGGAAGAGCTTGATCCTTGGAAGGATGAAACCAAGTAAATTTAAATTTTTTAATGGGTGAAGTAGAGCCATCTCGTCTAGAAATGTGCTAGATGTTATTGATTAAGTTAATGACTTCAACCTAAATATTTTGGACACACATACCTACTTGTTTTCCATCTTCAATAGCAAAGGTTAATTGAGCTTATATACAATGGACAAGTAGAATAAGCACTTGAATTGCTTAGAATGAACTTGCATCGAGTTACAGAGAAATAATAGCATACATGGGTGGAGGATGATTTTTATTAAAGGATAATATTTTCTTCCTAGAATGAGAATCAACTGAGCACATCGAGGAGGTGCCACGTGTCATAACAGAAGCTAGTGTCAAATATATTTCCTTTAAATAGTTGGTGAAGGTAGAAGATGTAGCTCAATTGGATGTAACAAAAGAGAGTGGGTAAGTTCTAAAGTTGTAATAAAGAAAAAGTACGATCATAATTAATGTTTGTGATCAAAACATTCTATTTTATACCTATGAGAATGAGTCTTCATTTCAGTGTCAGTAAAGGAATGCATGCTTTGTTTTAGCTATGGAGTCTTAGGATAACACTCTAAATTATTAGTCATGCAACTTCATATTTGCAATTTCATGAGAGTGTCCTCTAGAAAGAGAGTAATGGATAGAAATAAAATATCAAGCCAAAGTGTTGAGATCTCTAAACTTCATGTCTAAGACAAAGATCTAAAGCGAGGAACAACAATCCCCTAAGCAAACTTTGGTTTTAAATATTAAAAAAGTTTTAATTTTTTTGGCATATAATATTCTTTTTAAAGTGTAAATTAAAGTAGATCACAAAAATATTTTCATATTAAATGGGTGTGAATAATGGAGTTGTTTGAAAGTTCAAAGTATTCCTTTCCAATTTTAAAAATGAAGAACAAGTATAAGTTCATGTGCGGGAGGATCATCATAAAGGTTAAATGCATGGTAATATTTGCCCTTTTATGGTGTGAGAGGATTTGAGTTGATACTCATTGTAGATATCCTTTGAAAATACTTGGATTTTAGGAGTTTGTCATATTATGTAAGGGTGATATTATTGTGATTTTATAAAAAGGTTCACATTAGGTTGAAAGTTGATTAAAGTTGGACACAAAGTTCAAGTCGATATTCTATGCTAAAATGAATGTTAAAGGTGAATTAAATTCTGGAGCATATAAAAGGTTCAAATGTGATGTTAAGAGTTAAATTCAAATTAGTGTCAAAGGCAAGGGTGCACGTTCGATGATACTTGGCACCCCAAGCCAAATTTGTAGTTGAGTCAAAGTTTGAGTCATGTAAATCATGATAGTGGTGTCTCAATTAAGTTAACCAAACTGAAGTCATAGGTTGTCGAACCAACAAGAAACACATTTGTCAACATGTAATTGAAAATGGATGAAGAATACTGTATGTGTCTTATTGGATGGAGACTACCAAAAACAATTTATACATGTATTCTAATGGAAGATTCATATGATGGAATACCCAATAATATGACTCGTGAAGAGAGAAAAATATGCCATTTAAAGTCACGGAAAAATATTGTAGGTGTAGATGAAAGAATATGATGCCATAAATGAAGAAAAAATAAAACCAATGAAGAGCAATGAATATGTTGAATCCATGATAAAGAAAACGATATAAGTGCAAGTAAGAAGAAGACTACAAAGGAATTTGATGGCAAGAAGAATCCTATAGCTATGAAAGCTTGAAAATTGAAGAGTGAGGAGTAGACAAAAGATAATGGAGAAGGTCCAAGTGAATAAATATCACAAATACAAAATGATCAGGTTAAGAGAAAGATATAACCTCGTTAAAGTATCTAGCAATGTGAGAAAGATTTGTTAAGGAAGCAAAGGCACATTGAGTTCAAAAGATAGAGAAAAAATTGAGCACATTGAAGCTAAGAGGAAGAGATTAAAAATAATATGAATAACA
Organism: Pinus albicaulis; assembly: GCA_034641835.2. Taxonomy (NCBI): domain Eukaryota; kingdom Viridiplantae; phylum Streptophyta; class Pinopsida; order Pinales; family Pinaceae; genus Pinus; species Pinus albicaulis. The sequence goes on along the minus strand of CM076570.1, from coordinate 3,037,153 downwards.
AAATAAAAGGTGTAGTAGAAGGGAAATACCACATAAAGTTCAAGAAATAAGTAGAAGGTGATAGAGATGATGCCGTCAAAGTGAGATAAAAAGAAAGCAGAACGCAGACTTCTAGACATGAACAATAAAGATGCAAAATATGGACTCCTAATTAGAAGACAAAGACAACGGAAAGTATAAGAAAAAATAAGTTGAAGTAGATGGGCTCTTATGCGTGAATAGAAGAAAAACAAGGAAACTAAAGAATATTTGATGTAGTGAAAGAAGGAAGAGTGAAACACATAAAAAGAGAAAAAGCAAAGGATAAAGCAGTGAAGAAATGACACAGGAAATTGGACATGAAGGATGAAGCACACAATTGAATGAATGAAGTGGAGAAGAAAATGATACAAAAATAAAGAGAAGTGAGAAGAATATAGCAAAGCAAGTTAAGAATAAAGTACCATGTGTTCAAAATTGAGATGCAGACATAATAAATGCATGAAAATGACATCCCTAAGGAATGATACTAGATGTTTTATTTTTGATTATGGAAAGAAATTGGTCTTGGTCACAAGGGCTAGATCAGATTGAAATAAGAGTTGAAATTGTATGCACCTAAGTAAATATTGATGTAATCCCTAACGAGGCAAGTATAGCCTTGTTGTAGAGTTAATAGTGCTCTAAAATCCACTTTGTAATGTATGGTTCATGGTAAATAAAAAAATTCTGAAATAATGAATTTATCATAAGATAGAACTCCCTCAAGCAAATGAGGAGGTGGTAAGTTAGATGAAGAAGCTTGATTGTGGGCAAAACTAATGATTTGAGGTAGTCCACACTTGGTAGAAATGTTGATCTTAGGTAGTCAGGGAGATTGTGAGTTAAAAAAAGGGACTTGTGTGGAAGCAAAATGATCATTGAGGTTGTGATGAAGTAAAGAAAATATGAAACATAAGTTTGCGAGAAGTCATTTAGAACCAGGGGAAGAGTTGACAAGCGGAGTGATATACCAAACATGGTAGCACCATTGATAAAATCATGGACATGAGCCCATGAATAAGTCTTTTATTCCTTGGTGGTATAATGCAAGTCCATCGAGAGTATGGTTATGGGTCAGCTAAAGAAAACCTAGGATGATGAATGATGATGATGCAGGGGGAGTTAAAGGTACACATTTAAAGACTCATAATTGAAGATGGTTGATTAACCATGTATGAGAAAGAGTTTCTGAAATGAAGGATACAATGCTGGTGGCCCATGCATTGTGGTGGATGGTTACTTTTTTATATGGACTTCAACAATGTTTACATTTTATATGTACAAGATAAAATATGAAGGAGATTGAGAAGGAAGATAGAAGATCAAAAGAGAATATTGTAGATATAGATGAATAAAATCAAAGGATGTGATCATAGAATATGCGAACATTGAAAAAATAATTGAAAAATATATAGAGAAAATAATATTATCACCAATGATCATTAAAGGGTATCATGAAGGAATAAATACCTAATTGTGATCATGAATAATGTCTAAATTAATATGCTGGATTTGTAGACTAATTATATAACTATACATAAGAAATAAATATGATGAGAAAAGAGAGAGATTAAGGATGAAGATCTATTGAGAGATTCATAGAGATATTGTGGAGATAGTTATGAATATGATTTGAATTAATTAGATAAAAATAAAATAGTTGTTACGATTACCAATTATTATATAACAGGGTCAACTATACAATTGAAATACACAAGAATGGTCACATTAATATAATTTCCACTTTGAGTGAATTTGAAGCGTATACCCATGATGTCTGTTACTTTTCATAACGTAGTGTACCTATGAGTGTGTTTATTTTGTTACTAGCTTTGATACATCACCCTCTAGTGGAATATTAATCTACATGACGGGTCAACTAACCTTTTCTCAAGCTCCCTCTCAACTAGAATACTAATGTCTGAGAAGAGTGGTTGACCCTTCCTTTAGTTCCCACTCAATGAAAATGATAATCTAGAAGAAGGTTTAATTGACCCTTCCTCAAACTCCCATCAATGAGAATACTAATAACGAGGAAGGGGTAACTGACTATTACTTAGGACCCCACTTGATGAGAATAATAACCATAAAGAAGGAGCAACCAAACCTTATTTAAGATCTTCATCGATTAGAATATTAATTTGGAGGAAGGCTGAGCTAACTCTTCATTAATATCCCCCCCTAAAATATAATATTAATCTAAAGGAAAGGTTAGTTGACCCTTCATAATGATCCTCCTCAATGAGAGTAATATACTCATGGAAGGGTTGACTAACAATTTCCTAGGCTCCTACTTGATGACGATAAAAATATTAATGAAAGGTTGGTTGCCTCTTCTTCACTCCCCTCCACTTGAATATTAATCTGGAGGAAGGTTTGGTCAAGCCATCCTTAAGTTCCCTTTGAACTAGAATACCGATATTGAAGAAGGGTTAGTTGAAATTTATTTAGATCCACCCACAACTAAAAAATTAATATAGATGAAGGGTTAGTTGAACCTTCCTCAAGTCCCCCCTCTCAATTATAATATTAATCTAGAGAAAACTTTAGTCAACCCTTCCTTATGCTTCCCCTCAAAAATAATAATATGATAGAGGAAAGGTTGGCCAACCCTTCCTCAAGCTCTTGTTTGATGAGAATAATAATCCCAAATAAGGGTTAGTTGACCCTTATTCAAGCTCCTCTCCACTAGAATATTTATTTGGAAGGGTCAACCAACCTTTCCTCAAGTTGCCTCTTGACTAGAATACTAATGTTGAATAAGGATCAACTAACCCTTCTTCAATATCCCTTACTACTACAATTTTAATATAGAGGAAGGGTCAACTGACGTTTCCTCGAGCTTCCCCTTAACTATAATACTAATAAAGGAAGCAATAGTTGGCCCTTCCCTCGTCTCCTCAACGAGAATACTATTCTTTATGAAGGATTGACTAACACTTCCCCAAGCTCCCACTCAATGAGAATAATGATATTGAAGCGTTAGTTGAAACTTCTTTAAGTTCTCCCTCCACTATAATATTAATATAAAGAAAGGTTCTAGTGATCCTTCCTCAATCTTCACCTCAATTAGAATATTAATTTATAGGAAGGGTTAACCAAGATTTCCTTAAGGTCCAACCCTATGAAAAAACAAAGTTACTAAATTAACGATAATTCTCTAATGTTCTCATTTTTTTAGATGTCACATTTAGTAGATTTTTTTACCTTTAATAAAAAAGTGGCACTACCAGTAGCACCCTTTCTTTAGGGGTGGTTGAAATTCTAACTTGTTTCTTTGACGACCAATATGGTTGCGAAGAAAAACCTTAAAATTCATCCTCAAATTGAAAAGTGACGCTACCTATAGCACCATTTTTTTTTATAAATTTAACTTACGACTTAATAGAAACCACGGTCTTGATAATTGGTACCATCCTAGATAAAATACACTCAAAATCAACTATTAAATTGTCACTTTAGAATTTTTTTAGCAATTTTATTTTTTGAGAAAATAAATCTACATACTATTTTTTTTTCACTTCCTTAATGGGAAAAAACACCCTTAAAAAAGTTACCTAGTTTCAAAGATGTAAATTTATTAGGAAATGAAACTTTAAGAAAAAATGAAAAGAGGCCCTAAAACAACAAAATAAAATAAAATAAAAAGGTGGGCTAGAATAGGGTGGCAATAAAAAAATCATTTTTTTTTTTCGAAGATAGGCACTTTGCATTATGTCAAATGAGGATTACATAGAGAAAAATATTTTTCTATTGGTTTTCCCAAAGGGAAACCATACCTGTAACATTAGTTCATAGTATTGAGGTTGCTAATAACTTGTCTAATAAAACATCTTGTAAATATAAAATTATAAAAACATGCTGGTTGTGCGAGACCTTGACATATTTTGACATGAGAAGAAAAAAAAGGCTACTAGTGTTGCAAACAAAAAACGAGTTAGTCATAACAATATTACACAAAATCTCCAAGTATCCACGCTAGCTAGTCACTACCCTCATCTGAGGAGAAGGGGATGTTGGTTGATATCCTAGCTAGAATGGCTAGCTTGTGATTAATACTATCAATTTTTTCCTCCATCTTTACCAATTTGATAGAATTCTCCTGCTTATTCATCTTGTACCTCCCTATGCCACTTGAAATATTCAAACGACGATTAACCTTGTGTTGGCTTCATGCCATGATTGTTGAAGTGACATGAGTGCATGCAATGTACCAAGTATAGTGGGATCCACAACCCCCTTTTGTATGAGTTGGCATGGTATCAAGGTGGGGGTGGAGGGGGGTGACGACCTGCTCTTGGTCACCCTCCTTAGGGGAAAGCCAAAATTAAAGCAAAATTATATATATATATATATATATATATATATAAAACTAAGTTTAAAAAAAATTAAAACACACAATTATACAAAAAAACGATTATTAATAATAATATTAGTAATACGCCCTGAGGGTTAGCTCAATTGGTCGAGTCCTTATCGCTAAAATAACCTTTGCTATTGAGAGGTCATGAGTTCAATTCTCACGACACTTTCGGTGTCAGGCTCTATGGTTGAGCTGGCAAGAAGTGATTCCTTCGGGTGAAACTGCCTAGTACAAATATTCCATGGACATAGTGGTAATTGATATCCGAGGTCCATGAACCACATAGAAAATAATAATAATAATAATAATGATAATAATAATAATAATAATAATAATAAGTAGTTTAATTAAAAAACATTAAACTAAATAATTTTTTTAACAATATTAACCTAAAAAGAGTTCTTTTGGGGGCCAAGGGATTTCCTTAATTGTGTCTCTGCACATACCCACCCCAATCCCATTACCTCCACCCTCCCTCATAGTATCTTCCCACAACCCTCCTATCCCACTCCTCCCTCCCCCTATCCAATGTCAGCCTCCCCATCCACCTCCACAGCCTCCCTGTATCCCTCATGCCCCTTGGAAACATTTGTCATGACACTAGTTGTCAAGTCTAGAGCTTTAATTATGTCATAATTTTAATATAAAAAAATCAAATTTTCAATTGAAGGGTTAATTTTGATGTTTTTTCTGTAATGGTGTTGGTTTTCAAGGCAATAAGTCATAATTTTAACCATAAGTGCCAATTCTTGATTTAGGGGTTGGTATTGGTGTTTTGCTGAAAAATATATTTATTGGGCCAAAGTTCTCATTTTGATGTCGTAATTATCATTAAATTAGTAATTATTTTTTAATCCCATTATATAGGCAGGGTTAGACAAACTTACCTTGGGATCTCACTCGAAGAGAAACCCAATCTAGAATAAGGATCATCAAACCCTCCCCTAATCTGCCCTTTGTCAATAAGTATTCAAAATTGCAGCCAAGGATTAGGCCAACAAGGTAACTTGAATAACTATTGTTCATGTTTGAATGGATCAGTTCTAATAGCATGAGGTTTTTAACCACATGATTAAAGGTTCAAGTCCTCCTTCTATGGTGTAAGTTGGTTTACCTTTTGTTGGGAAAAAGTTAGTGTAAATAATTACACTACTATTGACACACGCATAAAATAAGAATCATATAATATCTAATGGTATACAAAAACTCATATATCCTTGTATATCTATTGGAGAGGTAAATCCCCTCTGCGGACAGAGGCGATCCCTACTAGCCCAGATCGGGTCTAGCAACAACCGAGTCATGCTAAGACACAAGTTCCTAATTGCAAAAGACCAAGATATGACAAGAGGCCTACCTTAAGTCCTATGCTGCCGTTGTTTGTGGAGAAGATGGCGCTTCCTTCCCTTGCTTTGGCAGATCACAATTCTCCCGCTCGATGCGATCGAACACCTGCACGTACAAAAAAAAACAACAAACAAACAAGCGTAAAACCTAATACATGCAATTATGCATCAGTCAGAGAAGATACAACTCATAACATAAAACATGAACATCTGAGTGGAACCATAATCGAAGTCGCTTATTATTAATCGAAACAAAGAAAGATACAACCTGAGCTCTGACGCTGGATCTTCTTTAGCGGGTCAACAGAGGAGTACGTCTCGGTAAAGCTCGTCGAGAAAAGGACAAGTATCTCTCTCTTTGGCTGTCTGACGATAATCTCCTTACAATTGATTCAGCTCTATTCAGGCTAGCTTGCAAAGGGAAAAAGACAAGCTTATATAGATGGTGGATGGGGAGTTGGGATCCCTACAATGGTGGGATTGGCCCTATCCTCAAGGAAGCTTTCATGATAGGTGGAAAACCACTTCCCCTACATGGAGATCTGGAGCCAAACCTCCCAACTCATTTTAGAGACTCGTTCAGGAGTTGGTTGGAATAAAACTTCCGCCATTTATTTTTAAAAAAAATTCCTTATTAAGCCTGGCGCGGGTGATACACTGGGACAAAGCGCCAGTTGGCGCACCCTCTTTGGTGGATTTCCCCCATTGGCACGAGGGAGGAACTGGCTAGTCGCGCCAAGGCTAAAAAGGCTATTTTTAGGGCTTTTCTTAGGAAATTGTCTTCAGGGGAATGATTGTCCTTGTCAAGGGGGATGCCATGAAAGTGGTTTCAGGTCATGTCACTGCTCACAAGTCATGGAATAAGCCCTCCAATGTGCGGGATGGGGGATTGCAGGGACGGTGGCAAATTATTGTGTAACAGATGCCCCTTAAAGCATGAGGCCCGAAAGAGAGAGAGAGGGGTGAAATTCTTTACGAGAATGTGCCCAACTGAAAACACTACCATTGGAAAAACTGCGTAGACAAGTACAATTGATATCTCAAATACATGATATATATATGGTATGGGCGCAACCATCCGTAACAGAGTACACAATAATAAAGATCCAAGGTATGGACGTAGCCATCCAGTAAGGATCGATAAATAGACTCAGGTATGGTCGCAACCATCCAATTAGTGAGTCATGTAACCAGTCATAATAATCCACAAAATTGCAGCCCAGATTCTAACATACAAAATCTAGGGTCTTGCGCTCCATCTCGACCCGAACAAAGTACAAGTTCAAGCATGTGAATAGGTGAGCTGAAGTCGAACATGCTAGAACATCGTCTGATTACCAGCCAATGATGAAAGTTGTTAAAAAACGTGAGAGGAACCACCAATAATGACAATGGCCCTCAAGGTACTATAGGTACAATCCATGGAATGTGAACAGTGAGCTAGCGTCGAACACGCAGAATCATCCGATCGAAGGTCAATGATGAAAACCTTGCGTCGAATGCGAAGAACCTGCCATTGAGGCATGCAGGCTCTAAGGTACCGGAAGGGAGTCTCTAGATCAGCTTCCTGGGTACTGAGCTGAAGTCAACAGGAAGTAACCTTGATCGAAGGTGGGCCATAGTGTTTCCCACATCATTGACACGAGACAGAGGAAAATAATGTTCGTGAATCAGGACCAGATGAGAATCAGAGGAAGGTTGAAACTTGCAGAGGTCAACTTCTCTTGAACATACTGGCGGCATGACAGTGGATTTGGCAGTATTTGACATCAAAAGATCAGAGGTCATGATGACGAGGCAAAGAGAAAATGAGAGGTCAAAAAATGATACCCAAACCCATGGAAGCAAACAGAGAGTGAGATGAGATGTCCCCAACCTGACACGAATGTAGACAAGTGCCATGTTCAAGAGCGACATACTGCCGACACGACGATGATACTGGTTCCATTTTTCCCCACCATTTCTGGTGAGTACCCCAATTATTTTTGAGAATAAGCTTGAAGGGGATAGCATATGCTTGTAATATAAGTTCGTTCTTCGGACGAATCCATCCTAGTAGATTTAACGAGCCCTAGGAAGGAGAAACTCGAATATCGTCATTACGACTGAATCCGATGTCATCAGGGTTTAACGAGTTTGACAAAAAAAGAACTCAGGGTCTTTTCATGTTTAGAGAGTTTGAAAAGACAGCGGAAAAGTAAACTCCAACAGTCCCTTTTCATGAATAGTTCCTCAGATCCGAAAAGGTAGAAAACTATGTCTGATAAAACCTCTTAGTCGCAATTGGCTAGGGTATTCCTTTTTCGTAAATAATCTATCCCAACCCGAAAAAGGGGTAAACGTATACTGGGTAGATGTCATTTCTCAGCCACTTTAACGAGATCAAAACGACAAGGGACTCAAAAATATTTTCATGGTTAGAGAGTAAGAAAAAAACTGAAAGATGACTCTAGAAGTGACTTTTTCATGTTTTTACCGAGTCTGAAAAAGTATAAAATACAACTCATATCACTGTCCAAGCCATGTAAAAACCTGTCACTGCACATAAAAGCAAGTGTAAAATCCATTTTTTGACGAAATATATTAAAATATTGGGAAAAATGACTTTCAAAACCTAATTTGAGTTTGAAAAGTCATAAATATGCCAAAAATGGTAAAACATATTCACTTTTACTTTTTACCACATTTGGAGAGCAACAGTGAGATTTTGGTGTGCGAACTTGCGGCGGTGATTGCGATCAATCCAGTACATCATCCAGATTCTCGTTCATTCCAGGTAAGAGGCACTCCCCTTAGCTTTGTTTTGATTCCTTTTTTGCAGATTTCAATTGTGTATTTGACCTCTGGAGGAACCCTTTTGCAAATTTAGGGCTCGGCCAATTGGTGCGGGTATCGGGCACGAACCTGCACCAATTGGCTCTTCTTTGCAAAGGGGTCGCTCCAATTGGCGCGACGTTTAGCAAAACAGTCGTGCCAATGACGCAACTCAAATTTCTGCGTTAATTAACCAAAATGTGAGCCACTCAAATGAATTTTTAAGTGTTGCAGAGATATAATAAGGTATTTTTGACCATGTTGGTGCAGATATCCAGCCACAATGGTGATTGAGTGGAAGGAGAGGGAACATGGGGAAGAGGATGAAATGGCCATGCAAAATGAAGCTTGCATGAACGCCCTCCAGGACTATGGTCTCAAGAAGTTTTTCCTCACACCATGTTTAAGGGCTCAACCTGAGCTATTGCAATATTTGGTTAGCATATGGGATGAGAATGAAGAAGTGTTCAAGCTTTGAGACCAAGTACTGGCACTTGAAGTCGCTGATGTTTATTTCATGACCGAATTGTCGTGCAGAGGCCCAGTGCCAATCATGACAGGTAGTAGACCTTCTGGGGAGAAAATGGATATGGTAATGGCGAGAGTGTGCCCAGAGGCACAAAAAGGATCGGGTAGTGGGAAAGTAGACATCCACACTGTCTGCGATCTAGCACTCCGATTAGTGCTTCAAACCATTACGCGGGCTGCAGGATTGCAGGCCCCGCACGAGGCAACCAAAGCACAACTCCTACTAGCCTCCGAATGCATGAATCCTACATTTTTTGATTGGGCCACTGCCGTGACAACAAACATCAAATGACTATTGACAAAGTGCAAGAAGACCAAACTGAAACAGTTTGGGTATGGTTCCATTCTGGTGTCGTTCATCCTGGAACGATTACCAATTTTCCAGGGCCAAGGGGCGATAGTCGCTGAGCCGTCATTGAGGGAGCTGAGGATGGCTTGATGGGAAACACTTATGCCCAGGTCAGGAGGGGGCCAGCAGATGTCCTGGAGGCCTGAGTTTTTTGTGTGGTTACGGCGTCAGATGATTGTAGTTGAGGATTGGCGCTACGCAAGTACCGATTTCACGGGAGACCTAGTTCTTCCACTTCTGGAGGGGGAGGACTGGGACGAGGAGCTGGGTATGACTCTTTTTTATTTTTTTATGTATTTATGATTTTTTTTTTTTGTGATACATGCCTATTCTAACAACAATTCTATGTGTATGCAGATGTTGGCCTAGAGAGGCCCGCGGGCATGTCGCCCATTGCATGGAGGACCCCTCTCGCATATGACCCTCAAGCTGAGGGCGGCGAAGGGAATGAGATGATCCAGAACCTGGAGGGTATCGCCCGGGGAATCCCGGACTATGCACGGCTGGCAGACGTCCTGTTGGCTTACTAGCGACACACTGTGGGGGTGCCTAGTCGCCTCCATCGGCTGCTGAGGCGATTGGTGCGCGCGGTGACATGTTACCACGAGCACCATGCTGATTAGCCATCTAGGGCTTGCATATGCATATTTTTGAGAGACATGTTGTCTCCAGCTATTATTAGACAGACATGTATATTTTTTGATTTTATGTGATGTACACAAACTGCAAACTATTCGACATATATATATCTACTTCTAGATGGATCTTTTTACATGTGATGATGTTTTTATAAGTTGCGCAAATGTCTATCTAAAACCAAATTAGCTACTGCATCTGTTAACGCATTCATGTGTCTGGGTATATGTTGATATGTAATGTAATCAAAATTTATTTCCAGTAAACGAATACGTAGATACAGACGTAAAATGGATGGGTTTCTAACTGAATAATGACCGTTAAGTTGTAATACTACAAGCTGTGAGTCCAGATGCAAAAGCAATGCATGAATGCCGAGGTTGACAACCTCGTTTAGTAATTGTAAAACGACACTATACTCCGTGACATTATTTGTGGTAGGCCCTAGACAAACACCTTGCAAATTAACCAACTCACCAGCAGGATTGTAGATTACCCAGGCTGCCGAGGACAAATTCCTGGTACTGTGGGAGGCACCATCTGCGAAACCGAAAAAAGGAGTAATAGACATCTGCACAATCAGGAAGACCCAATCAGCAGAAAGACGCTTATAAAGCACATCACACCAAACATGCACAAAAATGAAAACACTCACTTATGTACACACACACCACACGAGAATAACTCAAACGTAGTACTTTTTGAGGTACAACCCATTCCTAGGTTGTGCCAGGGGAACTCCTTCGTAGTCGATAAGCTCATAGGCCCTGTATTTTAATACTCGTTTAACTATATAGGGCCCATGCCACATGGGCTGGAATTTTCCTGCTCCAAGTTTATCGTGTGCTTGGTCATTTAGGAGGACGAGGTCTCCTTCAATGAAAAAACGAGGAGAAACTGATTGAACGAAGTGGGCTTTAACCCGCTTTTTCTGTGCCTCAATGACTAAGGCAGCTAATCGGCGGGTTTCATCCAGTCGTTCCAAGTACAAGAGATGTTATTCCTCCAGAGGAGTGTCAGGCAATAGTTCCACGACCAAATTCAGAGAAGGAATTTCGCATTCAACCGGGAGAGTCATTTCCAAACCATACACCAATTGGAAAGGTGTGAATCCAGTTGTGCTTTTTACAAACGTTCGATAAGCCTAGAGAGCTGAGAAAAATTGGAGATGCCAGTTGGATTTGTGGATACCAATCGTTCGTTAAGCATTGTGACTAAAACCTTGTTCACAGCCTCAACCTGGCCATTCGCCTGGGGGTAGTATGGCGTTGAGATATCATGGTGTAAGCCCAACTTTGACGTCAGCTCAGCCATCATGTAATCCCGAAAATGGGTTCCATGAACGGTAAAAATGGCCTGAGGGACTTTGAAACGCGTGATAACATGGTTGAAAAGAAATTGGGCAGCTGTCTTACTGTCGACAGCTAATGTAGGCATCGCTTCGGCCCACTTAGTAAAGTCGTCTATGACGACGATTATATAAGCATGCCCCTCGGCCGGGTGAGGGTTACATGTCATAAAATCTACGCCCCATTTAGTAAAAGGGCCGACAGTAATGACAAGATGCAAGGGTAGGGGTGGCGCGCACATCTTGCGCTGAAAGACCTGGCACGCATGGAATTTTCGGACTGCAACGATACAGTCTTTGAATATAGATGGCTAGAAGTAACCCGCACGTAGAATCTTCTCGGTAGTGGCCTATCTGGACATGTGACCACCACAGGCGCCACTGTGACAATCATTCAAGACTCTTTCAGCGTCTTCTAGGGTCAAGCACTGGCGGAGCACAGAATCGACTCCGACACGGTACAGGGTATCTCCTACAATGCGGTATGGTTGAGATTGATGCCGAATCCGACGTTGAGCATCCTTTGTCAATTTAGACTGGAAGGTGGAAGTTTGAAGATACACGATAATGTCACCGTACCATGGGTCATGAGTGCTGATAAGAAAGAGCGTTTCATCCGGGATATGATCCTTGGATTTCGATGGGACGAAGTCTGTTGGGAGAGAGCAAATCAGATCAGCAAAAACCAATGATTTCATCAACTTAGCAGTGGCGAACTCTAAATCGAACTCCTGAAGGATTACAATCCACTTGGAATATTTGCCCCCCAGCAATTGTCGAGACAAGATATACGTCATGGGGTTGTAGTCCGAAACCACGGTTACGGTACACAACAGGATGTAGTGGTGGAATCGATGAACGGCTTGAACCGCGGCGAGTGCCAACTTCTCGACATGAGCATAGTGTGTTTCTGTGGTGAGAAGATTCCGAGATAGATAATAAACTACGTGTTCATTTCCATAGTCGTCATCCTGTACTAAAACCATAGCTTTCGTGCTAAACGCAACGGCCAAATAAAGGGTGAAATCACGATGATAGTCGGGAGGACGTATCAGCGGAGCGTTGACGAGTAACGTTTTAAGCTTATCAAAATATTGCTGGGCAATCTCGTCCCAATGAAAGGGAACATCCTGCTTCAAAAAACGCGTAAAGCCTTTGGCCACTTCCGCATAATTCAGAATGAAGCGTCGTAGGAAGTTAGCTTTCCCTTGCAGACTCTGCAGCTGGTGTAACGAGGAAGGGGATGGGAGGTTGACGATGGCCTCAAACTTGAGTGGGTCAAGGCGAATTCCGTCTTTAGAGAAGATGAATCCCAAAATATGGCCATAATCCACGCAGAAGATGCACTTATGAGGATTGAGCCTGATATTGTAGCGTCTGCAACGGAGGAAAATCTGGCGGAGGTGTTCGGGGTGGTCCTCATGCCGATCTGAATAGGCCGGAAAATCGTCCAGATATGGCTGAATAGTATGGTGTATGTCGTGGAAAGCATAAGACATAGCACGCTGGAAGGTGGCCTCAACGTTTTTTAGACCGAACGAGAGCTTTTTATAAGTGAAGGTTCCCCAAGGACAGATAAAGGCATTCTTGTGTTGATCAGCGGGTCAAATATTGATTTGATTGTACCCAGAGAAGCCGTCCATAAGGGAATAAATCTCACTCCCCGCGCGTTCATCAATAATTTGATCTATAAAGGGAGTGGGGTAATTTTCCTTAGGACAGGCCCGATCGATGTCTCGGTAATCAACACAGACGCGTATAGTGCCCTATTTCTTATCTACAGGGACAACGTTGGAGACCCATTCTGTGAGGGGAATAGGATAGATAAAGTCTGCGTTAAGAAGTTTTTCAACTTCTGCCTTAATAGATGCGGCTTTTCGGGGATGCAATGGGCGTAGGCATTGACGCACTGGTTTCGCACCTGGATAGGTAGGAATCTCGTGCACGACTATGTTGGGATCAATCCCAAGCATCTCTTCATATGAACACGTGAAAACATCTCTGAATTCACGGAAAAGGTTCGTATAAACTTGTATCTCTTCAGGAGAACAAGTCACTCCCACATGAATATTCTTGACTACCCCCGGTTTGACGGAGATGTCGATCGACATAGTTTGAGTGATATTACTCAGGTTTCCCTCCGAAAGGACCTCATGAGTCGGTATCGGTGTTTGAAGAGGTGGAGTGGGAACCTGAGACATTGCCCCCAGGCCAGTCATGAACGAGGAACGGTGATGTCCATCGCTCCACGAAAGATCTTCAAGAGACATGGTTTCAACAATAGCTTCATCAGAAGGGAAAAATTATCTTAAAGGGTCATGCAAATCTGCATTGCCGAGCCAAGGGGATTGAGAATATATATCCATAGCCATGCTCGAAGGAGCATGTTCAGGAGGAGGATCAGATGCATCAACGATTTCACAATAATTAATATCAACTGGAGTTAACGGCATTGATTCTCTAAAAGAGGTCACCTGTTTAGGCGAGGGGATGATCCAAGGGTCATCGACCCTAGAGACCATATTAACTTGAACGATGTGCGGTGGTGGCACGGAAAAAATACCCATGAGGACAGGGTCCTTGAAGAGACCGGGCCCTACACTGTCAGGGGGATTGGGGATCTGATCCATGTAAGGAACGTTGTTCTCAGAGGATGAGGTGAAGAAAGAAAACTGATTCACAGTCACGATTTTTTCCTCATGAGGGAACTTAAGAAGCCGGAAGAGGGTGGACGGCATGCATAGCATGGCGTGAGTCCAACTGTGGCCAAGAAGAAGATTGTAGGTAAGCTTGGCGTCAACCACTTCTACTTCTACGTTGACTGTCTTCCCTTGTAACGTAATTGGCAAAATCTCGAGAACACCTAGGGGTTTTGATTCTCGACCATCGAATGCCTCTAAGGCATTGGGAGACGATGTAAGAGCCGGAGAGCCAATGGCCTTCCAGAAGGCGGATGACATAACACAAGTGGAAGCACCTTCGTCCAAAATGGATCTATGGATGTTGAGGCCGTAGATCTCGACTTGTATAACAAGAGCAATTTGATGTGGAAGTCAGGGGACAAAATTTTCTAGGTCGAAGGTGAGAAGATTAGAATCGGTGGGATCGATTCCACTGATTACAGACAACAGACCTTTCCATTGCGATGGGAAACTTTGAAGTACTTCCAATGCAGACATGGCAGAAGGCGCCTGTGCCAAATCCTCAACAATACTGTAGTGCTGAGCGGCACGGGCATTTGGGTTGTAGGAAGATCTTCGTAGAACACCTTTAGAAGGTGGCCTCACAATAGGTTCAACACTAGGATTCTCAATTTTCAAAGGACCAGAGACAGGTGGGGGAGGTGGGCCATCCATGACTTCCTTCCCAGCTTCCTGGTGCGATCCGGAATAATCCTTCGAACGCGTAGCAATTGAGACAGGTGCAGCACCATTCATCATAAAGAGCTGGGACCCAAATGGTACAAATGGTGAAGGTTGCTCAACCATCTGGGTTTGCTGAGATGGGAACGATTCTTTGAGAACTATCGGAGTCCCTTTATAGCCTTTTAGAAGTTGGCTAACTTCAAATCGTCGAGGACAATCTTTGGTATAATGGTCTCCTTCAGAGATAAGGCAGGGGTACTTTGGTTTACGTTGGGAACTGTCATCAGTATGAGGTTTAGAAGACTCTGGTTTTGGGGCGTCAGGTTTGGATTTTCCTTTGCCCTTCTTCTTTCCTTTGCAGGCCTTTTCTGTAGGATTAGCCTGAACGGCGTTGACCTTCGCAATCTTGCCAGAATCTGGAGGGGCGGAAAGAGTAGAATTATTGGAAGAATTAGACTTTTGCTTCCCATTTGAGGATTTTCAAGAATTTTGAGAAACAGAACCAATGACACCATCCACCGCTGGGGTAGGTGGTGCTTTAGAGGTTCTCGGCCATGGAGCATCAGTCAAAATATCATAAAGCGTGCCAGACTAAGAGTACACCAGATCCAGGTACTGGGCACGTGCGATGGCTTGTTCTTCAGTCACACATACCCCCAGTGGAGTCGCCAGTTTGTTGGAGAGGTAAATCCCCTCTGTGGATAGAGGCGATCCCTACTAGCCCAGATCGGGTCTAGCAACAACTGAGTCACGCTAAGATGCAAGTTCCTAATTTCAAAAGACCAAGATATGACAAGAGGCCTACCTTAAGTCCTACGCTGCCATCATTTGTGGAGAAGATGGCGCTTCCATCCCTTGCTTTGGAAGATCACAATTCTCCCGCTCGATGCGATCGAACACCTGCATTACAAGAAGAAACAACAAACAAACAAGCGTAAAACCTAATACATGCAATTATGCATCAGTCAGAGAAGATACAAATCATAACATAAAACATGAACATCTGAGTGGAACCATAATCGAAGTCACTTATTATTAAGCGAAACAAAGAAAGATACAACCTGAGCTCTGACGCTGGATCTTCCTTTGGTGGGTCGACAGAGGAGTACGTTTCGGTAAAGCTCGTCGGGAAAAGGACAAGTCTCTCTCTCTTTGGCTGTTTGACGATAATCTCCTTACAATTGATTCAGCTCTATTCAGGCTAACTTGCAAAGGGAAAAATACAAGCTTATATAGATGGTGGATGGAGAGTTGGGATCCCTACAATGGTGGGATTGGCCCTATCCTCAAGGAAGCTTCCATGATAGGTGGAAAACCACTTCCCCTACATGTAGATCCAGAGCCAAACCTCCCAACTCATTTTAGAGACTCATTCAGGAGTTGGTTGGAATCAAAATTTCGCCATTTATTTTTAAAAAACACTCCTTATTAAGCCTAGCGTGGGTGATACACTAGGACAGAGTGCCAGTTGGCGCGCCCTCTTTGGTGGATTTCCCCCATTGGCGCGAGGGCGGAATTGGCTAGTCGCGCCAAGGCTAAAAAGGCTATTTTTAGGGCTTTTCTCAGGAAATTTTCTTCAGGGGAATGATTTTCCTTGTCAAGGGGGATGCCATGAAAGTGGTTTCAAGTCATGTCACTGCTCACAGGTCACGGAATAAGCCCTCCAATGTGCGGGACGGGGGATTGCAGGGACGGTGACAAATTACTATGTAACAATATCCATTAAAGGAGAAATACAAATGGTCTTCACTTTAAAAAACACAAAGAAAAAATTAAACAAAAATCCAAAAAGAACTTTGTTTGATTTACATATTGTATTAATGGATCTTAAGTAGGAGACATCATCACTTTCAATAGAAAACTATCTATACATATAACACAATTTAGTATTCTATGAATTTACCTAGAGTAAAATTTAGCAAGCATTGTTAAATTTTTTTAAATAGGTTAGTAATCAATAAACCTCCTCTAATAACTGACAACATACTCACACTCATAGTAAATTTTGTAGGTATGAAGGGAGGAAAGATAAACAATTACAAGTAATGTAAAACAATACATTCTTCATAAAAAATAAGGTGCCTATAGGTCCACATGCCTTCCCATGTATCTATCATTTAGAAAAAGTAAACATACATGGCTACAATTAGAAATTATCTTCATTCCTCATCCTATTAAAAAGTATCAAATTGAGGTAGTAAGTAGGTTAGCAATGTAGGTTGCATAGAGAGAATAGGTTGGTGTGTCTATTCTATAGACTATGATGGAGTGATAAGGTTTCCCTAGACTTGGAGCAAACCCAAAAAGGTAAAACTAGAGACTTAAAATGGAGTGACATTGTCGTATCTCATGAAGCTCATTTCAATCAAGGAAAATTAAGTGACTCCATGGAACATTTGAGTAGATGCAATAATCACCACAAAATATCACACTAATAGACATTTTATCACATGCAATGTATGCCGATTTTTGTGGTGGTTAAATAAGAGGTGAAATATTTAGATACAACAAATTGCAAACTCATTTATCTAATGGTTGCATCTCTTATTTAACCAACATAAAACTCAATGCATAGTGAGTGAGTTCTCTTTAAAAAAAATCCATGCAAGTAAGCTAAAAATTTAAACTCCACACAAGTAAGCTCCAACTTTGAACTTTCAAATAAATGTACATACACATTCATCCCTTGTTGTACAAACATATTAACTTAACTATAAGCTCAAATCTTTAACTACTACTACTCTATACAATCTCAAGTTATAGATCTTAGTCTCGTTAAAAACTAAAAAACAGAAGAACAAATCTTATTATAGAATATATAACACACAATAATTTCAAATTTTATGCATAATTCAATACATATATGGGGTGGCAGGTCCAAAGGGGGGTAATATTAAACCTTAAAGGAACATTGATATCTCAGTATTCATGGATCTTAGGCATCCACTATAATAATCTAACAAAAGCATATGGATTTTTTCAAAGATTGAAAATATCCGTAACTTGATTGTGACTAGAAAATTTTTGCTCATTATAAGATATATGCAACAAAGTACTTCCTTTTAGGATACAAGGCTCACTTCTATGCTATGAGGATAAGACAATTGACCTCTTCATTTTCCAATCTTAGGTTTTATCATGTCTTGAGAAACAATAATTCCAATGTGGATCAATGTGCATCTTTGACCACTAAGAAAAAGGAAGGGACCTTAGATATCAACGCTATGGTTACAAAAATATCCCTTCATCAAAATTTCATGACATTTGGAAATACATTTAATTAGCAAGATTTATAGATATTAGTCATACACTCCAATAATCTAGCAGAAGCATATGTAATTTTTCAGGATTGAAAATAACTAAGTCCTTCAATATCCATAACATTATGTAATTGGCCCAACTCTCTGCTCATCATCAAATATATGCAACAAAGTGCTTCCTCCTTATCTGTTGTTGGTGCCTAGATGTGAACAATATTCAAATCCTTTTCCCACATAAATTATCAACCCAAGGGCGTTAGTTATTTCAAGACTAACACGCACAGTATATGCAAGAGTAATCACACAACCTGCTATTAGATCACAGGCTTAAATCAATGAACATACAAACTACTGTAACAACAATTAAAATGGATTGTAGAATTACAAAGGTATTCACAATAATTGTAGAGTTATACTGAAGAACAGTTTATAAAACCAAACTAAAATACGAAATCAACAGAAATAAAGATAACGCAACCCCTGATCAGAAGAGTGTGCCCAATTCTCTGATCAGGGTTGCGGCAAAATCACAATGTTACAGGTAAAACAACAGAGTGTTGTGCATTCAATTAATTGGAAAATACTTCTATTACAAAATCTGTATATGCTTTCTTAACCCTGATTCACAGCCCGTAGGCCCTCTTTATACAATTGTTTAGGAAATCACAGATTTCCTCTAACAACTACATATCTACAATTATACAATTCATTACAACGACAACCTAGTTTCCAAAAGGAAACCATGAAAAATCCTGAAATATCGCTGGGGTGAAACAGAGTCTGCTGCGTTATAGTAGCAAGTAAATATAGTGCTGGAAATTAGGAACTGCTCCATGACTCACAACTATAATCTTCTTGCTTTTTCCAAATCTGTAAAAATATTGGATTTAATGTTTGCAAAAGGTAAAACCTCCTTGAATATTACTTCATTAATAAAATATTCCATGTAATATAAAAGAAAGTGGTTTACCTCGTGTGTTTAAGAACAATAATGATACAAAGAGATAGAAAGGTGGGCGAAAATGGGGGAGAAAAATATACAAATCCGGTACCCAAAATCTTCCCCCAATTGGTCTATCTACGTGTCCTCATGCAGCTCATCATCTCCTTAGATCTGGGTTGGATTGACTGTGACTGGCATGAAGCTGTGTGAAGTCATATTCTTCGGCCATTTTTGTCCCAAGGGCTTTATAACCTTCCGTCAGAACAACATCCTTCCACCAGTTTGGGTCAACGTTTTATGTAGGAGTATATTGCTCCGTTGGCAACCAAATAAGGGGAAATTTAAACCTCAACCCCATCCATCTGACCCCATAGTTCTTAATGCATGCCACAAAAAGTGGCATCTAGAGCCCATGTAAAGTTAGGTGCTCCAAAGGGTTCTCATCCTCTAACGGTTGAGGATGACAACATCCACCTTCCCTGAAAACTGTCCAGCGCTTACTTACAGAACATTTTAATCTCTCTGACATAGAGGTCAGTGCACCATTTCTGCGTTGTCAACATGTGTTCAATATGCCCCTCAATCTGTAGAAAGGTAAAATGCTTGTTATAATTATTTGCTGACTGGCCATGCTCCTTCCTCATCATTAGAAGCCTTGTGACTTGGTTGTCCTCAAACGTATCATAGGCCTTTGTCCAATTAATCTAATTGATGGTGTAGGAGGCAAAAGCTCTTAAATGAAATATCCCCTACGAATGGAACGGGGTTAAAATCTTGATCATGCCTCAATAAGTAACCGTGGATGTAGAGCTCGCAAATTAAGTGTTGTCCTATGATATCATGAATTTTGAAGATATGGAGAAATTGAATGGGGTCCTCAATATCATGCCAAATTTCCTTATATATACTCCCAAGACAAAAGAAAAGAAATTGTTCATGAAGGAATAAGGCATAGCTATGTGCATAAGGTCTCCAGGCCATTACCTGTTGTATCAGGGAGAACATCTTCTCCTTATCTGGCTGCAGCAGTTGCACTTGTTCTTCCAATTCTTCTATTCTAGCCTTTTGTTTAGCTTGCCTCAGCTGTGCTTTATCTAATTGGTCTATGTATCCTATAATGATCCCGACAGCCTGTTCTCGAACCCACATTGTCTCTTTCTTATTTCCATTTGCAACAAATTGCCACCTATGGATCTTAGTGGCCAAGAAAAATTCCTGGCCTTCAAACAACTTTTCAATCGGACCAGTCTGTGTAGCTGCGGTGAAGACCTCAATTTTTGGCTTTACTATCCTCCATTTGTAAACTTTTACCTTCTTTTTCAACCAAGAAACTTGCCTCTTCAACTCCCGAACCTCCCTCTTCAATCTCATGGTTTCATTGAACTGCAACTGCTACCTTTTCTTGAGAGGTAACCTTCTTTTCTCACACTGTTCAATCCATTCCTGTTTGATAATAAATTCAATTTCTGGGCCTATAACAGGCTCAGGAGGCGATGGAATGCTGTCGGTATTATCAGTTGGTTCTTCTGTTAGGTCTTTCTGGCTGGGCTCCCTATCTTCAGGTACATCCTCCTCTATATTTCCCTCAGGTAATCCTACCGTTTGGTCAGCATCCCCATAAACCAACCTGTGTTCCGGTGTTTCCACAAGAGTTTTGTCTCCCTTGTGAGGCTCTGGGTGTTCCAACTAGGATTCAACAATCACTGGGCCGATGTTGGCCATGTCCCTTCATGGGTTGACAGACTTAAGAACTGGTGGGACAACTATTTCCTCCATTAATCGTTGGGACGATCAGAATCCCCTCACCCCTCTAGGCATCATAGAATGGAACGGAGAATGGGGGATAGCTTCATCATCCTCATTTCCATCTTGGGCTAGAGTTTCATGAAATACTACCTCAGTCAGGGTCGATGCTGGTTCTTGTGGAACACCATCGATTCTAAAGATTGTTTCCCTTCTGTCCTCCTGCCCTTTGTACATCATTTCCTCATCTGCGGTCGATGTTGGTCTTTGTGGGACAGTATCAACCTCATGGGTTATTCCTCCTCTATCTTCCTGTTCTTCATGGGTTGCTTCCTCTTCTGCGGTTGATACTGGTCTTTGTGGGACAGTATTGACTTCGCAAGCCGAATCTTCGCTATTTTCCTGTTCTAGATGAATTGGGGGTGGTTCTTGTGTAACACACCCAATTGTTTCAATATCCATATCTGCTTGGGCAGGTGATGCTATTTCTTGCAAAACAACATCACTTGCCATCCCTCTATCTGACATTCCATTTTCTTGTTCTTTATTAACAAAAGTTGACAACTGTATGATAGTCTCAACTTCATGCACTATATCCATAATTCCTTCATCTGTGGGTTCTTCAGGCGAGGTTGGTTCTTCTATGGTAGCCTCCGCCGTGTCGCCAACTATCTCCTCTATTCCCATTTCTTCAAGTTCTTCTTGATCAACCTCCATTTCCACTTCTTTGGGTTCCTCGTGATCAACCTCCATTTCCATTTCTTCGGGTTCTTCCTGATCAATTTCCTCTGAATGTTATTCCTCTGAATGTTATTCCTCTGCCAAACTAGCTGGAGAGGCTGGTTCCTCTTCTCTAGCAGCAATAATGGCTGCTATCTCTTCTTCTGAGGATCCACAAAGTTCCGCCCAAGAGACTCAAATTTTGGCTGTTGCATGTATGACCAGTAAACGCACCAATCCATGATTGGAGAGCACTGCCGGCATTCGACGCGAATGCCGAGCGGACTGTGCCATGTACTGCAACTATTTTAATAAAAAGAAGGGCATGTTTAAGGAATGCAATTGAGCCTATGGAAATCGAAGGTGAGTTAAAATTTTAAAATGATATTTAAACAAAGTTGTGGCCCGACCCTCGCAAGTTACGTACTTCATTACAAAAATTGCGACTTCGTTCCATGGATACGGTACAGACTTGTGCTCATATCCTCTGCCCAATTGGATGACGCTTTCTCCTGCTTGCAAGAAAAATTTGGGAAAATCTGGGAGAAGAACCCTCCGAGAAAACCATTGCTGCCCTTGTCGTCTCAGCCCACTAACATCTGCAATTATTTCTTCTATGACAAGAATTTCTAATCCTCATAACCGCGAGAAATTCTCATCCAATTAAGCGCAAAATCCATTGTAATTCCTCTGTCAAACCCTTGCAATCTATCAAAGTAGGTATCCCATCCTACATTGAAAAATATTTTCCATACCTCTGGATTACTACGGACCGAAATTGTATTTTCAGGTTCATGCCGCATAGCTAGTCCTCCCATACTGTGGGGACTGTAACAACACTCTGGAACAATAGACCGTTGGAAAAAATGGTGGATACTAAATTTGGAAAAACAACATGGTGAAAATGAAGGGTGGTAACGGTAAATACAGATGGTAATTCTCGGAAACTGAGGAAAATCATGAAAAAGTATGGTAAGTGCAATGATATAATAGTAATTATTTCATATAAAGTGGAAGGGACGTGTTGCGGATCCCAATATATATTTAATGATTATACAGGCTATTGATAAGGATCATAGGGTGTACCACACACGGAATTGTAATAATGACTTATAAAATCATTATTACGCCATCGTTAAATTATGACAGCACCCCCCCAAAAAAATTGTCGTCCGTGGCATTAATGTCTTCACATGGGTTATTTAATTAAATCGGTAAAATTCAAGTGGAGGCATACTGGCAGCTTACCTAGACGAAGTGATGGTTGGTAGGATGACAATGCAATAATGATGGGGGTGGAGTAACATCAGTACAAGTAGCAGCATTTGGAGTAACATCAGAGAGAGTAACAACATCTTGGCGTAACAATAGTGCGAGTAGCAACATTCGGAGTAACAACATCTAGAGTAACAACAGTGTGAGTAGCAGCATCCAGAGTAACAACATTTGGAGTAACAACAGTGCGAGTAGCAGCATTTGGAGTAACAGCAGTGCGAGTAGCAGCATTCAGAGTAACAACATCTAGAGTAACAACAGTGCGAGTAGCAACATCCAGAGTAACAACATCTGGAGTAACAATAGGGCAAGTAGCAACATCCAGAGTAACAACATCTGGAGTAACAACAGTGCGAGTAGCAGCATCTAGCTAGCAACAACCAAGGAGTAACAACATCGAGTAGCATAAATCGAGTTACAACATCATGAGTAGTAGCAACCGAGTAACAACATCATGAGTAGCAACAACCGAGTAACAACATCACAAGTAGCAGCAATCGAGTAACATCATCATGAGTAGTAGCAACCGAGTAACAACATCATGAGTAGCAGCAACCGAGTAACAACATCATGAGTAGTAGCAACCGAGTAACAACATCATGAGTAGCAGCAACCAAGTAACAACATCATGAGTAGCAGCAACCGATACTTACAAGAAATTTTTGATCTTCAAAACATTACTCCTTAGTAGTAACTCTTGCAAAAAGACAACAAAATAAATAGTAATAGTGTTTATTCAATTAGTTTTTCTTTTTTTTTTAAACAAGGATGCAGAGGAAGAGTTCTTTACTTTGATAACCTTCAAACCAGATTTCTTAGAGAGATGTTTGATGAAAGCATCCTTAGAGGTTGGGCGGTGGTATAATCTCAAGCGATGTCCATTTGCTATGAATGCAGAACATGTATCATCAATTGTGACTAGCCTAACTGTTCCATTATCAAATACAGTGTCCACCTCGTAAGGTCCCATCCAACGAGTGCAAAGCTTTCCCTTAAAATCCTTAAAGCGGGAGTCATAGAGTAATGCCTAGTCTCCCCTCTAAAACACTTTGTTCTTGATAAAATTATCGTGCCATTTCATTCTCTGCTGCTGAATAGTAGTAGTTCTCTGGACAACCATTGAACGGATTTCATCTAGTTCATTGAGCTGGGCCAATCGGTGTTTCTAAGCATCTGAAAAATCCAAACCAAATTTAGGAGTTGTTCTGAGTGTACTGATTTCAAATTATATTGGAAACAACGAGGAGTTCCCATAAACCAACTCAAATGGTGAAAACCTGGTTGTGTTCCGCCATGTTGTTCTGTATGCCCAGAGAGCTTTAGGCAGTTTCTGGGCCCAATCCCGACGATGGTATGCCACATTTTTTTTCAAGATATTTTCCAATGTCTTGTTTGTGCTTTCTACTTGTCCATTCGCTTGGGGATGGTATGGTGATGTCACCCTATGTTTGACCCCATATTTCTGCATAAGATTTACTATCATGTGTGATGTAAATTGTGCTCCTACGTCTGAAACAATCTCTCTTGGGGTACTGTAATGAGCAAAAATTTCTTCAAATAGAAAATCCGAGACCACCTGCTCTGTTGCTTTCACAACAACTTTGGCTTCTACCCACTTAGTCACGTAATCTATGCAAACCAAAATGTGGACTTTTTTTTGGGAGGGTGGGTTAAAGGGCCCAATGAAGTCGATAGCCCATTTCTCAAAAGGTTCAAGGACTACCTGTGCCTACAGAGGCATTTCATCAGCTCGACCGAGTTGCCCCATATGCTGGAAACTATCACACCTCCTAACATAGAAGGCCAGTAATATCCCATTTGTAGCACCTTATCGCTTATTATTTTGTTTGCAAAATTCCCTCCACAAGGGCCATCATGGGCAGCCTTTAGTACTTCATAAATATCATCTTCAGATACACAACGCTGAATCTGCTTATCAGCTCCTATATGAAAAAGGTACCCTGCCATCCAAGAATATCTGGTACTGTGATGAATAAATTTTCGCTATTCCCTATATGAAAAATGATGAGGCACTTTCCCTCTAGCAAGATAGTTAGAAATATCTGCATACCACAAAGGTTTAGTAGAAACTGCAAAAATATGCTCATCGGGAAAACTATCTTCTATAGGTGTGAATTCGTCATCGTTATCCATTCTAGACAGGAAATCAACAACTACACTATCTTTTCCTAGTTTGTCTATTATTGTAATATCAGATTCTTGAAGCAATAGCAACCATCTTGTAATACAACTAGGAGTGATAGGTTTATTCATCAAATACCTGATTAATGCATGATCAGTATGCACAAAAGTAGGATACCCGGTGATGTAGTGCCAAAACTTCTTGATATCATAAATGACAGCCAGGAATTCTTTTTCTGTCATTGTGTAATTCAGTTCAACATGAGTTAAATTCTTACTGACATAATAAATTGCATACAATGTGTTGTCTACCTGCTATCCTAAAACAACTCCTACTACTGTTTGAGAAGCATCAACATGCATGTGAAATGGTAATGCCCAATCAGGTCCTCAAAGGATTGGAGCCTTGCAAATCAATCGCTTAATTTTTGTGAAAGATGCGTCATAGTCTTCAGTCCACAAGAATTCTGCATCTTTTGTTAGCAATTGAAAAAGTGGATGTATGTTTTAGAAATTTTTTCTATAAAGCGTCTGTAATAACCATCACAACCAATAAAGCTACGTACCTGTGTGGGTGTCTTTGGTATCGGGAAGTGTAATATTACCTCTACTTTTGCCGGATCAACTCGAATTCCGACAGCTGAGAGCAAATGTCCCAATACTATCCCTTCTTCCCTCATCATATGGAATTTGACTGTACTCAAAGATACATAGGTCTGCTTACATCTTTTGAGTAGTTTCTCCAGATTTTCCAATCCCTATTCAAATGAGTTTCCATATGGAGTAAAATCATCCATATAGATTTCAACACTATCATCAACCAAATCAGAAAAGATTCCTAGAATTTCCCTCTGGAAGGTGGCAGGAGCATTACACAAGCCAAATGGGATGACCCTGTATGCAAAGGTCCCCCATGGGCATGTGAAAGTTGTTTTATCCTGGTCTTTCGAGGCTATCTGGATCTGGTTATATCTGCTAAACTCGTCTAGGAAGGAAAATAACTTCTTCCTAGCCAAGGTGTCTAGGACTTGGTCAATGAATGGCAAAGGGAAATGGTCTTTTTGAGTTGCCTTGTTTAACTCCCTGTAATCTACACAGATCCACCACTTACCATTCTTTTTAGGAACAATAACTAGCGGAGATACCCATTGGCTATCTGAGATGGGGTAAATGAAACCTACATCCAATAATTTTTGTAATTCTTCTTTGACAATGTTCTTTAGAGCAGGATTCATTCTCCATTGGGGCTGTCTCATAGGGTGGAAATATTCCTTAATGTAAATATGTTGAGTACATAAGTTAGCAGATATTCCCTTCATGTCAGTATAATCCCAGGCAAAAGCTTCTTGATGATCTTGAAGGACTTTTAAAAGCTGCTTTGTCTGGGATTCAGACAAATTGGGGTTGATATTGAGTGTTTTCCCTGGTTAAATTTCAATTGGAATACTATCATGGGATAAAGTCACAGGAATTTCTTCAGTTTAATCTTCTGGTTCAATGTTTTCTTGTGTCTCACAGCTCATAGTAGATTCCAAAATCCGGTGAGTAGAACTGGAAACAAAACTGGGATCATTAATAAAAGTGTTAATAATATCATCCTCGGTTTTTGTTTTGAATTGCAGGGCCTGCCCAATAGTGAGGATTGGTCTAACTTCTTCATTTTCAGGTTTAGGCTCTTCTATTGGTAGGGGTTTCTCACTAGTTAATAATTTCTCAGATGGGCTGGGTTCCGTAGGAGGGTAGAGAGTAAGATTCTTTGTAACCATCCCATTTGATATAATCATATGCCTAGATCGACACCCTATGTAGGCATATGCAGTTGCGAGCGAAGGTCTTACCAAGATCAATGGGTGACCACTAACTGAGGATCGTGTCTGTAATACAAGGAGGTCCACAAGGTAGTGCCATGAATCCACTGAAATAATCACATCTTCCAATTTCCCTACCTGTTTAATTGTAGACCTATCTGGTAATTCTAAGATGGTAGGGGTTGGCTTAACATTTTTGAGACCTAATGTGTTCATTGTTTCGGAGGTAATGATATTGATGGCAGTGCCCAAATCCACCAGTACATTTGGTATTTCAACCCCATTGATTTGTACCGTTAGAATTGGGTTTCCCGGGTCTCCATATTTCATAGGCATAATATTTCCTAGCATAATGTAGGACAATCTATCCATCATATGAATAGTTAACAGATCCCTTGGTTTCTTCCCAGGTTTCTTAGAGAAATAATCTTTGAGATTTTTTTCATATATAAGTATATCCCTCATAACCTGTAGCATGGGTATTTTGACAAAGAGATTTTTCAATTCCCCTAGGAAATCAAACTCTGCTTGAGGGTTTGGTTTATTCAAGGTCACTCGTTCAGGATATGGTGGAGAAGTTAGATGAACTTGATTAAGAACAAATTGGGGAGGTGTCTGATTTGTTATGTTTTGGTCTGGTTTATCCCCAACTGACCTCTGTTCTGGTTCTGTAACTTCACTGTGAATATGTTCTATAATAATAGGTGAAGTGGGATCATTTACTACCGGCCCAGATCGTAAGTTTATTTCATTAAGTCTTGAAGTATAAATGCTATAAGATGGAAGGTTAAGAGTATTTGTTTGTTGGACCCCTTTATTATTAGGATTTAGATTGGGCTGGATAGGAATATGGGGTCGAAGGACTGGATTTCCAGGAGGTACATTAGAGGGAAATTGAAGTTGCTGTTGAGGCATAGATTGGGGAAATTGCACAGTAGGAGAGGGTCCATGCCAGTTCTGATTCCACGAAGGATTCTAACTGATTTGGGGAACTCATTGTTTCCAAGGGGGGTATTGATATTGAGACCACATAGATGAGAAAGGTGCAGACTGGGGACCCATATTAAAATTATTAAAATACTTGGATGGGTCCTGAAACATACATGGATTCATAGCTGGTGGTTGAGGTTGCCATGGCTTTTTTAGCCCCATAAAGTAAAGATGGTCTACGAAATTTTCTTCACTTTCCCCTTGAAAAAATGTCTTCAGTCCGGGCAAGGAAGGACACGAGCTGGTTGCATGATTTCGTTCACAGATTACGTAGGCTTCCACTATGTTTAATGGGAATTCTTTCAAAGGATGATTCTTTCTGCACTGTGGGCAAAATATAGCCATAGTCTTCTCCAAATCTATCTGTTTTTTTTTTTCTTGCAGAGTGTCCATCTGGGCAGATAATGTGCTCAGGATATCAGTCCTTAGGTTATCCAGTAGGTTTCCAATTTCTGCCTTTTTAACCCCCCCACCAGAAGTCTTTAATGACCGAATTCCTTGTCCGCTCCTTACAGCCCCCCCGTGAACATTGAATGCAATAGTCACAGATGGTGCCAAAGTCTTCTTTTGAAATGTCCCGCTTTCCTACTATGTTTAGAAGTTGCAAGGAATCTTCCCTAAGTGCTCGGAGAAGAATGATCTTCAGAATATCCTTATCCACATCACTATGGCCTGATCTCTGCAATATATATTTGAATCATTCCACACAGTCTTCCATGTTCTCATCCTCTTTTTATACAAACTTAAATATTTCCTCCTTAATGTCACGGGATTTACAATAATCTTGGTATTTTTACAAAAACGATTCTTTCATCCCATCCAATGAGGAAATAGTTCTCCCTCCTAAACCCATGAACCATCACAGGGCTGTTCCTTTTAAGGTAGCAGGAATATTTTTAGTTTCTGAGCATCAGAGATATAATCATACCCTCAACACACAATGTCAGATTCGAAGAGGAGTGTATTAGGGTCTTCTGAAGAAAGCCCATGAAAATTAGGTAGAGTTGTTAAAGGAATGGGCTTCATCGGTGCATCACCTATAATGTTTCCAATTGGGAAATCAATAGAAGAACTTGCAGGTGCCATAAATATTCTCCTATACTCACCTAGGATTTCAACCGGTTCTGCGGCTGGTACTTGAGGTGATTCTACTGTAGAAGGTTTCACCGCACTTTGCTGGTCCCTTGGTGACGCAAAATCCTTCAGGAACTCTCTTTCCAAATCGGAATTTCTTAATTCAACTGCAGGAGGCTTCAACACACTCCCTTGGTCTCGTGGTGATAGAAACCCTTTCAGAGGTTCTTCTTCCCAATTGGAATTACTCAGTTCCTTCTGACCCTCTACTTGTTATTTCTTCCCCTTCTGCTGACAGCATTGATGTCTCCTCCATTGATACCTTATTTATTACTTATTTCGCCGTCAAAAGAACTTCCTTTGGTATCATGGATGGCACTGGCTGTTCAAATGACTGCCCTTCGGACTTTGTCTGAACCCTTACCCTGACAACAACGTGCGAGGATGCTTCGGATTTAGCCCTTTCAATGATCTCCTGAATATATGTCTTCCTTCCTAGATCCTTTCCTTTCTTTCGGGGGTCTTCCTCTGACCCTATTATTCAGATATTTGTTCATACAATTGGTGAGAAGAATTCATCAAAATAGAAAAAATGCATAGGACCTAGAGTAGGACAGATAGCTTCCTCCCCAGGATGAGAGAGTAAGTTCAAAACAGAAAATCGAACAAACTAAAAAAGAAAATCAAAGTTCAGGACCTGAATTAGGGTAATCAAATACCCTCCCCAAGACGAGAAGTTGGCCATTTTTAGAAAAATAATCAAAATCATAAAATCTGAAGTCTATGGTCTGGACTTAGAGCAGGGAAATAAATACCTTCCCTAAGATGAGAGATCAGTCTTAATGAAAAATCAAAACAAGGAAAAACAACACACTATGCTCGGGACTTGGAGCAGGGTAATGGATGCCCTCCCCAAGAAGAGAAATCAATTTTGAAGAAAACAATAAAAAGCAGAAAAACACAAAACACTATGCTTAGAACTTGAAGTAGGGCAATAAATTCCCTCCCCAAGATGAGAGATCAAACCTCAGATCAATTGTAGATCGTGTTCTTGCACCTTGTTAGCCTTCCCCGACAACGATGCCAAAATGTTGGTGGCCAGATGTGAACAATATTCAAATCCTTTTCCCACATAAATTATCAACCCGAGGGCATTAGTTATTTCAAGACTAACGCGCACAGTATATGCAAGAGCAATAACACAACCTGCTATTAGATCGCAGGTTTAAATCAATGAACAGACAAACTAGTATAACATCAATTAAAATGGATTGCAGAATTAAAAAGGTATTCATAGAAATTGCAGAATTATACTGAATAAAAATTTATAAAACCAAACTAAAATACGAAATCAATAGAAAGAAAGATAACACAACACCTGATCAGAAGAGTGGGCCCAACTCTCTGATCAGGGCTGCAGAAAACTCACAATGTTACAGGTAAAACATCAGAGTGTTGTGCATTCAATTAATTGGAAAATACTTCTGTTACAAAATCTGTATATGCTTTCTTAACCCCGATTCACAGCCTACAGTCCCTCTTTATACAAATGTTTAGGAAATCACAGATTTCCTCTAACAACTACATATCTACAATTATACAATTCGTTACAACAAAAACCTAGTTGCAAAAAGGAAACCATGAAAAAGCCTGAAATATCACTGGGGTGAAACGGAGTCTGCTGCGCTGTAGTAGCAAGTAAAGATAGTGCTAGAAATTAGGAACTGCTCCATGACTCATAGTTGTAATCTTCCTGCTTTTGCAAAATCTGTAGAAATATTGGAGTTAAAGTTTGCAAAAGGTAAAAACTCCTTGACTATTACTTCATTAATAAAATATTCCATGTAAGATAAAAGAAAGGGGTTTACCTCATGTGTTTAAGAACAATAATGATACAAAGAGATAGAAAGGTGGGCGAAAATGGGAGAGAAAAGTATACAAATCCGGTACCCAACATCTGTGAGGCTTGCTTCTATGCTATGAAGGATAGTACATCTCAATTCTTCATTTTCCACTCTTAGGTTTTATGATGTCTTTAAAAACAATAATTCCAAAGTACATCAATGTGCATCTTTGGCCACTAAGCAAAAGGAAGGGACCTTAGACATCAATATTGTGGTTTCATATAATTTTGAATTATCTTGGGCTCATTTAAAGTAGTAATGGTTGTAATGAGACATCTTATTTACTCTCATGTTCATTCCTCCCCCAAGAAACACTTCTTTTAATAATTGCAAAGGATAAAGGTGGACCTATTGGGATTATTTCGGTTTTTCTAAGGCACTTTGAAGGCTATGGGAAAGGTGGATTTAGGCATGGTTTTGTATTGTTTCCTCGTGCATCTCTTTGGATTTTAATTTCCAGTAATTCCATCTCATAATTGTCTTTTTAGAGTAGGGCTTGTGGTTCTTTGGACATACTCTGTCCCCAGCAGATGGCTAGATCTCAATAAGATCTTTACCCTCTCAATCAACAACATAATGGATCTATAAATCTTGCCTCTTCATTAGCCGCATAGCATGAAATCCATGGAGGTAAAGTTTGAGTTAGCAAGCTAGTATTAACCTATCTCTAGCGAAAGAAGCAGGTACGTCTAAATGAAGCCTATTAGTGTTTTTCTATCTATTTTTTGATAGTGATGTTCTTTAAATTAGTTAAACTACTACAGTATTCTATAAACTGTAAACTTATTAGTTTGAAAGGTTAAAGATGTTTTGGAAGAAACTCTAGATTTATATGCGTTGCTAGATAGCCTCTCATTTTTGGATTGTATTCAAAAGTTTATAACTCTTTTAGATTGTACTCTTTGCCATGAAATTTTATGCATATTTTTATAATATAAATCTTCAAAATACAGTCATAAAAAAATAACAATACATATAACTTTATATGAACTTCGTATAAACATATTAAACTACTTGTTTGAAATGTTCTACTCAACTAAGCTACGACAAGTTAATTCAATTTTGCTATTTGGTAGTGGTTTTTTTTCATGGAGTCAAGCCATTAAAGAATAACATAATGGAATCTATATAAATCCTATTGCATTACTATCTCAAAAACCGGTCAATAACCCATTAATATGGTTTTAAGTTAGCAATCTAACATTGAAATTTAGAAACCATATTTGGAAAACCCTAATTTCACAAACATATGTCAAAATGATGCTAAATATTTTTGAAATAAACTATGTAAGACACTTTTTATTTTTTATTTTTATTTTATTGGACAATAAAATTATTATCTAACATCATCATTATTAACTATGAAAACCTTCACACTATAATATGTCAAAATTATGAGAAATCTTAGTTTGAAAATTAATTTATCATTATTCATTATTCACGACTACGATTAGGACAAAACAAAAACTTTGTTAATTGTCTGGTTTCTTGATCCTCAAATTTAGTTTTCACTAACCAATAAATTTGTTGGGGATCAATATTTTTTAAAAAACATCATCAGATCATACTCTCATAATCATAGTTTTACACATTGTCATGAAATTTTGAGATTCTCACTTTTTATTTACACAAGGGATTTGGATAGTTTTCAATAATGAAGGACTTTTTATGAATATTTACTTTTAATTATGATAAAAAAAATAAAATATATTTTATAAATCAAAATAGTTCATGTATGTTGTTGGGAATAAAAGAAAATATATACATCTATACAAAAATGGGTCTCACTGTCAAGCCAAGTTGAAGATTCCTCTCGATTTATGGTAGGAGTTATAATTAATTCTTGTTATAATGGAAAACGAAATGTTTTAAAATTTGTGAATGTAGGCTTTCATAGTTAGAATTCATATCAAATGTTGTTGCTTCTCAAAGAACTATGGGGTGAGTGTGAAAAATCCAATGTTTTGAGTGGACACTCCCCTCATCATTAGAGACAAATGAAGCTTTTGAATGACTGAA
This sequence comes from Pinus albicaulis, assembly GCA_034641835.2. Lineage (NCBI taxonomy): Eukaryota > Viridiplantae > Streptophyta > Pinopsida > Pinales > Pinaceae > Pinus > Pinus albicaulis. The sequence goes on along the minus strand of CM076570.1, from coordinate 3,004,505 downwards.
AACAAAGCCATATTAGGTTAAATAGAATTGTGTAATTGCGACTAAAATTAGATGACCATAAAACAAAAAAGAGTTTTTTTACCAAGAGGAGAGAAAAAAGGATCCTAGAGGGAAGAAATTATGGTAAAAGGGACATATTATTAAAAAGAATTAATGATATTTGAGGAGGATCAAAGGATTGCACAAATTAGTTAACATAAAGGTAAATAAAAATAATATTTTTTTAGTTTCTTCAATTATAATTATTATTTTTGATAATTATGAATTTGTTGAAGGGATAGAATGTACCACTAACAGCTAGGGGGTCTCCTCGGTGTCAAGTCCCAATTAGACCTCACACTGTTTGGGCCCTAGGAGCCCCATTTGGTATGTAGGATCGACTTCCATCATGTTGGTTTCATTCTCGGCTGTAAAATGAGGAGATGGCAGGACGAGGGAAAGAATGAAATGCTTGGGAAAAAGGGATGATATCAACTCAATATTAACAACCTGCAAGACACGATACAAGAATGTAACATCAGAATAATAAGAAGAAGCATGCCACAAGACGTGTTAGTGAGATAAAACCATCTCAGACATATGTGAAAAAGAACATGCCAAAGATTAATTGCAAACCAGTTCACAATAAGTTACCGACATGATGTGCAATAAGAAAGCAAGGACTCAAAGCGAACATGCAAGCAATAAGCCAAGAATCATTCATTAACATATCACCACATGAAAGCACACATACAAATACAGTGGGAATACAAGATAATCAATACAATCACCATAAATATGCATGGGAATTCATTCCAAAAGCGAAGAAATTCTTATTAATGCTACTGCAAATGAAAGTACATGTCCTGCAAACAATCAAATCCCAACAATGGAACATGACCTGCTCATACCATTCTTAAAGCAAAACCCTAGCCTTACCACAACTCTCCCTACTAGCCGCCAAGAAGTGAGTTCTTTTACCTCTTCAAGAATAGATCAACTATCCAATGCTAGTCCAAGCTCAAGTTCTAAAAGTCTCCCACTAATGAGGCATGACGGTATATTCATAGAAATGAGGAGGGTGACCTTTCACCTCCTCCTGTGACATTTCGTCTACCCTCATGATTTTTGACCTTCTTCATGGTTCTCCAATGTCTAATGGCTATTACATGCCCAATTGATCTTTACATCTATGTTGACATTATGATAAGAAATATTCACATTATGAGAGAAGAGGAATTATGAGGAGCATATAGATGGTTTCTAGAAATCATAGAATGTTTGTTTCCCAGATGCTGCAAGGGATCACCCTTTTCATTCTAGGTAGGATGATGGAGGGATCATACCATTCGGGCCTTTTCATGCTTTTGCTGGAGGTCCATAGGAAACAATAATCGATAGGATATCCTCATGATTCCCTAAAGGAATAACGTGAAATGATATGGATACTTGCACAAGTTTATGAACAAGGTGGCAATGTTAATTTACCATGTTAGATGTTGACACAATGCCTTAGGTATCTACATGGAGCCAGTTCATATGTTTTTCAAAACGCTAGTTGCACCAACTTTAACTCTGTATCATCTTCCATCCTTGCTCCTAATTTTACCTGCAAGCAAATCACAATGGTCACACACGTTTGCATTCAAAGAACATTATTAGAAATGTGATAGATTCAAGAAAACAAACAACAATTTTGGACCCCTGTGTGGCCCTTTTATGTAGTGTAATATCATCAAGGTATGTATAGCCCGCACAGGATCCATGGCATAATCCAAGAGGTACTCTATCACCTAGTGTTTCATGCAGTAGATCCAAGGCTCTGCGATCATTCATAGACTTATGAAAAAAGCCTCAAGAAAAATCACTCTTTGGGAAATATTATAAATCCTTTGCGGTTTCATTGACCACAAATGTTCCTCATTCTTTATCATGAAAGGTAACAGAGCAAGTGCTAATTGCAGCTTCATTATCTTGTAGTGCTAAGCGACATGTAGTTTCACTTGTTTTGGGATCTAGAAATCTAATGGAAGATGCCCACTTCCTTGAATATAATTTTGAATAACGATATTTATCATCATGAAGAGAGTCCTTCTTCTCTTCACCATCACCATTCTGCTACTCTACTTCCATGTTTCCAGTCTTCCCTAAACCAACAAATTTTAAGCATTCTTTTTTTGCAACTTCACTTTTTGTTGTAATGAATGCACCCTTTCAATCATGGAAATCCTAAATGCATCCCACAATGACTGCAACCATGACTTCAACACATTGATCGAATGAAAATTATGATGCATTTTCAAAATTCTCAGAAGTTCCTCAGCCCAACGAATGCCTGCTTGATAAAGAAAGAGTTACCCAATGACTTGTCAATGCAGCAGACAAGTTTTGGTGCTTTTCAACCTAAGAACCTGGTCTGTGTGTCTGAAAGGCCACCATTTTTCATATGTACCCCAGTTCCAAGAAGAATCACATTCTTTATAATGTTGGTAGATGTAATTTGCATTCCCATTATTAGACTAGTAACTTTATTTACAACATGCTATGAATTGTTCTTTAGCCCAACCTTATGAGTGTTTATTTACAACATGATGTGAATTGTTCTTTAACACAACCTTATGAGCCTCTAATAGTTCTATTTGGAATATATGTGAATATATCAACAAGTCATCATTTGAGTGGTAAAATAATTTCACTAAGTGGTATTTTATAAGGTTGGCACCTTAAAAGTACAAGTTCCCAAATTCTGGTCTTGAGGTCCTCCTAAATCTCACTATACGTGTTGATTACTCCTCTAAAAATTCTTGATCATCATCTTCAACAATTCTAATTCCAAAAAGAATAATAGAGAACCTAAACCCAAACCCAAACTGTATATTGCTCAAACCAAGATACGTCTACAAGTATATTGGTAAGTTTTGGCTCTTGAAAAATAAGATGAAATAATGAAAGAAAGAAAGTATTTTTAACTTCCACGAGGCTAAAAATAGCCTAAGAGACATATTGCTTCTCCATCTAGCTCTTGTATTCGGCCCTGTTCCTGTGAAGTTTTACAATAAATTCTCCCAACTTCTCGAAAAACTCTTCGCTGAATAGATTATCCCAAGAACTAGCTGCAAGGATACCTGCATAATTTTCCCTGCTGTCTTTGAAGGCCTCACATTCTAAAATGAAATGTTTTTCTGTTTCCACTTTTCCGAAAGAGCAAAAAATACATACTCTTTCCTCCCACATTTCTTTTGGCCTTTTCTAGTACCCTGTTTCACAGTGCAGTTGATGCGAATTATTCCTTAATTGAGCAATACAAATTTTAGATCTCCAAGAAATATTGGCCCCTATGTATGCCTTTTGCTGATGGTTATCAATGGGGTTAAACTATTCAATTTAGTACTTCTTCTTTCTCCCTAGCTCTTCCTCCCAAGTACATCTGTGGAACTTATCCATAACAAAAGCTTTTATCTCTTTACTGTTTGTAGGACACATGCTCAAGAAAATACCCCATTTACTAAACCATTTGTTATTTTACCGCATCCAAGTCTTCTTTCTTTTGCACAATCTGTCACTAAACAAAACCTTAGGCCATCTACCCTCTTCCATTTGCTCAATTTTTTTCAAATTCCTTATGAGTTGCACCATAGCAATTGCTTGAATAGGAGCAGCCCCTGTTTCACTTAACAACATAGCATAAGGAACTACACTTTTAATTTTGAATTTGTTTGTAATCAAACACTTTTGAATTTTCTCAATTTTTTTCCACTGCATCTCGGTTGTGCTGCTGGTCCATAGTTCATAACTATAGAGAATCACCAGAATCACTAAAAGCTCAAAAAGAGTTAGAGTGGTTTTCCAATCCCACAACTCTGCCTCTCTACACTTGTTTTGAAGAGCATAAAATGCTTTCCAACCCCCTAAAGTTCTTTTCTTTCTACAACCATCCCAACTTAAATTTTTGTTGAAGTCAATTCCAAGGTATTTTTAGTTTGCAACTTCTTCGAGAATGCTGCCTTTAAAGTAGAACTTATGCTGGTTATGCTTTCTTTTGTTAGAGAGAACCACTACTTTCGTTTTACTAATATTGACTTGCATCTCCACCCTTCTACAAAAATGCTCAAGCGAACGTAAGTGCTGTTGCAAACCAAGAGCCGATTTAGCAATCAATATAAGGTCATATGTGTACAAAATAAGCCTTACAATGAACTTGCCCAAATGTATACCATAACCCCCTTGCGAATTTAACCACTCTTCAATCTTGTCAATATATAACCCAAAAAGGGTAGGAGACAATGGGAAACCGTGCTTGACCTCGATATCGCTTCTAAAACTTTCAGAAATCCCTGCTGAAGTTCTAGTTTTGACTTTCACCTCTTCATACAGCCTATGCACAACTGCTCTCAAATGCTTGGCAACCCTGAGTTCCTCCATTCTGCCCCAAAGTTTATCCCTAGGAACCGTGTCAAAGGCTTTTCTGAAATCAACAAAGCAACAAAAAACTTCTTCCTTTTTTTCCCAAACTTTTTTAATGATGTGCCTTAAAGTTATACAATGATCAACTGTGGAATGTTTAGGTCTAAAACCTGCTTGCCTTTTAACACATTTATCTCTTTCTTCTGCCCACTTGTTGATTTTCTTTTCTAACATACTTCCAAATAAATTTTCAAACAATGGACTTACCATTATGGTTCTATAATTGAAGGGATTATCAACGTTACCATTCTTGAAAAGAGGTATTGCCATACTAGTTCTCCAATCTGTGGGGAACCCCTGTTGTATGATGTTGTTGAAAATTTTTGTGATGTGAGGTGAAAGAATTTTTAAGCCTCACTTTAGATACTTTGCTTGGAGTTCAGCTAAGTATTTTGCTTTTCTAGTGCCCAACTTCTTGATACCCATCTCTACCTCTTGCACCGTGAAGAGTTTTGTGTCTGTGTTGACCAAGGGAGGAGGGTCAACCTTGGGATCCTGCTCATAAAGTTGTCTTGCATAGTCGAACCATTTAGAAGCTGTAATGTTGTTTTCAGTTTGCACCTTCTTCGGTTGGAGCTCCTTCCATAATAATTTGGGGTTATTTTTTCCAAGGAAGATTAATTCTTCTCTCCTCGAAACCATGAAATAAACTTTTTTCTTTCTTACTATCCGCTTGTAAGCTTTGAGCTTTATGTTATCCTTGTCCGATTCCTTCCACCTTCTCTTTTCCTTTTTGCATTCCTCGTCAAACCAAGCATAACCATAAAGTAATTTGTTTCAGACTTCTTAATTTTTTCTCTATCGAAAGGCTTGAGGTGATCTATTCATAAAATGCAATGCACTAGTCAATCCAACTCGTATATCTATTGTGCTCAGCTCTTGTTTTGTTAAACCAATAATCTATTTTTTTTTTGCATTCCAGTCTTATGCACAGAGCACACTATTAATTTGATTCGCGACTTGAATGGAGGCTGAATTTCCCATCGCATCTCAAGACCATAATGGATTTAATCATGGATGAGAATTGCAAATCACAGTTTTAGGTTTTAGTGAGGAGCACTGCGCTTCCCGGATGCGAGTTGCGGCCTAGGTGGAGTATAGGCACAAGACAGGTCATAAAGTCGCAATTTTAGTGATTAGCGGGACTGCCACAACAAACATAAATCACAATTTGCGACTAGGTTAGGAAAAGAAACCTTGAAATATTAAGGATGGGGATTCCATATGCTATTTGCTGGACTTTTAATATTTATCAGGAGAGTTAGATCTGGCCCTATAGTTGATATTTTGACTGTACTCTTGTGTGCTTCAGGGATTTTTTTAACCTCGTCAAGTCCCAAATATCGATTTCGGAAAGCCACTCTATTTTCACTCGTACTACTCTGCAACAACCAATTCTGACTAGGGTATCAACAATATTCATGTGTTCAGTGTTGTGTTGCGTCCTGCTTTAATATCATATTTTTCTTTAAATCTTCCCTCAATACATCTAAAGAAGACATTAAGTTGTTTACTCCAATACCCTCCATCAACATGGGATCAGTTTCATTGTTAAAACAATCAATCTTGGCAAGAGCGTTGATAAAAACCTTCATAACAAAGAATTGCTCAACAACCACCACAGTCTGTCCTATAAGTTGCTGGATTAATAATTTCCCTTAAAGCTCCTGCAAGACTCTCGTAGCTCGATGGATTATTTTCATCAAGAAGTGATGAAAGGCCTCCATAGTCTGAGCAAAAAGACTTGATATTCCTTCCTCTAAAATAAGCTTGATGAATCATTTTCATTGCCATCATAGAGAGAAAGAAAGAAATTATTTGAACGTCCATGAGGCTAAAAATAGCCTATGGTACAGATTGCTTCTCCATCTCGTTCTTGTATTCGACCCTTTTCTTGTGGAGTCTTACAATAAATGCTCATAGCTTCTCGACAGACTCTTCGCTGAATAGATTATCCCAAGAGCTAGTTGCCAGAATATCTGCATAATTTTTGCTGCCGTCTTTGAAGACCTCACATTCTAATATGTAATGCTTTTTTGTGTCCAATTTTTCGGAAGAGAAAAAAAATACATACTCTTTCCTCCCACATTTCTTTTGGCCTTTTCCAACACCATGTTTCACAACGGAGTTGATGAGAATTAGTGCTTAATTGAGCAAAATGAATTTTGGATCTCCAAGAAATATTGGCCCGTATGTACGCTTTTTTTTTATGATTATGAGTGAGGTTAAACTCTTCAATGTAGTACTTATTCTTTCTCTCTAGATCTTTCTCCCAAGTACGCTTGTGGAACTTATCTATAACAATTTTTTTTATCTCTTTACTGTTTGTGGGACACATGCTCAAGCAAATACCCCATTTATTAAACCATTTGTTGTTTTGCCGCATCCAAGTCTTCTTTCTTTTGCACAATATGTCATTAAACACAAACTTAGGCCATCTACCCTCTTCCATTTGCTCATTTTTTTTAAATACATTATGACTCACACCATAGTAATTGCTTCAATAGGAGCAACCCCAGTTTCACTTAACAAGATAGCACAAGGAACTGCACTTTTAATTTTGAATTTGTTTGTAATCAAACACTTCTAAATTTTCTTAATTTTTTTCCACTACATCTCGGATGTGCTGCTGGCCAATAGTTAATAACCGTAGAGAATCGTCGGGATCACCAGAATCACAAAAAGAGTTAGAGTGGTTTTCGAGTCCCATAACTCTGCTTCTCTACACCTGTTTTTAAGAGCATAAAATGCTTCCCAACCCCCCAAAGTTATTTTCTTTCTACAACCATCCCAACTTAAATTTTTTTTGAAGTCAATCCTGAGGTATTTGTAATTTGCAACTTCTTCCAGAATGTTGCCTTCAAAGTAGAACTTATGCTGGTTATGCTTTCTTTTGTTAGAGAAAACTAATACTTTTGTTTTGCTAATATTGACTAGTAACCCCACCCTTCTACAAAAATGCTCAAGGGAAAGTAAGTGCTCTTGCAAGCCAAGAGTATATTTAGCAATTAGTATAAGGTCATCTGCGTACAAAAGAAGCCTTATAACGAACTTTCCCAAATGGATGTCGTCACGCCCTTGCGAATTTAGCCACTCTTCAAGCTTGTCAATATATAAATAAAAAAGGGTAGGAGACAATGGGCAACCTTGCTTGACCTTGATATCGCTTCTAAAACTTTCCGAAATGCCTATTGAAGTTCTAATTTTGACTTTCACCTCTTCATACATGCTATGCATAACTGCTCTCAAATGCTTGGGAACCCCAAGTTCCTCCATTATATGCCAAACCTTATCTCTAAAAACCGTCTCAAAGACTTTTCTGAAATCAATAAAGCAACAAAAAAATTCTTCCTTTTTTTCCCAAACTTTTTCAATGATGTGCCTTAAATTTATACATTGATCAATTGTGGAATGTTTAGGTCTAAAACCTGCTTGCCCTTTAGCACATTTATCTCTTTATTCTGCCCATTTGCTGATTTTGTTTCCTAACATGCTTCCAAATAACTTTGCAAACAAGGGGATTGTCATTATGGTCCTATAATTGGAGGGATTATTGACGTTGCCTCTCTTGAAAAGAGTTATTTCCATACTAGTTGTCCAATCTGTGGGGAACCCTTGCTGTATGATGTTGTCAAATTTTTTTGTGATTTGAGGTGCAATAATTTTTAAGCCCCACTTTAGATACTCTGCTTGGAGTTGAACTAAGTATTTTGCTTTCCAACACCCAACTTCTTGATACCCATATCTACCTCTTGCACTGTGAAGAGTTTTGTGTCTATGTTGACCAAGGGAGGAGGTTTAACCTTGGGATCCTGCTCATAAAGTTGTCTTGCATAGTTGAACCATTTGGAAGCTGTAATGTTGTTTTCAGTTTGCACCTTTTATAAGTTGGAGCTCCTTCCAAAATAATTTGGGGTTATTTTTCCCAAGGAAGATTAGTTCTTCTCTCCTCGAAACCATGAAATCAAGTTTTTTATTTCTTAATATATTCTTGTAAGCTTTGAGCTTTATGTTATCCTTGTCTGATTCCTTCCACATCCTCCATGCCTTTTTGCATTCCTCGTCAAATCCAACATTAACCATAAAGAAATTTGTTTCAGACTTCTTAATTTTTGCTCTTTTGCACTTTTCAAGTGCTCTTTGAATTAAGTGTGTTAATTCGTGACTATGAAGGTCATGAAATGAGATTTCCTCCTTCTCGAAGAGCCTCTCTAGTGTTATCTTGAAGGTATTACAATTTTCTGGAGTCAAAATAATTTTTCCCTTTGGGGGATTTTGTTGAAACACTGAGTTTTTGACCCTAATTTCTTCCTTCCAGTCCAAGAGAAACTTAAATAAATTGGCTTATGATCTGATTTTAAATCCAAAATTTGATCTCCAATTACCACTTCCTCCATTTTCTCACACAAACTATGCGATCAAATTACATAATCTACTACACTTGCTCCATTGTAAGTATTGCAAGTGAAATTACCAAGCTTTTCCCATTTAGTTCAACCATTACAAATGACTAAATCAAAAACCCTAGGTAGCATAAGCAATTTTTCGCCAAAGAGATTGCAACATTTATCCTCTGAAATTATTTCCCACTGATGATTACTCTCTTCTATAAGCCATATAACGGTCACAATCTTCTTTACAACAAAGAATGCTAGCTTGCTCACTTGTAGTCCTAGCATTGAAATCCCCCACTATAAGGACTTGACCTAACTGAGAATATGTTGCAATATCTTCTTTTAGGGCTGAAAATGGATCTTTGTAGTCAAACCCTCTACTTTTGTAGATTTTTGAAACTTGTGGCACAAAATAGCATGCTGCAATTATGATGTGATTTCTATTTTATGCCAAACAAATTTCTTATTTGGGTCTTATTTTTCTAGCTGAATAAAATTACCTTCTTTTTCTCTCACTAATGCCATGATACCCCCTATGTCCTTTACCATTCCCTGCTACCTTGTTCCACACTACTATCTTCCAGTACCCTTCAAACAAAGGTGTCTTGCACCCTTCATGCTCATGTGTTTCTATGAGGCAAATTATGTCTCTACCTTCCATAATAGTGTTAGGATATTCCGACACATAGGAAATAGTTAAGAATGACTTAGTGTAGTGTAGAGTTAGGTAAAGTGTGTTTCTTTACCATGTACATTTGTAACTTATAATCTGACGGTCATGATTTGTAGTGATCTGACGGTTATCTCTCACCTCGGTATTAACAACACTTGATCTGTGGCTTAACACCCGATTGGTCCATGATCTCTATTAAAAGAGCATGGAGGGTCATTTGTCCGGTAACCATTTATGAGAGAAACATATGTAACTTTTATTTTTATATTAATAAATTGCCCGAAGTGGCCGCGTTGGCTCAGGCCGTGGACTGTTTCCCTCTTTGAGGGTTTTAACCACGTGGTTATACTGGTGTACTGATTCGTGATCTATTTGTGAGCGGTGACCTTTGGTTATTGATCTAAGGAACTTACCCTGTAAATTCCTACATGGTATCAGAGCTATTTTGAGGGTCACGTTCGTTGTTGATCAAAATCCAAAGCCGGTTTGACTGCATGCGAATGCCGTTTTGTAGATCTACTATTTTTGAACTTTTTTGGGCTTGGAGAATGGTTTTGTCATGTTAGGAGTGTTTGTTATAGTGAGGAACTCCTTTTGTTTCATCCGAAAATGTTTCCAACTGCCCAAGTTATGAAAGTTTAGATCTGGAGGTATAAAGCATCTGTTTTGCAGTTATATTTGTTAATAGTTCTGCTTATTTCGGTTCCCTTTTTTTATTTTCAGTTTTTAGGTTTTATTTATTTGCCGGATCTATACCCTCTTCTCTGAGTATGCTCTTTTTTGTGCACTGCATGCAATCTCAACAAACCAGAAATAGGGAAAAGGGATTTTTTTCGCTATGTATGCTCTTTCCCCATGTCTTTGTGCGATCTCGGGAAATCAGAAATAGTGAAAAAATTGATAGTTGCCGGTAAGCCTAACCGATTTTTTTTTAAAAAGCCGCACTTCATCCCGTTCTCGCAACTATTCGGCATCTTCAACTCTTGTTTTAAAAAAGGCATAAATTCTTCATCCAGAAGCCGTTTTTCAAGCCGTGTTTTTTGAAACGACCTAATTTTTCGAGATCTTTCCATTGGAGCAGTTAGTTTCAGCTTTTCTCAGCTTCAGTTTAAAAAAAAAATGGAAAGTGCATGCCCGATTATTGTTAACATCACCAATTATTTCCAATGGCTACCTCACATGGTAGATATACTTAGAAGTAAAGGGCTTTATAGAATAGCCACAGGACAAGAAATTAAAGCTTCTGATGATGATAAAGTTGATAAATGGGAAAATAAACAAGATCAAGCACGATGGTTGATAGGAATGTCCATTGCTCAAGATCTTCGATTTCATATCCTTGACATTGACACCCCTGATGAAGCCCTGGAAAAGCGAGAAACTGTTTTTGGCATTCAAAATCAAATCAGGGCCGACCAGCTTGAAAATGAGTTGCTTACTTTGGACCCCAATAATTTCTGCTCCATTGAAGATTTTTTGTCCAAATTCAAGACCATTCGAATTATTTTAGAAGGTTGTAATATCAAAAAGGAAGATGGTAGCCTCATTTATTGCATTCTTGCTAAGCTTTCCCTTGCATACTCTGTATTTGTTTCTTCCTTCCATTCCACTAGAGAAGCCATAATTTCTTCAGGAACCGCCAACAAGAACCCCTCTTTTGATGCCTTTTGTGATTCTTTGATAAGAGAACAAGAAAAAATCTTACACCTTGGTCTTATCACTTCTGGAAATTCTTCTAAGAAAGCCTTATCAGCCCAACAACAATCATATCAAAAGAATCCCAAGAAGCAGTATCCTAAAAATTATGGTCCGAAACCAGACAACAGTCCTAAGCAATTTCAGCCACAAACTAAAAAAGCAACTCACCAAAATGATAAGGCATATAAAAACAAAGGAAAGAAGAGAGATAGACATTGCAACTTTTGCAATCGTGATGGCCATTTAGAGTCCAAATGTTTTAAGAAGATGGAAGCCTTAGAAGAAGCAATGAAGAAGCAAAACATCAATTTGAAGCACTCTTCACCTTCATCTTCAGGAATGGCACTTTCTGCTTGTGGTTGTCAAGTTTCAAGATCTGGTTATGCATTGAGTGTATCTTCTTCTTCTCATTCTCATGAGTGGCTCATTGATTCTGGAGCTTCTTAGCACATGGCTAAAAATAAATCCATGTTTTATTCTTTAAATTATTGTAACACCAAACATATTTATGTTGGTGATGATAGATCTCTTAGTGTTGTAGGATCTGGAACCATTCATATAGATAGTGGTCAGTTTAATGTGTTCCTACCCTATCATGCAACCTTCTATCTGTTTATCAGATAACTCATTCAGGTGAAGGGAAAATAGTAGAACTCTCACCTCATGTTGTAATCAAGGACCTCAAAGATACTAAACATATTTTAGCTACTGGCATTGCTGATGATTCCACAAGGTTGTATAAGTTTGACAACTTTGGGTCATCTTCTCTTCCCTCCGTTTTTGTTGCTCATAATGATGATGTGAGCAAACTTTGGCATGAGTGATTTGGTCACTTAAATTATCGCTCTCTTCAAACTCTATGTAAGGAAAATATGGTGACGGGTCTTCCTATGGTATCTTGTTGAGATGGTGTTTGCTCTGGATGTGTACTCGGAAAACATCATAGGGATAGTTTTGACAAACGTGCCTCTTGGCATTCTTTGCAGCTTGTGCACAGTGATTTATGTGGTCCTCTTCCTATTGTTTCTTTCTCTGGTTGCAAGTACTTATTAACTTTCATTGATGATTTTTCTAGACACACTTGGGTATACTTCTTAAAACTCAAGAGTGAATCTTTTAACATGTTCTTGGCCTTTAAGGCCTTTGTTGAGAAACAATCTGGACATCAAATTCTTAAGTTAAGATCAGAAAACGGAGGAGAATATGTTAACAACAAATTTATCAACTTCTACACTGAGCATGGCATTCAATTGCAATATATTGTTCCATATACTCCACAACAAAAAGGTGCAGTTGAAAGGAAGAATCGCACCTTAAAAGAAATGGCTAATTGTATGCTTCAATCTAAAGGACTTGGCCTCAATTTTTGGGCAGAAGCCATTAACTGTGCAAATTACATAGTAAATCGCACTGCTACTAAGGTTTTAAAGAATATAACTCCATAAGAAGCTTGGAGCTCAATCAAACCATATGTAAGTCACTTTCGTGTTTTTGGAAGTGATGCTTGGGCCCATATTCCAGATGTGAAACATAAAGACTTAGAACCTAAGAGTGAAAAATTCATTTTTTTTGGATATTTTGAAGATGTCAAAGGATATAGACTTCTTCAACCAAAATCCAAAAATATAATCATTAGAAGAGATGTAAAATTTGATGAAAATCTATCGGCCTGCGAGCCTAGTTCGGTGGGTGCGCCACCTTTGGCCTACGAGCCTGATTCGGCATATGTGCCACCTCTCTCTCTCTCTCTTCTATTTTTAATAACATTCCTTCTAGTTTAGATGATGACAGCGAGGATGAAAATCCTCCTCCACCTCTTGAAATTGTTCCTTATACTCCACCGCTTCCAAGATGGGTTCGCTCTACTCGGGATGCAGCAGATTCTCTTGCAGGTGACCCTGCCGATCAACGACATACACGTTCTCAGTTTGCAAGAGCCTCTTCCTTATTGAATCAAGTTCCAGAAAAACTTGATCCAGAAACCTTTGAAGAAGCCTCCGGTCATCCAGATTGGGATGAAGCTATGAATGAATAATATCGCTCCTTATTGGCGAATGATACTTGGGATATTATTCCTCTTCCAAAAGGAAGAAAACTTGTTAGATGCAGATGGGTTTACAAAACAAAGTTTGGACAAGATGGAAAAGTGGATAGAAATAAAGCTCGTCTTGTTGCTAAAGGATTTTCACAAGTTTAAGGCATTGACTATACTGAAACCTTCTCCCTTGTTGCCAAAATGAATTCTATCCACCTTGTTCCCTTGCTGCCTCCTTTAAATGGGAAGTCCATTAGATGGATGTTAAATCCGCCTTCTTACATGGATATTTGCATGAAGAAATCTACATGGAACAACCCCCTGGATTTATCCAAAAAGACTCCAGCCTTGTTTTTCGCCTTAGGAAGTCTCTCTATGGTCTCAAACAAGCTCCTCGGGCTTGGTATTCCAAAATGGATAGATTTCTCTTAGATAATGGCTTCTCTAGGTGTCATTCTGACAACACTGTCTACACCAAGAAAGTGGGTAAGTCCTTCACCATCCTTGTTCTTTATGTTGATGATCTTATCCTTACTGGTAGTGATCCAAACCATATAAACCATGTGAATTCTAGCCTCAAAAAGAAGTTTGAAATGACAGACTTAGGACACTTGTAGTATTTCCTTGGTCTTCAAGTCTTGCAATCCAAGGAAGTCATTACCCTCTCTCAGTCCAAGTATGCTTGTGATCTTCTACACCACTTTCACATGGAAGAATATAAGCCAGCCCCTTCTCCCTTTCAGTCTGGAGTCAAGCTTTCAGTCAACTATACTACCCTGAAGTTGATGTTACCTTATATCGTCAACTTGTTGATAAACTTCTGTATCTAACCCATACCTGTCCTGACCTCTCCTTTGCCGTTGGTCTTGTCACTCGGTTTATGAACCAACCTCATGAAAGTCATTGGAAAGAAACCAAAAGAATACTTCGATATATTCGAGGTACAATTTAGTTTAGGATTCATTACAGTGTAGGAGAATCTCCATTGTTGATTGGTTTCACTGATTCTGATTGGGTTGGTGACCCTGATGATTGAAAGTCTACTATAGGATATGTATTCAATCTTGGTTGAGGACCCATTACTTGGTCTTGTAAGAAACAAAGTGCCATCTCTCTTTCTTCAGAAGAAGCAGAGCATCGTGGTGCAGTTGAAGCCAGCAAGGAAGCCATGTGGCTTTGTCAGATCATGTCTGAATTTGGTCTCCATCAGCAGCATCCAACTACACTTTGGTGTGATAATCAGAGTGCCCTTCAGCTATGTAAAGATCTAGTTCAACATCAGCATATGAAACACATTGAAATCAACATACACTTCATCAGAAAGCTCATTCATGATCTTGTTCTTGAAGTGCAGTACTGTCCAACCAATGATCAAGTAGCCAATATCTTTATGAAGGCTCTCACAGAAGAGAAGTTTACTAAACTTCGATCCATGCTTAGAGTTCAGGAAAGTTTTCATTAGGGGGGGATAGGCTCTAATGCCTCCTTCCTTCTCCTATTGTGTCACTTTTGTAAATCCTTCAATCCTATCCGAATTTGTTCTTAAGGGGGGATGTTAGGATATTTCAACACCTAGGAAATAGGCTCCTTTTGTGTCACCTTTGTAAATCCTTCAATCCTATCCCAAGTTGTTCTTAAGGGGGGATGTTAGGATATTCCGACACATAGGAAATAGTTAAGAATAACTTAGTCTAGTGTAGAGTTAGGTAAAGTGTGTTTCTTTACCATGTACATTTGTAACTTATAATCCCACGGTCACGATTTGTAGTGATCTGACGGTTATCTCTCACCTCGGTATTAATGACACTTGATCCATGGCTTAACACCCAATTGGTCCATGATCTCTATTTAAAGAGCATGGAGGGTCATTTGTCTGGTAACTGTTTATGAGAGAAACATATGTAACTTTAATTTTTATATTAATAAATTACCTGAAGTGGCCGTGTTGGCTCAGGCCGTGGACTGTTTCCCTCTTTGAGGGTTTTAACTACGTGATTATAATGGTGTACTGATTTGTGATATGTTTGTGAGCGGTGACATTTGGTTCCTGATCTAAGGAAATTACCCTGTAAATTCCTATAAATAGGCCCTAACCCAGGTCCTCATCTCCATGGGTAACCCCTACAACTCCAACAAACTAATATTAAGGAAACTTGGGTACGACTTGATTACTATTTGTTTTGACATGCAAGACTCATAGTTGAGTCTTTGTCCCTGCTTCCTCATTTCTTGGTGAAGAATTTGCTACCTCTTCTTTGTTATCTTTGTTCCGCCTTGTTTTGGAAGTAGGTCCAAATTGCGCTATCAAAAATTTACCTTTATAAATCCATGCTCTCTTTCCCTCATCTCTTGCTGCCCTAACCTTTTAAATTTCCTCCCTACTTTCCTCTTGTTTTCTTACAGTTAAATCTTCTTCTAGAAAAAACTGAGAACCCCTCAAGAGTTGCTTCTTGCTTAGAATGATATCTTTATCATGCAAGCTAGGCATGATGACTTTTATGGGCCTGGCTCTCTCACCGTTAAGATTACCTACTCTCCATGCTTGGCATATTTTTCCTTGCCATTGCAACTTGTCTTTCAAGAAGTCTCTTGCGAGGTCAAGAGTACATTCATGTTTTCCATAATCTTTCACCCCTTTAATAATTATGTTTGTTGCTCTATCTTGCCTTTTCTTGCTTTCTCTATATTGCATGTTGTCAACCTGAATGTTTGTGTCTCCTTCCCTCTAAGAAGAATTGGTAATAACTTGAGCCCAGGTTTTGGAAACTTTTGTAGAATCTCCTTTATTTTCTTCTCTTGCTGTCTCTTCATGGCCATCTATTTGGGCAACTACTTTCCCTTTATCCTGGATTCATCACCTCTGTATTCTCCACTGTAAATTTCTTCATGTTTTTCACATCCTCCTTCATGCGTTTCCATACTGTCTTTCCTATCAGGATAGATTCCTGTAGCAATGCCACCTGCTCCTTCAAAACTTTGTCTCTTTTTGCTAAAGCCTAGTTTTCAACTGTTATTATATGAATTGTACGATCTCTTTCATGCTCTTTAGCTTCTACAACCTCCAACCTCTTTTTTACATTTAATAGTTCTTTCACATAAAGATCAGATGAACAAGTAAGAGTTGTGGATGTGGGACCATAGAAGGCAGAATCATCAATGACTTTTCCTTTTCTTTTGGACTTGTTGTTGCCACATGATTGCAAAGAGGACTTGTTTTAATATTGTTTATTGCAAAGGACCCGAATACTTTCCCTTTGAGACCTTTTTTTCCTTGTCTTCTCCCATTTTAGAAGAGCTAGTCTTCGTTTTAAAATACCCTTATACTGTTTGGCATTGACCTAAGCCCACTTCCCAACTTTGACTAATGAGGTAATTTTCACTTGCCCTATATCATTTGTTAACACGGGTTCTGAAGTTTCTTGTCCCATTATCATGTTTGAATGCATTTTTGTTATATTCTGAAATCAAACCCTTGAAACCACGATTTTACTTGATCTAGTTTCTTATGTCAAATATCCATTCGACTGTCTACTTCAAGTAGAAATTTTGGCACAAATTTTCGTCTCTTCAGAATGATCCATCTCTGGTAGTTTGAGCTAGAAATTTGGCAAATTTTGAGCAGACTCGAATCGAAAAGCTTTAGTATGAAATTTTAGTGTGATCATATGATCCAATCCTGCATGTGTAATGTGCATGTGACAATTGGCGAAAAATAAGATTATTACAACATCTATTTCAGATATACAATGTAAAATATCATCATGATCATTTACACTAAGCTCGATTGTTATTGTATTAGGAATCCCTTAAATTACCCTTTTGAGCATACTTTGTTGTGAAACCAGCTCCAAAAATAGAAGAAAAGAGATATCAACGCCTTAGAAATAAGCCACTTCGAGGGGGAAACCTCCAATACATTATATGGATGAAAAATTCTTGGATGATTCAAATTACAAAACCTCCTTTCTATATATAGGAGTCCATGGGGCCACAATGTAATCCTAGTGGGGCCACAATGTAATCCTAGCCGACCTAACAATAATAATTTAAGGGCACAATAATATCATTATGGGGGTTACAAGGGTACAATAATAACAATAAGGGGGTTACGCTAACAACAATAAGGGACTATACTAGTAATATAGGGACCTAACATGCCCCTCTCCTTCAAAAAAGTGTTGTCCTCACGCTTGAGTAGCTCTGGGTGCTTTTGTATAAA
The DNA here is from genome assembly GCA_034641835.2 of Pinus albicaulis. Classification (NCBI taxonomy): domain Eukaryota; kingdom Viridiplantae; phylum Streptophyta; class Pinopsida; order Pinales; family Pinaceae; genus Pinus; species Pinus albicaulis. The sequence continues at coordinate 2,987,043 of CM076570.1, read as the reverse complement.
ATTTTCATCCTCCCATGTAGAATCTTCTGTGGGTAAGTTCTTCCACTTGATGAGATGCTCTAAAATTGATCGATTCCGTAGCTGTCGAGTTCTTGTTTCCGTGACCGCTTTAGGTTCCAATATGATTTTTCCTTCCTCATAAAGTTCTGGAAATATTGTTTGAATTGGAAGATTTTCACCTATAACCTTCTTTAAGCATGAAACATGGAAAATTGGATGCACTCGTGAAGAAGCAGGAAGCTCCAATTTGTATGCCATAGTACCAATCTTTTGCAACACCTTGTAAGGACCATAGTACTTTGGCGATAATTTATTATCCTTCTCTGCTTGCTTGAGGGACATTTGTTTGTATGGTTGTAGCCGTAAAAATACCCAATCTCCTACATCAAAACTTCTCTCGCTACGATGTTGATCTGCCTGTTGTTTCATTCGATTTTGTGCCAAATTCAGGTTATTCTTTAAGAGTTGGAGAACTTCTTGCTGATGCTCGATGTGATCTTCCACTGCTTGAACCTTCGAATTTTCCCTTAAAGATGATGTGATGGATGGTGGATGATATCCATAAAGTGCCATAAATGGGGTCATTTTTGCTGCAGTATGGAAGGAAGTGTTATTCCACCATTCAGCAAGAGGTAACCACTTGACCCATTGTGTTTGTTTATCAGATACAAAACAACGAAGATATCCTTCCAAACATTTATTTACGATCTCAGTTTGACCATCAGATTGAGGATGATAAGATGAGCTATGAGCTAATTGAGTACCCAAACAAGAAAATAACTCGTCCAAAAATTTCCAGTAAAAATGGGATCTCTGTCGCTCACAATAACCCTTGGGCTTCCATGTAGCTTTTGAATTCTGTCCATAAATGTAGTAGCAACTGTACTTGCTTTAAATGGATGAGATAATGCACAAAAGTGTGCATACTTGGTAAGTCTATCAACTACCACCATGATGACACTCTTTCCTTCGGACTTAGGTAAACCAGTGATAAAATCCATTGAAATCTCCTCCCAACGTTGACTTGGAATGGATAAAGGTTGTAGAAGACCCGGGGTCTTAATTGTCTCAACTTTATTCTGCTGGAAAACCAAACATTTCGCCACAAAATTTTGAATATCAGATTTAAGGTTATCCTAAAAAAATTCTTTCTTCACCCTGTGGTAATTTTTTAAAAATCTTGAGTGTCCTCCTAAAGGAGAAGCGTGCAATTCCAAAATAATTTTTTGTTTTATTTGGGAATTCTTACAAAGATATAAGCGATCTTTGTACCATAAGGAATCATTTTTCCAACTAAATGTATAAGATGTACTAGGATCTTGCTGCAACTTTTGAATGAGTGTCCACACTTCTTCGTCCTTATTCCATTCATCTCTTGCTTCGGTTATCCAATCTGGTTGGATAATAGAAATGGCACAAAGTAATGCTTCCACCTCTTCATTCTTTCTTGAGAGTGCATTTGCAAAAACATTTAGCTTCCCTTTTTTGTAGATTATTTCAAAGTCATAACCCAACATCTTTGTGACCCATTTTTGCTACTCTTTTGAAGGTAGTCTTTGTTCCAAAAAGTGTTTAAGACTATCATGATCAATTTTTACCTTGAAGTGTCTTCCCATTAGGTAAGTTCTCCATTTCTTTAGTGCATGCAGTATTGCTAACATTTCCTTCTAATAAATAGGTTTCTGTAAATACTTTGCTTTGATTGGACGACTTTCAAAAGCAATGGGTCTTCCTTCTTGCATTAAAACAACACCAATTCCATTTCCTGAGGCATCACATTCCACAATAAAGGTTTTTGTGAAGTCTGGTGTGGCTAAGACCGGTGCTAGGCACATTTCCTATTTAAGATGTTCAAAGGCCTTAGTTGCTTCAGGATTCCATGAAAATGCATCTTTCTCCAATAATGTTGTTAGAGGTGCTGCTATTCTCCCATAATTCTTAACAAACTTGCGATAATACCCTGTTAACCTGAGAAATCCTCGCAATTGCTTTATGGTTTTGGGGACTTTCCATTCCTTAATGGCTTTAATTTTTTTAGGGTCTACCTTAACACCCTCATGAGATACAATATGACCCAAATATTCCACCTCTTGTACTCCAAAGAAACATTTGGATGTTTTTGCATATAATTGTTTCTCCTGCAATAGTTTGAGCACCCTGTCAACATGTCGAACATGATCCTTCCAAGACCTGTTGTAGATTAGTATATCATCAAAAAATACTAGCACAAATTTTCTAAGGAAGGGTTTGAAAATGGAATTCATCAACCCTTGAAATGTAGAAGGTGCATTGGTAAGGCCAAAAGGCATGACCAGAAATTCATAATGATCCTCATGAGTTCGAAATGCTGTTTTTGGAATATCTTCAGTCTTCATTCTAATTTGATGATATCCTGAACGAAGATCCAACTTGGTAAAATAAGTTGCTCCATGTAATTCATCCAATAATTCATCAATCACAGGAATGGGAAATTTATCTTTAATGGTGAGCTTATTGAGCTCCCTATAATTGGGACACATGCGCCATGATCCATCCTTCTTGTGTACCAATACTACAGGAGTAGAGAAAGAACTTTGACTAGGTTGAATTATACCTGCCTCTAACATTTCTGAAACCATACGTTCAATTTCACTCTTTTGGACATAAGGATATCTATAAGGCCTGATGTTTGGAGGAACACTTCCTGGAATCAAATGAATAGCATGATCATGATCACTAATAGGTGGGAGTCCTTTGGGAGTTTCAAACACCTTGGAATGATTGTCCAAGACTTGTTGGAGATCTGCAGAAATAGATGATTTTGATGTTGGAACTTCTAGTGAGCATAATTGTGCAATTATGCCTTGTTGTTCTTTCTTTAGAAGCTTTGTCATGACATTAGAGCTTATTATCTTTCCCGGCTTCCCTGCAATACCCCGTAATTCGACTTCCTTTCCTTCTGAAAAAAATTTCAAGAAAAGTTCTTGAAAATTAAAAACTACCATCCCCAAAGATTGTAACCATTGTACTCCTAGTACAACATCAGCACCTCCCATAGGAATGGAAAGCATTGGACTATTCAATACATATTCCCCCATGGTTAGCATGATATTATGGCATTTTCCAGAGCAATTTATAGTTCCTCCATTTGCAACCATTACTTGACATTTTGTTGCTGGGTATAGGAAACAATTCAATTCCTTGGCTACCTTACAATGAATAAAATTATGGGTACTACCTGAATCAATCAACACTATTTCCTTTTTCTTCTTGATATGTCCTTCTATCTTGAGAGTTTGAGGACATCAATCAACACTATTTACCAATGCATTACACTATATGGTCAGACTCATTTCTTCTTCTTCTAGGGTTGATTCCTGGTGTGTATCCTCTTATTTTGAAGTTTCTTGTTCATTTTCTTCTTCCTCTTCACAATCTATGTAAAATAATTTCTTCTCAGCACACTTATGACCTTTAGTGTATTTGCTATCACAACTGTAGCAAAGCCCTTTTGCTCTTTTTTTCTTCCAATTGTTGTGGTGTCAACCTTGTAGGTTGTGGAAATCTAGGCGTAGCAACACTTCCTTCTTTATAGAATTGAGTGGTAGGCTTCCTTGTCGCCATTATTTTACATTCAACTTTTCTTGCCAACTCGAATGCCTTCTCCAATGAATCCGGTTCCAAAACGCGAACTTCGTGTTGGATGTTATTCTTTAAAGTGCCTATGAAGAGATCAATTGTCTTCAGAATACTGTAGATACCTCATATTCAATTCAGCGGATGACCTTTTAAGTGAAATTGGGAGCCTCGCAAAAAGACCGAATCTCCATAAATCATATTCCGAAAATATCGTAAACCAAGCTCTGAAATTTTGCGACGATGTCTTCATACTCGACTTCGTACTCTAAAATTCTTAGCTTCTAAACCTTGTAGGCACTTATAGTGTAAATGTCATACGATGACTTGTTTGGAGCAGCCGGAACTTAATCCCAAGCTCTGATACCAAATGTTGTGAAACCAACTCCAAAAATAGAAGAAAAGAGATATCAACGCCTTAGAAATAAGCCACTTTGAGGGGGAAACCTCCAATACATTACATGAATGAATAATTCTTGGATGATTCAAATTACAAAACCTCCTTTCTATATATAGGAGTCCATGGGGCCACAATGTAATCCTAGTGGGGCCACAATGTAATCCTAGCTGACCTAAAAATAATAAGTTAAGGGAACAATAATTACAATATGGGGGTTACAAGGGTACAATTATAAAAATAAGGGGGTTACACTAACAACAATAAGGGACTATACTAGTAATATAGGGACCTAACATCCTTTGAACATCATTAACTGCTTTTTTGCTGGCTGGTCTAATTTCAGAAATTTGAGACTCAAAAAAATTGCATCCATTCAAATCTATGAATTCGATAACATGCGTGGATACATGACTAACACCAAGAATAAGGACTGCAACTTATTTTTTAGAACTCCTTTTCATTTGCAATGAATTATATTTCAATTTCCCATTTCTTACAAGAGACTCCTTATTTTCTTTTGCACATCCCAATTTCCACGTTGATCATCATAGTTAGCTTCCGCCATTCCATAAAATAAGCCAAGAGGTACTTTTCATTAGTGCTAACCCTCATGCTCGACTGAGACCAAATTTGATAACACTTTTTAAGGGTAAAGATCTACCCTTGTTTTCTGAATGCATGCTATGAAGTTATTAGCACTGATATAACCTTCGTAGTGCCACAATAGGCTCCCAGTGCATCCAATCGTTGCCAAATCTGGAAAGTTGAAAAATAAATAACATTAATTGTAGTGATATGCTCCATCACAATTTTAAGATGTAGTAGTTCCTTTCAATGAGCTAGTAGAGGAAATCCATATTTAATCATCTCTTGAAGCACATGCATGAATTTTCCAAAGAGTTTTGTCACACCATCCTTTGAATTTGTAGTAGATCCTGTTAGATACGACTTCACACCAAAATCTGCTCCACTTTGTCAGGTATAGAGTCATTAGAGGAGTAAAATTACTATCTGATGGTAAAGCATGATTTATCCTTTCCTGATATGCAATAACAACAAAATGGCGATTTGAAGATCTAAATTTGGCATTATAATAGCCTGCTTAAATGGTGTTGCTTTGTGAACAACAATTGATTCAAGGAGACCCCATTTGAAGGTGAATATGTCAATCATCTGGCTGATTAATTGTAAACTCAAATTTCTTAACTTTAGGTGCTTCCCCTCTCGTTTACATACTTCCAAATTTACTTTTAACCGATGAATAAGAAGAAGAATAATTTATTTTAACGTCCACGAGGCTAAATATAGCCTATGGAACAAATTTCTTCTCTATCTAGCTCTTGTATTTGACCCTTTTCCTATGAAGTTTCACAATAACCGCTCCCAACTTCTTGACAAACCCCTCACTAAATAGATTATCCCAAGAGCTAGCTGCCAAAATATCTGCATAACTTTCCCTTTTGTCTTTGAAGGCCTCACATTCTTAAATGAAATGATTTTCTGTTTCCACTTTTTCAAAAGAGAAAAATATACATACTCTTTCCTCCCACACTTCTTTTGGCCTTTCCAGTGTCCAGTTTCACAACAGAGTTGATAAGAATTAGTCCTTAATTGAGCAATAATAATTTTGGCTCTCAAAGAAAAATTCACCCCTATGTACGCTTTTTGTTGATGATTAGGAGTGGGATTAAACTCTTCAATATAATAATTTTTTTTTCTCCCTATCTCCTTGTCCCAAGTACACTTGTGGAACATTATCCATAATTTTTTTTTATGTCTTTACTTTTCATGGGACATGTTGTTTCACCAACCCTTACACCAAGGAAAAAAGAGCAGCCCAAATAAAGAAGAAAAAAATCCACGAGGATGGCAGGGCAAAAAAGTTGAAGGATGCTTTGACAGGAAAATTCCCTAAGGCACGGGTGCGGATAGGAAACTTGACGGTACAACACAGTTTAACGAGAAAGCCGCGTTCCATATGGCAGAGGCACCAAAGAAGGGAATATGAGCGGGGTGTTCCGGGGGTACTAAAGAAAGGAAAATGGATGGGAAGGCTTACCCCTCGGAGGAGGTGACGTCACCCGGTGGCTGACCAATCATAAACATTCCACGAGGTGGTAGACTATAGCAGGAGGCCCTCATGAACCCTCGTCGGAGTTATAACATCAGCCCATCAAGAATGGCATCTGGCCCAAGTAAGTAAAGGTAAGGTAAGTCTAGGGAAGGTAGTATGAAACTGGTACATGCTTTAACCCGGCCCGTGGCTCTCACCCAGCCGACTCCCGCAAGCCAATAACCTACCGCCACGTGTCCCACTGTCGATGTCCTTATGATGTCTGCCCTACAGTTGTCATCCTCACCTTGTATTCCACACATCTCGGTCCGATTTAATCTCGTTTTACTCCCAGACTTCGTAAAATATTTGTTTTTTATGAATTTGTCGTGCAGCGAAGGTTGAACTCTAGTACCAGGTTGTTTTCAACCCCCATGTCATTTTCCCCTCAGGCTTCCTCACTGTTTGCAGGTATTTAGTCGTTCCTCTGCGTCACCATTTTCCTTCTGATTTTGATTTTCAAATGGTCATGGGGAAAAATAAGTCCATAAAGTCCAAACACGAAACCCAACAAGGCCGCGAGGCCAGGGCTGTTTTTGGACCCGAACCACTTATCGACGCCCATGTGCGAATTCACGACCCGTTATACCCTTTCAGTGTATCCCGCATCAGACCCGAGCTATTTGAGAGACATTTAAAGGGTCAAGACAGTTTTGGAGTAGTTGGGTCCGGTATGTACTACCAAATTTCCCCAACCACTTACCCAGTTCCCGAATTCATTACTTGGCTTAGTGAAGCTTATGACGAGCGCAGGGACTTGTTCCTGTTTGCTCAAGGCAATAAGATTTTCCGCATATTGCTTGAACTCATAAAGAAAGCCCTCCGTGTTCCTTACAGTCAAAATTATGTCGAGTTCTCTGAGTTGTCCCTTTCCCGCCAATTCTCAAGATTACCCTGGGAGAAAAAAAGCGACTTTCTTAGCCTTCTCTCAGATTCTCACCTAAAAGCTCTTCCGCCTTTAGATGTTGTCCCTTTGTTTACTTTCAGAGACAATGTGAAACCAGTCCTAGCTCTCATTTCTGGGTTGTTAGGTCTTAAAGAAGTCAAGCGAGTGTCAAAATAATGTGTAGCTCTTCTATGGCTCATGATGCAAAAGGGTACGCTTCTGAATATCCCACTTTTCCTAGATTTTTCTATTCAAACCCAGTTTCAGGAATTTTCCTCTACTGGGTCTTTTAGGTTTTGTTCTCTAGTATTCTACCTATTCTTATTTGAACACATTGATAATTTTGAGAGCCTCTACCTAGAGAAAATCTCCAGGACAAACGCCCAACCAAGAAATTTCTTTGAGTGGAACGTTTCCATTCGCCAACAGCCTGGGGGGAGGGGGTATACAAGGTTTTTAAATGAATTCATGTCCATAGCCTATACCATAATACATGAAAATCCTCTGCCCATAATATTTCCTGAGCAGAAGGACTAGCTGCAATTTGATTAGGAAGATAGCACAGGGGACTGGTATCTGTATGATGATTACACCAAAATTGAGGTCTATGGTGCAGAAGTACCTCCCTACCATTTGCCGGTGTTTCCAGCTATGCGAATCTTTGCCCTTGAGTTCATCCATCAAACCCTGAGGGCCGACCAGATCCACTTCGTGCCTGCAAAGAAAGGATATATCCTCAAACTCCCAACTTCTGTTGGCCCCTTCACCATAAATTTGAGGCACACCCTCTCCACAGTAGAAACGTTGCTTCAAGGGATGGACTTGCTACAAGGAAAAGTTTCGCCTTATGACCTGAAAGGAGTCCTTTCCAATAGGAAAAGGAAATAAATTCGACTACTTATGTACATGAGACTAGGCCATTCATTGAGTGGAGAGCTAACCTTGAAACATGGCCTTTGGATACATAGATGGAGGCCGAGTCTTCAACTGCAGAAGGGAGGGGTGACAATGCATCCGTAGAGACAGAAAAGAAGGGACAAGCAAATGAGGTAGGTGCCTTAGGAACTCAAGAGGGCATGCACATGGACGAGGGATCCTATCCCTATAAGAAACAGAGGACAAAAGGACCAGAGATGGTATGGGAAGAGCCACCACAGGAAGAGTTTTCCCGATATGGGTTGCCTGACAGAAACAAGGTAGGTTTCATGGTTACTTTCGATGGCGCCTCTTCGTCGGATCCTTCTGGGCTATCACAGCCAGTTTCAGTCAATAAAGTAGAGGTAAGGGAGGAAATTAACACTAGAAACACGATTACATGGGAGAGGCTAAGGGCTAAATTGGCCGGGTTTGTAGTTAAATATCATACTCGACTTACTATTGAGTTGGACATGGACAAGGAACAACTTATATTTTCTATTACACAGGTAGTGTTGCATCCCTCGGTTGATGGGAGCCATTACCGAGCCCTGGAGATCGCCTCGAACTTGGGAAATATCCAACTAACGGATAATATTGGCTTGCACAAATGTGTCAGAGACATGTTGCGAGATGAGGTGGTGAAACTCGCACTCGCCTTGAGGAAACTCGGGGAGAAACATGCCTCAGTACTAGAAAATCAGAAGAAGGAAAGAGCTAGTGCTAGAGCGATAAACAACCAGATAGAAACTTTGAGAAAAGCAGTAAAGGAAAAAGGGGCTGACAAGGATATAGTCCGACAGAAGCTCATCACTGATATGGAAACAGAGAATTCTGAGCTCAAGAAGAAGTTAAATACACAGCATGTGCAAACAGACGAATTAATCTAGGTGGAAAAGGAGAAATCGGCTCTTGCAGATTCACTGGCTAAGGAGCAGGAGGTAAATACTCAAAAGACCACAGAGATCGCAAGTCTGAAACAGGGATTTTTTGACTTACAGTCGAAATGGGACCAACATGTGTGCGTAGCCCCGACATCCAATGAGCCCGAAAACACCCCAGAACAGCTGACTAAGGCCCTGTCAGACTTAAAGGTTTCGGAAAATGAAGAACGAACAACTTGCCAAAGATTATAGGAGATGGAAGCTACGTTGGTGACAAATCAGAAGGTGATTATGGCCCTAGAGGCTAAGATCAAAAAATTTCAAAGAGAAAAACAGGTACAAGACAATACCATCAAATATTTGACTACTTAGATGAAGGGCAATGTGACACTCCTAGAAGCCAGATGCCTAATTTGGACCGATATAATGGCAGAAATTAGATAGCATTGGAACTACCTCACCCTAGTTAATGATAATAAGCTTGCAGTTCACTTATTTGAAGCACAGTTGCAAGAAGGGTGAGCGGAAGGAGAAGTGAAGGTCGTAATGTCTAATAGGTATATTCGATATCTGAATAAACTAGGTCCATAAGAATTGCAAGCACAAGGAATCGATGATCGATTTATAAGGGTAATGGAGGTCAACAGAGCAGTTGAGAGGGATATTGCTCGTGCAAATGCGTTGGGTTGTTTGAAACTGCTTTCAATTGGAGTCTAGAAGTTTGACCGTGAGTGGAGGCAGGCCTCCCATGATGTTGGCACCTAGAGACCTCCGCATTCTCCAAGCTAACGGATTATGAACAGAAAATGTCAGATATCATGAATAATGCCAACTTGCCTCTGGAAAAAACTGCTCGCCTGAAGGCAGACACCATCATAGCCTCTCTTAGTAAGGAATTTTTCCTCCTCTGCTAGGTTAGACAATTTCTATCCCTCCAAGTAGACTATACTGATCTGATAGATATGTAGGTGTTGGTTGAGACGTTTTTCACTATGCCAGCTCCAGGCGAGACCGCATGGAAGAAATATAGTGAGTACGCTAGCACTTCGGTATCGTCAACTACTCATTAGCCTCTACCTCCCTCTGGTCGCAAATCAGGGTCATCTTCTTCATCATCTCGGCCACATCAGCAACCATCAAGCACTCCTCAGTGCCATCACAAATGACACTCATGATTTGGCCCATGCAACCTAATTACTTTTATTTTTTATGAATTGTAAAAACTGGGTGAAATCTTCATTTCACCCTGTGCACTCTTTATTTTTCATTTACTGTTATGTTTTAGTTAGGGCCTTTGTCAAGCTAGGTTGTATATGATGAGAGGCCGTTTTTCCTCATCACCAGTTTTGTTTTTGATGGAGACCACGAACATAAAATATCCTTAGAGAATATTTTGTTTTGAAAATATCTTCTCTCAAAGCTGACCTATGTAGCTATAAAAGATGAAATGAGAGAAGAAGGAAAGGTTCCGGATTTTCAGAGAAGAAGCTTGTGTATTGTGAATTATCTCCTTTGTAAGGTTTAGAATCATCTTCTAGTACATGTCTGAAGACCCCTTCGGGAAAAAGAAATGAAGCTATTCTGTTGTTGTTGTGGATTCCAAATGAGATGAGTAACAATATGTATTTTCTTAGCAGTGTTTAAATATAAATGTTCATTGTGTTTTCATCATTCTTCTGTTATCGTAGCTTTCGGAGTGAGAATGTTCGAATTTGTTAGATATGAATTTATCATGAATGATACTCATATCTTCTTGTCTGTAACATTTTAAATATGGCTCGAGGCACAGTTTATATTCCAAGTTCTATTCACATGCCATTGTTCTTCTTGTATTAGTGGAGGGTGGATTCTTATGTCGTATAAGCCTACCTTGCTCTGATATATTCCTCATGTTATTCCATCATTGCTCATATTAATTTATCTTGGTCACTATTTTCTGGTCTCATGTTTGGCCCATATCACAAAAATTCATTTTCATGTCTGCTTCTGATTAATGCTTATAGACCCTTATGCTGCACAACTGGATGTCATTCTTGTTAGTATTCTATATCTAATGTCTTGGACCAATATCAAAAGCTTTAATCATCATTTCATAACAAGAGGTTCCTCCCTATCAACTTGCAATATTATCTTCAAATCCTCTTTTCTTAAGATGTCCTAGGCACTGGTATTTAGCAACTCAAGGCTATCTCTAGGAGTTACAACAGGACACATGCTCAAGAAGATGCCCCATTTGCTAAACCATTTGTTATTTTTCCGTATCCAAGTCTTCTTTATTTTTCTTTGAAAATTGGAAGAGAAAGTGTATTGTGATTAAATGAAAGGAATGCAGATGCGAATCCTTTGAGGCTTATCCGCTTTGTTCCACAATAGAATAGAAACAAGTAAAAATTAAATTTGAAGTTGAGTGGGTAATGGTGTTGGTGCAAGATATAAACATCTCAAGCATGGAGTGTCATATATGTCCCCAATATCAACATAGAATATTGTGACATATATATCCAAGCCTCTCTTCTCAATTATGGGGTATAACGTAACACTGCTGCTTTTAATGATAATAATCCTTATGAAAGCTAGGCTGAATATTTAATCACGACAATATAGGGTTTTAGAAATGCATAGGAAAGATAATGGCTTCATAAACCCTAATGTAGATTGAGTGATGCTATGTCCATTAACATAAGATGCCTTTACTCCATTACAGTGCATGTTGTAGAAAAATAAAGGCTTGAGTACGTATAAGACTCTTTAATGCATCATTAAAGAAACAAATCCCCTAAAACCCTAATGCATTAATAAGATCAGTATACTAGCAACAAAAGTCACATGGGTCACAAAAGCACAAGCATCGAGATGGTTTGATAATCAACCATGTCAATGCAAGATTTCATTGATTCAAAGTCATAAGCATAACCCTCGAGACCTACACAAGCAAAGAGGGACCCAAAAATTTGGTGTTAGGCCAAAATTTTGGGTAGTTGTTGTAGTGGCTACGAAAAAATTATTAAGTTTTAATATTAATCACATATGAGTTATATAATATAATATATTTTAATATTATAAAGAAATAAGGTAATTAACGTAATGAGAAGTTAGTTTTTTAATTGTATAATTGTTCTTATATTATATTAATAATATTATAATATAATATTTATTATATTATACTATTAAAGTGTGAAAGTCCACGGGGTCTTGGATAGATGGTGATCATGTGCGTGGTTAAGACACTCCTAGATGTTAAGTCACCGGTTCAATTTCCCACTCCATTTGGGTGTTATTCTTGAACATGACCATGATGTAGCCTCACCAATGCCAAACTTACAATTTTTTTTATTAAAGTGTGAAAGAGTGTCCTATTATATTATATAATTAACTATTTCCAGACAATTTTAAACATAATCTTCAAGAGATTAATGTATAAGCAAGTATAAGTCTTCTTATACTTTCTTATCACTTAGGATAAGGATTACTTGCTTATCAAACCATTAAACATCTTACATCTAAACTAGTATAAGAGGTTGTGCCTTTACAATTTTGAAACACATAAAGCATATTGGGCCTTATCAATTGTTCATGCAAGCTAGAGTAAATATCACCTATATATCTATTTTATAAATTAAGCACTCCACATAGCTATTGATAATAATGGTTAGACATCATAAGTTAAACAAACAAGTTCATACAAAATCACCAAATATTGATGTATGAGCCAATATGCTCCACTTCAAGATATTCTTATACACATATTGTATACACAAAGTTGCCTCCTAACCAATTCTCAAAAGGTATTCTTCTTCTCTCAAGACCCATTGCAATGTGTAGAGTGACCTTTAAGAGTGATGACAATTTTTTGCAACTTGATATTTATTATTCTCTCATTGACAAATTTCCCATTAATCACTTTATTTTCAATAAATTTCTTGATAACTACACCTAAGTTATTCTCTCCCAATTTAGTGACACCAAAATTGGCGACACTTCATTTAGAGACATACAAGACAATTATTCCCTAGTTTCCTCCATCTTTATAATTCCATTTTCTCTTATCTTTCCAAAGGTTGATACTCATTTAATACATTTTCTTCTAAGGTCTCAACCCTTATTTTTTATAATTTTATCATGGTTTGGAATATAAAGAGGCATCATGTCCAAGTCCAAATAGCTCAAATGCATAGAATCTAAAACAATAACAATTGAATAATCCATAAATTTAGTGACACTATATAATATACTAATGTGCATACATATATTAGTGGGTCTTAGGACACATTTTTACATGTTAGCTTTGAGAAGGATTTTTCATACTGTTATGCAATTCAACATGTAAATTTACAATCTTTGCAATGGTTTCTTACATACAAATTGTTTGTTATATTAACAACATGATTTAAGTCATATATGCAAGTTTGGATTAACTCTTGTTGTTCCATATATCCTAATTTCCAAGTTTATTTTTTTATTCACCATGATCACTTTTGAAATTAATTATAATTAATAAATTTCATGCCATTACATCTTGTTCAAGTTAGCACAACTTATAAACTTTCCTGTTTACTTGGGTGGAGGAATATTTCGTAATTAAAAGATAAAATTTGATATATTACATGGATTTTCTCCTTGAAGGTCACATGTTCAATTTGAAGGTGGGATAGGGAATGTGCATGTGATTAAGTTATTGTTTGTTGATATTTGTCTGGGGTTAGAAAGGTATCAACAATCTCATTCTCACTTGTGAGGTAGAGAATGGAATGATTTATATTTCTTGGGTGGAATTAAAATGGTATTAGAACACATTTGATAGGACTTACATGTGTGGATTCTTACTCAATCAAAGCTCAAACTAGGAGAAGGATTCTTCCTCAATCAAAGCTCAAACTAGGAGAAGGATCGTTAGAGGAATATGACCCTGAAATTGGTTCAAAAAATACAATCCAAAGATTGAAAATGTTGTCATCAAAAGGAGAAAAAACTATTGATATCAAATATGATTTCCGTGAGGCACTCATGGTAATGAAGATCATGGTGGAGGAATTGTATCATGAGTGAAATAAGATCGATGAAAGTAGTCCATTAGTAAAAGTGGAGGGAGATGGTGATCCTCCTCGATCTACATCATCATATTCTTCTTATAGCTTGAGTAATATTTTTGCTTCAAAGAAACATTTTGTTGATGCTGCGATCAACACCCTCCAAAATTTTCCCCACACCTGAATTTTGGATTTTACTATGGATATAAAAAATTGTCACTCTATGGTTACCTCATGGTGGATTAATGTTTTGTAAAGCATTCGAGTCTTCTTCTCAAAGTTTTAACTGCTGAGTCACTTGCTCACACATGCCCAGTTCGTAATGAATTTAGAAACAAACTTCATTTATGCAAGCTCGAACAAGCATAGAAATATCCATCAAGATGGAACAAATGTAATTTTCATTTCATGTCGATAGTGAGTGCACACTTTAAATTGAAAATCTCCCTCACTTTGATTGCTTTTGTACTTTTATTTTGATTATTTTTCTTAACTATCGCTTTTGTGCATCGTCGCTTTCACAAGTATCGCTTTTATATTTGCGACTGTTGCTTTTTCTCAATTTCACTTTAATAAGTGTCATTTTCATGTTATCTTCGCTTTGGCATGTGTCTCTTTCAAAATCATTCACATTTTGCAAGTGTCGTCTTCATGTTTTCCACCTGTTTCAAAGGTTAATTTTGTTGTTTTTACTCCTACATGTGTCGAACCTTTGCGCATCACCAAAGATAGTTCTGGCACACTCTTCTACATTAGATGGTCTTAAATATCATTAGAATATGCGCTAGACATATTCCTACAACTTAGTTCACCTTTTGGTCTTAGTTGACACTTTTGGCATAACTTGTTTTCTAAGTGTTGTAATGTGTCGTTTCAACTGTTTCACATATAAATACTTGTCACTTTGTTGTTGTTTTAAGGTGTGAATATTTTTCACAATTCCTATGAATTGCATTGGTTTGTATTGATGGAATTGATGTGTGTGGTACATTTTTGAGTCATTTTAGGATGCATTTCTTTCTCCTACTCTATCGGTCCCACACTTAGCCATTTTGAGAGCTCTTTGTGGTCCTTCTACTCAATGTAAGTTATGAAGCCATTATCCCTCTTACTGAGTGAGGAGCTTAACCTATTCATGTTCCTCAATGATGCAATCCTACTCACCAAGATTGGTGCACCAAGTCCTCCTCAAGATGATCTTAAAGCTATATTGCATTATGAACCTCCCAAGAGAAACCACCTAATCCTTCTTGATTATAATGAATCACTATACTAAGTTTTGTTGACCTCTGCCTTGTATGGCACATAAAACACTCCTAGATAGCAGCATGGACCTTTTCCACCCTTTTTCAAAGGAAAAGCATGCAACACAAAGACCATCCTATCCTCCTAGTGTAGTGAAAACCCTCTTAGGAAAAGTGAATTCCTTCCTATGGCCTCCCTCAATGAAAAGCGCATTCTAAATGGTCAAGCACACACTGTTGGGTCAAACTGTGCTATCCTAGTATGAAAATCACATTCCAAAGCAATATTTACCCCTTGTTGAATAAAACTGCGTTGTCTTTCAAGCCTTCTCTCCCTTTGAGCACATGGCGTAGTATTGAAGGTTGAAGCCTTCACCCTTACCCCTTCCCTAATGCACTTTGCGCCCAAGCCTTGTTTATACTTTTCCTCTAGAAAACATGGTGCAGTAGGGAAGGATGAATGAGGTCCCCTCTCTGTCTTTGACCAGTCAAAATATGCCTTCATTAAGGCCTCCTTTTCCTCCTAGTGCATAGCACAGTCCTGAAGCTTGGAGATTTCACCTTCCCTCTTATGCGATGTGCTCTGTGCTCAATATTGTTTAGGCCTTCCTCCTAAGTGCATGAAACAATAGGAAAGGCTGAAGGAATCCTCCTCTCAACCCTTTATTAGTAAAACCGTGCTTTCAAGTCTTCCTTTCTTTCCCTTAGGGCACTTGGCACAATCTTGAAGCATGAAGCCTTCATCCTTCCTCATTCAATCTTCCCCACTGCATTGGAATAGGGAGATATCCTCTTCATAGTGCATGGCACGATAAAAATGAATGGCGTATACTTCCTAAGTTACTGATGAGTTTGACTACACCCTCCTAATCAAGCCTCCTTCTTTTAACCCTCTAACAAGCCTATCATGAGATGATCATTCCATGAGCTAGGTAGTGATATAATAGATGTTTTTAAGACTAAACATTGCCTTATCATGGATGATTTTCATTGGAAAGAGTACCTTCCTAGCATGACAAGGTGATGATCAAAGCAGATAGCAACGAGAAAGCATAAAGAAACACTGTTAGAGAATAAACACCAAAGAGATCTATCATGGAGACATGAAGCCGATCAAGGACTACGACTAAAAGAAGACACTGCATGGTGACTCAGAGGATTCCAATATTGATCGAATACATTTTGGAGGGTGAAGGAGAAGAAAAAAGTGGATCCTTCATAAACATGAAGTAGAGATCATATCTACCATCAACAATGCAAGATGAAGAAGCAAGGAAGACAATTTGGGATTGCCACCTCATCATGAAGTCCATTTCATAATTTTCAAGTTGTAACTTGTACAAGTGTCATCATAATAGTAAATGTTTGTCCATGTGTCATGCCACATCATCATGTGGAATGTAATGATGCATTCTCAAGAAAATGACAAAATGTAATGTGTGGAAGTAAGAGTCATATGTAGAACATGAAGAGTCACATAGTCATATATGGGAAAAAGACACGTGAAGAAGTCCAAAAGTCAAATAGAGAAGTACACAGATAATTTAGAAGTTCAAAGGAAATATTAGAAGTCCAAGGGTCATGAGGGTAAACCAAGAGTCAATGGGAGATGAAAGGTTATTCCTCTTGTTATAAAATTAACCCCATAACTCAAGGAAATGGTTTTTGGAGGCTTAAGCTTTGGAGAGCTAGTCTTGGATTCTCTACTTGGCATAGGAAAATATTATTTGGAGAAGCAAGAAGTGACTTAATTTTCCACTACTGGAACTAGTGCTTCATCATTATAACTGTGTACTTGGATATTTCACCTAATTTAAACTCAATGAGCCAACGTATTTTCATGCATGTATCGTGAATGTCTTAGGAATATTATTGGGATATTTAATATATATGTTGTGTTCATATGTATTGGAGAAATTGAACTATTTCAGTGGCTTTGGTACTCATCTTATTGAATGTGTGTTGTATTCGCTTTAATAATCATTATGTGAACTATTGTGCTAACGAATCTTTTCACGCCCTTGTGTGTCTCTCTTAGGTTAGTACTATTACTTCCTTCCAGAGACTCACTCTCATCTCCTACTCATGAAGGTATTCTTTCAGACATTACAATCAGTGTTTCATAATGTCAACTTACTTGCTTATTCAAAGCTTATGTGGATAGTCTCTTATGTTATTCATTGAAACCAAGGCAAACATTACAGTTATGGTGGCCGGGTGAATACTTTGGTTGGGGCTCCTACTTCAAATGGTGTGAGGTCTAATTGGGACTTCCCATTGGGGAGAACCCCTATATGTTGGCAGTACCCAACACCGTCAACACATTCTAAGAACAGTAAGTCTTATTTGCCTTTGTTAAAAATTGGTGTGAAGTTTTATTTTCCCATGTATGATGGTGAACTTAATGCATAGAAGTTTGATAATTGGATTATAAAGATTGAATTTTACTGTAGGATTTAGAATATTGTGTATGACAATAAAAAATCCAACTTTCCTATCTTCTACTTCGTGGCATAGCCTTGATTTGGTCGGAGATTCGAACTCAACATGATCTCCTCCATATGGTAAAACCATTTCTTCTTGGTATGAATTTACTATTGCATTAAAGAACCAATATTACCCATTAGGGTACATGTAACAAGCTACAATGGAATGGTGAAATCTAAGGCAAGTTAAGGAAGAAAGTGTTTAGAGTTACACTCAGGAGTTTAGGAAGAAAAATTTGACTTTGGGCATTTCGTTATATATCGAAGAAATGCTTCTCAAGTACATTGGTGGTTTACATAGTTATCTTCGACATACCATCCTTATGTTCAACCTGACTAACTTAGATGGAGTTTGTGTTCAAACTACACATCTGGAATCTAGGGGAAAGAATGTTTGTGATGATTTCTTGAAGAAGTCATTCAAGTTTACTGAAGGGAATCCAGAGGAAAGGGAAGAGGGAAGAAAAAAACTATCATAAAGAAAGAGGGTGAAAATCCTCCATGTACTAATTGTAAGAAGAATGGCCGTGATGAGGATCACTGTTGGAAGCTGCATCCAGAATTGAGGTCAAAGAAGTTCATAAAGAAGGGGAAGAAAAAAACTACTGCTATAGTTCAACAATATCTTGGGTCTAACTCAAGTGATGAAACTAAAGTGACAATTGTAGAAGTACAAGGTATATCATGTTCTCATGCTACTTCTAGCTCTACTATTCAGTCTCCTAATTTTGAAATTAAACACGATGAAAGAAAAATAAGTGAGCTTTTCCATATTAGAGATAACAAGGCATATTAAAGTCAACACATTTTTTAATATATGTTCCCAAGTAAATCTTAGATATGAAGAAATTATGCTTGCAAACTAAACATTATGTAAAGCCTTAGCCTTTGGGATGGGTGTGTGATAATAAAAATTTCAAGTAACTAGACAATTTAAACTTAGATTTTCAGTCACCGCTAACTTTATAGATGGGGTTGAATCGGATGTAGTGTCACTTGAAATTTGTGGAATTGTGTTGGGAAGCCCATATCTTTATGACCAGAAATCTATCTTCTACATATAAGAGAACAAGTACCATCTCTTCAAAGATGGAATTGAATATGTTGTGAGAGCACATCACATGAAGAATAACTTATCTATTGTTATCACAAGAAAAATGAAGAGACTTGTAAATGCTAGAAATAACTTAGTTCTTATGACTATAAAGGATAAGTATATTGATAAATCTGATGCTTTTAAAGGTTGTATTCCTATGCTTAAAGATGACTTAGTGAAAATTATTTCTAAATATGATGAAATGTTTCAGTTGCCTGAAGGATTGCCTCCAAATAGGGAGATACACCATGAGATACAATTGCAACAAGATGTCCCACTATATAAAATTGGTATGTACAGGTTGTTAGTGTTGGAGAATGCAAAGATCAAGAAGCAGGTTCAAGAATTACTTGAAAAAGGGATCGTCAGACGAAGTGCCTCACCATGTGGATCACCAATTGTATTAGTTCCAAAGAAATATGGTACATAGAGGATGTTCATAGATTTTCTCCAATTCAAAAAAATCATGGTAGAAAATCGTTTCCCTCTTCCTCACATTGATGACTTGTTAGATAAATTAAAGAATGCCACTAATTTCACTAAGTTAGACTATAGAAAAGTGGTTATCATAAAATAAGAATTGTTGAAGGTGATGTGTAGAAAATAATTTTTAAAACAAAACATGGATTATTAGAATGGTTAGTAATTCCTTTTGGCCTTTGTAATCCCCCACCACTTTCATGTCGGTAATGAATGATGTGTTCTGACCATTCATTGATGATTTTGTTATAGTATACTTAGATTATATTCTTTTTTTTAGTAATACTTGGGAAGATAATGTTAATAAATTTTGATATGTGTTAAGAAGGCATAAATTGTACTTAGATATCTCAAAATGTGAATTTGGATAAACGTATTTAGGATAATTGGGCTATATATAGGGGTGGATAATTGAGGATATATCCATCTAAAGTAGAAGTTATTGTAAATTGGCCCAAACCCAATTTTGTAACAGAAGTTAGAAGCTTCCTGAGAGTAGCCCAATACTGGAGGAAGCTTATCGCTAACTTATGATCTATTACAATTCCTTTACATGCTTTAACAAGTGTTAAATAGATCTTCCAGTGGAGAGGAAAGTAGCAAAAGTAATTCTAGACTTTGAAGGAAAAGATTAGCACCACACCAGTGTTGGAATTTCCAAATTAACAAGAACCATTTGAAATTGAAACCGATGCACGAGAGTATGCCATGGGAGCAGTACTAATGAAACACATGAGGAAGATATGTTATCACTCTTAGACCTTCACTAATGTGGTAATTAACTATCTTAATTATGATAAATAACTATATGCTTTAGTTCAAAATGTGAAAAAATGGAAAAATGCAACACATGAGGACTATTTTTACCACTCTGAGACCTTCACTAATGTGGTAATTAACTATCCTACTTATGATAAATAACTATATGCTTTAATTCAAAATGTGAAAAAATGGAAACATTACTTAATGGGTAAAGAAAAAATCATACACATTGATCATCGACCATTAAAACTCTCCAATCACAAACAAAGATACATGGATTAAAGAACTTTAGATGGATGGGATTTTTACAACAATTTAACTTGGTTATCAGATATAAGAAGGATACCCAAAATAAATTTGTATACATGTTATCAAGACCTCCTACAAATGCATCTATTGTTCTATAGCACAATTGTGTAGCTCATGACATTCATGTTGAAAAATACATTAATGATCAATACTTTAAGGATGTATATGAAGCATTAACTCATGATAGTCAGATGGACGAATTAAATTATCACATGTACAACCAATTACTTTATGATCTAGGTAAATTATGCATTCCAAGGGATGAATAATTCATGTCATTAGGGAAGCTCATACTTCTCTTATTTCTAGACATTTTGGGGTAGGTAAGACAATGGCTCAACTATAATGGTAATGTTACTAGCCTCAAATGAATGAATTTATATCCAAGTATGTAAAATGATGTATTCTAGGTGCTACAAGTAAAACTGGTAATAGGAAAGTGGGTCTATATAAACCACTTCCTATACCTTCTCATCCATGGGAATGTGTGTCTATATATTTTGTAGGAGGGTTACTTATATCTAGAAAGGGTCATGATTACTTTATGTAGTAGTGGATAGGTTCATCAAAATGTGTATTTTAATGCCTTGTGAGAAGCATGTCAATGTTGAAAAAACTACACATGTTGTTTTACTTTATGTAGTAGTGGATAGGTTCATAAAAATGTGTATTTCAATGCCTTGTAAGAAGCATGTAACTTTTGAACAAACTACACATGTTATTTTAGCATGTATGGGTCCATTTTGGGTTACCCGCATCTATTGTATCAAATCATGATTATCATTTTCCAAGGGACTTTTGGTCGGTTTGTGGGGATTAATGGACACTAAGTTGAAGAAGAGAACACCATTTCATCCACAAACCGATGGATAGATATAGGTGGTAAACATAATAGTAGTGCATATACTCTAAGGGTACTATAGCAAACATCCTAAGCTTTGGGACAAATCATTATACTATATGCATCATTTCTACAACCATTCCCTACATTCTTCCACACAAAAATATACATTCAAAGCTTGTTTTTAATACTTGCGTAAGTCTCCTTTGGATTTTTCTTTTGGAATAGATACTATGGTAGATGGACATAGTGATGTGGAAAATTATATGAAATTTATTTAGAAAATTTAAATGGTGCATCTAGTAGTATAAGAATAGGTAGAGAAGAGCCAAGCCAAGTACAAGGAAAGATATGATAAGCATCGAGCATATTATCAATTTCAATTTGGTGATTAAGTTTGGTTACACATCAACAAGGAAATATTGAAAGGTGAAGGTAAGAAACTTAAACCAATCAGGTATAGTCCATTTACAATTTTGGAGAAAATTGGTACTAATATATGAAAATATATTCAATTGAAAATGTTGAGAACTTGAATTTTTACGAACCTATTATGATTTTGGATCAAGACGAGAGTGGTCAAATTCCTACTGTTGATGAATTTTCTCTTGAATACTTAAATGAATTACAAAAATATGTTATCCTTAACAGAAAGATAAGGAATTCAAGCGAGGGTGATGTGGAGTATCTTTGAGTGGGTCTTAAAGGGGTATATCCAAGAAAATCATGGTAAATAGAGATTGGGAAAGTGAGGGAGCTATACCCTCACTTTTTCATTAAGTAAACTAAACGTTTGGTGGTCCAAAAGTTTCTAGTGGGGAGGATTGATCTAGGTGGATCCTCATGATTGATAAAAATTTATGTCTTCAAAAATTGATGCAAAGGTGTCCATGTCAAAGAGCTATTTGAGATATTTCCAATGATGCTTGAATGAAGTCAAACGAATGTCGTATGAAGAAGTTATGGCATTTTGAAGTTTTCATGAAACATGCAAAAAGTTGGAAATGTGTGCCACGTGGCAACACCATAGGAGGACACATGGTAGTATGAATGATACAGATGTTGATATGGAAGTAAGGTGCACGACAATTGGTTCTATGATAAGGTGACACATGGCATAGGTGACTAACATGGTAGGGTGAATTGGCATCTATGTGGTAGCCAACTTGGTAGCTAATATGACAGGGGTTGACAAGGCATGCAACATGGGCCAATCAAAGGCTACCACGTGGAAAAAGTCAGTCGGGCTTTTCGAACCTACAAACCCCTTGTCACTACACCAATGGGCTACTGTTGCACCATGTGTTTTTTGTTAACATGGATATTTTGGAACCTATATTTAAGGTTTATGAGAGGTCTAATAGGAAAAAGTGGAGATATGTAGATTTGAACTCACGACCTATAGGATACAACACCAATGACTTGACCAACAAAGAAATTGTAGGACTTATGTGGCACAATAAGGATTCAATATATATAGTTTTTTGTAACCAATAATGCCAAAATGAGAGTCCATAGGTTTGAACCCTCAACCTCCCCACAATGAATTAATCATTCTAACCATTGGGCCAATGCCATTATTTGTTTGGTGAATCAAACAAAATCCTATTTATTTTTCAGTTATGATTAAACGTCTGAAAATTTTCAATAGTTTGTCAATTCAAACCATTGACCTGCATTATATAACCAAGTGTTTTTTCCAAATAGACTAGAAGGCCTTTTGTTGTATGAAGAGTGAATTCTTATGCTTTAAAAGCCTAGCACATTGTATAACTTGGTAAAAAATTGTTTTAGAAAGTAGGTTTTGAGCTATTTTGAGGATAGAAAGTGATTTTAAGGAAACCACAACCTCAGTAAGGGACTCGTAAACAAATCTGTATGCAGGTTGAAGGTTTGGATCATGTAACAACTTCTTTCATCATATTAGAGAGCTCACTCATAGAAGTTGGATTAGAGATGTAGCTCCCACTGGGTGAACTCCGTTATTAATATCTTTGTCTTGTCTCTTATTTTTATTATTGATCATTTCTTCACTTCAACCTTTCATTTGATGCTTAAGCTAAAATTCATACTTAGGTTAATTTAAAACGAGTCATAGATTTTTGAATCACCAATGCCCAAAAAAATTTCTTGAAAAAATAAAAAGTTGTAAACTCAAATCTCATATATGTTCCCATGTTATGTGGTCTCTTCCATAAAAAAATATGTATGAATTTATTATAAAACTATGTATCAATCAATATTATAGAAATTACTATCTTCTTAAGCCTCTTTTAAACATAATTTTCACTCATAACTTTCAATGCAACCCAACCATAACTTGGTTGTTCATATCCTTGTTAAGTCATCACAAGCAAATAAGTCTAGGAAAAATTATAATAATAATTTTCAATATATCATTTCAATTAAAAAAAATCACAATTCAAGTATACAATAGTTGTACATACATAAACATTACCTTCACATACACATAGCGAGTCTTATATTTTATCACATTTCAAATTTTAAAGGTTAACACTTCCTTGCTAACATAATTGTAATTATTTCTTCTTCAACTGAGATAATTTTCTTAAGAAATTATGTATGTAACTAAACATCAAGTCATCTTATACTTTTTTTTTTTCATTTAACTTAAGAATTAGTTTCCTATCAAGCCATTATATATCTTATATTTAAACTAGTATAACAAGTTTTTACTCTTCCAATTTGCAAATGTAATAAGCATGTTGGGCCTTACTCATTGTCCTTTCCTAACACAATAAATATCACCTATGTCTCTATTTAATATTCAAAACTTTGCACAACTATTTTGACAATGTTTAGACACTTGTTGTATTCTAAGGGATTAAATGCATGCATTTAATAAAATACTACATATTAGCAATAACATTAAGAACACACACAATTCCCAAGAAGAGAAAGATATTTGTGGTAAGGTTAACCGAGTTCATGTTCCTTCTTCAAGAGGATTTATACATTAAAGAGACGGTTCAATTGCAGCTACTCTAACTAATCATTCATTAAGGTCTCCTGATGTAGGAGCATCCTGCTTGATTTTCATTAAAATATTGTGTAATTAGGGGGTGATGTCTTTTTAATTATTTTATAAATTATTATGCTCATTTTTAATAAATTGAGAGAAATATCTAAGTGTGAGGTTTATTGTAAATATTCTCTTAATGAATTGAGGATATGAGTGGAATTTGGTTGGGTAGATATTTTAGGGATTATAAATTCCTTAAATGGAACTTAGTTGAGTCAAAGAAGGGATGAAGATATTTTAGGATTTGGTTGAGATTTGTGTGGAGGAAATTATGGATTCAAATTAATCCATAATTATGTATAAATATGAGGATTGTGTGAGGATGGAGAATAGTGAGCAATACAGAGAGAGATAGAGAGAAATAGTGTGAGAGTTCATGTAAAGGGGCGAGAGCCGAGAGGCCCACAAATGTAATATTCGGGCAAATGATTTGAATCTGAATTTCTTGCATTATTATATACCAGTATTTTTGTTTGTGTGGGCTCTCTCTTCTTTATATATGTTTTGGGTTGAATTGAATGTGGTTTTAACGAAGAATTTGATGAGGATTCCATGTTAAGGAAACACACACTCTATTTTGTGCAAGGATCTGTTTTATTGCAGAACCCCTGCTTCATCTCCTTATATATTGATCCTTTATTACATATATATTTACTTAATGTCTAACGTGTGATGACTATTACAAGGGCCTAAAAGGATTCCTAACATCTCCCCCACCATCAAATATTTTCTTCATACTGAAGTAAATGTTCAACAAAAATACCGTGACTTGTTACTCTTTGGCATTCACCTTCAATATAGTATATTCCTGTGCAGTTAATGAGTCTCCAACACTCAACTATTTGCATGATAATGGTCCTACTAAATCTCTTGTTGCGATGTTTGGATCAACATATGCTCACACACACCTTGCACAATGCCTCAACCAACTTACCATTTCTATGCTTTTTGGCTTTTAAGGTCATAAACCAAAGAATGGTTTTGCAACTTTTATACTAGAGGGACCGATCAGTTCTAGTGCTATTGTGTCATCATCTTGTCCTTTAAGCTCATTGTGTGTGTGTTTTCATTTGATGTCTCTTTGTTGAATGCATTCTTCTCTTGTCATGTTGCTGTAGCAAGAATTGGAATCAGTACTCTGAGCAAGTGCTTTGCGTAATCAATTGTTCTTGATCAATGTTTAATCTTTTCTCCAATGCTTGTATGCTCACTGCTTGGTCAAATTTTTGTTTGCTGCTACATTTATTCATCTTCTCAGGACTTTATCTCCTACATTTTTTTTGCTATCAATTATGGATATGCTTCTTTATGCTTTCAGGGCTTTTGCAATATATGGATTTTTCATTTTTCATTACATGAAGGAAAACTCTCTATGAATTAAATTTAACCTATTACATATGCATGACTCAACTCAACTACAACATGATTCAATAAACTCTAGCATGACTCTTTAACTCAAACTTAATTACATAAATATTATTTTTCTAGTAGTAGACTTTTAAAAATCAACTAAATATAGTTGAATGGATATTGACTGATATCGACAATGAACTAATGTCGTAAACTAGGAATTGAATTACATTACTTTGGTGGAGAGGACAATCTACCTTAAATACTTATGTATAACATTTTCCATCTTTGTGTACCTTACTCCACTTTTGACCCATATTTTAGAATATACCTTGAGTCAATCAATTTATATAACATTAATTCAATTTAACTTAATCAACAACTTGAACATTTTATTTTTTCAAATAACTATAAACTCACTTGACCTTAACTTGGACTTGATTCCTAATATACTTCTGCTATTGACTCAATTAAACCATCCTTCATGGAACATTATTGTATAGTAATCCATAAATTTTCTCATAGAGTAACACACTTTTAGTTCTTCCACCCGTGGATAATTTTTCTCGTAAAGTGACACATTTAATTATTCCATACGCGGATACATCTTTTTATTCACTTGATAATAAGCATTGATTTGTATAAACTTGACTTACAAGCATAAGTAACCCACTTTCAGTTCTTTCATTTATGGATATTTTTTTGCATCAAGTGACACACATTTAGTTCTTCCATATAATATACAGTGGCTCAACCAATAAAATATACTTAATTATTTTCACGACCAATAAGAATTTTTATCATCTTATTGGCCTCTTCTAGGCAAATATGTTATTGTTCATATAATTTCTTGGTGAAAAGGATTAGTACACGAGCATTAAATGTCTGGTTAATTGTTTGGGTTGTTTGGTTTGTATTACTTAGTAATATATATGCCTTCTAAGGTACACTACACTACATGGCTGCCAGACCACATGGCTATCTGCATGTAATAGCCATTTTCATGTGCTACCTATGATACCAGTTGAAGAACCCGGAGCCCTATATGTGCTACTTGTTGAAGAACCCCTTCTTTGAACCCAACCCTTTCTTCTTTGAACCCATTCTTTGAAGGGGAGCCCTGTATGTGCTACCTGTGATAGCTATTTCTATTGAAGAACCCCAGGGGACCTTGTACTGGCTGGGATGTGGGATATTCACAGGGACTGGGAGCCGAAGATGGACGAGGAAGGAGGAGGAGATTCTTGCGCACAACCCCTGGTAAAATCTACATGGTGGGCTTCCGTGGCTAGTTTGTGGCTAGTTCGGGCCACTCGTTTTGCTGTGAAACAACTGAAACGCATGATCTAGATGCCCTCTTCAATTTTTCAAGTCGCGCACAACTCTCATTCCTTTATTTGTTCAAATCAATTCTCTCTTTGTTCAAAGCGGCTTTGATTCATGCTCAACCCTCCATTGAGCCGCAATGTCGCAACCTATGTTGGGACCAAGCTGATGATATTAGGTTGACTCTATGCGCTGGTTGGTGAAGCTGATGATATTCGCTCGAATATACGCGCTGGTTGGTGATCTGCACTAGGTGACTCATGAGGAACACATGGGGAATGGAGAGAAGAACAACCAATCAATCCTGCAAGTAAGAAACAATTTTATTAAACACAACAAAAATTCTTAAATGTTTATTGAATTTCAGGGCTCCATGGAAACTACCCTCTCTCATGTATCAGATGCATGATGTCATCCCCTGAACACTAAGAAGCTAATATCATTTTCTTATGTTTCCTGAAAAATATCTTAAGGTTTTGCTCCTAGAGCTGGGAAACTCATACACGTTTATTGAATGGGAATTCAATGTTCACCTTGTGACCCGACGATTAACGACTGCAAACGATTTCTGAAAACGAAGCTTAATTGAATAAAATGTATAGGTGTGCACACTCTACTTATGTGTTTGTGATTATTGCTCTTCTTTGTTTTAGTCTGAGAATTCTGAATTTGTCTGTAAAAAAATAACATGATAATCCTAACAGACAACTCATCAAAAATAAAGATGTTTTAACTCTCTCTGTTGTAAGGAGTGAAAGATATTGAACTCCAATTTTGCAAGTTGTAAAAGTTTCACGGTCTCGCTTGCTCGTCGTCTTCCTGAAATGGAAAATGCACATTAGATTTAACATTAAATTCTTGGAATTTAGATGACTTTGATGAAATAAAAGAATGAGCCTACTCTAATATATAATATATTGTACTTAACGCAGGGATTGTAACCATTTTCTGGGCTTATTTAGATATGATGTACAAAATATTCGAGTCTCTTCCATATATTTCGCTCCCAGAAAGGAAAGAAGGGATGTCCAAAATAAATTGAGAATGCTTTTGATATCTGCGTCCATCTGAGTGTTGGCAGAGCAGGAAAACTTCCCATTTTTGTCTTTGAAAATTTTGAAAACATCTTAAATGAAATAAAATGAAAACTTTTATTAAAGGAGATCCATAATTTCTCAAACAACGATTTTGTAATAAAATGTGGGTACATCTACCTGAGGAAACCAGGTATCCGTATAGTCGAAGGCTTCGAAACCCCAAGGCAGTCGAGTTGAGATCAATAACAACACTCTGTCGACCACATCCAATGCCTTTTTCTCTCCAATAAAGGCAGATAAAAATAATCTATCGCTATAATCTCCTCTTTTAGCTCAATATTTCCAGGGTTCACATGCTCTGGGTCATTTGCTTCCACATGACCACCTGCTATCCTCCACCAAAAGCACAGAAGAACCGTGGATATGAGGCCTATTAGAGCCAACATGCCTGCAATTCCAACAAATAAATACAATGCTATAGAATTCTATTGCAAATGCGTGCCTTCGTAGGAACTTGAAACGATATTATTTCACATTTCAGGCACATAAAATTTCCTCTATTGCCCATTCATTGTAAAAAATGAAACAAAAATCTCATTAGTCGTAGTGATTCCCCGACCCCAAATTGACAGGCCGAAGAAGCATCCTTTGAGTTCTTGTTGTGTTTCTGCGATACGGTGGACAAAGTTGACCATGAAAATATTTGCATGGAAAATATCCAAAACATGATTGCGTTCCTGGTGTGTTACTTGGGAATTTTGGACACATTTGCATATTTTTATTGTGTGTGTGTTGACGTGTGTTCATATTTTCATAGGTTGGCTAAGAAGAAAACTGCAAACGCGTCGGTCCAATGGGAGGGACAGCGAAGGCCAGCTTCCCTCACTAGCTAATTTTTGGGAAACCGTAGTATACCTATAGTTTTCCCAGTAATAAAAAATTAAAAGGTCAAGGCCTATTTGTACTCTCAATGAGTCTTTGTGCACCTAAGGTACCCCGAACTATGTTGCTTTTATAAAGAGCATACTTGGAGTTAACACCCACAAATTTCCTTAGGCTCAACTCTTCCTCTCCATCATTCTTGCTTTATATCCTTGTGCTTTATGAATTATACCTGAACGAAGCGGATTCATTCTTATTGAACTGCTGATACTATTATGCTATTCTTTGCTGCTGCTATGAATAGGTTGGATTTCCTCTTGGCTTGGACTACCTTATTGGCGGTGTATGCTATAACTTAAAGTATGCTGGCCCCACTTATTGCTGCCGCTCTCTAGGTTTTCTATACGACCTTCACCTCCCATACCTCTGCTTAAACTCCCACCACCTTGGACTCCACTGCCTTGCCTCTTACCTTCCTTGGCCTCCACCACATTCCTTTTCACTACCTTCGGAATTGCTTTAATGGGGAACACCATTTGACTTCTTATAGCTTTGGTAGGCCTCTCTCCCTCAATGCTATTATAGCAAAGTGGGATAAGAGTAAGATTAAGCTTGCGCAATTGCGATATAAGATAATGTTGTTGGAAAATTGGCAAGAGGAGAGATTGATGGATACGGTGGCTCAACTGAACCAAGAGTTGGCATCGAGATTATTTCGCATTTCAGGCACATAAAATTTCCTCAATTGCCCATTCATTGTAAAAAATGAAACAAAAATCTCATTAGTCGTAGTGATTCACCAACTCCAAATTGACAAGCCGAAGAAGCATCCATTGAGTTCTTGTTGTGTTTCTGGGATACGGTGGACTAAGTTGACCTTGAAAATATTTGCATGGAAAATATCCAAAATGTGGTTGCGTTCCTGAAGTGTTACTTGGGAATTTTGGACACATTTGCATATTTTGATAGTGTGTGTGTTGACGTGTGTTCATATTTTCATAGGCTGGCTCAGAAGAAAACTAAGGCGAGCTTCCCCCACCAGCTAATTGTTGGGAAAGCATAGTATACCTATATTTTTCCCAGTAATTAAAAATTAAAAGGTCTAAGCCTATTTGTACTCTCAATGAGTCTTTGTGCGCCTAAGGTACCCCAAACTATGTTGCTTTTATATTAGAAATTGGAGAGAGCATCCATTGAACAAGATTCAAACACAAATAATTAATTTCTATATTACAATCAAACGAATATATCACAATTTTTATAGTGTTGTTGAGATCCAACTAATTCCACTTTTGGAGGGAGAAGTTGAGAGAATCTCTCAACATCCTCCAACAAACCAAATCAATCCCTAATCTTTAGTATGCATCATAAATGAGGCATTATCTCAAACACCCCCCCTTAATGCCTACATTACAGAAATGGAGAACACACTAATTTAATACAAACATTTGTCTGCCCTGGTCTTCATTAACATTTGTACCCACTCTGAGATCTCATAGACAACGCTCTTTTCTCCACCATTTTTGAGCTACCATTCAACCCATTTAAAATACATTTGTTTCTGACCAGCAATGCTGAATTTGTAAGATCAAAGATTCTTGACACCCCCGAAGAAGAGTCTCGACAATGAACTATTCTATTGAAATATTTCCATCTGTGAAATAACCCCGAAGAATAAATTTCAACGGTCTATAGGAAAATATTCTAGGTACAGAATATGATCAGCGATCAATCCTACAAAGTGACCTTTACACACAAGGATCTCATTGTATAACCTGTAACTGATGCTCTTGAAGCCCAAAGCACAACAAGATCCATCAGCATATAACAAATTAACACAATCAAATTAGCCAATTGTTCTCTCGGCACCGAAGAACGTTGAGAACGACTAATTTAAATAATGCTAATTTGTTCAATAATTGGTTCTGCACTACACAAATCTCACAACAAAAAATTCATAATTCTACATATTAACAAGCTACACACTCCACCAACACAATTCTTCTTTGCCTATAAACCGACTCAGGATGAACTCGTCTGCCCTATCGAAAATTTTGGGATCCCTTGTGGCAAATGGCTTGTACCTACAGAGCATCTCGCCCTTCTTCATCGCATAGAGCCCATCGTGGGATTCGACCAAGAAATCTTCTTTGGCCAACATTTCCTGGCATTTTACATAAGAGTCTTGACACTGCAGACGCATCTATTTTACATAAGAGTCTTGACACTGCAGACGCTCCGTGCTTGAGGAGCCGCGACCCAGGGGCATCTAATTTGTCAAAGTCACCCGGCATGAGCCACACCATCTGTCAGAGTCACACAGGGATATCAGGTATTAAAAGGCTCCATTTTTGTTTGTTTGTTTGTCAAGTTGTCTGTGATCCTACAGGCTTGACCTATGGCTTGAGGAGCTGCGACCTAGAGGCATCTAATTTGTCAAATTCACCCGGCCTGAGCCACACCATCTGTCAAAGTCACCCAGGGATCACACCTGACATGAGCCACACCAACCATAAGCGGACTGGGATTTTTAGCATGTCTCCTCCCCTAGCAGTGCATGGCACAACCACCCCATGAGGTTTGATCCTAGGTTGCCTTACCAACGAGGCCCCTCCTCAACCAGTTATACTAGTGAAACTTGATGGTATTAAAAGTATCCATTATTCACAATAATGAAACTTGATGGTATTAAAAGTCTCTATTATTACCATTACAATTTTTGATTTTATAAGTGATTTTCTGGTGGTTCCCGGTGGCAACCTTCGCGTTGATATTTAATGCATGGAGATTTTTTCGTACTTGCAGTAGATTGTGTTTATTCCCATCATATTGAGAGGTGGATTGGCCATGCAAGGCAATGAATCATTAGATCACAAGGAGTTGATATGCACCACCTTGGAAGTAAATTTTTGCCTTCTCTCGGTCTAGCATCGACTCTACCGCAAAGTCCATTCCTGTAAAAAAATCATTTTGAACCTACAAGCGATTTTCTGTTAAGGTTTCAGATACACGAGGATTTACTTAAACCATGACATGTAGGCCATCTGAAAAAGAAAACAAATATTGTTAAAATTGTAAGCAATTAAAAACAATTCTTAAATGCGGAATATGAAACTTTAATGCCTAGTAAAAACATACCTCCAGCCATTGATAGTAAATTTCCAGAAGCAAGAATCACTCCACAAGAAGACCTTGAATACCGAAAACCCCAAGTCCATAATCGATTTTACTCACACTGTAAATTTCAGCTCAAACCCGTGAACTACCTCCAAAATATAAGTGAATAAATCTGATCTTGGTCTTATCTCAAACTTCATGATTCTTCCATAACTAGAAAGTGCCTCACGATTCTACAACACTTTCAAAAGCTGTTATGAAGAGCGAGATTTGAAGAAGAAAAATCTGTGTCCAAAAGATAATTGAAGGGTTCAATCTGTGATTCATTATGGTCAACAGCCAGATCACGAACTATGTTTATCGTGGGTGCTTTCTACAGGATTTTGGCAAAGCTAATTTGGTAAATGGGATGGTTTGACACATTCTACACTTCGTACAAGAGAAATAGACCTTAAACACTAATAATTAAGAGCAACAACCTTGTTTTATGCACACAAGTAGAAGAAAGGGGATATAGAAGATCTGAAAAATCTTCCAAGCTCTGCTAACTCTAATTGATGTTGTAAAACTGAAGGGGATTTAGTTAGTGAGCTTGGGGACCAATCAGAAAAATTTATAGCCAAGCTTCCATCAAGCTTCTGTTGGCTATGTGTCAAGTGTTCCACAAATCATGGTAGAGGACTACAGTGGGAGTAATGGACCACTTCAGTAGCTCCCAACAATAAATTAATTATCTGCAGTTAATTTTCGTAATTTAAGGAAATTACTGCAGATAGTTTCCAGAAATTAAGGAAATGACTGCAGTTAGGGTTTCAAGAAATCAAGGGATGCTGTTGAGAGAGAGAGCGTAACAAAAATGACACATGGGATAAAGGAATTACGATTTGGTGCAGAGTTCTCTTGGGATAGAAATGGAGGTGTTCAAAAAAGAGCTCTTATAGGGTGGTGGGAGTTTACTGAGATTGATATGGAGTGTATGCAGAATTGTTGGGTAGATAATATCTGGAAGCCGCTCATTTCCTATACACTGAAAATCAATATTTTATTGAATAAGTGGTTTTGTTTTCACTTCTTACACAAGGAGGACGTGGAAACAATTCTTTAGAGACTGTGGGTAAGTGGTCAATTTTTTCTAAGTTTTTATAAATGGTATTTGGGCTTCAATCCGTTGACGTCAGTCCCATGTCATTGCCTAGTTTCGGTCAAAATTCCAGAGTTTCCCCTGAAATTATGGACTTGTTAGGCCATAATGGCAACAAAAAATACGATTGGAAAGAGTATTTTTCTGGAAGTTAAATTGCTTGGGTATGGATAAAAGGGTTACATTGATCCTGGTCGAGATAAACTTCTCTTGCGGCCTGACATCAAAGCTGGATATTTTCTGGGGTTCTGCATCTTTTTGACAAAGGATTGACTATTATGGGATCCCTTTCCGATGCCTTGGATGCCATCAGACGGGGCATGTTATGGAAATATCCCATAGATGTTTTGATGGTCAAAAATGCACACGGCATTTCGAGGACGAGGGACAGACAATGTAAGATTCCAAACAATAAAAAATTCGATAGATTTATAACATCTTATCTTAGTGTTATGATTTAAACCAAATTTTCATCAGAACAAGAATACAAATATTATCTACAAATGCAACCATTTTATTTATATTAATAGCTGAAAATAAAATACTTGCCCATACAATAAATTGGAGCTCCTGCAAATGGCATGCTTAGATGCGCCTTAAAACATAAAACAAAAACTGAAACACAATTGTGAACCCTGGATGCCTTAAGTTAGAACTGGCCACACCAAGTTCCCAACAAAACACAAATAGATAGACAAGTTCAAGATGATCCCTCTGCCTCGCCCTTATCCTTTTTTATAGATTAGATAGACCTTAGTTTATTGTTTTCCTTCGAAAAACGAAGGCGGATACCATGGGAAAATACCATGGTAAATACCATGGGATGATTCTGTCTACTTTGACCTTATAAAAAAAAGGAATATTATGAATCCTCCTGCCAAAAGATTGCTCAATCGATCCACTTCTATCCACAACATAAAAATTTGTACATTGATATTGAGATCCCATACAACTCGATGTATTGTTCCATCCCTCCATGTTGAATGGTCCTGAATGGATCCTCCGATACTTGGATCCCAAACAATCCTCTGACTAACCCTTCCCTTGATAGATTTCCTGGATCCCAAACAATCCTTTGGCCAATCCTGCCCCCAATGGATTCTCTTGGATCTCAATGCCACCTAAATCCTGAGACCTGTGGGTTATGGTACCATCTCAACCCTCCATCACTTCCCATGGAAAAGGGCCCAAGCTGCAATATGCCCTTAGCTGTGGGTATCCTCCTAGGAATCAACCCATCAATAGAATACCAACTCATAATCTCTCGCCAATCCCTACTTGGGGAAAGAAGAATATATGAAAATATTCTATGTTGATGTTGCTCGATGCTCAATTCATGTCGCTCGACTCGGTCACCCAACATGATGCATTTGAAGAACTCTTCCCTACTCGTCCCAATGTATAAAGGTGGGTTGGTAGTGTTGCAAGCCTTATCTATGTACTCATGTAGAGGGTTGCTCTGGAACTCCCAAGTGTACTCCTCTTGCTACCTTGTGAGGAACTTGAGTTGTTTCTCAATACTAGACAACTTGGTCATTGATTCGACACATACTCCTATGAGCTCCTCAATTTTCCCGTTCTCCTGTAAGATAGTGTCTCAGATTGTCTCGATTTTCTTCTTCAAAATTATCATATCTGTCTTGAAATGCATGATCCTTCCTTGAAAGTCCTCTATTGGCAATTTTGGTGTCCCACAGAATGTCTCTATACTTGTTTGCACCAGATGCCCAATGACCACAACATCAACTTGAGCCTTTGACTAACTCTCTTGGAATAGTTCATTTTGCACATGATGTCTATCATGTTTCTCCTCATGATCATGCTCATCATTCTAGTTCACTATGGCTGACTCCTCACTCAAATCTCCTTGGTCTCCTCCATCTGTGAAGACAATATGTTGTTCATCCTCTTCAACTGTCGAACATAGATGTACTGGTGGATTGTTATGTATACTTGACTATTCATATTCTTTATGGACATTCCCTTAGGGATCTATGGAATCCGTTGTATAGGAGTCTACCTCATCAATACCATTAGGTAGAATTTCCTCATGCACTTCCAAATGCTTGTCATCCTGCAACCCTCCCTGAATAATTTTATGCTGTTGCTCACCATATTGAAGACCAATAGACCCAACTACAAAAGATTCCCCATGATATGAAGGAATATATTCTTGTTCTGTATTTGTTGCCTCCTTCTTATTACCTGGACATGAATGCTTAAGGGCCCAAGGTCCCTTGCAAATACAACATATTCCTGTCCTCCTTAGTTCATTCTTGCTACATATTTTGATCTTGCTTTCTCCATCAATCCTTCTCAACTCCTTCCTAGTCAACACCTTTTTGAGCAACTTTATGTTTTTCCTGACCAACTTCTCGACTAGATCATTGGTAGCTAGTGATACCTTTGGTTCCTTCCACCAAATGTCCAACAATTTGGATCTTAGTATCTTGCGGATGTTAGCATCTCCTTTTAAGAACATAAACACAATATTTTGCATGCTTGCTTTGAAATGCTCTGAATGCGCTGATGTAATACTGGTGTAAAAGTTTTGGAGCAACTGAAATATCAACTCGTTGCATTCCAGATTCAACATGAATGTGCCAAAGCTGAACTCTGCCATGATTTTTTATATTCCACACCGCTTCTGAAAGGCAGAAAGCATGACGTTATTAAACCCTTGAAAGGCTTATACTATAAATTGCAGTATATATGTCATGAGATCATTATTGTAGGGCTATAATGGTGATGTTAGAGCTATGACCCTGTTGAGACAAGAAGCAGCTATGATCTCGACTTCTTCATTTGGATGTTCCCGAAGTTTGGGTTGTATTAATGCAAGCATGGATGGCTTCAGAACCCAACTAAGTTTCTTCCATTCTGGTTGTCCCACCTTAGACAGACATGTGTATAATTCCTCCAATTATTGAAGGTGTATCACTGATTTTGTTTATTGCAATTCAGAGCCAAGTGCGAAGAGCTTAGCTCCTCTTCTTTGTCCCTCCTTCACCTCCTATGGTTGCTTTTGTAGAATGACATGGACCCTTTTTGAGAATGGTCTCCTGCCTTGAATATCATTTTTTTCTATGGAGGTATGGCTGCTTAAAGAATGATATATCCTCACTAGTTTATCTTAGATTTTCTGATTATTTTCCAAAATTTATTCAAGACAATCCATCTTCTCAAAATTCTCATTAAAGTCTCTTTCATCTTTTTTTTGGGTTATATTGTACAACTCAAACTCCTACACTTCAGTAACCAAAACTCATACTTATAAAACCTCTTATACCTCCCTTAAGCACTTACAACCTTGATAAAATAAATGTTCCAATTCCCTGATAAAATAAATGTTCAGATTCTCACCGTTTTGCACTTGGGTCTTTGGTGATGCCCATGTAGTTGGAACCCCATATTGCCTGCCTTGTTTGAACAACATTAGTAGACACCACCACTATCATCCAGTCATTTCTTTTCCCTTTATATCTCTCAGATGCTTGATGTTCCCAAGTCAAAGCGCAAACCATCAGGATTCAGGCCAGCCACCTGAATATGTTTAGTTCTCTTTCTATGCTCATAATCTCTCGGAATCCTTTGCTTCCCTTTCCACAATTTCTAACTGGTGCAATGGCTGGCTTCTTTATTTCTGCCCCTTGACCACTGTCAAATTTCACTATTCGACCAATGTAATAAATTTCGTCGAAAGCAACACCACTAATGCAAAATCATTAAAATTCATTGCAGAAATTAATGATACTAATCACATCCCATATGAAACCGAATTGGAAAATAATGAGTTTATTGATGTTTCACTCAAAGGATTAAAAACATTTGACTGTATGTTGCCTCAATATTTTATCTATAATTTAAAGGAAGCCCCCATTGATTCTACTCATAGGAGTTCTAATTCCAGCGACTCCATCTTCCTCCTTGGCGTAATGTTCTCAGCCCGATCCATTGTATATCTGCTAGTAATACGACTTTATCGGCCCTCCTCGGCCTTCTTGAAAGATTGAAAGATTCAAATCGACAACTGTGGGAATATTTGACAGCTACACATGGCCTTCGATATACAGTCGAAACCCATGACTCCTGCCAATAATTCTCATTTCGTGGACCTGTGACGGTGTGAAACAAGAGATGTGCACCGACCACTAATACAATCACTCTCTGTCGTATAGTTCAACGCATTGGTTGGGTGGCCGCCAACTACTGTATCACCCCTAAAAATCACCTTGCGACGAATCATGGCCAGTGTTGATTGTAAAACTAAGATGTGGCCATTCTATTAGTCCTTGTTTTTCATATGGCTTACTTCAATCACTACGTCGTTGCTCCACCCTCCCACTATGTCTTGTCCTCAAAATTCACCGCTTATTTCACTTAGGAATCACCTTGGGCTAGACTCGACCAAGTGCTGGATCTGGTTGGCATGAGTCCGATCGGTTGGCGCTTTATCCAACATGCTGCTTTATCATACCAATTTGCGGCTAGAGTAGAAGCAATTCCCAAAAGGTGGCTCCTAAATTTGAAGCGTCTGGTTCTTTTTAACGCCCTATCAACATAGATCTAGTGCAATAGTCTCTCAAATTTCTTCTCAATGTTGACATTCAACAAATAACCCCTTTTGAATTCGAATGTGAATGGGCAGGGTTGTAGATCTAGTACAATAGTCCCAAATCCAATCTAATACGCTTTACAAAAAGAATAATATCTCCAAAAATAATTAATTGAAAAATAAGAGGTCAAGTAGGGAAATGCCGGGTTCAAGTTGTTAAATCCACTCAAGAAATTTCTATGCTCAGTGAGGTTGGCTCTGGAATGGACCTTTCTATTGTTTCTCTCTTGGCACTAGATCCTTTTGCCATTTAATTTGGTTCGTTCTTTCCACAAAACCCTTCCCCCCACAAACTCCGTTGGCTGTGATCTTGATTTCCTTTGCAACAATTGGTCTCTGGTTTTGTTCCTCTTCCCATCCGCTCAAATTATGTCTCCCCGCCCATTTCCATCAACCCCAATTCAGCTAATAATATCATTGTCCATAAGAAGAGAAGAGGTCGTTTCAAATAATATCCAATGGGCGTCATGATTCAGTGACTAAATCCATCGACTTTGTGGACAATTTAGATTTACATGATGCTTTGATACAAGATTCTCTGGATCATTGGGCCCTTAGAGAAAACGAGCCCATTATCTTAGGATCCTCATGAGGATTATCTCTCTTCACCTTAGGGATGGGAACACCTCTAAACAAATTTCCCTCAGACATTTGATCAAATCATTATGTCCTGCAATTATTATTATTCAAGAATCCATGGTCTCTGGGGACAAAGCTCTGCATTAGTTTCTAAAGTTATGCCCTGGTTGGAGGGTTGTTGCAACATATGCTTCAAGTATATCTGGGGGTATGGTTTCTCTTTGGTATCCCATGTTAGTTGATTTCTTTGCATTCCAATTTTTTGTAGGTATACTATTAACCTATTTTGCTAGGGGTTCCTCCCATCACTTTCACATTATCAATATATATGCGCCATACAGTGGTAGACAATAATTCTAGAAAATGTTGGATGCCTATGGCATTATGAAGATAGGCTTAGTGATTCTGGCAGGGATTAAAATCTCACAATTTTTGGCGCTGAATGTTGGGGAGACAAATGTAAGCTTGATCCTACGGGATCCTATTTTCAAGAACTCTTTGCGGCAAATAATTTCATGGAAATTCTTCCCGATCCACTCTCCCCAAAATTGAATAATGGTAGCTTGGTTTCAAAGAAAATAATAAAGAGGTTAGGTCATTTTTTGATTCATGAAAATCTTGTGGAAAATTTTGGATACAAGAGATCATGGATTTCTTCTACTATCTTGTCCGATCATGCGCTATTATTCTTCAATGGTTGACCAATCGAATTTGGCGAGGACTGCCTTTCAAGATCAATCACTCTTGGTTTCAGGAACCAAATTTTCAGCAGTTGGTTTTCAAAACATGGCAAGAGGTGCCCAAATTTTAGGAATCTTCATGGATGGAGATGGTTGTCTTAAAGCTACAAATTCTTAAAAAAGTGGTGAGACGTTTGGAACAAGAAAAAAAATATCCCACGCTAGGTGGTGGAAATTGAAGAGACTATGTCATGCCTAAATGATCTCTTTGATCCATATTTCTTTTTTTTTAGAAAGGCATACACAAAATATGGAATTGAAGGTTCATAAGAGAAAAATATTTAATTTGAAAGAGGCAAAATGATCACTTATGAGTCACACAATTTGGATAGAGGCCGAAGATAAAAACATGAAATTCTTCCATCATTTTTCCTCCCAGCACATGAGCCGGGATACCATCTGGGATATCACAAATGACACGGGTTAGAATTTTTATAAATTGGAAGAAATTCAAAAGGAGGCCATTATATTCTTCGGGGGCTTGTATTGGGAACATATAGAGGTGGACTCTTTTCTTTTTCTTTCCTCCCTTTTTTTTTCTTTTTTTTTTTTTTTAATCCACAGAAAAAATCCAACTTTTTATAAAAAAATTCACAAAAATTTACATAACAGATGCCGCAACATTCCATATGAAGGCATCACCCTAGAAAATTTAGGGCCGAAACCAAAATATACCCCCTCCACTGAGCAGCAGAGAGAAAAAAACGACCAGCGACTGCAAAAGGGGATCCCATTTTATGGGGAGTTCACAGTGCAGCCATATCCTAGCAAAACTGTATACAACTAGAAGTATCAGACTTTGTAGGGCCTCAATAAAGAGAAACTCCCTACAAAAGAGTCCCAAGGGCCTCTCAAGAGAGAAAAAAACCCCATAGATAAGTCTAAAAATAGTAAATGTATTGTAGAAACGGGAAAAATAAATAATTACATGATATATTGTCTGAAAAATATAATGTTTGAAGCAAATATATACAAAACCTCCATAAGATATAGCCTGGCTAGAGGAAAATAAAAGACAAATCATGAAGATATATAAAAAGATCGGTAAGGTCTGGTGTTTGACGCACAAACAACCATACCTTCTTTCTCCTCTATGGTCCACACGCCCAGAGCAAGTTGTAGACCGAATTTAGACATGTAGTCAACCTCCCGGTTCCTCTTCCTGTAGATATGGCATAAGGAAATCAAATTGAAGTGAGTTTTAAGAGCTTGTATTTCTTCAAGAATAGGAAGCAATAAAAATTTCAAACATCTCTGTGTGTTGTTAAACAGGTTTATAACATTCATTGAATCCCCAAAAATTTGAATCGACTCAATGCTTAGATGAGTAAGCTAGCAGAGGAGGAGTTTTAGCGTTTGTAGCTCAACAAAATTGTTAGAACCATCCCCAAGCCCAACCACATCAGATAGTGTGATATGATGGGTTCTATGCATTATCATCCCGACACCACAAGTGCCCAGTGCCGCCGCTCCATCGAACTATGCCCAAGGAATCGAAGGATCAATGTGTTCTGATTCAACCCTCCGCTAAGTGTTCTGGGTGCTAACAGGAGGTAGGGAGGAAAATATGGCCACACTCTCAGCCGCTACGTTTTCTGTACTAGGAGAAATCTCCTTGAAAATACTTTTGTTCCTTGCAATCCATATATCCCAGGAGAAAATTAGAGGTATGCTCCTGTGGGCTGGGTCAATACAATCTTCCCACTAGCTATTCCAAGCTTCCCTACAATTATTCCCACTCCATAAGATAGCAGAGTTGCATAGTAAACTAGTATGTTGATGCAGGAGCATTAGGCTCAAAGAAATAATTTGTATGTAAATAGACATAAGGGGGGTCTCATATTTTTGATTTCCTATGTAATTCTTCATATTTGAGTGATTGTTAGTTAAATGTGGAGAGAAATTTGTAAATGTTCTCCAATCATTGGAAAACATGAGGAGAAGTCGATTAGCTGGGAATATGAAGACATAGTCAGTTTCAGTTTATCTAGGGATTAGGCTTGTTGAATATTGCAACAAGAAATAGTGAAGGAGGCATCTTGAAACATCATTCCTGATCCTAGTTGGAAAATGATCACCTAAACTAGGTGGGGCCCACACAGGTGATTTTTGTCGCAAAGTCTATTTTTAGACTATGTCTATTTTTAGACATGTCGATCATATTCTATGAGTTGCAGGATGCTATTTGTGGATGGTTAGTCAAGTTGGAAAAATAGATGGACTTCTATTTTTAGACATATTGGGCGGAATCTATTTTTAGATTGCCAGTCTAAAAATAGATATGTCGAATATTATTAGCTCTTAATAATATTTGGACTCTAAACATTATCTTATTCTCTTGGAGCACTTCAGTTAAGTGCACAGATGTGGCACAGGAGCTGACATAAGGAATTACACTATTTTTGAGGGTTTACTGGAGCTATTGCATGGAGGAATTCAGTTAGAACTCATGTGACAGAGTTTGGTGGAGTTATAGAAGTAGTTGGTGGAGTTGTGTTCAGTTTAACTCAGTTAGACACAGTTGAGCTAGTTGTATCTAATCTAACTTATTGATACACTAGTGAGAGTGGTGTGAATTAATTATTAATTAATTCACTAAATATTAACTCATTAATCAACTAAATAATACATCAGTTAACTACAGTGCATGGACAGTTCAGTGGAGACCAGTGGAGAGGTAGGTGAAAGAGAAAGTGTGACTATCAGTTGTGACTATAGTGTTGCATTGTTCGCACCAAAAATTTAGTAGAGATGCCTTTAAGGATTGCGTGAGCAAGGCTGGACTAATTGGAGTTCATCCAGAGCCATTCTTCAGCAGGGATTGCGCAGTAGAGGCAGGCTAGCAGGTGGCAAAGATCGGTGCATGGATTTGCAAGATCGGGCCTGATTAGTGTGTAGCGATTGGATTGTACTGAGAACTTGTGATAAGCTTTGTATGAGGATTGTTACATTATCTCTATGACATATATTATATACAGATAGTTGGGGTTTTTAGCTTCAGGATTTCCTGTTAAAACAACTATGTTAATGTGTGTGAATTTTTATGGTTTCATGTGTGCATTGCAATTGATTTAATTTTCACATGTGATGATCAATGGTGGAATAGATTCTGTATTGTGCATGAAGTTAAAATAGTGTGTGATCAGGAGAATCTTGGACATATGCATGTGTAGTGCATATAATTTCTACATGGTATCAGAGCAGTTGATCATTGGAGCAGATTGCAATTATTGAAAAAGTTGAGTTTTGTGCTGGTGGAATTCGAAATTGCTGCAGTGTTTTCTTGGTGTCGAAGTTGAGCATTCATTGAAATGTCTTTCAACGGATTGCGATTGGAGTATGCCCTTGAGGGCAGCTCGAATTATATTGCATGGAAGGACAGGATGGAGGTGGTGTTGGAGGATAATGGGTTGAAGGAGTTCATAGATGCTGATATTCCTAAACTGGGTTCTAGCGATGCAGACGCACTTGATGCATGGAAAAATAAGGTAGCAAGGTGTTGAAGGATTCTGTTGGAAGGTGTTAAGGATTAGATTGTGTCTAGCCTTCACGGTAAATCCACTCCATTCTTGATGTGGAAGTCTTTGACATAATTGTTCCAAAGCAGAAGTGACCAGAGGAAGTTTGTGCTTAAAGACAAGCTCAGGAAAATAAAAATGGAGAAGAATGACACTGTTCTGGTATACTTGACAAAGTTTGTCCACTGTAGGGATAAGCTTGGGAGTGTAGGAGTTAGCGTGGATGAAGAAGACTTGGTGAGCTTGGCTCTCCTTAGGCTTCCGAAGAGTTGGCATAGCTACGAGGACTCTGTCAATGGATGGGAGAAACTGCGAGGATGGGATCGACTTTGGTCGGATCTTGTGAAGGAGGAGATAAGGCGGAGTATCAGGGATGGCTCTTCATCAAAGAATGATGATGAATAGGATTGTGATTTGGCTGCCAAAGCAAGGAAAGGGAAGGGGAAGAAAAATCCTTCTCAATCCGGTGCGGATGGCAAAGAGCATGACATGTCCAAAGTGAAGTGTTTTCACTGTCACAAACATGGGCATTTCGCCACACATTGTCCACAGAAGAAGAAGAAAAAGCAGGTTGCTGGAGCTGTAGCTGGTGAGGCTCTTGCCTCACAATTTGAGCTAGACTTCTCATTGATCGCATGCATGGTGTCTAGTGCATTGGGATCAGGGTGGTATTTTGATAGTGGCATTTCCTTTCACATGACGGGAGATGTGAATCTTTTCAGTGACTTGGTGGAGAAATATCTCCAGTTGCATGTTGAGTTGGGCGACAATGGACGATACAATGCGACCGCATTGGTACCATTACCTTTTAGAGGGAGTCAGGTAAACTCATTCTTTTACAAGATGTAGTGCGTGTTCCAGGTTTAAAGAAGAATTTAATC
The DNA here is from genome assembly GCA_034641835.2 of Pinus albicaulis. Taxonomy (NCBI): domain Eukaryota; kingdom Viridiplantae; phylum Streptophyta; class Pinopsida; order Pinales; family Pinaceae; genus Pinus; species Pinus albicaulis. The sequence goes on along the minus strand of CM076570.1, from coordinate 2,943,756 downwards.
TCAGTTGCAATGTTAGAGGATAAAGGGTGTGATGTTGTATTTAGTAAAGGAAAATTTTTCCTTCGGTACAAAGCAACAGGACAAGTCAAGAAGGTTGGGATTCAAGCGAAGAATCTCTACAAACTTGAAGTAGATGGGATTTCTACGGAGCTTCCTACTGTTGGGAAGTGCAAGAAAGACATGCAATTGATGCTTGAGAGGGAGCAAGTTTTGCATGCAGGTAAGAGTGAACCTCAGGATGTGGAGCAGCCACAAGATGGCAGGGATCATGGAGTGAGGACAACCACTCATCGCCGGATAAATTTCATGCCAGATGGGCAGAGGGACTGCATGCAGCTATACCACCATGTGAGAGGTGGGGCGACATGCATGAGTAATCCCAAGAGGAGATTTCTGGGCAGGATTCATTGAGACGGTGTGGATCTCATGAATTGAACCTGGCTACGAGGTGCCCACAGAGCAGCAGTAGGATGATCAGTTGGATTGATGCAGGCAAATCAAAGTGACAGTGTCAGATACTAGAGCGCGGTTCAGACTTGACAACAAGTGCAGAGTGCATGGGTGCAGAGTTCAACAACACAGTGGTTCCTGAAGACATGTGTAGTAGTTAAGCAGAAGTCAAAGACTTTGATGATAGATGCATCAGATTGATTGAGTTGTTTGGAGCCTATTCAGTTTCGGAAGAGTTGCAAAGCAGATGCATGGAGTTGCATGGCGCTTGCAAAGGTTATAGGGCGAATGCATGGAGTTGCATGTCGCATGCAAATATAGTCCTTTCTTGTTGAGAGGGAGTGTTAAAGATTGCGACAAGAAACAATGAAGGAGGCATCTTGAAACATCATTCCTGATCCTAGTTGGAAAATGATCACCTAAACTAGGTGGGGCCCACACAGGTGATTTTTGTCGCAAAGTCTATTTTTAGACATGTCGATCATATTCTATGAGTTGCAGGATGCTATTTGTGGATGGTTGGTCAAGTTGGAAAAATAGATGGACTTCTATTTTTAGACATATTGGGCGGAGTCTATTTTTAGACTGCCATTCTAAAAAAAGATATGTCGAATATTATTAGCTCTTAATAATATTTGGACTCTAAAAATTATCTTATTCTCTTGAAGAACTTCAGTTAATTGCACAGATGTGGCACAAGAGCTGACAGAAGGAATTACGCTATTCCTTAGGGTTTACTGGAGCTATTGCATGGAGGACTTTAGTTAAAACTCATGTGACAGAGTTTGGTGGAGTTATAGAAGTAGTTGGTGGAGTTGTGTTTAGTTTAACTCAGTTAGACACAGTTGAGCTATTTGTATCTAATCTAACTGATTGATACACTAGTGAGAGTGTTGTGAATTAATTATTAATTAATTCACTAAATATTAACTCATTAATCAACTGAAAAATACATCAGTTAACTACAGTGCATGGACAGTTCAGTGGAGACCAGTGGAGAGGTAGGTGAAAGAGCAAGTGTGACTATCAGTTGTGACTATAGTGTTGCATTGTTTAAACCAAAAATTTAGTAGATGCCTTTAAGGATTGCGGAGCAAGGCTGGACTAATTGGAGTTCATCTAGAGCCATTCTTCAGCAGGGATTGCGCAGTAGAGGCAGGCTAGCAGGTGGCAAAGATCGGTGCATGGATTTGCAAGATCGGGCCTGATTAGTGTGTAGCGATTGGATTGTACTGAGAGCTTGTGATAAGCTTTTTATGAGGATTGTTACATGATCTCTATGACATATATTATATATAGATAGTTGGGGTTTTTAGCTTCAGGCTTTTTTGTTAAAACAACTGTGTTAATGTGTGTGAATTTTTATGGTTTCATGTGTGCATTGCAATTGATTTAATTTTCGCATGTGATGATCAATGGTGGAATAGATTATGGATTGTGCATGAAGTTAAAATAGTGTGTGATCAGAAGAATCTTGGACATATGCATGCGTAGTGCATATAATTTCTACAAGGCTAAATTTAGGACTTGGAGGGATTCGAAGAGTTTGTTGAGTCATCAAAGAATCTGAATCGATCCATTAGTAGTCTTTGTATAAAAATAAGCCTCAAAGGCATTAGTAGGCAGACCTGCACAGGCCTGGAGAGCTCTAGAGAGACAGATAGAAGGCCATCGAGTTGAAGATCTAGCCGAGGACCATAAGTTTTGTAAGTGGTTCATTGTGTAAATGAAAGAACCTATTTCAGTTTTATAGGAGTATAAATTTGTTTAACCTCTGTGTGAATGGGCTTTGAATGTCAATGAGAAATGGTATATGTCTATGTGAAGAATCTCTGTAATTAGGGTTGAATTCAATTTGAGGGTTACCGAATTCTGTTGAAATGAAATCTGTTCTCTACACATCTCAATAGTTTAACCTATCTAAGACCCGTGGTTGAAAAGCCTGTAATATGCCTTCTCGAAATTAAGGAAGGTCGATTTCATTGTGACTAGAATGGTTCCGAAATGATGCAATTTATGGTTTTATACAAGTATCTGAGCGAAAGGGAATCCATTCCCCACGTAGTGGTGTTAAGCCTGTGGATATGAGATATTGGAGCAGTCAATTTATTCAAGCGTTGGAATAGTAAGCCGTGTAGTGAGTTGGTTGAAGAACTGGAGCGAATCTTCAAATGAAAGTTAAATGGTCTGTTGAATGAAGAGTGAGAGCAGAATATAGAAGGCGTAGGAGGACGGTGGAACCACGAATAAATGGAGAAGAGGAACCTTGAATGAATAGTGGAAGCGGTTTTGAGACGGAAAACCGACAGTATCGCACTTTTTTTGAGTGGTAAGCTGATTTCATATTTTTGAACGTGATATCCCTTTCTGTTTGACACGTAGCAAAGAGTGGTAATGTGAAACCACTTTTATCGCGTTTTTTTTTAGCGTTAAAGCTCGAACAGAGAAAAAATGCGATATTCTTTTTAATTCGTTGGATCATTGATGTTGATGCGACGACATCTCAGCCGTCGGATGAGAAGGGTGAGTTAAGTGCTGGGGCCCAGTTCATCGCGTGAGTTTGGAGAAATATACTCCGTGCAGTTTGTTCGCATGACTATCGTTAGATTATTGAATGGTAGTGCGATAGACTTACAACCATTGGATGGGCATGATAGTTAATGCAAAGGTAAGAAACCTGTGGGCCCGAGTATTATGTGAAGTTCGGAGTTATGTATATGCGCTTAGCTTTAATCCAAGGTCGAAGGGATTAAATTTGAATTGAAATATCTGCATGGTTTAAATAATAAGGTTCGGGCGTTGATCCTTAAGTGTGTAGAATCCAAGTTATAAATTGGGGTTTATTCCAATGGTCGAATGTTGAGTTACATATATTGGGTTTTAATCCAAGGGCGATATATATATTTTTTCATAGTGAAGACCAAAGGTCTATTGTTGGGTTAATATGTGCCAATACACTTTGATGTGTTTAAACCCTGTTGAATGTTTGATATGCGGGTGAATAAAGTGTGGGCCCCGATATATATATGGTTTCATAACCATATAGTAAAGGTAAAGAGATTCCACACAAGTATTATAATTTGGATGCATGGGTTTATAACCTTTTGTGTAAGGAGTAGAGAAATTGACTATGGTTGTAACCATAGGTCTTGAAAGGTAACCCTCCGCTTATTGAATTGTATGAAGATTTCCATCTGTGTGGTTTCATCACCATAGTTTTAACCTTTGATAAGAAGCCCCCGCAGTTAGAAGAATTGCCCAGATTGGAAATTGGATTGGGCACAAAATTGAGTGCAGGTGTTTTTATATGCAAGAGAGTTTTAATTTAATATCTCAAATCTCATATTTGAGATATTAAAGATTCCAGATTTATTTATTTAAATTGCCAACTCAGAAAATGGAATGTTGAATTGCACAGATTGAGATTTGTATTGGATTCAAAATTTGGGAATGAAATTTATATGCACAGAGAGAGGAAAATGTGGGGTTAGCAAGTAGGCATGCCATCATATGTTCCCAAACTTTTCTTGTAAAAGGGAAAGTAAGGAAAAGGTGATTAGTGGATTCGGTCTCCTCCTTGCACAGGGCACACCAACCCGGGCCATTTAGATAACGATTTTGAAGAACATCCTAGGTGGGGACCTTTTGTCTGAGAATGCACTAGAAAAAGAGCTTTGATTTTTCCGGGCCACCCAATTTCCATAAAGGCTTATACCACGACTCCGCTTGTCCATGCTCATGTAGATGAACATAACCAGATTTAGGAGAATAGTGGCATGTTTTTGAGAGAATCCAACAAAGGGAGTCTTCCGAGTCTTTGATACAAGCACCATAACGCTCCAAATCGGTGATGAAATCCCGCCACTCCTACTTCCAATGGTCCTCGATACCTAGCACATCCGCATCTCTCCAAGCTTGAGCCCACATTGTAGTGCCCACCAGATCATTGATCTGATTCAAAGTTTTTATGCCACGGGCATTGAGGGCCTCTCTCAAACTCTCAGAGAGTGAGAATCTGTTATTAAAACCCACCCAGGGGTCTAAGCCAATCCGAAATCTCTCCCCATTTCCAATTTTCCAAGCCAGTCCTTTTTCCACTTAGCCCAGTGCCGAGAGGGTGGCCTTCCAAATATAGGAAACTCTGTAGTATGATTTTTTCGGTGATCGGATCTAGTGATCAACCGGGATAGGGTCAATGTATTTATTTTTCACCACGGAGGTCCAAAGATTATTTGTTTTGAGTAATCTCCAACCTGACTTGGCCGCCAGTGATGTGGCAAAAAAGCGGAGGTTTTTGATGCCCCAACCCCCCCACTCTTTGGGCGTTGCAATATTATCCCAAGCCACCCAAGGGATAGTCATCTTGGAGTCTTTACCAGACTAGAGAAAATTACTACATATACTTTTGATTTTGTTGAGAATGGCGACAAGAACCCAAGCAAGTGCTATCTAGTAAACTGGAATTTCCATAAGTATAGATTTTATGAGAACCAAATGCCCCGATTTGGATAGCCACTTGTGGCTCAAAATGTTAATACTTTTTTCAATATTAGAGACCAACCACCACCAATCCTACTTCCGGTGGGAGTCTGGTTTGAGAGAGAACCCCAGGTATTTAATACTTGAACCAAAAGGGGAGTGGATGAAAGGAAGGATATTCAGAGTCCAAGCCAGATCAGTCTCCTGTATGCCCTCATGAGTGAGGGTGGAATTTTGAAAATTTATATTCATACCAGTGGCTTTCATAAAAAGATCAAGTGAGTGATTCAGGAATTGAAACTACAAAGGTGGACTTAATAGAGGTGGACTTTGAAAATCAATGGGAATGCATACAATGTTTCCATCGAATTTTCTTGGAAGAAGATGATGCCTCTATAGGAGGGTCGATCACAATTCAAGAGGTTTCTACATTTCTTAAGTCCTTTGCCAAAGACAAGTGTCCTGGTCCATATGGTTGGACTATGGATATTTTCACTCCTTTCTTCGAAATCATGGGTAATGATTTGCCGCATATGGTTGAGGAGTCGACACAATATCGAAAAATATATGGGGCCGTCAACACAACATTCATAGCCCTATTTCCCTCATTCGGAAGACTTCAAGGGCACCTACTTTCTTAGATTGTATACCTATATACTTATGTAACATCTTGTATAAATCAATTTCCAAGATTTTATCCAAACAACTAAACATTAAGCTGTATGAATACATCGCCTCTGAACAATTAGGTTTCTTTTAGAATAGGAAAATTTAGGGTGTGGTTGCCATCCCTCAGGAAAGTTTACATTCTATAAAAATCAAACGCAAGGGGGCTGTAATATTAAAATTAGATTTGCGTAAATCCTATGACAATGTGGAATGAACCTTCCTATGATACAAAATCAGTCTTTCGGCTGGGGTCGTTGAATGGAGCATGTCATGTGTTTCCACGATTTTTATGTAGTTCTAATCAATGAAATTTTGTAATCATTTTTTCGGGCTTATTGGGGACTTTTTCAGGGATACTCTCTTTCGCCCCTATTGTTTATGTTGGTCATAGATGGTTTAAGCCGTCAAATAAAGGTGGCAAAGGTGGATGGAGTTGCAGGTCTTCATATTGCCAAAAAGATATTTGTCTCTTATCTATTGTTTGCCGATGATGTTCTAATTTTCAAAATAGTCTCATTGGATCAATGGAGAGACCTTTCTCATATCATATTGAAGTTTGGACACACTTTAGGTCTATACATGAATAAGAAAAAATCACTGATTATATATATGCATCTTGTGATTTAAAACAAATTGAAGAAATTTTCGACATTTTCTCAATCCAAATTTCTTCTTTGGATTGGAGTTTCAAATACACTTTAGATCTATACATGAATAAGATAAAATCACTAATTATATATGCATCTTGTGATTTAAAACAAATTGAGGAAATTGTCGAAATTTTCTTAATTGAAATTTCTCTTTTGGACTGGAGTTTCAAATACCTTGGTTTCTTTTTGAAGTCAAATAGATATTTTGGGCTCACAATAGATTAAAATAAAACTGAAGACAATTTGGCTACTTGGTCGCGCATATGGTTATTGAGCAGAGGTAGGATGATTTTTGTTGAGAAATGTAACTAGTTTTGATCTTCATAATTTTTGTACTCATTTCAATATGTATCCTATGTAATAAAAAAGAATAGAAGATTCATGCTCATTATTGATGTTCTTTTAGATAAAAGCATGTTATTCGCGCTTCTCGGGTTTGTTAAGTGTTAGGATTTATTGTCACGAGTCAATAGAGTCAACATCATGTTTATAAGACCCTTCCAAACAATTTGTTATTGTTAAAAGAATTATTTTTGGGTCTAGAAAGTCCTAGAATCTCCAAGAGTACAAGTCGTCCATGAGATCCTCAAGTTGGCCTAAAGGAGGGAATTCGACCCATTGAGAAGGATATATAAAGACTAGTTTGACTTCATTTTGAGATGCTCTCATTCACAAGTTCGATCTATAAGAAAAAGTTTGATCTATAGTTGGGTAGCTGCGAGAAGGATAGAAAAGTTCAAGAGGAAGGAAGAACGACATAATTTATTGGTTTTTGAGATCTCTCTCTCTCACACGTGCGAATTTATAGGGTTTCTGGGTTGCAGAGAGAAGCCGAAGTTGGAGGTCCGATTTGCAGTAGGACTAAGTGTAGAAAATTGTAGCTGAGAGGAAGGAAACCATGTCTAGACCTCGCTGACCTTAGGAAGAGATGTCTTTCTCTTGGAAGGTCCCAAAAGGAGGTGGTAATAGAGCTTCTTCAGGAAATGTAAGGCCGAAGTTGAAGGTCGAGTAGCATTGCTGTAGTTGGCAGATCAAAGTTGCAATGTGTAGCAGTTTAATGCAAATTCAAGGAGGACTTAAGGAAGCACTAACTCAATGCTGAGAGAAGGACTTGTTCTAGGGATTGGGTCTTTTTATCTCATTTGAAGTAGATTCTAAGAAGAGAAGTGTTTTTGGGTTTTCCCCTTGGAGGGGTTTTTCCCTGGCTGAGAGCTTATATTTGTGTCCTCTTTTGTTGTTGTTGTTTCTTGATATTGTTTGATGAAAATATAGATTAAGATTCACAAGCAAGTATCAAGGTAAAATAAAATCAATTTAATAAGTTGTCACTTTATCATTTTCTTATAATCCTCGCACCAACAATTTTACAAAATATTTCAATATAGTAAATTTATTTATATATGATGTCACAATTCACCATTAAGATAATTAATTGCATCATCTCGAATTTCATTTGGTCTAGAGTGAAGCGAGACCACAAAATTGATCTAGTGCATCTAGAGGATATTTCACAAAAAAAAGGAAACCGGTGATTGGGGCCTAAAAAATTTGTATGGTCCTTGTTGACAAAGAGCCTTTGGCTTTCAATTTTTGGCTTGGTAGATTACCATTAAGGAGAAATACTTAAAAAACATGGGTTGCCTCTCTTAGATAAAAAATGGTGCGGTTTCCTCTAATATTCTTCTATAATCTGGTATGCTTTCATGAAAATTAAAAAATGGTTCTTTGGAAATTTACAATGAGAAATTGGGAATGGCTCCATGGTCGAGGTAGGTCTGGATCCCATTTGTGGCATCCATGGTCATCATAATTTTCCAATTGATATATTATCTCACCTTCCCGGTATGGGAATTAAACATATCTCCCAAATTCATTCAGATGTGGCTTCAGATCTACATTGTTCGTTCTGGATGCATGTAGCAAAATTGGGCTTAAATGGGCATTTGGCTATATGGGAAGATTACATCAAAAATCTGTATGCGACCAATATTACAATTCAAAATATTTCTGATTCCTTTCGGTGGGGAGGTAGATCTGTTCTAGGAAAAATTTAAGTTTAGGAGATTTATGACTACATTTCATATAATCCACTGACTTATGTATCAACTAATTGGCTCAAGCCAATCTGGTCATGGAACATGCCGTTGAAATTAAATATATTTGGCTGGCTTGCGTCAAAGGACAATATTCTCACTTGGGAAAATATCTGCAAAAGGGGTTTCCAAAGATCTAGGAGATGTTGTTTGTGTAAGGAATCAATCAAATAATATGTATATTATTTACTTATCACTTGCCTTGTCGCTAGAGCCATATGGTAGAATCTTTATATTTAGTCTTTTCAAAAACATATGGCACATCTCAAAATAAAAAATTGTCTCATCACTATCAAGTGGTATATGTATAATTTGTATAATTGGATGATTCTGGTGCCATGAATAATACTTAAGATACAATTCATGTTTTGATCTGTAAACACTTTTTTATTCAATAGAAAACTTGTTTTTTGTTTTTACTTTCCTGAAAAAAATATACAATTAAAATAAAACTAACCTTCCATTCCAAATGCCATTTGATTTAGAAAACATTGCACATTAAGAATGATTATCAGACTTCAATGCACAGGCTTGTATTTCAAAGTATGACTTAGCAGTGAAACAAACACTATTTGCTTTACTACCGTTGGCATTTCACCTTAAGAATGATGGTACCTATGATTTTAACATTTGCCCTGTTCGGCATCTTCTCCGGATCATCAGAATTCTATGAATCGTAAGTATTCTCTAAATTGTGAAGCAAAGGCTCAAAAGGCTAAGGGTAAGGTCCCTCATTTTCAGTATTAGTAGCATGCTCAGGTTTAGAAGGTTGCAGGCAGGTCACATAAGTTGCTACCGTAAGCACCAGAAGGTCTGCCTGAAAATATATTTTTAATGCAAGCCATACCTTTGATAAAATTCATGTATAATTTCATGTGGTTAGCATTTCCGCCTCCAATTAAATCATTGGTATACACATCAACTACATATGTCTTCTACGTGAATAGTAGTCGGGCTAAAAACGGATTAGGTTTTGTTGGTCTGCCAATTTCTCTTTGATTTGATGTAGCGATGCTTGATTAGATTCATCCTCTAGTCAATTCAACGTTTTCTTTGAGTGGTCTCGTTCATCATATGGTGGCATTAATTAATTAAAAAAACTATGTATTTTCAATTTTTGTTGGTTTTCTTCATTGTTATTTTTTATTATAATGAGAAAATTTATATAATTCAATAGTCAAGCTAAAGCTAATAGGGGAAAATTATCATTAGTCTCATCCATGGTTATATTCATTCTTTTGGTTGATTTTTTTGTAGACTTTGAATTTTTGGTCGATTTTAATTACAACTACATTAAAGTGTCATTCACCATTCACAATCTCTATAGAAAATGGAAGAGAAGGTTGACATAAAGCCATACTAAGGTGAGATTGATGCGTTAAAACTTAATCACTATTTGCAACAAGTGTATTTTAGCATTCATCGTATAGATTAGGAGCATAAAATATCATTTTCTAGACTGAAGTTATAGAGCCATGCTCTGATCCGGTGGGAAAGCTATACATGAACATTTAGGCTGGAGTGTGACTTACCAACTAAGTGGAAGGTCTTCAAAAGCATCATTAAGTCCTAATTTGACCCTATGAGGTGTGGAGAGGACCAATGGATCCAATGTCACTACTCAAGGAAGAGGCAAGAGCTGAGTGTATAGTACACGATTGAGTTCGAGAATATGACCATGATGTTGGGTATCCCTTCCAAGAGTTGAGTTATACTCCTCAAGTTTATGGGGATCTACAGATCCATTTATGAAAGCAAGATATGATATTCAAGCCAAAATCACTCGACGAGGCATGTGTATAGGCATAATACCTAGAAAGAATAGGACAAAATAAAGGGTAGTCAAGTGGTTCACAGTGAAAAGACCACTAAGAAGCTACCATTGAGATGAAGAAGAATTGGAAGGGGGGAAGGATAAGAAGATGTTAACCATTGCACATTAGTGCAAGGATCCTAGCAATCATTGCAACCACTACAACATTAATGGTCACACAAAGGAGAGTTGGAAACTACATCTAGAGCTGAACCCAAAGAACTATAGGAAGGATAGGAAGAAAAATAATATTCTTGCCACATATTAAAGCAATCAGGTGGAAAATAGCTCCAATGTAGATGGGAATATTGTCTACACATTCGTGCAAAAGGAGGTGAATTTATGTAGCCTTCATCACTAGGAAGAGAAGGATATGACCAAACTTTTCCATACTAAATTATAGGTCAAGAAGACCAAGATAGGTGCCCTATTGGACTCAAGTTCATAATCTAATCTCATAGTAGTGTATTCAATCAACAAAATTGAATTGGTGGTTTGTAATCATTCTATCCCATATCCATTAGGATGGGTGAATAAGGATGAAGATATCAAGATAACAAAATAATGTAGAGTAGAATTTGCTACTTGTGTTGATTATATTGATGAAGTAGAATTGGAAGTAGTACCACATGATTTATGTGGAGTCATGTTTGGGAGTCCCTACATGTATATGAAAGATGAAATATTCGAATGAAGAGCCAACTATTACTACTTCTTCAAGGATGGGAATCCTTCATCATCAACACGCACAAAGGCAAGTCCAATATTTTATTGGTAAGTACCAACCAAGCCAATAAGATGATAAGTTCTAGCAATAAATATATTCTTCTTTTCTTTAGGGAAAATAAGTATGGTGAGGAGTCCATTTGGGCAAAGGAATCTGTAGAGGGGTATAATAAAGAGTAGAAATAATAACTAGGAGGGTTGTTCTAGGAATCAAGGGAGTGCTCCAGGAGCCTAAAGTGATACTACCAAGATGGATGTGGAGCATGAAATCCAATTATTTCCAGACTCTCCATTGTTGAACATTGGGTTGTGTAGACATTGCGTTATGAAGGAAATGAAGTGAATAAACAGTTGCAACAATTGCTTGAGTAGGGTGTGACTCAACCAAATACCTCACGTTGAGGGTCACACATCATAATTGTACCAAAGAAGGATGAGACTTGGCTAATGTGCATCAATTAGGAGCATTAAACAAGATTACACATAAGGCCAGGTACCTCCTGTCTAGGATTGATGATCTATTAGATTAGTTGTATCAAACAAAATACTTCACAAAGACATTAGGGGAATTTTGAGGTCTAAAATGGGCCTCCTAAGAAAATTGTATAACCAAAATAAAATTTATAAGAACCAATAGGATTCAAGATGATGATGTCAACCATGGGGGATGATTCACCACTTTCAAAGTAAAAGGGTAAAAAGATTAAAAAATAATAAAATAATAAAATTATTTTTTCAATTCATATTTACAATTTATCTCCCAAATGTTTTACTCAAATTTCGAGTGGGAGTACTCGTTGGATGCAAAATTTAATTCCTCATCCAAGGAGTACCCATGTTGCATACTTTTTATGGACCCTGCTACACGAAAAATGAGAAATACATGAAAAACGTGATTGCAATCACGTTTTATTAAGTATGTGTGTGAGTCCATGCAACATGGGTACTCCTTGGATGAGGAATTAAATTTTGCATCCAACGAGTACTCCCGCTCGGAATTTGAGTAAAATATTTGGGAGATAAATTGTAAATATGAGTTGAAAAAGTAGTTTTTTTCTTTTTTCCCTCTAAAATTTGATAATGTCATCAAATATTATTTTATTATTTCCACTATTATTTTATAATTTCCTTAGGAGACCCATTTTAGACCTCAAAACTCCCCTAATGATGGACCTTAAACATCAAGGTACCATTAGGTTGGACTAAAATAAGAAGACACTTGGAAGACTACCTTCAAAACCAAACATGGTTTAAATGAGTGGTTAACCATACCATTTGGTTTATTCAATGCACCAACTACATTTATGATACTAATGAATGACGTACTTGCCCCTATCTAGATTCATTTATTATTATTTATTTGGATGATATACTGGTATACAATGTTACTTGGGAGGAGATCATCTCATACTTGATGCAGGCACTAGAGAATTTGAAGAATCATAAAGTATTGAAAAATCTCAATAAATGTGAGTTTGCATAGTAGTCTTTGGTGGATTTAGGCTATGTGATTGGTGGATGGGGAGCTTAGGATAACTCCTTCGAAGATGGAGGTCATCATGAAGTAGTTGGTGGCTACAAATGTCTCTAAGTTAGAAGTTTTATTGGGGTAACACAATTGTTATGAAGCATGAACCTTATAATTGATAAGAAGTTAAGGAATATAGTCCACTTTGAGGGGGAAACCTCCTTTTACAAAGAATTCAATACACAAGACAAAATATGATGATCCTAGAGTTAGTTCTCCTTGGTGTGTGTGTGTGAATGAGGGAAAAGGTACAATGACATTGAAAGGGTACGATGATAAGTTCTAGTCAACCTACTAATATAACAAGGAACTGATAATAAATGATTATGACGACCTTAATATAGGGACCTAAAGGTCTTAACTTAGCCCCCCTCTTTTTAAAAAATCTTTTCCCTCAAGGCTCACAATTAAGGGTTTTTCTTCACAAACAATTCATTTTTCCATGTAACGTCTTATAGAGGTATATCCTTCCACTTGATTAGGTACTCCATAATGGTTCTATTCTAAATACATCGACAATGTTGATCCATAATTCCTTTTAGTTCAATAATAATCTTCGCTTCATATAATTTTTTAAATTTCGTTTGCACTAGCATAGTTTGTCCCCAAACCTTTATTGGGTAGGATACATGGAAAACCTTATAAATGCAAGAAGAAGGAATATCTAACTCATACCCCATTTAACAAATCTTGTGAATAATCTAATAGGGTCTATAAAATTTTGGATCTAATTTATGATTCTTCTTTTTATTGGGTATAGATTTATTATAAGGTTTTATTCTCAAAAATATAAAATCACCCTCCTCAAATTGTCTTTCATTTCAATGTTGATCTACTTGCTACTGCATCCTGTTTTTCGCCATTTGAATTTTTTCCTTAATAATTTTCAAAATTTCCTTAATCTTCTCCATATGTGACTCTATTTCCTATACTTTGGACTTATCTTGCAAAAAGTATGAGATACTAGGAGTTGGATATCTATAAAGGGCCTAAAATGGGGTCATTTTAGTTGATGCATGATAGGTAGTAATATACCACCATTCTGCCAGGGGTAGCCGCTTCCTCCATTAATATTTCTTATTTGAATAATAACATTGTAGACAACTCTTTAAACATTTTTTAACTATTCCAATTTGATCATCTGTTTGTGGATGCTATGTTGAACTTATAGCTAGTGTTGTTCCACTCATTTTCCGTAGATTTTTTCCAAAAATGTCTTATGAGTTTTGGATTTTTTTTCACTTACTATTACCTTAAGAAGACCATGAATTCTATGGATTTCCTTCATGAACACTTCTACCACTTAGCTTGTTGTATATGTATTTTGAATTCCACAATAATGTGCATATTTTGTGAGTCTATCAATGACCAGAAAAATAGGAATTTTAACTTTGGATTTTGTATAAAATCCACGTAGATTCAAAATAATATTTGTAATATGATAAAACAAAATACTTGAATCTACTCTACAAATTGTGGAAACCAATTGCGATCGCAAAATCACATGAACAAGAAAGAGAAAAATTTTCAATCGCACAACACAAAGATTTATTTGGGGAAAGCCTCAAATAAAAACCCCACTATCTGTATATTGCATAAGTCAAAGAATATGAGAACAATACAATGATTCTCTCGAGCTTGTGATCCCTCTGCACTATCTCTGTCTCTCTTACTAATTCCTAGGAAATCTTGGTTCAATACTTAACCAATTTTTTGGCCTCAAGATTCCCTATTTCCTTGCATAGTTTCCTAGGAAATTAGGTCTCTATTAACAAGAAGATTCCCTAATAATGATTGCGCAATACATCAAGGATATTCCTCTGAATCCATGCACCACCTGTACAATTTTCTGATTATACAACTAATAATACACTTCCCTTTAACTCCAATCTTTACTGGGCCTTCCTTATAATTGACATGCATGAGTTATTTTTGAGTGAATTATCAATTATTTGATTGATCACTGCATTGAATTAAAACTAATTTAATTCACTTGACCTCTCACTAGTTCCTCCATCAGTTATAGCTAGTTAACTGATATAAACTCAAATAAATTAAGTTAATTACTTACAACTCAAAATAAACTCAACTAGAAACTCCTAAAAAGTAGGATACACTTTACATGCCTCTAGTTTGACCCTCAACTCGAATTAACTGAACTAACTAAGTCTTCCTAACTTAGTTAACTCGTACAAGCTGTCATGTGATGTGGAATTACAATTTACTTCTAATTTAATTAAGGGAAAATTAAATTAGAAGCCTCTCCTTTTTGCCATTTTCAATATTTCTTGTTGCGAATTTCAATAGATTTTGGCAACCCTATAATAAAGTCCACTAATATCTTTTCCCATATTTGATTAAGTATGTGTAATTACAAAAATAACCCTCAATATTTTACTATATCTCCTTTATTCAGGAACCTAATATTCTCTTACATATTTTTGAATATATTTCTTCAATCTTTCTCAATTTTTTATTTTTATTTTTATTTTTGATCCTTTGATATGTTTTAAAGAACCATAAATTTCCTTCCACTAGAGAGTCATGGACTCATTTAATATTTTTTGCTTCAACTTTGATTGAGGGCATAAAAATATTGTACCTTTGTACCAAAGTGTATTTCCTTTTCACTCACAATGTTCCATAGATTTCTTCCATTCCTTTATACATTGCATTTTTTTTTTAATACTACTATCCTTTTTCTATTCATGGTGAGCTTCTTCTAGTCATATTGGAATAGAAGACATAATAGAATATAAACTCTAGACTTCTTCTATTCTAGAAAGAGAATCTACTACAACATTGTCTTTCTTCTTGTAAATTATTTCAAAATCAAACCCTTGCATTTTTGCTACCCATTTTTGTTTCTCTTCCAATGAAAATATTTACTCCAAAATGTACTTTAGGATATCATGGTTTATCTTGACTTAAAGTGTTTACCAATGAGATATCGTTGCCATTTTTTTATTGCACGTAGAATAAATTTCATTTCTTTTTTCATATTCAGACTTTACCAAACCTTTTCCCTTGAATTGTGTGCTTTAAAAATCCAATGGTCCCCCTTCTTGCATAAAAACTACTCTAATTCCTTATCTTGATGCATTACATTCTACTATGATCATTTTACCAAAATTAGGTGTTGCCAATACTAGTGTAAAAGACATGGAATCCTTTGAGAGAGAGAATTCCATAGTAGCCTCATCATTATGCATAAATAATTTTTTTCTTCAATAGAGATGTGAGTGGGCTTGCAATATGTGCACAATTCTTAACAAATTCCCAATATTATCTTGTAAGTCCGAAAAATCCTCTAATATTCTTGATGTTCTTAGGAATATGCCACTTTGTAATAGATTAGATATTTTGAGGGTCCACCTTAACTCCTTCCTTTGAAACAATATGATCCAAATACTCTACTTATTGCTTTCCAAAAGTACATTTGGTTATTTTTAAGTTCAAGAGTGAAAATGTGAAGTTGGGTTACACTTTTTGCCTTTTTTTGAGAAAAAAAATATCATTTTTAGAAGTTCTTCAACTTTCTCGAAGCCAAAACAATTTTTTGATTATAATTTCATTTTACGATAAAAATAAAACTTGTCAGAAATTTTATTAGCTTTCTATTACTTATTTTTTGGAATTTTTTTATTCACATTTGATATGTCAACTTAACAATTGTTTGAGTGTGTGTTATTCAACAATCAAGAGATTCATAATAAGTCATGTTGAGTAGCGCTGATGTATTCTTCGATAACTTGGTGTTTTTGAGAAAAAAAATGTGTTGCAACAATCTAGACAAATTCTACTTCGGTATCGTTATATTTACGAAACCAATTGATGCATATCATAATTACTAGAATTTTGTGAACTGAACCAATATAAAAAAACTGCAAAGTTTGAATATGTTTAGGTCGGCATCAAGTTTCTCAACATATTTGTTATTAGAAAATTAATTAAAATTATTAAATATCTATGGAATTCCATAAAAGTTGTATCTACTGAAAGTCGATTGAATTCTAAAAATGCTAGTCTTGGTTCCAAAAGTTAATTCATAAAATTTGATGGAGCTTAAGCATTCCAAAGTTGAATAAATGTGTTCAGAGCCGAGCTGCAGTGTAGACATTTTAGCTTAGTAGAACTTTGTAGTAGTCCAGTCAAACTTTTATCGACGCACCGTTTTGTTAATTTTAATGACGAAATTTTGATTGCACATTCCATCGACCGGATAAAATTCGATAAAGCCCCTAAAAAAACAAATTTTGCAACTCTACAAATAGCTGAAAACAAAAAAATTATTTTCACACATTTCTTCATTTGGACTAAATTTGCAAAGGAATTTTCTTGGATTTTGAAAGGAAGTTTTTTGGGTTGAATTTTCGAAGGTAATATTTTGGGCTGAATTTTGAAAGGAATTTTGTTGGGCTGATTTTTCAAAGGTAATCTTTTGGGCTGAATTTTCAAAGGACATTTTTTTGGAGTATTTTTTAAAGTGACCTTTTTTTAGAGTAAGTGTTTTGGGTTGAAGTAAATCGTTTGTGATGATTTTTTAAAGTGAGTTTTTGTCTAAATTTTTAAAGTGAGATTTTTTTGTAGGACTTTGAAGGAAATATTTTGAGCTTCATTTTTAAAAGAATATTTTTTGGCATAGTTTTTAAAGTGACTTTTTTTAAAGTAAGTGTTTTGGGTTAAAGTATATATTTCGTAAAAAAAAATTAAGGTGAGTTTTTTTGAAATTAAATCTTTTGTGATGATTTTTTGAAGTGAGTTTTTTTCTAAATTTTGATAGTGAGTTTTTTTTGCACGTTTTTGAAGGAATTTTTTTGAACTTCATACTAAATTATCATGGGAAATCAAAGAAATTTCAAGATAAAATATGATCAAACAAGAAACCTTGAGGCTCGTAGAGAATATGTGAGAGAGTATTACAAAAAAAGGAGAGAATAACACTCAAATATTGAAAGGGAAAATAAACCTGAACTAGAAGTTGAAGCAAGTATGTAAATGTAAATATTATAAATTATATTTAAAATCTAACTAATGTATTGTGAAACTTAATTTTTATTTGATAAACTAATTTGAAAAATATTTTGCAATATAAATAAAGTGAGATATTCCTCATAACATTGATGATGAGGTAGAAAATGTTGAAAGAGAGTGAAATTGATAATGAACCAATGATTCAAGATGTTGAAAATGTTGAAAGAGAGTGAAATTGATAATGAACCAATGATTCAAGATGTTGAAAATGTTGAAAGAAATTCAAGTGAAGAAATTGAGTCACCAGGTAGGTATATATATGTAATGTGTATTATTGAAATTATACATATTTATTAATTTTTCAATTTCATTCAAACACTATTTTTTAATTTAATTATTTATTGAATATCTAAACTCATTTTGTACATTAATTCTCATATGTACAAATGAAATCAATATTGATGATGAGATGTTAGAAAATGTTAACACTGACACATATGGAGAAAAAAAAAGTTGACCATGTTATACTATATCGCGTTAAGCGCATTATTGATATGTTCTTCAAAGATGAAAATGTGGCAGTTCAAGCCCAAATTTTGAGAAGTCTCTTAACATAAAAGAAATTAAAAGAAGCTACAACTCTATTGGGTATTCGAAAATCAACGAAAGATAAAAAAAAAATGAAGGAAAATGTGGTACAAAATATAAATAGTGTTATAAATTCAATTTGAAGATCTAGAAAGAAAAGTGATTTAGATGCACGTAAATCAATACAAATGACAGTGGTTTCATCAAGTACTAAATAAAATCGTTTGATAAAATCTATGGCACAAGCATTAGGGACCTCACGAAAAACATTGCACAAACATCGAAAATTTCGATCGCAAATAGATGTAAATGATGAACTCGCTTGTTGGACAGTTATTTGTAGGCAACCATACAAAGATAGATTCAAAGAAGATGGTAAAAAAAATATATATGAATATTGAATGCAAAATTCACACGTTTCACCAAAAGCAAGGGATGTGATGCGATGAAGAATAACGCGAAATCAGTATGAAAAACATGCAAAACATATCTTGGACACCACTCAGATAGATTTGTTCAATAATTTCATAGAAGAGAATTAATGTCTCAATCAGTGCTTTTGTGCAACAAAAACCATGGTATGTTAAACCTATCACTGTACACAACACTTGTTGTCGTTGCCAGGTGGAATTTCAGTTGTATTATGACAATTCCTTAAGCTTGGTAAAACATTTTGGAAAAATTCACCTCCTCCTTCCATTATCCATGATTTCATATCCCAAATTCTATGTGCAAGAGAATGTCATGAATTATTTTACCAAAAGAAATGTGTTGCTGGTAAAAAACATGATCATTGTGGAAATTTGACTTTATTTCACAACAAATATCCTATTGATATAAATGATTTTCCAACATAAAAGTGAAATGGAAGAGATATGAATACATTCATACATCAATTGGTTCAAGTAGTACTACAAGTGCTAAAATAATTGATTTTCAAGAAGAAGAAATTTTTGTGATAGAGTTTTTGAAAAAGTTTGAGGTAGAAATTTATAAATACACCGAGCATTCCCATATAACTCGATGGCAGGAGTTGCAATTCAAAAAATCCCGTGAATTTTTTCCACCAGGGACCATTTTGTCAATAGTTGGTTTTGCAGAGAATTACACATTTGTTGCACAAAATGAAAAACAAAGTTATCATTCTGACCAAGTCTCTATGCTTTTCCATATTCTATATAGACACGTTGAACAAAATGTTGATCATATAGAAAGCACTAGTGAAAATTGACATGTTATTAAAGAATATCACTTTTATATCAACAATGATTGGACACATGATACACATTTTGTACAACATTGTTTTGATAAGATTTATGACTCATTGGAATGTCGTGGAATAAAATTCAATGACCATTGGATATGGTAAGATGGATGCGCAGGTCAATTCAAATCTTGACGACCATTATTTTTGTTGTGTCGTCTTCATATGAAAACCCGCATTAAACATTGTTGGAATTTCTTTGAGACTGATCATGGAAAATGAGAACATGATGGTGCAGGGGCATGTATAAAATGAGCACTTCAAAGATATCAAATATACCACTCTGTAGACCAACTTGTCTCAGTTGAATAAGTTGTTCAATGGTGCATCGCTACACTAAGCCATTAGACTAACCGATCAAGGGAAGTACGAAGGTACATATACATATATACAAATTAACTTGCATATATATATATATATATATATATATATATATATATATTTAATATATGATCTAATTTTTATTAATTTTATAATTTTAAACATTGTTTATCACAATGATTATCTTTGATCATATATAAATTGTATTTTAAATAGCATATTTATTTTCTTGTTTGAATTTTACATATAGGTTTTTCTGGCATATTAGGGTCCAAGCTGTAGATAGATCGATTGGAAATGATGCCGAAACAATAAAAGAGACTTGAAAATTTCATTCAATTAAAATAAAGGAGTACCAAAATGTGTTTTCATTTGATAAAAAAAATATTCTTTTTTTTGTCATGTTTGCATAGACGACACAAAATCCAATGATGTTTTCAAAAAAAATATGTATATAAAAGATTGACAACATACATAAATAAATACAAAGGGGAAAATGGCAGTTAAAAACTTTGAAGAGATGCAATCAGAGGAGACTATAGTATCATCTGAAGGTAATCGAGTTTCTGATCTTGTTAGAGAAGGTAACATTTCAATTGCTTTCAAATGATAGAGATCTAGAAATAGGTAATAAAATCAAGTACATGTTAATTTAAAAGTTAATTTTTCATGTTAATTATGATCTAAATTATGTACTTGTTTTATTGTGCAGGAGATGTTTTTGTTGTAGTTGCACCCGCTAAAAACGTAGAAAATGTCAAGTATTATTTGATGCGGTGCACTAAACGAAAGATAAAATTATTGGAAGACTATGATGATAACAGGTTTATATATGCCAGAGGGTCTATTATACTGAAAGGTCATTTTTTCCAACAAACTCATCAATTTCAGAATATTGTTTATTTTCAAGGCTATGAACATGATGTCATAATTTGTAAATATAGTCACTTAGTGTGTGCATCACACATAAAGTTGATAGAAGTTCAATCAAAGAAAAAATTAAAAGTTAAGAAATGGAAAATGTCAAAAGATGACCATGAATGGATCATTGAGGATGACATTCCTTTAGAATTTTTTTGATTGAACTGCACAACAATTTCTTCTCCTTGGATTCTTCTTTGATAACTTATAGTTCAAGTACAAATTTTTAGCCTTTATTTTTGTGCATTCTTAAGTTGTACATTCTTAATAATGTATTATGATACTTGAATTTATATGTATATTGTCTGTTATGTACACATGTATTGAGGATTTGATTATATGTATATTGTATTTGCACATGCACACAACACGTAATTTATACATGTACACATACATACATTCTCTGGTATGTTAGTTAAATTTATGTCATTATTGTGAAATGTATGTATCTAGCATATTTGATATAATGCAATTTCAAGTTATGATCGTTTTAGGCAACTAAAGCAAATCATAAGATTCATTCAAATGCAAAATGTGTACCGTGTTTTGTAATTTCCAGTTTTATTATATTAAAAGTTAACTATCAAGTGACATCCATAGTAGCCTTTCTATGTACATTAATGCAAAATGTTGTATACCATATTTTTTAATGCAATTTTAAAATTTTATGATTTTTTTAGACACATCTATGTACACCTAGAATTTTATGATTGTTTTTAGACATCTATATTGATGCAGGCAACCCTGCAAAACCCAGAATCTCTCCCAATGCTATGCATATAAAAATGCATCTCAATAACTGCCAACCAATACTCCAATGTCTGAGCAAATTCACACTTTTTCTACATGCGGAAGCTTCTTTTTAAATCCCTCATTATGGTTATAAAACCATTATCTAAGTGGAAACCATTATATAAGTGGAAACTTACCAAACCCATATCGACTTTACATCTTAACCAAACCCAACATTCATTACAATCCCAATTTAAAAGCTTCATAAAACCATCCTATCTTTATGAATGCCCAAATGCCAAAATTCAACTTTGGTTCCGTTACTTATGTGCGCCCTTGCCTTTTTTAAACAAAATTGACATGGTTTTAATCAAATCAACTCTTCACGGCAAACATTACCATTCTAAGTAACATTTGGCCCCAAATTACTAGTCTTTCGATCCTTGCAACGTACCCATTCCAGTCAACACAATACTAGATATGGCTACGGGTTTTAATGCATGTTTGGTAGTAAAATGTGGCTTACCTCCATGTAAGGTCCACTGGAAAACATGACTGCGCGCTTTTATTTAGTTTGCAATGCCCTTCAATTCGACCATGCGTACTTTCTCTCATCCAACCAATAACGCAGGACCTCAACACTTGTTCACTTTAGGATTCCATCCTTAAAACACGAAGCTGCATCGATTTTTACTTCTGCAAAGGTAATTCATGATCAGATGATTCTCAGCGCCCTCAATTCGAACCTCTGCAATTGCTGTGGAATTGCAATTTCTATACACAGTCTTAAATGCCCAGCGTTCGATCTTTAATTCATTCATACAAATTTTTCAGTGCTAAGACAGTAAAGATCGACCCCTCATCAATTTCATTATAGAAAAAAAACATGGGAATCGATTCACAATTAGATCATCCGCTTCAACCATTCTGCAAATAATTACCGTTCTTCTGCTTCAATGCATCCTCATCGGCCTCTGCACAACATGCTGTCACAATTCGCCACGTTGTTCATTTAAACTCCTTTACTTGCTACTGGAACCCAACAATTAAAATCGTTTTTAATTGAATTCCAAATAAAATAAACAGAGTTTAAAAACGAAAGTCCTACGCCTTCTCTCACGTCTGCAAACTTTTGTTTGATTCCGGATTGACCAGAATTAACCCCTTTATGCGTCTTCGATTCATTGCTTCTAATTTGTTCGCCCTCCACTGTTGGTTAATCCATAGATTTCACTATGAACCTTTAACTCACAACCCTGCTATCACACAGTTTTATGGAGACATCGACATTATGGAAACACAGTTTAATCATTAAAAGAAGACTCCCAAAACTCGAAGTAAGTCGCCCAACTATCTACAGCTAAAAGCCGCTCTCTTCATTGTTTGATTTCTGCGCCAAACAGGAGGTTACAAACTTAAACACATCTACGTGTCAATTGTCCCATTTCAGAACTTAGCTCTTTAACCAGATTTAAAATGCTGTGAAATGTGAATCGATCTCTCTCTTCCATCAAACGTTTATCAATTGAGCATTACGCCCTCAATTTAGTTCCACGCTGCCCATACAACACAATTCAACATTAAAATCAACTCTCTCATTCAATTATCAATTGCAATGTCGATATTTAGTGATATATATTCCTTCAACTGTATGAAGATTTAATTCAACTCAAAGCATGAATAGATATTAAATTAAAATTGATTCTCTCCTCATAAATTCAAGCATTCTTTGAACAGAACTTAACCAAGCGCATATATAATTCTCATAGAAATCCCAAACAATTCCTCATGGATATAACCAAATCTAATCAATTACAAAAATCCTCTGCATCCATGGCCAGATTTTCAATCAATGGCCCTTTTTACAAAAGCCCGTAGGCTTGCAAACTTGCTGTCCAAACCTCACTATCTATTTACTCTATTTTCCCCTCTCTGATCTATTTTGCCTTTGAGGCATATTAATTTATACAAATTTAATTGAACCAATTTAGGTTCAAATCCTCTTAATCACTCAACAAACCCTCAAATATCTCAACAAATCCTATAATCTAGATTTATCCCTAAAATCTTGCAACTAAAATCTAACTTAGGCTCATAATTAATTCTAAAATATCTCAAGTCTAATTTCTCTCATGTTTTCCAGTTGTTTGGAAACATTTACAAATTCTCACATATAATTAATTAAAAAAATAATTTAATCACTCAAAATCTCACTAATATTTACATAATTTAATATTTTCTCAAAAACATGAGACCCCTTAGTTTAAATAAAATACAAGGTATTTTCTCGAGCTAATGCTCCTGCATCATATATGTATTGTATATTAACATTATAAGAATGATTTCAAATGAAAATTTTCTTTCATTGCTAGATATTCATGAACTTAAATATATGTATTTAACCTTTAAAAGCATCAAACCACACTCACACCACACAAATTGTACATGGTCATGTTTTATAACTTATATGTTTATGCACATGTTCATTTACAACTTTATATTAAAAGTTAACTATCACCTTTATTAGACATTTACACATAATTATATAACATTCATACATGTTCAAATGCATAACATGTTCCACATGTATTTTGTAATTTGTAATTTCAATCTAGATTAATTTTAAATAACAAGTAACAAAACAACAAGTTTTAAAAATAAAACACAATCTAAGATCATCTAAGTTAACATTATAACAACATGTGATCACATGCAAAATGTAACAACTAAATGAAAATGTTCTTCGATCGTTGTTACATATTCATGAACTTAAATATGTAAAACCATCTATGATTGTTTTAAATGACACACAATCATGCAAAATGTACCTAAATATCACCTTTAATAGACATCCTAATTATATAACATTCACACATGTTCAAATGCATAACATGTACCACATGTGTTTTGTAATTTTCAATTTCAATCTAGATTCATTTTAAATAAAAAGAGAGAAAACAACTTGAGTTAAAAAAAAAACATAATCTAAGATCATCTAAGTTAACATTATAACAGCATGTGATCATGTATGTAAAATGTAACAACTAAATGCAAATTTACTTCAATCATTCTTACATATTCATGAACTTAAATATGTAAAACCATTTATGATTGTTTTAAATGACACATGATCATACAAAATGCACCTAAATATCACCTTTAATAGACATACTAATTATATAACATTCATACATGTTCAAATGCATAACATGTGTTTTGTAATTTGCAATTTCAATCTAGATTCATTTTAAATAACAAATGACAAAAAAACTTGAGTTTTAAAAAGAAAACACAATATAAGATTGAATCTAAGTTAACATTATAACAACATGTGATCATGTATGCAAAATGTAACAACTAAATGAAAATGTACTTCAATCATTGTTACATATTCATGAACTTAAATATGTAAAACCATCTATGATTGTTTTAGATGACACATGATCATGCAAAATGTACCTAAATATCACCTTTAATAGAAATCCTAATTATATAACATTAATACATGTTCAAATCAATAACGTGTGTTACACAGTAATTTGTCACCGTCCCTACCATTCCCCGTCCCGCACAATGGAGGACCCATTTTGTGACCTGTGAACATTGTCATGCCTTGAAATCATCATCAATGCATTCCTCTAAACATGAGCTTCAATTTCCCTAAAGACATCTCCTTGCAAAAATCATGAAAACATCTCCTTTTGCATTGGCGCGGGCAGACAGTTCATCACTGGTGCCAATGAGGAAAATCCTACAAACAGGCCACGCCAACTGGCACTCTTTCCCAGAGTCGTAGTCGCGCTAGCCAATTTAAGGAGTGTTTTTTAAATAAGAGAAGAGGAATTTTTGTTTCAACAAACTCAGAAACTGCTATCTATCTTGAGTTGGGAGGTTTGGCTGTGGGAGTTCCATGGAAGGAAAGTGGTTTGCCACCTCCCATGGAACCTTCCTTGTTGATAGGGCCAATCCCACAATAATAGGGATCCCAGCTCCCTCCTTTCCCATCTATAAAAGCCTGCTCAATTCCATAGCAAGCTAGTCTTGAAGTGCCTAAGCTTTGAATCTCCAAATTCCCAAGAGCCTTTGTGCTGTAAGAGCCCTCTTTCTTCCCTTAAGGCCGACTCAAGTAAGGAGACTATCGTCGAGAGACTCTAGAGAGGTTTGCCCTTTCCCTGGCGAGCTTTGCAAGACGTGAACGACTGAAGACCCATCCGAAGGAGACCGCGACGTCAGAACATTGGTTGTACTCTCTTTCAATTGTTATTTAATGAATGATTATGGTTATGGTTCCACTCTGTTTTCACTTATGTTAATAACGAGTTATATCCTTTCTGACTGATATATAGTTGCGTATTCTGGATTTTATGCTTGTATTCGTGTTGTTTCTTGCGTATGCAGGTGTCCATCCGCGGAGATCGTGGGAGGATCGTGATCTGCCGAGGCTGAGGAATGGGAACGCTCTCTTCTACGGATCATAGCATTGGATTCCAGGTAGGCCTCCATCTTTGGCCTTTTATTCGTAACTAGGAACTTGCGCTGTAACATTTGATGATTGTTGCTAGACCCCTGCTAGGCTAGTAGGGATCGCCTCTATCCGCAGAGGGGATTTACCTCCTCAATAATTTGGCGACTCCACTGGGGATCGTCTAGATTTCACTGTCTCGTTTAGATTGTCTCGTTTTGATTATTTTATGATTTTCCTTGCTTGGTTAGCCTTATGGGTTGGGTCTTTTGCTGTTTTTTGTTTTTTGGTTTGCTTAGTTTACATTGATATGCTTCTGGAGTAGTTATTTTTTGTTTTTGGCTAAGAAACTCGACTGGCGCGCTTTTTAGCCCGACAGTCGCTCCAATTGGCGCATGTTGCTTTTGTATAGCCCGCGCCAATTGCTTTCTGGTGCCAGTTGAAGCCTTACAGTCGCGCCACTCCTGTAGGGTTTTTGAGTTTGCTCAGTTTTGAGCTCTCTAGGTCTGGTCAGTGCTTTTCTTCTTGATTTTTCGACTACTTGAGTGTGTTGGGGTCTTGTTTGACTAAGAATTTTCCCTCATCCCTTGGTTGTTTGCTTTTATCTATCGATTTCACGTTTTAAGCCCTAGGGCATCTAGTGGCTTTGTGTATCGAGCCCTCCTTGGGAGTTTTGGTGTTTCGTTTATCCAGTCAGATCTCTGATTGCTCCTTTGCATTCTTTTAGTAGTTGTTCACTGTTTTGTTGCGATTTTTGGGTGATTGCTTGTTTCTTCATTCAAATTTAGTTTGGTCTTGCTTTGGGCCTAGATCACACGGTCCATTGGAGCCTTTGAGTCTTTTTCTTGGTTTTGAGAGACTTTGGTCGATTTGGGATCTGATTGCTTGTGTCATTGAGTGAAATTTGTTCGTTTTGCTCTCTCAATATCGTTTCTCAAGTTGTTCCATTTATTTTCAGTTTTTTAGGTGTATCTAGCTATCAAACATTGAAAATTAAAAAAAAAAAAATCTCTTTTGCTTTTGGTTAATTAGTGCAAATTGAAATTTTTCGATTTTACTAGTAATTAGTGATTGGAATGGAAAATTTTCGATTTCATTAGTTGCATTAGAGATCTCATTGTTTGTCTTCCGATCATTTTATTTGTGTAAAGACTTTCAACTCTTATGTAGCTAGTTTTCATCGAACGAAATGGTCTACTGTGGCATGTAGCTTTGCATTTAGGAGTCTTTGAAACAATACATTCGTTAGGGCCTGAAAATTGAAACCTAATTGAAGATCAACTTTAAAATCTATTCAATTAACCTAAGGCAACATTGAAATATAATGAAACATATTTAGAGGTCTAGGCTAGAGACGTGTTCCGGCGTCTTTAAACCTAACAGCTGTCGTTCGCCTTTTGGCTTTAGACAGCGCTAGTATAGACTTGTGCTCCCCATACCATCGCGTATATAAAGGGAGACCCCTCTAGGTTTTCAATCCTTTATCCACAGGAAGCCGAGTCTGCCGCCCTATACCCGTGATACACCGAACATAGCATTCGGGGAGATTGCCTGCATGTACGGATATTCCTTGGTTGATTTCTTCTTCATTATTAAAACCAAGGTGTATATTGCAGTTCACGGTTATTTGGTACACCCTTTGTGCCTATTATTCCTGAGTAGTCATTTGGTCTTTTTTGACTCCCTAAATTTACAAAGACCGTCAAGCGCTTGTCCTTTCACGCTTGTGTCAAACCTGAAAGAGATAGAGTCATCTTTTATCGTTTCTCGACTCTTAAAACATGAAACGGTGAAGTTTATTATTTTTCAATGTGGTAAAAATTAATCACCCACGATTATACGCCCTGTTAGATATTGCTTTTTGACCACTTGATCGTGTGTCTTGACTCTTTTTCAGCTCGTGTGTGTGTTTGCTTCTTTTTCTCTGGTTGTTTGCCACAGTGGCGGAACCTTCGGTTTCGTCTACTGGTAGTCCTTACACGGACAATTCTTCAGAGGCTTCCCAATCCTCTGCTGAACCGCAGCAGCCTATTGTTTCCGAGTTTCCTGACGGGGGACCGGTTCTTGTTGAGCAACCCTTTGGAGGACCAGTTGAGTTCAATTGGCCCTTTTCAGACCCTGTGTCTGAATTGAGATTAGGAGCTGATTTCATTTCTCTTACATCGGGTTCGCCTTTTGTTGTTGCTGTATTTCCTCCTAGTCCTTGCCGCCTCTTACGATATTTAACGGTAGGATCAACCATGAGTGATTCTTGTGAGGAAATCCCAACGTCTGGTGAAGATTATCAGCTCTTCCCACGAATATTGTTTTAGGGAGACAACTCTGGGCTGGCTGACATGTCAACAGCCAGTCCTTCTTTACCACAGGGATACAGATCTCTGGGTCAGATCATTTCTGCCGCAGCCTCTATGGGAGTGTCATCTCCTGCTTCGAGGCCAACTGCTACTACACCCGGGGTGTCTCCTCAGACGCCCGTTACTTCTGTTCCCGTCCGGCCCACTGTCTGTGTGGCCGCCTCTTCTCCTGTTGTCACGGCATCCGCTGCGAGGGCTGTGCCAACTCCTGAAGATGTTTATCTAGTGACTGCTATAGCAGAGAATATTTCTCTGGAGGAGTATCGGTTGTCTTTGCAACAGCCGAACACCGAGGTTGGACCGTCCTCCCAAGATCCTAACCGCTCTTACTTTTCGCACTATGCATAGGATGGTACTCCCGTGTATGCTTTCCCAGGTCAGTATGATGAGCACAGGGAGATTTTACGTCTACCCGCTCCTGAGGCTTATCTCTATGCTCAAGGTTTACCTTATAACCAGGCTTATAACCCACAAGGACAACCTTTCCAAGGCCAACCTGCGGGCCAACTTGGCTATCTTTATGATCCACAGGGGTAGCCCATTCAAGGCTATCCTATCGGCCAACAAGGGCCATCGTACGGTCCGCAAGGACAATATTATAGCCCTTTCGGTCAACCTGTTCAGCCTCAGCCGGGGTATCAAATGGGACCGGTCTATGGTCCTGGGGGCAAATCCATCCTTCTTTACCGATGCAACCGCAGTATCCTGTTGTTTCTAACGTTGCATATCAGCCGAGACCATCTTATGGTTCCGCTTCAGGTCAAATCGGTTTCCAGCAACCACCTGGTCCTGTTCCACCACCAGGTCAACCGACCCATCTGGTACAACCCGGTGTCCCGCCTCCAGGCCAACCGGCCCATTCGGTACAACCTGGGGCTCACTTATAGCCAGGTCAACCTGTGCAACCGGCGTCGCCTGTCTATCCGGGTCAACCTGGTCATTCAGGTCAGCCCTCTCACCCGGGTCAACATGTTCACTCAGGTCAGCCCTCTCAGTCGGGTCAACCTATTCACTCAGGGCAGCCCGCTCATTCCATCAACCCTGCTCAGCAGCCGACTCATTCCATGCCGTAGCCAAATCAACAGCTGCGCCCTACTTATCAAGCTCCGCAGGGTTCCACTTTTCAGCAACCTACTCATCCTCAGGGTGGTTATTATCCTCATGGTCAATCTCAACCCAATTAAAACCACCCCAGAGGCTCTCAGTATTATCCTCCTCCACCCAGTTTTACCTACACTCAGCAGCCAAATCCAAACGCTGCTTACACCAGGCCGACATATAATCAAGGTCCGTACCCTGGTTATCAGGCCCCACACTCTGGTTACCAGCATCCAAATCAGTCTGGTTATATGACCTACACCCCCTGCAGTCAGAATCCTGCGGGACAGAACCCATGGGGGCAAGGATATTCACAACCATTGTGGAGTACAAGTAACGGTTCTCATCCTGGGTCTGGCATGCCGGTCAATCCGCCATTGCTGTTCCTGGCCACCTTGGAGTTGCCGGATGTTTCAAAGTTGACCAATTATCCGATTTTACATAATCCATATTGGCCTCCGGTCCCCACCGAGATACCAGGTGATTGCCCCAAGTTTGAGGGAAAAGATGGAGAGGACCCCCAGGCATATGTGATGATGTATCATCTTTGGTGTTCGTCTAACTCTTGGGTCGACGATTTGATTCACCTGCGCCTCTTCCAGCGTACTATAACTGGAGCTGCTGCTAAGTGGTACATAGAGTTATCCCGCGACATTTTCCAAGATTTCAATTATTTAGCCATGGCTTTCCTCACGCACTTCCAGTTACCGGTTCGTTATGAAGCCGGGACGCACCTCCTGACTTCTCTGAAGTAGGACAAAGCCACTCACATCTCTGATCACATTCATGAGTGGCGGCGCCGTCGTAGACTGATCAAGTTTCACATACCTGATCAGATACTGACTCACTGGTTCACCACCTCCTTTGTGAATAAAATCGCTCAGGATATTGCAATGGGAGCGTGTGTGACGGAGGAACAGGCCATTGCGCGCGCCCAATATCTGGATCTTGTATATTCTCAGTCCGGCACGCTTTATGATATCTTGCCTGATGCCCCGCGGTCTGGGACCTCTAAAAGGCTCCGCCTACCCCTGCGGTGGATGGTTTCATTGGTTCTGTCTCTCAGAATTCGAAGAAATCTTCGAATGGGAAGCAGAAGTCTAATTCTTCCAACAATGCTCCTGCTAATCCCGCCCCCTCCGATTCTGGTAAAACCGCGGAAGTGAATGCTGTTCAGACCAATCCTACAGAGAAAACTTCCAAGGGGAAAAAGAAGGGCAAAGGCAAATCTAAATCTGATGCCCCAAAGCCAGAATCTAAATCTCGTACTGAGGATGGCTCTCAGCGTAAACCGAAGTACCCTTGCCTCATTTGTGAAGGGGACCATTATACTAAGGATTGTCCATGACGATCCGAGGTTATTCAACTTCTTAAAGGCCCTAAAGGGACTCCGGCTGTTTTAAAAGAGCCATTTCCATCTCAGCAGACCCAGATGGTCGAACAGCCGTCACCATCTGCACCGTTTGGGTCTCAGGTTTTCATTATGAAGAGTGTTGCACCTATCTCTGTCGCTACGCAATTGAAGGATTACAACGAATCGCGGCAGGCACCCGGGAAGGCAGTTGCGGATGGGCCGCCTCCCCCACCTGTCTCTAGTCCGTTGGAAATCGAGAAGCCTACTCCTGAACCCATTGTGAAACCACCTTCTAAAGGTGTCCTTCGAATATCTTCTTATAATCCGAATGCTCGTGCCGCTCAACATTACAGCATTGTTGAGGATTTGGCATAGGCGCCGTCTGCCATGTCTGCGCTAGAAGTTCTTCAAAGTTGTACTTCGCAACAGAAGGCTTTACTTTCTGCGATCGGGGGCATTGATCCCGCCGACTCGAGTCTTCTCACCTTCGATTTAGAGAATTTCACTCCCCAGCTTCCACATCAAATCGCTCTTATTATTCAAGTCGGGATTAACGGTCTGAATATTCATAGGGCCGTCGTGGATGAAGGTGCATCTACCTGCGTTATGTCCTCCGCTTGCTGGAAGGCCATCGGCTCTCCAGCCCTTTTGTCATCCCCCAATGCCCTTGAGGCATTTGATGGTCGGGAATCTAAACCCCTGGGTTTTCTCGAGAGTCTAGCGATCACATTACAGTGAAAAACTGTCAACGTAGAAGTGGAAGTGGTTGACGCTAAACTCAACTACAATATACTTCTTGGCCGCAGCTGGACCCATGCCATGCTCTGCGTGCCATCCACCGTCTTTCGATTCATTAAGTTCCCTCACGAGGGCAATATTGTCACGGTGGATCAGTTGTCATTTTTCACCTCTACCTCTGAGAACAACGTGCCATACGTGGATCAAATTCCGAATCCCCCGGACAGTGTGGGACCTGGTCTCTTCAAAGACCCGGTCCTCATGGGTATTTTTCTCGCACCGCCACCGCACACCGCTCAAGTCAACATGATGTCCAGGTCTGATGACCCCTGGCTTATTCCTATGCCTGAGTAGGTGTTTGAGTTTGGAGAATCAATGCCCTTGACGCCAGTAGAGATCAGCTACTGTGAAATTGTTGCCGCATTTGATCCTCCACCTCCTCAGCATGCTCCGTTGAGCATGGATCTCGACGTCTACTCTCAATACCCCTAGCTTGGTCAGGTTGATTCACCTGATCCTCTCAAAGAGACTTTTCCTTCAGATGAGGCTATCATTGAAACTATGTCTCTTGAGGAGCTGCCTTGGGGTGATGGACATCATCGCTCCTCTTTTATGCCTAGCTTGGGGGCAATGACTGACTGTCTGGAGCGTTATGCTACTCAGGTTCCTACCCCTCCTCTTCAAACGCCCATTTTGACGCACGAGGTTTTTTCGGAGGGTAACCTGAGTAACATTACTCAGACTATCCCGATCAACATCTCCGTTAAACCGGGGATCGTTGAGAATATTCATGTGGGTGTGACTTGTTATCCCGATGAGATTCAAGTCTATACTGAGCTTTTCAAAGAATTCAGAGATGTTTTCGCGTGGTCCTACGAGGAAATGCCGGGGATTGATCCCAGTATCGTAGTGCACGAGATTCCAACCTATCCAGGTGCGAAACCCGTGCGCCAACGCTTACGCCCCATGCATCCTCGAAAAGCCGCTGCCATCAAGGCAGAAGTTGAAAAACTTCTGAACGCGGGTTTTATTTATCCCATCCCCCTCACAGAATGGGTGTCTAACATTGTCCCTGTCGATAAAAAGCAGGGTACGATTAGAGTCTGTGTTGATTATCGTGACATTAATCGCGCCTGTCCAAAGGATAATTATCCCACTCCGTTTATAGACCAGATTATCAACGAATGTGCCGGGAGTGAGATCTATTCCTTAATGGACGGTTTCTCAGGATATAATCAAATCAATATTGCACCTGAGGATCAACACAAGACCACATTCATTTTTCCATGGGGTACTTTCGCGTATAAAAATCTCCCGTTCGGCTTGAAGAACGCTGGAGCCACTTTTCAGCGTGCGATGTCCTATGCTTTTCATGACATTCGCCATATCGTTCAGCCTTATCTGGACGACTTGCCAGCCCATTCGGGTAAGCAAGAGGACCATCCTGAGCATCTCCGCCAGATCTTTCTTCGTTGCAGGCGCTACAATATCAGGCTCAATCCTCATAAATGCGTCTTCTGCGTTGATTTTGGCCGTCTTTTAGGATTCATAGTCTCGAAAGACGGAATTCGCCTTGACCCTTTAAAGGTCGAGGCCATCATAAATCTCCCATCACCCTCCTCCCTGTATCAGTTACAAAGTCTGCAAGGGAAAGCGAACTTTCTTCGGCGCTTTATCCCGAATTATGCCGAGGTGGCCAAAGGATTCACTCGTTTATTAAAGCAGAACGTTCCCTTTCATTGGGACGAAATTGCTCAGGAATCCTTTGAGAAGCTGAAGACGTTGCTTGTCAATGCTCCGTTGCTTCGTCCTCCGGACTACCACCGCGACTTCACTTTATATCTAGCTGCCGCATTTAGCACCATAGCCATGGTCTTGGTGCAGGATGACGATGACGGTGATGAACATGTTGTTTATTACATGTCACGGAACCTTCTCGATCCAGAAACGCGTTATGCTCATGTCGAGAAGTTGGCATTAGTAGCAGTACACGTTGTACAATGCTTTCGCCATTACATCCTTTTGCGTACGATAACAGTGGTTTCAGACTGCAACCCTATGACGTATATTCTTTCTAGACAGTTACTGGGGGGCAAGTACTCCAAATGGATTGTGATCCTATAGGATTTTGACTTAGAGTTCACTACTGCTAAGTCAACTAAATCACTGGTCTTCGCGGATTTGATATGTTCTCTCCCTACAGACTCTGCTCCCTCACACTCTGAAGACCATATACCGGACGAAATTCTTTTCCTCATCAGTACTCGTGACCCTTGGTACGGTGACATAATAGTGTATCTTTATACCTTGACGTTTCGGTCTGAGTTGGATAAAGCTGCCCATCGTCGGATTCGGCACCAGTCCCAGCCCTACCGTATAGTAGGAGATACCTTATACCGCATTGGAGTAGATTCGGTGCTCCGGCGATGCCTAACCTTGGAAGAGGCTGAAAAGGTCTTAAATGACTGCCACAGTGGTGCCTGTGGTGGACATATGTCTGGGTATGCTACTGCCCAGAAGATTCTGCGATCAGATTATTTCTGGCCTTCTATATTCAAAGACTGTATCATGGCAGTCCGTAAATGTCATGTGTGCCAGATATTTCAGCACAAGATGCGCGCGCCACCTCTACCCTTGCATCCTATTATTACCGTCGGCCCTTTTGCAAAATGGGGCGTGGATTTTATGACGTGTAACCCTCACTTGGCTGGGGGGCATGTGTATATAATTGTTGCCGTCGACTACTTCACTAAGTGGGCCGAGGCGATGCCTACACTAGCTGCTGACAGGAAAACGACTGCTCAATTTATATTCAACCACGTTATTGCACGGTTCGGGGTTCCTCAAGCCATCGTCACTGATCACGGTACTCATTTCCGAGATTATATGATGGCGGAGCTGACTTCAAAGTTGGGCTTGCGTCACGACAACTCAACACCATATTACCCTCAGGCGAATGGTCAGGTTGAAGCAGTGAACAAGGTTTTGGTCACTATGCTTCAGCAAACAGTTGGTATTCACAAATCCAATTGGCATCTCCAACTGTTCTCAGCTCTCTGGGCACACCGAACATCTGCAAAGAGTGCAACTGGGTTCACACCATTTCAATTGGTGTATGGTCTGGAAGCAACTCTTCCGGTTGAATGCGAGATTCCTTCGTTGAAATTAGCTGTGGAACTTCTACCTAACACTTCTGCTGAGGAAGAACATCTTCTGTATCTGGAACGGTTAGATGAAACCCGTCGTCTGGCTACTTTGGTTATCGAAGCACAAAAGAAGAGAGTCAAAACTCATTTTGATCAATTTGTTTCTCCTCGTTCCTTTATCGAAGGAGACCTCGTCCTCCTATACGATCAAGCACATGACAAGCTTGGAGCCAGTAAGTTCCAGCCGATGTGGCATGGGACCTATATAGTAAAACGCGTTTTGAAAAATGGGGCCTACGAGCTTATAGATTATGAAGGAGTTCCGCTGGCGCAGCCCAGAAATGGGTTGTACCTCAAAAAGTACTATGCCTGAAGTGATTTCTTGGTGTGGTGTGTGTACATAGGTGTGTGATTTTCATTTGTGTGCATGTATAGTGTGGTGTGCCTTGTAAACATCTTTCTGCTGATCGGGTCTTCCTGGTTGTGCAGATGTCTATTCATCCATTTGTTGGTTTTGCGGATGGTGCCTCCCGCAGTACCAGGAATCTGTCTTCAGTAGCCTGGGTAATCTATGATCCTGCTGGTGAGTTGGTCAACCTGCAAGGAGTGTGTCTAGGACGTACTACGAACAACATCGCGGAATATAGTGTTGTGTTAGAATTATTAACCGAGGCAGTAAACCTTGGTATCCGTGAATTGCTCGTGTATCTAGATTCGCAACTTGTAGTGTTACAGCTGAACGGACACTATTCGGTAAGAAACCCGTCCATTTTATGTCTGTATCTGCGTATTCGATTACTGGAAAGGAATTTTGACTACATTACATATCATCATATACCCAGGCATTTGAATACATTAACAGATGCGGTAGAAAATTTGGTATTAGACAGACATTTGCGCAATTTGTAAATCATCATCACATGTAAAGAAAGATCCATCCAGAAATAGATATGCATATATATATATAGATATCGAAATGTTTACATAGAGTGTGTCACATAAAGTCAAAATATACATAATCGTCTTAAGTACATCCGGAGACGATATGTCTCTCAAAAATAGGTGTGGTATAATCCCTAAGAGCTAATCCACATGGTGCTCATGATAGCATGTAACTGCACGCACTAAGCATCTCAGGATTCGGTGGATCCGACTTGGAACTCCCACCGTATGACGTTGGTACGCCATCGGTACATCCGCCAGTCGAGCATAGTCCGAGATCCCTCGGGCAATGCCCTCGAGATTCTGGATCAACTCCTCTCCTCTGGTGCCCTCTCCCTGAGGATCAGGGGCGAGCTGAGTCCTCCGTGAGATTGGAGACATCCCAGCTGGTCTCTTAGGTCCCACATCTGCATCCATATATAAAATGTGTTAGG
The DNA here is from genome assembly GCA_034641835.2 of Pinus albicaulis. Classification (NCBI taxonomy): domain Eukaryota; kingdom Viridiplantae; phylum Streptophyta; class Pinopsida; order Pinales; family Pinaceae; genus Pinus; species Pinus albicaulis. Next base: position 2,908,020 of record CM076570.1, on the reverse strand, counting down.
ACGAATGTGTATTAACAAAAAAAACATAAAACATAAAACATAAAAAACATGAGGTCTTACCCAACTCCTTGTCCCAGTCATCTCCTTCTGGCAGTGGGAAATCTGGGTCTCTGGTGAAGTCAGTTCCTGCATATGGCCAGTCTTCCACAACAATCAACTGGCGCCGTAACCACCTAAAGAACTCCGGCCTCCAGGACATCTGTTGGCCGCCTCTAGCTCTGGGCATTAGTGCTGCCCAGCGAGCCATTCTTGGCTCGCGTGGTATCGGATCTGCTACTATGGTCCCTTGGCCCTGGAATATTGGTAAGCGTTCCAGAATGAACGATACCAGGATGGAACCATAGCCAAATTGTTTCAGTTTAGCGTGTTTGCATTTTGTGAGCTGCCTTTTCATGTTTATTGTTACTGCTGTTGCCCAGTCGAACAGTAAGGGACTCATGCATTCTGAGGCCAGCAGGAGTTGGGCCTTTGTGGCCTCGTGCGGTGCCTGCGACCCTGCAACTCGCGTGATGGTATGTAGGACAACTCTCAATGCCAGATCGGGGATAGTGTGGATATCCACCTTTTTGCTCCCTGATCCCATTTGTGCTCCTTGGCACACTCGTGCCATCACTTCTTCCATATTCTCGCCAGATGGTCTACTTCGAGTCAAGACGAGAATCGAACCTCTGCGAGACAATCCGGTGATAAAATACACATCAGAAACCTCCAGCTCCAATACCTGATCTCGCAACTTGAACACTTGTTCATGTTCATCCCAAATACTGATCAAATACTGGAGGAGCTCAGGCTGAGCTCGTAGACAGGGTGTAAGGAAGAACTTCTTTAGCCCACAGTTTCTGAGGGCATTCATGCAAGCCTCACTTTCTATGGCCTGTTCATCCTCTTCTCCATGCTCTCGTTCTTTCCATTCAATCACCATTTTTCTTGATTTCCTGCATCCACATGGTCATAAACCCTTGATTAGATCTCTGGTAGGCTTCAAATTTCATTCAAATTGATTAAAATCTTGAATTTTTAGGCGGAATTTTAGGTTCGGCTGCTGGCACCACTGTTTTGTGAACAGTCGCGCCACATGGTACGAGCCCTTTGTATAAAAGTGCCCATTGGCGCGGGTCCGTGCCCGATACCTGCGCTAATGAGCGTGGCCCTAAAATTTCAAAGAGTGGCCACAGAGGGTTGATACATAAGGAAAAGCTATTGAAAAATGGATTGAAATGAAGAATAGGGAAACGCCTCTTACCTGTAGCAGACGAGGATCTGAATAGTAAACCGGATCTGTCACAATCACCGTCAGAAGTTTGCACTCCAAATGGACCACTGCTGCTTTTTACCAAGGTGAATAGTAAATGTAATTTTATTTTTACCATTTTGGCATATTTATAACTTTTTGACATAAAATGAGTTTTAAAAAGTTATTTTTATCAAATATTTTAATATGTTATGTCAAAAATGGGTTTTACGCTTCCTTGGTATGTGCAGCAGCAGGTTTTTGCGACTTTAACGATGGAAACGAGTTGTATTTTATACTTTTTCGGACTCGGTAAATACACGAAAAAGTCACTTTGGAGTCATCTTTCAGCTCTTTTCTGACTCTCTAAACATGAAAAGATTACCGAGGCCCTTGTCGTTTCGATCTCGTTAAAGTGGACACGAATCGACATCTACCCAGTATACGTTTACCCCTTTTTCGGGCTGGGATGGATTATTTACGAAAAAGGAATACCCTAGCCTATCGCGACTAGGAGGTTTTCTCGGATATTATTTTCTACCTTTTCGGGTCCGGGGAACTATCTACGAAAAGGGACCGCTGGAGTTTACTTTTCTGCTGTCTTTTCAAACTCTCTAAATATGAAAAGACGCCGAGTTCTTCCTTTGTCAGACTCATTAAACGCTTATGACATTGGATTCAGTCGAAATGACGTTATTCGAGTCGCTCCTTCCTAGGGCTCGTTAACTGTACTAGGATGGATTCGCCCGAAGGGCAGACTAATATCACAAGCATATGCTATCCCCTTCAAGCTTGTTATCAAAGATAATTGGGGTACTCGCCATAAATGGTGGGGGAAAATGGAACCAGCATCATCTTCGTGTCGGTAGTATGTCGCTCTTGAACATGGCACTTGTCTGCATTCGTGTCGGGTTGGGGACATCTCATCTCGTTCTTCACTTTGCCTCCGTGGGTTTGGATAATCCCTTTTGACCTCTCATCTGCTCATTGCCTCGTCACCATGACCTCTGATCCGTTGATGTCAAATACTGCCAAATCCACTGTCGTGCCATTTATATGTTCAAGAGAAGTTGGCCTCTGCAAATATCAACCTTCCTCTGATTCTCATACGATCTTGATTCACAACAAAAACATCATGTTCCTCTGTCTCGTGTCGATGATGTGGGAAACATTATGGCCCACCTTCGATCAAGGTCACTTCCTGTCGACTTCAACTCATTATCCAGGAAGTTGATCTAGAGACTCCTTTATGGTACCTTGGAGCCTGCATGCCTCAATGGTAGGTTCGTCGCATTCGACGTGGGGTTTTCATCATTGGCCTCTGATCGAGTGATTCTACGGGTGTTCGACGCCAGCTCATTGATTCACACACCGTAGATTGTACCTGTAGTACCTTGAGGGCCATTGTCATTATTGGTGGTCCCTCTCGCGTATGTTAGCAGCTCTCATCATTGGCTGGTAATCAGACGATGTTCTTGCATGTTCGACTTCAGCTCACATATTCACATGTTTGAACTTGTACTTTATTTGGGTCGAGATGGAGTGCAAGACCCTGGATTGTGTCTGTTGTAATCCTAAAACCCCGCACCAAAACTGAAACTTCCCGATGCAGTTTTAAGAAACCACACCGATGCGCCTATAAAACCCGCGCACTGGAACACGGTTAAATAAAAAAAAAAAGATCGGTCAAAAATCCGCATTTTTCACTTTTCAGTGCTCCAGAGCTCTCAAGCACTAGTGAAAATTTACCTTGTGTGAGGTGCCCTGCCATCGGTGCTCCCATTGCACACACTGCTGTTGTCGATTACCCACCATCTCCATTTCAAATTTTGCAAAACGGTGGACAAATCTAGTTTTGTAAATTCTATAGCCAATATGCCTCCTCGACGACCAAATGTATAGGTATTTTCATTTTTTTTCCATAATTAAACCTTTTAGCAGATTAGTTTTCTAAAATAGCTAAAAAATCACCATATTAAATTTTTTATTTTCCTGCATGGTGTGCTCGAGCTGTTTGGCTCGCATCGATCGCGGTGCTGCCTGTAAATTTATACGACACACCACGACTGGTACTAATGGTATCCGCACTGGTTCCAGGGCGGTACTGAACGACACACCGTGATTTTTTAAAATTAAAAAAATGGCGGTGCGGTCGGTTACCCGACTGCACCATTGACCATGTCGAATTGTGGGAATGCGGTGCGTTGATGGAAATATCTACCCCGGGGCAAGTAATTTTGTCAGTGCATTGCCCCCATGAACTTGAAATAATCAACGGTGTGGTATTTTATACCACCGCACCGTTGAATTTGTAATTTTTCCAGGAGGGCAGTGCGTTGAAGGTTTTCAGGTGCACCGCCGCCAGTGCGCGGCAAGAAAAAGATGCACCGTTACCGGTGCATGCCTATTTTTTGTGGCGCACTGAATGTTTTTTTCAAAATTTTTTATATATGTATATTCCTAAATACATTTCTCATTTAATAAAAAAATTGTATGTAATATTTCAATCATTCAGCAGCGTCAAAGGAGAGAAGAGAGAGAACAACAACAACAACAGGCGGACCACTATAACATGGTTCTCCTTTGGGAGGCACAAGAGAGGGAGAGAGATACGTACCCTCGCCCTATTATAGAAACCACCCAGGGGCTCCTAAGGCAGATAGGCCTCCTCAATTTCTATGAGGAGGCTACATCCCTAAAGGGCCATGGTGTGTTTTTGCGACATCTTATCCGCAGGTGGAATGCCCACCTACAGGCTTTCCAGGTTGGTCCTAGCTAGTGGTACGCACCCACTGAGGAGGAAGTCTACTTCATTACTAGCCTATCGAGGAGAGGGGTGGATTTTCCATCGTTCCCAGAGGTCCCTGTTGGCTATGCAGTAGGGAGTCAGTTGGTGTACTCCTAGAGATACATTAGCGTAGATATACTGTCTCTTTTAGATTTTCAGGTCTCTGGAGGTCAGTTACATATTTCTTCATTTTGTATGGAGGAGGTGAGGTGCCTCTCACTATTTATTTTGACCATTTCACACAACACCAATGACGGGCAACGCATTAGTTTCCACCTTCTATTTTATGTTGATTTATTAGTACAGGAGCCACGACTTGTGAGGTGGTCTGCCATTTTTTTACGGCAGTTTTGTACAACTTTAGATAGATGTCATGCTCATGCACAAGGGAAGGTGAACTTCCCTTTTTCTTTAGAGCTATTTTGATTATTTTTTGAGAGGTTTCCAGAGACGTGGTTTGCTTTTTTTTGGCAGCCTCGTAGGCCGATGTTACATGTATGGATGCAGATGTGGGGACAGATGATGCCCAAGAGGGGTGAGTCTGAGTTTTCCACGAGATATCACATGATGCACTGGAGTTGCTAGCCAGTGTTGATGAGCATCCCTTCATTCTGGTCCCCCGTCCATATGCTGGTTTGGATTGGCGAGGGTGTGCCAACATCAACACCGTCTTCACAGATGATGAGCCACCGGATGATAGAAGTAATATTATTGTTTTATTTAAATTTATTCTAACATGTTCTTTAACTTGTTTTTATTAAACTGTTTAATGAAATTGTCTAATTATTGCTGTGTACTTATATATATTTTGCAGACATTGGGTCATTTGATGGCGATGAGATGCCAATGCCACCAAAGGATCTAGGTGTAGATCCTTATGAAAATAAGAATATGGCAGATGCTGAGGATCAGGCCAATGCAGACAGATCTGGACCTCATGGTGCACTGATATCGCCTTTTGCTAGGCGTAGGCCTGACAGTATATTGAGGACGGATTTGGGCGACCAACTTTGTGCACTATTTGTAGAGGTGGGAGTCAGGCCCGCCACTATGAGAGAGATACAAGCCGATGCTAGGCTGGTACAGATGTGGAGAGGCATGTCGCGTGACATGTTCACCCTGATGCGGTATGTTGTAGGAGCTATGAGCTTAGTTACACGGTTGAGGAGGGCCCTTCGACGTAGGTGTGGTCAAGACACAATACGTCGACAGTCTGCGAGAAGAGACACATCATCTAATGATCACGATTAGGGGAGTGATCATCATTCATTTCATGCCATAGATGAACAACTTGCAACATCGACCAATAGTCATGATGGAAAGCAGGCTAGACCATTGGCCACGTCGAGTCAGCAACCTACAATTTCCAGCAGTACTCATGATCATGAAAGGTTGGACCATCGACCATGTCGAGTCATCATGATGAGCAGCCAACAGTTGATCTTGACCAGCATGAGGTGCCACCAGATCAACATGAATGTGATGATCGACCTGTATCTGATCTTGTCGAGGCTGCACCATTGACTGAGCAGGCCTCGACTAGTACTACTATTGATGATGTACCACTAGCTGATATTTGACATTTATATTACAGTTGTATATTTTTGACATTATATATATATATATATATATATATATATATATGTAGTCCATGTATTTTATGTTCATGTTGCAGTTGTATTTAATTTACATGTTGGTGATCATCATGATGTGTATATTGTTATGTCATGTTAGATATGTTCATTTAATGTGTGGCTTGCAGATAGATGTGTATGTGATAGCAGTTATTTGACATAAGATGTATATTTGATGTTTGTGTTGTGATGATGTTATACAATGCTAAATGTGTTTTGTTAGATGATCATGATCACGATGATTAGATGATGTTAGCAAATTTGAATGTGTTTTTTAGTCGAATATGATGTTTGTACGATGGTTATCATGATTGTGATGTTTATTTGATTTAATATGATCACAATATTTATTAAATATTATGTCGTGATTGTAATTGTAATTGTAATTTTAATTGTATGTAAAATTGTAAAATTGAAATTGTAATTATATGTAAAATATTTGTAAAATTTTAATTTTAATTGTAATATTTAATTTAGTGCAAAATGATTGTAATTGTAATTGTATATATGTAAAATTGTAAGATTGTAATTATAATTCTAATTGTATGTAAACTTCTAAAATTGTAATTGTAATTGTATGTAAAATATTTGTAAAATTTTAATTGTAATTGCAATATTTACTTTATTGTGAAATGATTGTAATTGTATATATGACAAATTGTAAAATTGTAATTGTATGTAAAATTCTAAAATAGTAATTGTATTTGTAATTGTAATTGTATGTAAAATATTTGTAAAATTTTAAATGTAATTGTAATATTTAATTTATTGTGAAATTATTGTAATTGTAATTATATATATGACAAATTGTAAAATTGTAATTGTAATTCTAATTTTATGTAAAATTCTAAAATTGTAATTGTATTTGTAAGTTTAATTTTAATTGTAATTGTATATATATGTAAAATTGTAAAATTGTAATTGTAATTGTAAATTTTATGTAAAATTCTAAAATTGTAATTGTAATTGTATGTAAAATTCTAAAATTGTGATTGTTATTGTAATTGTAAGTGAAATTGTAAAATTTTAATTGTAACTGTAATTCTAATTGTATGTAAAATATTTGTAAAATTTTAATTGTATTACTATGAAATGATTGTAATTGTAAATTTTAATTGTAATTGTAATTCTATGTAAAATTCTAAAATTGTAATTGTATGTGAAATTGTAAAATTGTAATTGTAATTGTAATTGTATGTAAAATATCTGTAAAATTTTAATTGTATTTATGTGAAATTATTTTATTAAAATTTTAAAATTTTAAAATTTGTAAAATTATAAATAATTGTAAAATATTAAATCTAGAATAATATCAATTTTTGTAACATAATAAAGTTTAGAAAATAATGCAAATAAATTCATGTACTTTAAAATTATCATTATTTTATTATGATCTTACATACCAAAAAAAAAGAACTTTATATAGTAAGCCATTGTTTTTGAGGTCAACATAATTACAAATTATCAAGTGAAATATTGATTTTAACATTAACACAATGCAAATTACTAATTAATTCAAAATACATATTATAATGTTTTGAAAAAAATGAGTCTTATAAGTTATAAGGTAATTAAGTCCTATTCTTTATAAAAACCCATCTTAAAAAGTATAAATATTGATGAAATAACACATGTATCATATCACTCTCAGTTCTCATGATCACCCTCATTATCTCCTAGCTCACATGGCATGATAACACTATTGTTCTCAAAAATATGTTTTGATCTAGGGTCATGTCTCAATACGAACCACCAATCCCTATCCAACACATCTGGGTAAAAAAGTACTCGATTGCAGTGTTTGGGGAAAACATAGTACTCCTTAGCTTCATCCCACATCTTTCTAGAGTTGATACATATCATCCTACTATTGCGATCTTCCTTTATATTATTTCGATCAAAGGTGTCCCACCACTTGCACCTAAAAACAACACATTGGAAAGAGAAATCCACTTCAACGATCTCTTATTTCTTTCCAACGTAACCTAACGTCCCTCGTACTAGGTTTTGATCATGGTGGCTAGATCGACTAGATTGATCGAACTCGACTTCCACTCCACAGTCTTGTGTCATGTGTCCATCATTGGCATTTTTTTGTGCGAAAATGGTGTCCATATGCCCACATAGATGGGAACAAATGCACCTATAAAAAAGTTAAAAAATCATAGTGTCATGTGTCTTATAATAACCCAACAGTTAGAATATGAAACATAGATGTAATTACATTTGAAAGGTGCATTATTAAGTTTCAATGTACATATAAATTAAATAGATTATTACTGAGTTGCTACACCAAATCCCTACGTTTAGCACATCCTCTCCAGCACGCGGATAACGACTGGTTGCACTGTATTTCTCTCTGACTTGGTCAGCAACCCAACTGTTGGGGCATATTTTTGGCATATTTTCTTTTAAATGATAGAGATAAGGAAAACTTCTACCATTCAACCATCTGAATTATTTCCTGCCACTATCCCATTTCATCCTCTTATGTTCGTATAATGCGACCCACGGTTGTGTCACTTCGGAATTGTAAAGAACGAATTTATTGATTGCTTCAATTTCTGCATTCGCTGATGAAATCAAACCATTATTATATAGTACATAAAAAAAGAAATATACATTATATCAAAGTTTAACATGAATATTTACTTTGTGTAAATTTGAAAAATTATAAGTCGCTTACTCTTTATCAAGTGATTTTTTCCATTCATTTGGAGCAACTCCCCTTCTCTTTTGTCTTCATACCTTTCATCGTCCCAAACCACGACACCTGGTCTGTTGTCGATCTCCTTGATGTACTCATTGGCATAATAGAAAGACTCATACGATATGTACTTCTCTGCCATAGATCCCTTGGGTTTTTCCCTTTGTCGAACAAAACATTTAAATTTCTTCATGTACCTCTCTAAGAAGAACATCCAACGACAAGAAACCACCCAACTAATTCAACCTCATCTACTAGGTGGATTAGAAGATGAACCTGCAAGTCCATGAAACTCGTCAACCGTTCCTTCTCAAACATACAAAAAATCCCTATTATCTCTTGACGCCACCGTGGAATGCTAGCCACATGAATCTCCTTTGATGTGATCCAACGTACAAATGCAGATAATTTAGATATGGCATGTCCTAGGTCTTGAGGGAATTCATGATAATGACACTATAAAGTTATAAAAACGTGCAATAATATACACAATTAGTTATGTTTTATGATCTCTGCATGGGATAAAATTTATTAATATAGCAAATAATAAAATGATGCTTTTGACATTATACGTACTCTTGAAAGATTCAAATGGTCATGCGATTTCAACCCCGACAAATGGTCATCCACGGTGAAGCAGCGCCGTAGTGAAGATCCGTATGAAGATGGCACCGTCACACCCATTATAACTTCCTTTTCCAAAGAAAGATCATATTTTTTAAAAATACATGGGACATCACCTTCTTTGAAATACCATGAATTAGAGGGACCAATGCTTTCCTCTAATCCTGTACTTTCTAATCATCTTGGCCAATGTTTCTTTTTAGTTTTTGAAGTAATAAGATATTTCCTAAAAACCAATGTGTCACTTTGTTTCTATGATATGTGCCTCCATAAAGAAGATGAAACATTTTAAATATATGCATGGCATCTAATAAGTGGGTAATCTTAAGATGCTCCCAATATGGGAGGTTATAAAAGATAGATTTCCTTTTCATCCCAATGGGAAATTTCTTAACATAGGTGTCGAAGAATTCTGGATCATCGAACATAGGATCCCCATTTGAATCGAACATTTTTGTGAACTCCTCCTCCTTCTCTCTCTCATATTCTCTAAGCCATTCTACTGGTGTCACTATTGGAGGGCTTTGGATTCTCTCTTTTTTACAATTGCAATCGAATGTTGCTCTTCTGTAAGGGTGTTCTTCTGGGAGGAATACCCTGGAGAAGTCATACACTGGATTTTGTAGGTCATTAGACCATCTAGCTTTTAGAGGAGGTCCACAACATTTACATCCAAAATACCCTTTTGTTACAAGACTTGCAAGATTATTGTATACAATTTATATGCATGGCACGTTAAAGAATATCATGAAGATCAAGACAATTACAACGAATCAAATAACTAATATGTGAAAGAATATTGTTACGTATATAAAAAAATCAATAAACATGTAATTTACCAAATCTTGGATAATCATGTGTCGTGTGAGGACATATGCCATACAATGTAAAACTCCTCTCTGCTGCGATGGTCTTGATACATCGTATACATTTATCCCATCACATAATTCCTTTAATTCATCTACCAGTGGTTGTAAGTAGCGCCCATATTCTTCACTTGTCTTCTACCAGGGACTATGAGAGCCAACATAAGATGTTCATTCTTCACGGACAACCTTGGGGGGATATTGTTATTGATCAGTACTAGAGGCTAAACAAAATAGTTGATGTTTTGGAGGGAATATGGGTTGGAGCCATCCATGGCTATGCTGAGTCGTAGAATTCGTACTTCATCCATGAATTTTTTGGCCCATGTATCCTCTATATGCTTCATGAATATTGAATCAGTTGAGATTCACATAACTCCCAACTCACTTCTGTGTGAGGCATGCCATCCCTGCAACCACTACTACATTTCGCGGAAATTATGACACCTGTTTCCGACGCTTTTGACCAAATGTCGGAAATTTTCCCAAATTTTTTCCATCCCGCCCGAAACCGTCGCTATACCGACGTCTATAGAAAAGTGTCGTAATACCGACACTTAAACTAGTGTCGCAATTACGACGTTTAAAAGAAGACGTCGCAATTGCGACACCATGGCCCAAAGCGTCGCTATTGAGACGACTCTAAACGTCGCAACGGCGACACAATGTCTAGGTGTCGCCATTGCGACGTTTGGAGGCACCGTCCTAATAACGACGCCTTTTCCGCCGTCGGTATAGCGACAGTTATTTTCGCGCTACATAAAAATACCAAACTTATATGGGCGCTACATAAAAATTCGAAACTTATATGCGCGCTACATAAAAATGTTTGGTATTTGTCGCAATAGCTACGTTTGATATCACGCGCGCATTCGCTCTCTGCTCTTGCAGAACAGCATTTGCGGTCAGCATTCGAGCTCAGATCTTGCAGAACAGCATTTTCCCTCGGCATTCGCCCTCAGCGTTCGCCCTCAGCTCTTGCAGAACAGCATTCGCCCTCAGCGTTCGCCCTCAGCTCTTGCAGAACAGCATTCGCCCTCAGCTCTTGCAAAATGGTAAGTTCTTACTGCAGGCCCTTCCTCCTATAGTAGGGTTGAATCTATTTGGGTTTTTTTGGTCAATTCCATTGGATTTTGTTAGGCTGTAGGGTTCTCTCTAGATGTCAAGAATCAAGATTCAATACCCTCTATTATCTTCATCACCCAATACAAGATTTAAATTTTTCCCAAAGAAACGCTTATTAATTTGGCAGCCATTATTTCTCTTTGCTTTAAAAACCCTACATTTAAATGAAAACAAGCATTGCATTTCAACTACAAAAATCTATTAGGGTTCAAATGTACATGTATTGCTACATTAACGTACGACACGCGCGCATTCGCCTCACGCTCTTGTAAGAACACTCAGCCCTCGGCATTCGCCCTCGGCTCTTTAACGAACGACATTCGCCTTCGACATTCGCCACAGCTCTTGCGAACAACATTCGCCCTCGGCTCTTGCGAACAACATTCACCCTTGATTCCCCTCGACTCTTTGAGAACGACGTCGCCGCTCGCCCGCCCCCGCATTCGCCCTCGCCCCGTGCACGCCCTCGCACCGCCCCCGCCGTTCGCCCCCGCCCCGTTCCCCCCCGCCCCCGCCCGTTCGCCCGCCCCCACAACACTACAACATTCGCCCCCGCCCCGTAAAATGGTAAGTTCTAGACGTGTGCCCTTCCTCCTATAGTAGGGTTGACTCTATTTGGGTTTTTTTGGTAAATTATATTGGATTGTGTTAGGCCGTATGGTTCTCTCTAGATGTCAAGAATCAAGATTCAATACCCTCTATTATCTTCATCACCCAATACAAGATTTAAATTTTTCCCAAAGAAACGCTTATTAATTTGGCAGCCATTATTTCTCCCTGCTTTAAAAACCCTACATTTAAATGAAAACAAGCACTGCATTTCAACTACAAAAATCTATTAGTGTTCAAATGTACATGTGTGCATCACTTGTGTAGGGTATTCCTTTTCCACTTTCACATTATCCAAGAATTTGTGCATTATAGTTCATATTTTTTGTGATTTAGATTATCTTGAAAAAGGAAAGGTAAATTATTTCCCATGGAAAAAGAAGGTTTTCCCTTTTTATAGGTTGTTGGGACTTACGTGGAAAAATTTATGGTATGCCTTTCATATTATGTAGTTTAAATTTGAATTAACAGATTATTCTACATGAAAATATAATTACCTATGTGATGTCCTTCATCACTAATTAAAATTATAGGCTTTCAATTTCCTAGACTCTAACTCATCTGATGCTAAATTCTAGGTTCTCATTGGTGGATCACTCTTCCATTGATTTCCTTTCCCTCCGGATCTTGTCATACTTTAAAAGTCATCAATGATACATATATTATTTCAGGTATCCCAAAAGGCTTTATAGTAGAACATATTGTGAAGTTTTTTTGACACTTGAGGATTCTTTTTAGAACTGCAATGTGGTCTATGCTATCGAGTTATATATCAAGCAACTTGTCCTTAATAACCACACTATGAGGTAGGTTCAACCAGTTTGAACTTGTTGGGACATAGCATATGAAGTTGTGTGATGAGTCCATATCACAGGTCTATTATGGTGAAAAAGTGAAGACATGTAATGATAGTTATTATGTTAACATTACTAGAAACATTTTCGAAATTATCCATGCTATCAAGATGTCAAAATTCCAGGCATTAGGTGTCAATACTCGTAGCTAATAGATAATAATAATAATATAAAAAAATCACAACTTTATTCTTGAAATATGATTGTTACACATTGGTAACCTACTTCATGAGTTACTATCACCCAAAGATTGCAAAACAAACTTAAAATATAAATTAAACCAACATGAGAATCCAACTAAGGGTTTCTCGACAAAATCATGCCATAACCTGGCATTTAGAAACCCAAATTTGAATCCATCATAAGTAATACAATGCAAACTCAGATGGATTTTCAATGCATGTTTGCATGCTACACTTATTCTCTGTCTAGATATCATTTTTTAAATGGAACCATTACTCAAGCCCACAGTCCTTTTTATGTGAAAAATTTCAGCTCTATTTGAGCTCTTTTTTGCTCCACCACCTCCATAAACCAGTGTTACACGGGGTCTCGCCCCCCCACCTAGGGGTCTATATTCCTCACCCCCTCGCGCTCCGGGGTCTTGGGGACTTCTAGGGGATGTTTCCCTCACGTCCCCTCACCGCCCCTTTTAGTTTATGGTTTCGTGTTAAAATTTGATGTGCCACTTAGCATATTTGAGAATCCAAGTGATTCTGATTCATATGGTGACATGGTTGATCTTGATATATTCGTGCAGAAGTTGGATGCAGAGACTAGTGGGGCATTAACTTGAGCATTTATGCTCATTTATCAGTATGATGATATCATTTGATATTCATATGTTATGTTTTATGTTTTATGTTTCAGACATAACTTATTTGCGTTTTAGTTTTATGTTTCAGACTTGAGTTGTAAACTTCAGTTTAAACTCTATTTTGAATCTTGATATAATATGTCATATGATATCTTAAACTTTATTTTCATTGTACATCGTTAGTAGTTACATTAATGATTATATAGTTACAAACTTACAAACTTACATGCATGATTGTATGATGTATGTTTTAACTTTTAACTTTTAAATTTGTTTCAATTATATGATTCATCATTCATCGATTTGTAATTTTATCATTTATTATTTATCTTTCATGATGCAAGTGTATGATGACTGTATATACATTCCTTGCAAAAATATAGTTACATTTTAAATATTAAATTTTATAATTTTTATGACCTCGACGTCCCCCCACGTTTCCTGAAAATTGGTAGGGAGCTTTTGCATAGGCCGCTCCCGCGCTCCCTCGTCCCCTCGCTCCCACCTCCAGGGGACTTGGTGGAACATTGCCATAAACATATGCAAACACATATCATGATCTTGGAATCCATTACATATGTATGTGCCAATGTTCCATAATCTTGCCCCATCATCAATTTAAGAAATTTCCATTGACTATCAAATTATGGAGGGGGGAAACTTTTTGCTGCAACATTTGGCTCAAAATCAGGGACCATCTTCGTATGAGGTGAATGAGAACTATAGATATTTGAAGAAGTAGATTAGTGCCTTTTCCTCTAGCCATGGAGTCATATACAGTCATCCATCACAAAAATTTTTCTTTCTTCATTCTCACCTTGAAAGTTGCAAAAAATCATGCCCTAATTGAAACGACACTAAATTTGAAAGATATAATAAAAATGCAAGCTAGAAGTGCCCTATTAATACAAAGGGAAAACCTTCCTACCTACCCTAACTGAGATAACTTTTGATTGAATAGGAAACATGATATTTCCTATGGAGTTGATCCAACAACTTGTTAAATGTATGGGACTAAATCATGCATTTGATTTCCAGGGAAACATGCGCATGAAGAGAAAAAGTGCAGAATTAATGGAAAATCCATACATGCCACTTATGAAAACTACACTGAAAGGTCAAAAAATACTTAAGGCCTTAACTTAATTTGAATCCAAAAATGACAAAAAAGGATTAGTGAAAACACGAGAGTGGTGTGGGTGAACAACATAAATAAAAAGTGAAGATACCTTTCCCCAAGATGCCTTTGTCACCGTTGTATGAAAACATGTTTTCCTTTCCCTTTATACATGCAAGTGAATGCATTATAGGTATGGTGTTTTCCCGGAATAGGAGAAGCCTACTTAAATATATCATTCGTGGATTGAATGTTTGGGTGCCTTAATGTGCAATGACATGTTTCCAGGACTGAATTCAATGCAAGGCATATTTGAAACTCTAACTCTATCTTCCGGTGTCTTATTAGAAATTATTTCAGTTTTCATTTTGTGTTTTCAAGTTGGATATTGTTTTCAAGTTTTTACATTTATAATTTTATTGCAATGTGGCAGACTGATCAGAGCAGTGCAGGAACAACCCCGAGACGGGATGATCGCGGAAAGAGGCCAGCCGAAGAACATGTAAAGTGCCAGCATTGCTCTATCTTCAGGTATTTTAGTTATTTACATAATTGAAATAATATTAATTTTGTTCAAATATGCAGACACCTAGCCATGGTACGCCTGATGATTCCCTCTTTGAGGAAGAGCTTTTTTCATCCCTATCTCCAGTGTTGTTGTTGCAAAAAAAGACACGAGATGCAACGTCGGAATTTAATGCTTTGATAGATGCGCCTCAAACACCTGAAACAGAAGAGAGGATACAACATCTTATGAGGCAGCTAAATAGATATCATGTAATAATAAAAAGTCAAAAGGATATTTTTTTTGTTCTGCATGAGATGAATTGTGATAGTTTGATTTTTAATTTTTACATTGACTAAACTAACAAAAAGTTCTTTTGTATGTAGCGTCTTCTGGAATTTGCTGAACCCGGTGTTGGTGGTAGTGGGACACAAGGGTAAGAGATTGCCCAACAACCCTCTCGTACACCTTCTACTCCTTTAGGTGCTAGCCAAGAAACACACCCTGCCCAAGCTGACACCCAGCCAACTGCTGAACGTGTTGGCAATGATGAGGCTGATATGGCCAGCTACATTATTGCGTTTCCTGGAGCTACACGTGTCAGCTCCACAGGGACCATTGATGGCACGTTGTTGGTGAACGATGAGGGTGTCCCTATAAAGCATGTACAACTCCCAGGTAAATTTTAATATTTTAACTATTTCATGTACTTTATCTAAAACATATTTATCATGATTTTTATTTTTAAATTAATGATAATATCTTATTTTTTTTGGTTTTATTCTGTGTAGGAAACAATGAGTTCTACAGGATTCTGGAGAGCCATGCGTTGGTAATTTTTGGCCCAACCATACGTACAAGGTGGAATTCCCAGAATTCCAACCTGAAAAAAGAACTTTTAGATTATCTAGAAGCCCTTTTTGGGGTCGGCACATTTGACAGAAAAGCGGTGGCTCAGGTAGCCGGCAAATATTTGAAATATACTAGGGACACCTATAGGACGCAATTGCAATTTAACCCTAGATATGAGCATCCTCTTGCAGTTTCAGAGAGTGAGTGGAGAGCACTCATCCATGACGGAAAAGAGAAAAGGGCAAAGAAAGAAGGAAAAATGCCAACTGGACCCGCAAGGTAAATTACAACTTTAATTCAATACCTTTAATTTTCTTTATGTCTAAAATAAAAGTGTGCTACGTCATATCTGACTTCAATCTTTTGATGCTAGGTTGCCTGACACCTCAAAGGCAACCAAAGCTAGGATAGAGAAAAAGGGCCATCACAAGCTCGGCCAGGGTGGCTACTTGAAATTAGCTGCAATAATTGTAATTAAGTAGCTAAACATCTTATAATTAATTGTATTGCCTTCCAACGTTTTTGTAATCCTATCAGATATGATTAAAAATACACAATCATATATAATGTAGGGTGATGACTTTGGAACAATAACTACAGAGGAAGATAAAAATATTGCTTTCCGTTTTGGCTATCAAGCTGTAGTTGAACGTCGCAGAAGCTTGGGGCAGGTCCCAAGATCTACAATGCCCGATAAGGTAAAACATTAACCTTTCAATATTTTTGTTTTCGTCCATAAATTTAATGTCTAACAACTTTGTTTAAATCAGGGGAGCAACACTACCGACGAGGTAAATAACCCAGTTTTAGAGCCAGACGTAGATGATCCTCTCGTGCAACCTGATCATTGTAGTGGGGACCAGGCCGACAATGCTGCTATCAGTGAGGGCCGTGACGGTAATTAATTTCCACTTATAATTTTTTCTAATTATACCTCGATGGTTGTCCTTATAACGTTTTTTGTTTATATGACAGAGAATGTTTCCCTTGAGGATCTTACCACCAGAGAGGAAGACAGGGCAACAGTCCCAACGGCGACAACTGGTGCACCAGGTAAATAATCTCATTGCAATTTTTTTTATTAATATTACCGAACTAGTTCAATGATATTTAAAAACCGATAATTAAAATTTAATTATTATCTGTTTTTGGAGGCGATGCCCCGTCACTGGATGAGACCAGACATCGTGACAATGCAACTAGGTCAGCGGCGACAACCGGTGCACCAGGTAAATAATCTCATTGCAATTTTTTTTTATTAATATTACCGAACTAGTTCAATGATATTTAAAAACTGACAATTAAAATTTAATATTATCTGTTTTTGTAGGCGATGCCCCGTCACTGGATGAGCTCAGACATCGTGAATACGCAACTAGGTCAGCAGTGCGGGTTGAAAGGCACGAAACAGGAGCAGAGCACGATGATATTGATGATGTAATTAGGAGATTTAAAAATAGGAAGAAGAAAAAGAAAATTTGACAATGTAAAATATTGTATTATTATAAGACAAACGTTACCATACTTGGAACATTTTTTTGCGTTATATATAAAACTCATTTATCATACTATTTTTATGTCAAGCATTAATTGCAATGTTTCCTTGCATACTTTTTGTTGAATTGTTTTTTTACTAGTTATTGAATATTTTTTTTTATGCTCATGAAAGTAAAAATTGAAATATAGATTGGGTATTGGGGAATTGAGAGTGATGTGAGGGGGGGGGAGGGGCCATAAGAGCTTCCACCTTCACGTGGTTGGCCCCGTTTAGTAGAGAATAATTTATTGGAGCGATTTAATCTTGGAGCAAACCTCCCTTGATCCAGCGTAGCAACAAAAAAGTCATTGTTGACTTAGTTGCTACTCTTTGAGATCGTGGGAGGCTTGTTCCAAGTTCATGCGACTCCAATAAATTTTTCTTGAAACGAAGTGGAGCTTATTCAGGTATGTTTTGACATTTTCAACATATGTTCTAACATTATCATAAGAATGCATCTTAGAGTAAAAAATACTACATCAATTACTTGTATTTATTGTATATATAATGATGGATTTTGATTGACTTGGCAGTGCAGGTACAAATCCTCTCGCATCATGAGCAATACAACTTGTCAACCAGGGTCATGTCCAGGATATTTTTGCTTGTGCGCTTGACCAGGTTCGTAATGTCACATTTTGTAAGTTCCTTTACAGTTCATAATTCAATATTAAGCTTGTGCACGATTATTATCTAGGTTTTTTGTATGTGTTTTTTCATCTATTTGATTGTAAGCAGCTATGCATGTTTCCTGTTGTTCACTATGATTTCTCCCATTACCACTCCCAGGATGAATCCGACTTTATTGTTACATAGGTTACTTTATTGTTACCATGATTTCTCCATTTACGATTTCATAGGTTACATCATGTAAAGTTGTCAATCTCAGGTTGGTGATGAGCTTTAGTTCTCCAGATTTGGGGATTTTCTGATATTTTCTCCCTCATGTCATTCCTGCATCACCTCGTTGTTTGAGCATGCCAATTGTCTACCACTTGTACCAATTGGCACATGTCAATCTCCGAGTGGTGCCACATTTCACCTATTTTCAGTGAGAGTTTAGGGTTTCTCTAACATAGCTTCAGAAATCCGATTCAGTGCCTGCTTGAATATTGTCACATAATACTTATGGTTTGGATTGATGAGCATGTTCTGAATGGTTGGTTGATTCATAATAACCACCCATAAATCTCCCTTCCTCTAACACACAGAAAATAAAAATTTCTTTGACAGGAGACAGAGTTTCAATACTTTAAAAAACAAACTACTATTCCCTTCAATAACTCAAAAAAAAACTATTACACTACTTCCTCACTGAGAGGGATTACAAAATTATGACTGCTACAAAACGCAGTGCATAAAACCAACTCACTGTATGTTCAAAACAAACATACTCTGTCTCTAAGACACTCTGCTGTGTTTTTCCCTTTCGCACTGCTGTGCATACAGACTTAAAAAGTTACACTCAATTTTTCACTTTTTACACACTGCTATGTAATAAAAAATTTACGTACTGTCTATAAAAAAAACTACCAAGCTTTTTCGACCTTTTTATTTTTATATGCTGGAACATATAAAACATATTATAATAAACCCTCTTTAAAAAAAATAAAATTAAAACTAAATTCTATGGCCCACCTTTCATTTCGCATATGATATATATATAACATATGTATATATTAAACTATCAAAACATTAAAGAACCCTTTCCGTTGGACTTCAAAAGTCTAAATAGATTGAATTTCAAACCAAATTCGCGTTCCAAAATGGGATGCTGACGTCTGCCTAATTTTAACTCGAATTCTCAATCCAATGTGCCCTATAAAAAATTCGGGTCCGGCTTTCAGGTTTTCAGATTCCCTTCAATTTCATGCGATCCAATATTAATGCTCCACGTGTCCTCCTTTTGAATTTACAAAACTGTCGGGTAAATTTCTGTTTGTTTAATTTCTAGTTGGTGAATTGCGTTAATGCTGGCTGTTGTGTTTAAATACAATCCTGTATAGAAATATGGCTGTGGCCGTCTACAAAAAAAACTTGCAGGAATTTTAAATGCTGAATTAAATTTCTAGATGGCATGCAAGCAACCTCCAAAAAAAAATGTTGTTGTTGCATCCGTCCTTCTGCTGCAGCAGTTGAAGTTAAAATTCAACAGCACAGGGTTTAATAAGTGAGGGTGTAAAGGTAACTTTTTGTCGATGGTACTGGATTAAGATCATCTATTCATTTTTGTAGGGTCTTATGGTGTTTGGTTTTTTAGTTTTGGGTTGGGTTTATTGAGTCTAAGATAGTTTTTTGAGTGAAAAAATTGCTATTAGGTATTAAAAAAATTTGGTTCTTTTGTCAAAATTTATGAGCTTGTTAGGAAATACAAAACTGACAATGGTTGTATCTTAAATTTGTGGAAAATAATTTGAAATGAAACCTTTTTGTTTAGGTTGTTGCAACAGGTGCAAACCCCATTCAAATTACTAGGGGCATTGACAAGACAATAAAGGCCCTTGTTTCGGAACTCAAAATTTTTTCAAAGGAGGTAAACGCTCGCCTTTTGAGTAGGCTGGTTTTCCTTTTTGCTGATGGTTTGGTGTATCTAATTGAATTAGTTGCCTAAGGTATTTTTGGTTGCAAACTCCTTTTCATTTTTCATACAGTATTGGCCTTGTGGAATACATTTGATTGTGTGGTATTGTTAGATCTACAACATTTGCAGTTGTTTAGTCTTATGGCCGAGGTGCACTTTTATTATGGAAATAGTTGATGCAATATTGTCATTTAATCCTTACTGCAGGGTAGCATGTTGAGAAGTTTTTTGTGAAACATTTAGTATTCAAAATGACACTTGATCCTATACAGCATCATGCACTTGACTTCAAAATTTATATTCAAAGTGTGCCAGACAATTCTTGCAAAATTTCAAATATTTAGGTTGTTTTAAACCAAAATTTCAATCACCCTCCAGACTTATGCTAATTATCCGCCAATCGTTTAATTAAACAATTTCATTATACTCCGGCCCCACCTATATATATCAATAACCAATCAAACACTCGTATCGTACCCGGCTATCCTCCGCACACCTTAGTTAACCTCCGGGCAAGTTCAACGTGCGACCACCGTCCGATGGCCCTTCTCCAAATCAACGACTCTTGGCAATTTCGCTCGGCTTCCAACGTCGGGCTTTAACGTGCGATGGCGTGGGTTAAACGGTTGTTTGCCGGGGTCACTTCGCCACGTGTCGCATTCCCTATGGAATCGCTCGCGAATAGAAAATACCGCCTACTCCGCAAAAGCGGTGCGATATGGGCAACCAGCTTTTGTGATTCCGCTCGTCGTTTTGGTAGAGGGCTTGACCACGGGTGCATGTCTGGTTCCGCTATCCTTTTGTTTGTTAACTCATGTCCAATCCTCGGGTCAGGTTCAAGTTCAAAGCACAACAATTTTGTCTCTTTATTAAGCGGGATTTTAATATGTGTATTATCAAAGAAAACCAACACAAATTTTATAAGAAAATTGTTTTAAAAGTCGATTAAGTCGAGTCTGCCGGACTTCAACCCGCCGATAAACCATAATTCAAACCAAATTCGCGTTCAAACATCCCCGACGTCGGCCAATTTTGTGACGCGAATTTCTTATCAAATTCGCCCTAATATTTTACGGGTCCGGATTTCCCACCGCGCGAGCGGCCCAAACAAAGATCCGCTCCAATCAATTTTTGCCACGTTTCCTCAATAAAAACTTGCCCTGCTCCCGGCTGCGGGTGCATTCGATGGCGTTTAAGGTGATGGGACATGGATCTGGCGATTTCATATCATTCGCATTAACATTTAACGCTGTTGAATTAAGTTTTCACATCAAATCTAGATTAATTAATTTTTAACACTGTTCAAGATCGGACCTCCACTCCTCTGAGCGGTTCCGCACGCTCCAATTTGATCCGGCCTTCGGCTCTCATTATTAATGATCAGAAATTCATTATGACGGCCGTCCTTTGATTGCATTGCAGACGGGTCGACATAAAAAATGGCGTTTAGCCATGGTTTTTCGTACACCAAAGTGTCGGGATTACACCGTTCTGCAATCGCAATGATAAGGAGAAGTGGCCATGAACTTCCCGCCAGATTTCGCCGCATATTTCCATTTCTCTCGTCGACCGTCTGTCTTCCTCCGTTAATTGGAATTCTATCTAATCTCGCTTTCTTCGTCTCTTTCGTGCCCACTGCGATTGCACCCATGCCTCGCGTGCGTCATAGGATGCGTTGCCGCAGGCGGAGCACTAGAGGTCAATCCCGGCGCGTTCCATCCAACACCTCAACAGAGGCTAGTTCACCTTCTCCCACGACGCGCACCGCACAATTTTCCTTTGATTTCACTCTCAACCGCCCCGCGAATCACAACCGTAGTCACCGTGGTCTTCCGTTAGGAGGCCCAAACGTTAGGAAGAATGCACCCGTCCTACGGTCTCGAGCGGTTTTAAAGCTTGAGGTCCGTAGGCCTGCCCGCTAATTGGGCCGTTACACATGCCAATTGCTTTGGCCGGGACCTTTAAGTAATATTTTTTGAATTCTCAGAATTAAACGTTCAAGACTCGGTTCCCCGTATGAAGGGCGCTCTTCTTTAATTTTTTGATTTTTTTTTGATGACAAATTTGCCATGAGTATGGCCAGGCAATGTTTTTGACTTCGGTGTAATTTTATTCGCAATGTTAATAGATTAACTTTACTTTGAATTCTCACATGATTAGCGTTTTTCTCGTATCCGTTCAAGGATTTCTGTACCTTAATTTGTATTTGGAACAATGGACATCGGTACTCTATCTGTTGCTTTACTATTCTACATACTGCTATTTCACTTTCTTATAGATGCCTTGGGCATATTTGGATGCTTTCTCAGATTGTCGATAATCTCCATGTGGACCGTTATTGGGTTTTATATCATGTCCCTGTATGTGACATGGGGTATTTTTCTATCATTGTATGGGGTGGGAATTCCACTTTTCTCGATGGATATTTGGGTTCCAATCTTCATATGTGAAAATGTAATGACTTCATGGACTGTTTTACTTCATATAATATATTCAAAACAACGTTTTTTCTCTTGTGAAAAAAAAATGATTAATGCTTTCATCATTCTCGCCTTCAAAATTAGCGATGCTAGTTCTATGTTGCCGGTTTATTGATATGGTCTCGATGGTCTTTTTATATTTTCGACATATCACACTCCTCACATGATTAGCGTTTTTCTCCGTTCATGATTTGGGTACTTTAATTTGTATTTGGAACAATGGAGCTAAGACGTACTCTATCTCGTTGCTTTACTATTCTACACATCGCTATTTCACTCTTATAGATGCCTTTGGGCATATTTGGATGCTTTCGCATTGTCGATAATCTCCATGTGGACCTACAATCGGGTTTTATATCAAGTCCGTGTATGTGACATGGGGTATTTTTCTATCACTGTTTGGGGTGGGACTTCCACTTTTCTGGATGGATATTTGGGTTCCAATCTTGAGATGTGAAAATGTAATGACTTCATGGACTGTTTTACTTCATATAATATATTGAAAACATCGTTTTTTCTCTTGTGAAAAAAAATGATTAATGTTTATCACTCTGCCTTCAAAAATAGCTATGCTGGTCTATGTTGCTGGTTTATTGATATGGTCTCATGGTATTTTTATATTTTGGACATATCACACTCCTCACATGATTAGCGTTTTTCTCTGTTCAAGGATTTTGGGTACCTTAAATTGTATTTGGAACAATGGACGCCGGTCCTCTATCTGTTGCTTTACTATTCTACATACTGCTATTTCATTTTCTTATAGATGCCTCAGGTATATTTTGATGCTTTCTCAGATTGTCGATAATATCCATGTGGAATGTTACTGGGTTTTATATCAAGTCCCTGTATGTGACATGGGGTATTTTTCTATCACTGTCTGGGGTGGGACTTCCACTTTTCTGGATGGATATTTGGGTTCCAATATTTAGATGTGAAAATGTAATGATTTCATGGATCGTTTTACTTCATATAATATATTCAAAACATCGTTTTTTCTCAGAAAAAAAAAATGATTAATGTTTATCACTCTGCCTTCAAAACTAGCGATGTCGGTCTATGTTGCTGGTTTATTGATATGGTCTGATGGTATTTTTATATTTTGGACATATCACACTCCTCAAATGATTAGCGTTTTTCTCTGTTGCAGGGTTTTGGGTACTTTAATTTGTATTTGGAACAATGGACGTCGGTACTCTATCCGTTGCTTTACTATTCTACATAATCGCTATTTCAATTTTCATGGACTGTTTTACTTCATATACCGCTATTTCACTTTATGATGGACCTGTTTTTATCAATCGTTGTAGGGTCTTGTACTTTAATTTGTATTTGGAACAATGGACGTCGGTACTCTATCCGTTGCTTTACTATTCTACCGCTATTTCACTTTCATGGACCTGCTTTATCATCAAGTTGTAGGGTTTTGGGTACTTTAATTTGTATTTGGAACAATGGACGTTTCGTACTCTATCCGTTGCTTTACTATTCTACATCGCTATTTCACTTTCATGGACTGCTTTTACTTCATATAATATCTTCACTTTCATGGACTCGTTTTATTTCATAATATCTTCACTTTCATGGACTGTTTTACTTCATATAATATCTTCACTTTCATGGACCGTTTTACTTCACTGTTGTAGGGTTTTGGGTACTTTAATTTGTATTTGGAACAATGGACGTCGGTACTCTATCTGTTGCTTTACTATTCTACATACTGCTATTTCACTTTCATGGACTGTTTTACTTCATATAATATCCTCAAAACAACGTTTCTCGTCTTTTAAAATTTTAATTTTAATTTTTTAAAATTGAACCCTCCGTCGGTCTACCGACGCCTTGTAGACGTCGGAACTGCGACAATACAGAAACGTCGGACGAGAGACAGTATGAAAACGTCGGAAGCGCGACGTGCTAAACGTCGGAACTGCGACAACCCAGAAACGTCGGAAGAGAGACAGTATGAAAACGTCGGTAGCGCGACGTTCCAAACGTCAGACCACATATCATCGGAATTACGACATCTTCCAGACGTCGGAAGAGTGACGTCCAAAACGTCGGACCACGTTTATTCGGAATTGCGACAGTTTACAAGCGTCGGAAGAGCGACGCCAAAACGTCGGACCACGTTTAGTCGGAACTGCGACGGTTAATGAGCGTCGGAAGAACCACGTTTAAAACGTCGGAGCCGCGACGGTTTGTGATACGTCGGAAGAGTGACGCCTGTTCAGAACGTCGGAATAAGTGTCGATAGTGCGACACTTTTTACTTGTGTCGGAACGGCGACGGCAGGAGAAACCACGGTTTGTCCGCCCTTGAACTGTCGCTCTTGCGACGAATATGTGTCGGAATAGCGACGAATTGGCCGTCGGAATTTCCGCCAAATTCTCTAGTGAACATAGCTAATTCTTTGCAACGAAAGAGCATTTGAATGCTTGGGATTATAGGCATGTGCTTCAATATCTTAAAAGGAGGACCGCGTGATTTACCCTTATTTTTTGATTTATCATACCTGTCATACCCACATTTCAGACATATCTCTTTGTCTGCATATTCTCCTCTATATAGAATACAATCATTTGGACATGCATGAAATGATATGTACTCAACAACCAACATTTTCAACAATTTCTTTACCTCTTCGCAGCTACCGGGCAAGACATTATCACTCGAAAGAACCTTATCTTTGAATAAGCTATAGTTGGCGATCATGAAAAATATTGAATTTACATTAATGCCAATATAATTATTAACGTTCATAAAATTTACCATTTGTAATGTTCATTGTGTGATTATATTTCTCCAATTTATATAAGAGAGGACTTTATGGTAAATTATCTCAAAATTTCTGAGAAACATGCATTCAACAAGCCAAAAATTTCTTTCAAGTTGTATAGTAACATCGTTGTCCCCAATTGGGTAGACTTTGACTGACCTCCAGGTCCAAAGAGAGGGGTGGTGGAAGAAAATTTAAGGCTTTCGAAAAAGGTGTCAGCGATATGAGCATCATCCCCTAGCTGATCATCATTTTGGAATGTATCTAACAACATTGTCTCCATGGAGGTCATATCCCTTAAGTAATCATCCATACCAACCTCTATTTGATTGCCTCTATTGCCAACTTGTTAAGAATTATATTACTGTAGTCATTCCTAATTGGTGAATCTGGACGTAGCGGGAATTGAATCGATGGTTGATTCAACCATTCTTGGTATTGTTCCTATGCGATTTTTTCTCTTAATTCAACCTTCTCTCTATTTGACATTATCGTGGGGTGCAACAAAAGATGGTAGGTAGGTCGCTCATCATCACTATAATCCTAATAGTTTCAAAAAATATATTTAAACATGATTAGTACAAAATCTATGATATCAATTAGTAAGAATGTTGACAATGCATGATTAATTTGTTTGACATTGAAATAATTACTTTAATATACCAAAAAATTATTATTACCATCATTGTCCCAATATTCTGGCTATAAGATGCAATATTGTTACAATTGGCAGGGTGAAGCGGTTGTCCATTTTCATCTACCAAATGCACCTTGCGGTATGTTGCTCCTTATAAGAGCTTCTGACGTTTTGGAGCCATTTGAATATTTTGCGCATCTGAACTCGATTCTAAATCCTCGTGAACTTGCAAATTTGTATACATTATAAATTTTATTAAGCTGATTGACATGGATAAAAAACATAAATTCAATTAGATAATGAAAATATAAATAAAATATGAAGTAAATATTACGTCTCGAGATGGATAGGGAGAAATCCGTGATGGACTTTGAGAAATATTATGCAATGAGCTAGATTTTGAAGAATTTTCCATTTGATATAATTATGATATTTTCTCCATGCATTTGAGAAAAATCAACAATAAATTTTAGTGCACACAGGTAAAAGTAATTTCAGTGGCTTAAAAATTGACTTATTGTTATTGGTGATTATGTATAGATAACCACACTGGTGTGGTTTTAGTTACTACACACCGATGTCGTGTTATTAACTGATGCATCGATACTGTGTTATTAATTGACGTGTTGTTATGACATCCCTCACTGAGCTGGGATGTCTAATGATAAGGAGCCTTATTCTGCAAAGCAAATACAACAAGGACTGCATGGACTGTCAAAGGCCCTTTTTCACCTATCGAAACCCTTGAAATGGCTAAAAATACACCTTTTTGCTTTCTCATTTTAACATATCAGGCCTCTAAGTGCCTTTCAGCTTAAGCCCTTAGCCCCCATTTCTCATATGACCCCACTCTATGTCCGACGAATAAAATTCCTTAGGTCTTCTTCAACCATCAGACTTCATTGGTTCCCAAATCCACTTAGTTTCTCTTTTGTTTCACCCTCGAGGTTCATCTT
Organism: Pinus albicaulis; assembly: GCA_034641835.2. NCBI lineage: Eukaryota > Viridiplantae > Streptophyta > Pinopsida > Pinales > Pinaceae > Pinus > Pinus albicaulis. The sequence continues at coordinate 2,881,321 of CM076570.1, read as the reverse complement.
TGCCGAAGAGATCATAACCGTTGATCTCCGCAGATCCAACGGCCATTGCGCATCACCTATCCATCGCACATCACACTTTGCTTCATCCAAAGTTCTCATTCCTGAACTCTTTTTCCGTCGATGTGCGAAATCCCGACGCGATCCCGATCATTGATCTCCTCCCGGATCCAATGGTCATCGCTCCATCGCGCTACGCCCATCCATCACACATCGCACATCGTAGTACTCCATGTTCCTTTTACATTTTTCCGCTGATGTGCGAAATGCCGATAAAAATCCTGACCGTTGATCTCCCCAGATCCAACGGTCATCACTCCATCGCGCTGCGCCCATCCATCGCACATCGCACATCGCTGCACTACATTGTCACTCTATTTTTCATTGTCGATGTTCTTTACCCGCTGATATAATCTGAGCCGTTGATCACAATCGATCCAACGGTCGATGCTATCTCACTGCTTCGTTGTCCTCCACCTCATCCATTCATTTATGCGAAGTTGCGATATGATTTGGACCATCGATCCTCCTGATCGGGCGGTCATCGCTTCATCGCCACATCGTGGTTCACCCCTCCCCTCGCACCATTCATGCCCTTATGGGATTCCGCGATGCATTCTAGACCATTGATCATCCCGATCCAACAACCAGCGCACCTTTGCCTTTCACCCCGCTCACTTTTCCCCAAGTTATATCTGCCATTGATCGAGCCCGATCCAACGGTCACCGCTAGTCTTCCTCTTTACCCGGAAGCACTTTTAGCTCATGGGTTAACACTTTGAGTGCCTCCGCAGTTGACTTGTTTGAATACATAAGATCTCAGATCAACGACTGAGGTTTACTACGAAGGCACAGGCCAAGAATTTGATCCGTACCCCCAAGCGTCCCCGCAGTTGATCTCCACCATTGATGTCCATTATGATCCAATGGTCCTCGCTCCATCGCACCTTCGCAAATTTCTCGACCACTCATCCAATATTTCACTCCCCCGCTCTGATCTGGACCGTCAATCTCCCTCATCGAACAACCCATATCACTCCCACTTTTATAACCCCGCAACTGATCATCCCGCTATGCGACAAAATTGTTGACGTCATTGCCTGTCCCACCCGACCGCGCAAGTACATCCATCGTATTCATTTGCAGCCATTGATCTGGATTTCCCAGATCAGACAGCTCTCGTTCATTTTCGCATTCATTTCACAACAACTCCCCAACGCGCAAATTCGACGCGAAATGGGCAGTTTTCGTAGTGACACGCATCACCCATTAATCGTATCGCATTCATCTCTCTTATTACCGCTTATCACCTTCCGCCCACATGAAAACCACTCCCGGTTTTCCACGAAACTTCCCATCTTATTTCCGTGCCATATTTTGATTTAAACCCCTGGTTTTCGCCTCCGCCATGGTTTTACCTTCCATCGCTACATTTTCACTTCCTCCGCATTGCTCCATAACCCCTCGCTGAGCCATCTGAAGCAGTCTACCCCTCATCGCAAGATTTATTTAATTGGTTTGCTGTCTGTGCAGGTTTTCATGGCCTTTTAAGTACACAGGCCATCTCATAGCCAATCACAGTGGCTCGAGGCCGAGGATGACGATCCTCCACACCTAAGGAAGCAAAGAAAAGCGATAATAAGGGTTAGTTTCAAGTCTTAGTCAATGGATCATGACCATTGGCCATTCTATAAGACCCTCCAGCATAGAAGGCCAACTTTTCCACTACTAGCAGTACCGCATTCTCCAGTGCAGAAGGCCAGTCCTACCCACGACTAACGGTATTGCCTTCGCCAGCAGCAGTAGGGGCTCCGCCTCATCAAACAAAAATGATCATTCATGACTGGGCTTGTTTGGCCTTTTTACCTTATGTTCTCTTCACTTTTTCATTTCGGGTGAAATCCTTATTTCACTCCTGCAGTTTTCACTTTCAATTCAATAAATTGTTTACATTTCAATTAGAAACGACTTTAGGCCTACGTTGTAAGATGATAAGAGGCAGTTTTACCTCATCATCATTTATGCTTTTGATTTAGACCTATAACAACATACAGGCACGCGGGGAAGATATTTTCCCAAAATATCTTCTCGCGTATAGGAATAAGAGGTTATAAAAACAAGAAGAAAACACTAACAAAAGGTTCCAGATTTTCCAAAGGACTCACTAGTTCGAGTGTTTTGTATGTATTTTGTATGAACTTAATAGTGGATGTTTGAAGATCCTGTAGGGACTCAGTAATAAGAAGTTTTGCTGGAATTGGGGATTCCACTCGGGATGATTCATAGTTTGTAACTCTCTCTTTCTGTGTCTTTTAATATAAGTGTTCATTTTGTATCTCTCCATACTTCTCGTATCTACATGCTTTGGAATGCGAGTGCTCCCATGTTTAAATGTGAATTTATCATAGTAGATACTCATATTTACTCATCTATAGCGCTTTAAATATAGCTCAGGCAGGATACTTTGTTTCATTTTCTATCTCTTCCACCTTTCTTCTGATATTAACTAAAATGGATTCTTATCTTTGAACGAGCCTAGATATATGGATTCTTATCTTTGAATAAGCCTAGTATATATGGATTCTTATCCTTGAATAAACTCGGTTATAGTTAATATCTTACTCCATATTTTGCCATAGTCATCGCTCACATATAACTTGATAGTTGTGTGTTCATTTTAGAAGTCTGCCCCCTTTTACAACATTTTGTTTTAAAGCTGTCTGATGCATTTACTTATTGCAGTTTGTACTCAGTTTTTGCAGTTTTCCTAGTTGTTGTGTTTAACTTTGGGGTCTTGGTTCCACCTTGATTAAAACCATTCATCTGAGTGATAATAGCATGAGAGCCTAACATTGTCAACTGAAATCAGTTGAGTCATATGCTCCTTGCATTTAAGATGTCCTAGGAACTGGTATTTATACAACTCAAGGCTATCTCTAGGAGCTACAACATGATGCACCCGTGATGAAAAACTGCAAATAAAAAAAAACACAACTTTATTTTTTTTAAGTGAAAATAAAAACAGTAAATTAAAAAATGGGTGGCAAAATATTTTCGAAAATCTAATTTCATAAAAAAATTCTTTAAATACTAAACACTTTTCATTATTTCACTATTTTTGCAAAAAAATTCAGCTAGAGATTTGCATGAGACATACTTGGAGCAAGAGAGCATGAGAGCACTATGGAGCAGTGAAATAATTTCGAACAAAACTATTCAGAAAATCAGTATTCAAAACCTCTGGTGATTCAAACCCTGTAACGTAGAATTTCGAACGATCTCGTGATCAAATTTAATTGTTTTTTTTACATTTTTTGCAGTATTTTTTACACAGCAAGTAAAAAATTTCAATTTGTTGTTCATTTTCACAAAAAAAATAAAAATAATAATAATAATAATAATTTCCCATTTTTACCCTAAACCCTTCATTCTTTTTGTTTCTTCCCTCTCTTCTTCCTATTTCTATGATTTCAGAATTAGGGCTTTCATTTGAGATTTATAGGGTTTGTATTGTTATATATATAGGCCTATTACATTTAACCCACAAGATGACTTGCATAGTCAGATCCCAATCCATGTCGGCCCTCACGTGAATTTATATAAAAAAGAAATTTTTTAATCAGTGCACCCTGTGTAACCTAGCGCACTGGTGCACTAGCTTATCCTAGCACACCGCGCACGTAGATAAAAATTTAATACGTGCGCCATTTGTAAAATAGGGTACTGGTGCGCTTTTTCATTATAGTGCACTGCTCACGTACTATTTGGAAAGAAAAATTATTTTGTGTTAATCGGTGCACCATGTAACATATAGCGTACCGAGTCTCCTTGTTGAAGAAGAGCACCATACAGTGGTCCCCTGTTTGTGTGAGGTGTTTATAAGAATAGGCCGCATCACCCCCTCCACGACACCATATGCTACAAAAACTAACACTAGACGATTTTTATTCTTTTGTCTGTGTTAATCGGTGGGGTGGTTAACATGTAATGCACCGGTGCCCCTTTTTGACATAAAACATCGTACGATGTTTTATACTACTTGGGTGGTGCGTTTATAAGAACACGACGCACCGACGCTAGTGCATACATCATTTAAAAGTGCACCGGTTTCTTGATATATTTTTTTTTACCTGAAAAGTTGATATTTTATTTATAAAATATATTAATGAATGATATGGTACATGTTTCATATTGATAAAGAAATGACTGACAAGAGATCAAGTAACAAAAATACTGATAACACATCAAGAAAAGCAAAAAAGGAAAGTTCTTTGTAAATTCTTTACAAAAAAATATTATTTTTTGAACTATATGTAAGTTTAACTAATATGTATGGTTTACTGTGTATCATGCAAAGCCACAAAATGATGAAGCTCGATAATATTATTTCTGATCTAAGACCAGAAGAGCGTAAAAGCTTGATGAAAAATTTGCAAAAGGATGAATCAGGTGAATGAAAAATACTATCGATCCAATATGAGTTTCTCTTTTTAATTTTCATTAATAATATACTTAAAATTATTAGATAACATGTTTCAAACAATCTATTAATTCACATATGTTTAATGTTCTACAGGGACCAAAAACTCAAAATAAATGTTGTTCTAAGAAAAGAAAAAAAAATAGAACATGAAAATGAAAATGAATTTCTCCTTAGCTCATATGGAGTGGTGTTGGAGGTTAAAAAAAGGGAAACAACTTTTACAAAAGTTCGAGGGATCTAGTGGAACGAATGTATAAACGTTCTTTCCACTTACAATACAAAAATCAATCCAATGATTCCAATAACCAAATTCTATCAAAGCTACAGGAAAAGTTTCCAGAGAATTGTTCAATGAGACATGTCAGACTTTTAATAGCAAAAACGTACAACAACAAAAAAGAAGGAATGAAAAAGTAACATTCCTTTAATTGTTTTTCTAGAATTATTTATAAATATCATTTATAAATATCACTTTTGTTATATTTACTTTTCATATATCAATATAAAAATTAAATAGTTTATTGTCATGTTACATTTTCAGGAAGATCATAAAAATCTCAAAAGATGAACGAGCTGATATCATAAATATGCTAGTAGGAATGTCCAAAAACGTGTACAAGGAGATGGTTAAAGAAATGGACAAAATTGCATCACAGGAGGCGCCATCTCAACAACAACATGCTTCAAATGTAATATGTAATCATTGAATTTTTCGATCATTAGGTACAATAAATAAACAATTTAGCATTAAATATTAATTTTCAAGTATTTTCTTGCAGAAAAAAAGAAAAGAAAATGGAATCCATTCAACACATAAAACATGACAACAAGGAAGAAAAGGGTTGATATCTAAGTTTGTGAGTAATTGTTACTTCCTTATAACAACTTAACTAGATTTCATTTTTGTATATTTTAAGTTGTTTTACAAAAATCATCATTGAATGTATTCAAATAGGTGCTAACATACAAAGAAGAACCATCAGATGAATTTATTGACATTGGGTTAAATATGGGTTGTGAGTATATGTTGGCATATCAAAAATTAATTGTGGAATTTGTAAGCATCTATCGATCTTGTTTTACTTAACTTCGTCTATAATTAATAGAACAAAAAAATATTTTATATTAAATATGTGATTTGTTATGGGGTATAAAACTTGCAGGAAACAAAGTATGAGATTGTGCCAACAGATGAAATCTTGAAAGATGGCATGAAATTTGGTTTTGAAAGAATGTGTATAGTTCATGAGTCAATTGTTGCTATTGTGCGTCATTTATTTTTTATTTACATTGATGCATATTATTTAATATTACAATTTTCATTATTCTCACCAATGTATATACACTCATTACAATTTATTTTTATGTTTGTAGATGGAAGGTGAAGAAGAAGAAAACAATCAACACCGTGAACAAAACATTCCTGAAAATAACCCCAAGTCATGGAAGTAGCTCGAGCAGTGATAACAGTTCAAGTGAAGAATGATGATCATTATGTTTGGATATCAAAGCAAGGTGTTGTATTTTTTGAAATATTTTTCTGTGAAATCAGACATTTTTTTAATGTAATGGACATAGTGTCTCAATTGAAAGACAAAGGGATACCAATAACTGTCCCATTTTGTATGACAAAGTTTGTCTTATTCACACACACACACACACACACACACACACACATATATATGTATATGTTTTAATTTATTCAATTGCGTTCTCCATTGTCGCTATGAAATGTAACACCACTAATTAAATTTATGGATGATTAAATATTAAAATGAAGAGATGTGAAATATGATGATATGATATAACAAATTAATCCAAACATCACATTCAAATGCACTAATAAAAATTTAATTGATATGAATAATGTTATAAGATATGTGTCGTCTTTTGATGAATAATGAATTTAAAAATCACAATAATTGTGATATGATATAACAAATTAATCCAAACATCACATTCAAATGCATTAATAAAAATATAATTAATATGAATACTGTTATAAGATGTGTCAACTTTTGATGAGTAATGAATTTTAAAAAATCACAATAATTTCACTCTCACAGGTCGATGTTTCTAAAAAATACAAAATGAACACTGATGCGTGTCAGTTACTGTACATCGGTGCGTGTCAATTACTACACATCAGTGCGTTTGTATGATACAATTCACCAGTGCGTTTCTACGACCTATGGGCACCACACAAATACCAATACCAATTATAACTCTCGGTGCGTTTGTGCGATACTGCGTACCGGTGCGTTTATGTGAGACTACGCATCGATGTGTTTGTATGACCTATGGGCACCACAAAAATACCAATACGAATTAGAACAATTGGTGTGTTTGTCTGATATTGCGCACTAGCGCATTTCTATAGGACTATGAATCAATGCGTTGATATGACCTTTGGGCACTGCACAAATCCCAATACCAATTAAAATGGCCCCGTGTGTTGTATTACCTACAGTACGCCTGGTGCGGTTTTATAATTTTATGGCCCGATGCATGCAACTTCGACCGCCCTAGGCCGACCGTCTAGATGACATGCACCGGTGCGTTGACACCTTTGTAGCGCACCGATGAAAAAAACATCCATAATAACCTCTGGTCGCCTAGTTTTTTTACTTGTGTTGAAATTCTGTTAAAAGCTCCACCAAAACCTCCGTTACAAAAAACGAATGTTGTAGAAAATGTTTTTTTGACAATTTTGGCCAATTTTATAACACTAAAAACCTCCTTTATGACCTCCGCTAGAGGGTCTTTTCCATGTAGTGTAAAAAACAAAACATAATCTAAGATTGAATCTAATTTAACATTACAATATATGACCATGTATGCAAAATGTAACAACTAAATGCAAATGTACTTTAATAATTGTTACATATTCATGAACTTAAATATGTAAAACCATCTATGATTATTTTAAATGACACATGATTATGAAAAATGTACCTAAATATCACATTTAATAGACATCTACACCTAATTATATAACATTCACACATGTTTAAATGCATAACATGTACCACATGTGTTTTGTAATTTGCAATTTCAATCTAGATGCATTTTAAATAACAAGTGGCAAAACAACAAGTTTTAAAAACAAAACATAATCTAAAATCATCTAAGTTAACATTATAACATCATGTGATCACATGCCAAATGTAACAACTATCCAAAATTCAAAATAATTCAATACAAGTAAATGTAGTTCAACTATCCAAAATGTAAAATATGTCCAAAATTTATATCATTCGATAAAAGTAAAAATAACAACATATCAAGTATTACGAGTATCAAGTTATATAGAAAAGTAAATATAACATGTACTATAAAAATAATATATCAAATAAAATGTTGTGTGCATCAATTAAAAATGTATTTTCTAGCAACCTCCTTGTGCTATCATCTGAAGAATGGGGAACCTACACAACGTGTAATTGCATATATATAAACATGTATAAGAAATTTATGTACATGTATTAAAATTAAAATTAAATGTTTTAAAATTGAATGAGAATGTAGAACTTCATTAAAAAAAAAATGAAAATAAAATTAAAATTTCATGCAATACCTCATGTAGTTCCCCCTCCATTGTCCGGTGTTGGCCCTAATTGCATATATATATATATATTAAAACTAAAATTTAATGTTTTAAAATTGAATCAAAATGTGGAACCTCATAAAACAAACAAAATGAAAAAAAAAAATTTAATTTCATGCAATACCTCATGTAGTTCCCACTCCATTGTCCCGTGTTGGCCACACACACACACACACACACCCACACACATATATAATAAATTTATATGTATGTATTAAAATTAAAATTTAATGTTTTAAAATTAAATGAGAATGTAAAACTTCAATAAAGCAAACAAAGTGAAAAATAAATAAAAATTCATGCAATACCTCATGTAGTTCCCCCTTCCCTGTCTCGTGTTGGCCCCACATCAATGCATCCTCCTAGATAAACTGCACAATATACATGTACAAGTATATATATATATTAAAATTTAAATTTTTTCAAACGAAAATGAAGAAACTAATGCAATAATATTAAAAAAATGTTAGACAAATTCTTCAAATTATTTGGATGTTCCTATCCCCATCGTTGACTCCATCGCTAAAGTCATGGGAGAACAGAAATTATCTTCATAAACCTAAAATTAAAAAATTAAAAACTGTAAAATAACTCAATATCTATCTCATTTTGTAATGAAACTTGCACTCCAGTTTATAACTTGAAACATAAGTGAAAGATTTAATACCTGTGACAGTGGATTATTTGGCACATCTCCTAACATGGAAGAAGAGGGTGGCTCCATTGCGAAAACATCACACAGAAGTGGAATTTGTTAACATTTAATTATATACATGCGTACACATAATTATTTCTTTTAAAAATATACACATCATGATAGATCAATATAATAATAGAATAATAATTGTACATAAACATCATGAAGTCTTAAAAAAAACTAACATTTCCCAAAATATCAATTGGATTGATAGAACCTGAACCTTGGACCGTGATATTATCAAAATCCAACATGCGTGAAAACTACAAATGGTGAACATATGATACATTTATGTTAGAATAACACATATAGAAAAACATGTATATATATATGTAAATTATAAATTACATTAAAATATCGACCCTAACCATTAACGCATACCGATCCCACGCCCTCTTCCTCATGAAGAATTAAGCCCTACCAATAATTGCGACAATGCTTTGCATATGTTCTAACCTCTTCAATACTCATGTTTTCTATCTAGTCATTTGTATTATACACAAAATTAGCACGTGCATTATCTCGTGCTCTTTGTCAATTCAGACCAATATCAATTCCACCAAGTCCAGTCTGAACGTTGTCTATAATGGCATCCCTTGCTTCTCAACTAATTTGAGAAGTGAAATCCATATCTAACTGCAAAGTTTCCACATGAGGAGGTCGACTTACAAAAGGTGGCTCAGGGTGAGGCCACTCAATATCATGCTTAGCGCCCTTACGATCACATAATCGACCTTTCCCAGGACCAAAAAAGTCAGAAGGAAGGTCATTATAATTGGGTTTCATTCCCAAAAAGAATTATGCATAAAATAATTTTGCAAAATAAACAAGAACCTTGTCATTCCATGGTAGTCTTCCATAGGTTGCAAAGTGCCTATCATACAAATGACATGCTGTATTAGGGTGCCTCAAATATTGCACCTTCAACATCTTTCTTTTCGGTCCTTCTTTGAAATTAAACATAGATTTTTCCATTTGTTTTGTAACCTTGTTTTTAACATCATCCCATGTATCAGGACCCATTACTACTTCTTTCATTTTCCTCATCAATTCTACAAAAGTATCAGTGGTTGGCCCAAGATTTTTGTAAACATCTACGAGTGTGCTTAGAGAGTGTGTAACTATTTGTAAGTTTTCTCGACTCTATGCAGGGAGTTTCAAAATCCCAAGATCTTTCCTCAATTTTCAATAAAGATGTTCACACTTTGTAATGTGCATTGTTGGATGTTTGTTTCCCAAGGTAAATAATCAAAAATTTTAGATGGATAAGTTGTAGTTGGTGTACAACCTTCTTTTTGAATTAAGCGATCTGGCCTACGTATTTTTTGAGCTACATTTTCACTCTTCGCATAAATTTATACAATTTTTTTTTTAACCATACAAAATTATATAAATAATTTTAAAAATTAATAATATTTAGATTGATGGCCACCTCGAGATGGTTGAGCACCATCATGTCCACTCGGAGATGATTGAGAACCGGCATGACCACCCATTGATTGGTCACCACTCATTGGTTGAGAACCAACATGACCACTCATTGATTGACCACTAGGGGAATGTGTACCACCACCCTCATGTGATTGACCTCCACCTATGGATTAGCAACCAGGGGAATGTGTACCACCACCACAACCCTCACACGACGAGAGTGAAGCTTCATAAAAAAAATATGAATTTCTAATCAATTCAAATATACATACATGTACATACATACATATGATTCCATATGTATACATGTATGTATGGGGATAAGATTATATATTCATATGTCATTTAAAAACTTGCACATTTAATATAAATACCATGAACATGATGGACACCCATGATCCATGATCCCCATCTCTCGTAGAGACATGGGACTCTATTCATGTTTGCCTCGAAGAATCATGTGGAAAATGATCATCCTCCATGATATATATATATATGGATAGCTACAGATACATAGATACACATGATGTTTAAAGTCTCGAAGAATCACGTGGAAAATGATCATCCATGATATATATGGATATCTACAAATACATAGATACATGATGTTTAAAACGTTACCTCGTGCATTTACAATTATTTTTAAAATTACTATGTAATTTTTTTTCAAAAGAATTAAAAAAACTGATATAATTTACACAAATATTGAAGCACAACTTGAACACAAATGTAAAACACAAAAATTGAAGCACAAATTGATGTGTAAAAATCACTTGACTATTTAAACAAAAAATTGTTGAAGTCATGCACATTTTGAAAATTAAATACAAAATTTTCTAAAACATGAAGTTCACCAAGTTGTGATTACATAGTGGGTGTTCATTTTGAAAATTAAATACAATATTTTCTAAAACATGAAGTTCACCAATTAATGCTTACATAGTGGGAGCACACTTGGTATATAATTGAAAAAAACACATGACCATTAAAAATGACACATTTATAACTAAAAAACACACACATATCAAATATATCGTAGAATGTCCATCAATAAATTTTGATGGAGAGCAACGTCTTAACACTAATTCATATTTGACACAAAAATCTTGAATTGGCATTACCCCATACCATAAATCACCAGATATCCTATTAACATATGCACAATTTCTTATACTAAATGATTGAAATTGTCTAACAATAATGTTTGCTTTTCCATGCATTTTGTTTAGCCTGTCCTTCTTAACTTGGTACATGCCTTGCATTTGGCTACACACAAGTTCAGAATTAGTGAAAACTACGATTCCATTGGAACCATACTCCCTAGCTATTCCCAAGCCTTTTATCAATGCAATATAATATGTTTCATTATTTGTTGTTCTTTCAGGTATATTGATTTTCCTTTGGAGGATTTTGTTTGTCGCAATATTTCATAGCTCATATGTAATCACCGCTTTCCCTGAATTGGGATAACAATAAACATCTATGCATAATGTCCATTTTTCAACCATGTTTAGTGGAATTTTTTATCCCTGAAAAAAAAATTCAATAAAATATTAAATGAACATTTAGTGCAAATGCCTTAGTTTATGGGAGAAATGACATGTACATGGTTTCCAAAAACACTAGGACTGCCCCTTTCCTTCCTAATATCTGCTTGTAATCTTTGAGATTTATGTTATCCTTGTCTAATTCCTTCCACATTCTCCTTGCCTTTTTGCATCCCTCGTCGAACCAAGCATTAAACGAAAAGAATTTTTTTTCAGACTTCTTAATTTTTTCTCTTTTTCACTCACCAAGTGTGCTTTGAATTAAATATGTTAATTCATGACTGTGAAGGCCATGAGATGAGATTTCTTCCTTCTCGAAGAGCCTCTGTAGCGTTATTTTGAAGGTATTACAATTCTCTGGAGTCAAAAGAATTCTGCCCTTTGGGGGATTTTGTTGAACACACTGAGTTTTTGACCCTAATTGCTTCTTTTCGGTCCAAGAGAAACTTAAATAGATTGGCTTGTGATCTGATTTTAAATCCCAAATTTGATCTCCAATCAACACTTCCTTCATTTTATCACACAAACTATGTGAACTAATTACATAATCTACTACACTTATTCCATTGTAAGTATTGCAAGTGAGATTATCAAACTTTTCCCATCTAGTCAAAGCATTACAAATGACTAATCGAAAGCCCCACATAGTGTAAGAAATTTTTCTCCAAAGAGATTGCAGCCTTTATCCTCTGAAATTATTTTCCATTGATGATTACTCTCTTCTGTATGCCAGATAGGGTCACAATATTCTTTACAACAAAGAATGCTAGCTTATTCACCTGCAGTTCTAACATTGAAATCCCCCACTATAAGGACTTCACCTAGCTGATAATATATTGAAATATCTGCTTTTAGGGTTGCAAAGGGATCTTTGTGGTCAAGCCCTCTAATTTTGTAGATTTTTGAAACTTGCGGCACAAATTAGCATGCTGCAATTCTGATATGATTTCTATTTTCTGATATTTGCATCTGGGTCGCAGTTAAGACCGAGAGATTACATGTTCAATATTTCTCAAAGTTGGGTTGATTAGATAATCTATAACTGGGCTGGCCCAAATGACTTCCAAAATTACAAAATTCAGCTTCAATATTTCTATTGCTATGATGTATATCCTATAGTGCCCAAGTAAAAATATACATGCAAATTTACACATAGAAATCAAAAAGTCAGTTATTCATCAGGGTTGGTAGGTCGGTTCAGGTCAAGGCCACTCATCTCCTCTTCCGAGGTTGTGGGATTCCCTTTCAGCTGAATCTTCAAGTCTTCGATTTGGCCCTGAAAGGCATATATTTCATCCTCCAGTTCGCTGATCTTTCTGTTCTTTTCAGATTCTTTTCTCTATATGGTCCAAGTCATCCTCTTGTTGCATTTGAAGAATTTTCTTCAAATCCTCCAGGCCGTCCCATAATTCCATATGCTCACGCTTACAGTGATTGCAGTTGTGTGGGGCAATAGTCGTCAGGGGCATGATACATTCGATTACCCTCATTGAGAATTTGCATCTTACTCCCCAGGCCTCCACTCCCATCTCCGTGCTTCTTTCTATCTCAGTTTTCTTATTTTTCCCTTTCCTTTGCCTTGTAGTCCTCCGCATTTTAAGACCCTCACTAACACTAACTATTAATTTCACCGCTTCAAAAGTCTAAACGAAGAAACAAGTTCTAAAGGCCTCGTCCCAACATGCCGTCTTAGAGTACCACTTAGAATCCTGGTAATTCAACACAGACTGATCACTGGTTATTATATGATTCTTCATATAGGAATTCACATAGTACGTGACTCCCCTACCTAGCTGCTCCAGAGTATCTACCAAGCCTTGAATTTTATCTGCGCTTCCTCTTTCCCAATTCCGCTTCCCTGAGCTATCCTCATCCAACCACAGAAGCAGACACCCAAAGTCTGAGATCACCCTGCCCTTAAAATAAGCCCAAGAGATGATAAGGCCAACAATTATACACCTATTGTTAGCCTCCAAACTCTCACAACACCACCCTAGAAAACTCACCAAGCCGACCTGGCAGCCTCCCGAGAACAAATCCTTTGCTTTACATCTATTATGGAAGTGCCTTCTGTTCCTTATATAGCACCAGTGACTATTGATGGGTTGATAATTCCTCTTCAGTGCCTAGCTAATCCCCATGATTGCAACCTTCCCCAAATTGACCACGAGATGTTGCATATTAATGGTCGCGCGCTTGATCGAACTACTCCAATGATAAAAAATTAAAGTCGGATCACACATATTATACAACCTTGTAAAAGAATAGTTCGTGTGACAAGCCATAGTGCTTGGGTAAAACCTACTTCATCCCACGTCGCCCCCAATTCCATCACCACTTGTTTTCATTATCTCGTCATCCCTGTCCTGGAGCTGTTTAATGGTTACACACAATAGGATATCTCTAACTGTGGTGTCAGTACTGATCCACCTGCTGTTAATTGGAGGCACCAACCATCGAGAGTACGATGAAGGACAGTATGAGATGAGGGTGGAGGGGAGTGGGGGAGGTGGGGGAGGTGGGATAGGGTGAAGCCGAAGGCAAACGAGGAGTAGGGGATGAGGGAGTAAGGGAGTGAGCGAGCGATGGGTGAGGGAGTGAGGGGGAGAGGTAGAAAGGGATGAGGGAGATGGGGGGTAATGGAGAGGATAATATATGCTAGGGAGAAGAACTTGGCCTCCTTTATCTTTATATTCATTTAAATTCCTGATTTTAATGCTTTTTCCCTTTCAATTAGAGAGGGTCCAATACATCAGCACAATTATTCCCTTCATAGCAGCTATGAGATGTCTTGGAACCATTCGATCCCATTGATAAGCCTCCTGATTTATTCTATTTAGCAGACTATGTTTTCTTGGGTATCCGCCTCTCCATTCAACTCTCTTAAAATGTGATAGAAGTTGACTCTTTCAAAGCTCTTGCAGCTACACCTGATTCTTTTCAAAATTTGGTTCAACATTGAATTTTTAGCCTCCTTTTTGTTGATCATGCTCTTTATTATAAGGAGGGAGTCTCCCATAATGTTCAATATTCTAATCCTTTTTTGCTGAGCAAGGGTGATACCAAAGAGGAGACCATATGCCTTGACTTGGTTATTCATTTTCTTGCCAAGGCCCCACGCATACCATTCTTCAATTTTCCCATCAGGGGTTATAAGAAACCCTCCCCCACCTACCATCCCAGCGAAATCACAAAGTGTTAAGGGCTGGGGTAATGAAATATTTACTGATAATTGAGGGTTTTTCAATCTGTAATATATATATATATATATATATATATATATATAGTAATTGTTGGTACTACGACAAAATTTATATAAATATAATTATAAGCGCGGGTTACAAGGGCCAATGCCATGGATGGGCCGAAAACCATTATATCGTTTCATGTGACACCGAAAAGCTGGCTAGGGTAGCCAGGTGGGTGCCACATGGCTAGGTTGATGATGTGGCACATAATGATTCGTCAAAAATTGAAATGGCCATATTTCGGGACCTAGTGGTCGATTTGAAGTAAAATTTTATATCACGAGAATCGTCTTGACAAGATGAACATGAGGGCGATGTCTAATAGAGGTTTAGAGTTAGTTGAAAATAGAGAATTTTTTAGACCCATTTCCATAAAGGCACCGTGTATATTGGGTCAAGCATAATGGCCACCTCGTTTTAACCGGTGTTCCGAAGGGGATTAAGAGGGGTGTGTTACAAGAATACTAATCTTGAATAAGGTTCAATTGAACCTGATCCGGATTTATGCAGGAACGTAACAGAATAAACATATAACCATAAATACAGAGATGCAGCGGAAATAACACTTCATTTCATTAATATCAAAGAACTGAAATTTGCTTACAGACAGAATGGAAATAAAACTAGCTAAGGCGCTGGTAGCTATCTCTGAGAAGAGATGTGGCGGCTACAGGCCTCTGAACTGAGTTACAATGAGGCTCGAGGGCCTATTTATTATTTAGAAACAATGGAGAACCATAAACATCCAAAAACCTAACCCTAGGAGATGAAGCACCAAAACTATGGGCCCCGTTTGGGTAAATTGGTGTTTCAACTTCCCAGGGACGTAACTTTGGCATACTATCTCCGTTTGACGCTCATGATACATCATTAGAAAGCTCTATCCGAGGACTACAACTTTCACCATGAATATCATTCCAGATTGGAATGATATTTTCTAGAGGCACGATGCCCAAAAAAACGTCGTTTAGGGCCTCAAAACGGCTCCGGAAGTTTAGGACCCGAAAAACTGCTAAAAATAGTAAGTTATGCTGAAACTGAAAAACTGAAAGAGACAATGGTGGGGGCCCAAGTGGAATAGGCTGGTGGCCACTAATATCCACCTGGATCATTCCTCCCCCCTTAGGAAGCAATGTTTCCCATTGCATTAAGTTCCTCCATGAGATGAGGAAATTTCTGCTGAACTTGGTCCCTGGTGAACCACTTTCCTTGGTGCAGGAGTTGGCCAGCTTTGACAAACCGATACAGTTGGATCTTCTGTTGGCGAGTGTTCTTGATTTGCATGTCCATGATACAATCTGTGGTGGCTTGTTCCATGCAGTCTGGGTTTAACTCTGTTGGTGTGAGTTGTTCTGCAATGTCCGAGGTGTCCAGTAGAGGTGGGAAGTAAGGACGAAGGTGATCCACATTGAAGACTGGGTGCAGACCAAGGAATGGAGGAATAGCGCTCGAAGACGTGACCCTACGACGCGGGTGACGGTGTGGCCAGGTCATCGGAGCGGCGAAGCTTGCGGTGGGGTCCCGGTGAGCGCTCATGCACTCAATGTGGCCATGCTTTGTCGCCCACACACGAGTTGTGTGGCCGGTGTTGATCATGGCGCTCATGCCGCCATGATGGGTGTGTCTCTCTGTGAACACAGTTGTGTTACAGATAAAGCTCGATGAAGCTACTTGCTTTGTCAACTTCAGACTGGACATGAGCTGAATCGGCCTGAGCAGCTACAAATGGCATGGCTATGTCAATGGGACATAGTGGCTGGAATCCCAAGCCCACCTGAAAGGGGCTATGGCCAATTGAACTGTGGAGAGCCCTGTTATAACTATGTTGTACATAGGGGAGGCTCTCGTCCCATGTGCATGGATGCTTTGAATTGTACATGCGTATAATGTGTACAATCATTCTGTTGACGACCTCTGTCTGGCCATCTGTTTGGGGATGGAAAGCTGTGGACTTGGTGAGCTTTGTGTCCAACATTGACCAGAGGCTGGACCAAAATGTGTTGAGGAACCTGCTATCTCGATCTGATATGATAGACTGTGGGATCCCAAAGTGCACCCACACTCGTTCAAAGAAGAGTTTAGCAGTGGCTTCTGCTGTGATATTCTTCTTGCAGGACGCCATAATGGCCATCTTCGAGAATCTGTCGACGACCACAAAAACACAGTCATTTCCCTGCTTAGTAGAAGGCAGGCCCGACATGTAATCCATGGAGATGGATTCCCAAGGTCGACTAGGGGTAGGTAGAGGAGTATATAGGCCTTGCTTCTTGATGGTCGATTTGGTAATGGCACAAGCAGTGCAGGATCTGATGTGCTTCTCGACATCCTTTCGAAGGTTCGGCCAATAGAAATACTTCTGCAGGATTGCTACTGTTTTCTCGACCCCGAAATGCCCAGCGACTCGACTGTAGTGTGCTTCCCATATCATCTTAGCATGCTCGCTTGAAGGAACACAAAGGTGTCCCATGTGACATAAAAGTGCATCTTGGAGGTGAAAATTTGGAACTTGCGTACCCCCCAAGAGTGCCTTGTAAGTGTGGCCGAATTCTTGGTCACTCTCATAGAGAAGCGGCCAATCAAAAGTCTCGTGCCCACAAGAGTTGAGCACAGTGGTGAGCGCCACGATCGGTGGTCGGCTGAGGCAGTCTGCAACATGATTGGTGCTACCCTTCTTGTACTTGATGTTCAAATGAAACTGTTGCAGATATGTGGACCACTTTTGATGGCGATCATTCTGCAACTTCCCTTGTGTCTGTATGAACTGCAGGGGCCGGTGGTCTGTGTGGATGATTGTTTCCTTCCCCAAAATGTAATGCTTCCATTGTCGACAGGCTTGCACAATGGAATACATTTCTTTGTCATGGGTGGGATACTTGCGAACTGTCTCAGACAATGTCTCACTGTGATATGCCACTGGATGTCCCTGTTGAGTAAGAACTGCCCCAATAGCATAGTCAGAGGCATCTGTCTCGATCTCAAATGGCTATTGCAAGTCTGGTAATGTGAGCACTGGGGCAGAACAGAGGCGATTTTTCAATTCTGTGAATGCCTTCTGTTGAGGTTCCGACCAAAATAATTTTGCTCTCGCTCCTCCCTTGGTGACTTGACTCAAGGGCCAAGTGATATGAGAGAATCCCAACACAAATCTACGGTAGAAATTAGCAAGACCTAGAAAGCTGCGAAGCTCTGTTATAGTGGTTGGGGCTGGCCAATCCCGAATGACTTGGATCTTGGCTGGATCCACATGTACCCCTCTTTCATCAATAATGTATCCCAAATATTGAACCTGGGTCATGCCAAACATGCACTTCTCCAAATTGGCACACAACTTGTGTTGCCACAGTGTTTGGAGGACTTGTCGGATGTGCTGAAGGTGCTCTTCCCAAGTCTTGCTGAAGATCATAATGTCATCCAAGTACACCACTACAAATGAGTTGGTGAATGGCCACAAGATATCGTCCATCATCCTCATGAAGGTTGCGGGAGCATTCGTCAACCCGAAAGGCATAACTAGCCATTCAAAAAGGCCTTCCTTGGCATTTAAGGCAGTCTTCCACACATCAGAGGGTTCAATTGGTACCTGGTGATACCCAGAATTCAGGTCAATCTTGCTGAAATATTTTTCACCTTTGAGTTGGTCCAGAAGGTCATCAATCCGTGGGATTGGGTACCTATTCCGGACAGTGATCACTATTGGCGCACAGTAATTAATCTGAGTCTCCCGTCCCATCCTTCTTGTACCAACATGATCAGGCTCCCGGGCGATAGACAGTGATGTGACCCCAGCTGCCTGCACTTGTGCGGAATCGCCTCTTCGTTTATCATTCTCCGGCAGAATGACGATAGATGGAGGTCCGACAGTGTGGCTGCCAGGGTCAAATCATGAGTGTTCTTGGCCTGACATTCAGAGAATATCAGTCGATAAAATTAAAGATGTTAAAGATGTATGCTCCATATAGGTATCCATTTTTTATTACTATCATCTTGAGAGGAGCCTGTGGAAGTGTTGTGATCTTCTTCTTGCCCTGGGGGCGGATCATCAGGAAAATGAATTTCCTAGTTTGGGAAATGAGCTTGCTGCATTGTTTTTCACTAACCAAAGAGATAGCCGCAGGAGGTGGTACCTCTGGTATCATGTACAACTTATTTCCGAAAGTAACAATGACAGCACGAGGTCGAGACTCATACACAGCATGGCGCTTCCACAAGTATGGTTTTCCTAATAATACATCAGAAACATCAATAGGAGCAACATCACATAATACCTCATCCGTGAAGGGCTTGATGCTATAGGGAAGGCGGCACTGCTGGCTGACACGGAGATCTCGTCCTTGGTGAAGCCACCCGATGGTGTATGGATGTGGGTGAGCTGTGGTCGGCAAGCCCAACCGCTTCACGACGTCTGCTGAAATGAGGTTCTTTTGGCTCCCATTGTCGACAATGAACTGTACCGGGGAGCCCTTTACCCACATCTGGGAGTGGAAGAGATGTTCCTCCTCCTCTGGATCTTCCAGTTCCTCCTTTTGGATCTTTGCAGTGGCAACAGTGGCGTTGGGCTCCGCATGAATAATCTGTTTCCCTTTTTCATTCACCTTTTCAGGTTCTGATTCGGAGTCAGAGCATGCATCTGACTCAGAAGCCCTCATCTCGGCCACTAGCGACTGCTTGGCCCGACACTCACTTGTGTTGTGAGTGGAGCTCTTATGGAACTCACACCACTTTCCGTGTCCTTCTTTGGCTTTGCGGTGCTGTTCTTTTCTTGTGGCTTCGATGAGTTGTCTTTAGCCGCCATGCCTTGGCTCGGTCCTTTATTCTGCGGTTTGGAAGCACCTTTCCCTTGCTTTTGATTCACAGATCCAAAGTCTCGCTTCTTCTGCTTGAATTTCTGCTCAATCTTGGCAGCATACCGGTATGCCGTACCAAGCGAGGAGATGTCAAGGAACTCCATTTCCTCCTGAATGTATTTGTGTAGATAGCTGCGATACTTTAGCACCAGATGTTTCTCTGAATCTTTGATACCCAACTTTGTGCGCAGGGTATGGAACAGATTCGTCAGCTCATGCACATCTTGATCCCTTTGTTGTCGCAGCGTGGTCCATTGTATGTACTTGTCCTCATAGCTCCCCACGGGATAGTACTGTTCCTTGACGGCGTCTGGGAAAGAATTCCAAGTTGGTACAGCCGAGAACAGAGAGGGTTCTGTCTGGTCCTTGTTCTCACAGTAGGTTTCCCACCAGTCCTTAACATGGGGGGTAGCTTTGAGGAGTGCAAAAATAATCTTCTCCCGGTATGAAAAGTCATGAACAGAGAAATATCCTTCTACTAGATTCAACCATCTATCTACGGCATCTACGTCTATTTGACCCTCAAATATGGGAATGTCAAAATTTACTTGTACCTTAAAGGGAGTCGCAACTCCAGAGTGGCTACTGGATGCAGATGCGCCGCCGGTGGGCAGCCGTTGAAGGATCTGAGCAAATTTATCCATCATCGCGTTCCTTTGTTTTTCGAGGGCCTCCTCGAGCAATATTTTGATAGGATCTCCTGCTCCCTCATCTTTCTTTTCGTCCCCCATGGGCGTCCGTCGAGGTTTACGAGGCTGATCTTGCAAAGGTTCCACCAAATCAAGCCCTAGCTCCTTATACCCCGACCTCGTTGGGGACATGCAAAGAAGGATCGAGAAAAAGCAGACCGCTCTGATACCACTGATCCGGATTTATGCAGGAACGCAACAGAATAAACATATAAACATAAAGACAGAGATGCAGCGGAAATGACACTTCATTTCATTAATATCAAAGAACTGAAATTTGCTTACAGACAGAATGGAAATAAAACTAGCTAGGGCACTGGTAGCTATCTCTGAGAAGAGATGTGGCGGCTACAGGCCTCTGAACTGCGTTACAATGAGGCTCGAGGGCCTATTTATTATTGAGAAACAAAGGAGAACCCTAAACATCCCAAAAACCTAACCCTAGGAGATGAAGCGCCAAAACTATGGGCCCCGTTTGGGTAAATTGGTGTTTCAACTTCCCAGGGACGTAACTTTGGCATACTATCTCCGTTTGACGCTCATGATACATCATTAGAAAGCTCTATCCGAGGACTACAACTTTCGCCATGAATATAATTTTGGAATGGAATGAAATTTTCTAGAGGAGCGATGCCCAAAAAAACGTCGTTTAGGGCCTCAAAACGGCTCCGGAAGTTCAGGACCCGAAAAACTGCTAAAAATAGTAAGTTATGCTGAAACTGAAAAACTGAAAGAGACAATGGTGGGGGCCCAAGTGGAATAGGCTGGTGGCCACCAATATCCACCTGGATCAGAACCTTATTTAACCTCTCCCTCCACCATAATATTAATATAGAGGAAGAATCAACTAAACCTTCCTCAATCTCCCTTTCAGTTGGAATACTAATTTGGAGAAGGATTGGTTTGTCCTTACCTCGTCTCTCCCCTAATATAAGTATCAATTTAGAGTAAGGATGAGTTAGCCTTTACACAGGTTCCCCCTTAGTAAAAATAGTAAGCTTGAGGTGCAAACAACTAACCATTCATTAGGATCCTACTTGGAAATAATGATAATATTGAATAAGGGTCAATTAACCTTTCTTCAAACCCCCCCTTCACTAAAATACAAATTTACAAGAATGACTACCTAGCCTTTTTTTTAGCTCCCTCTCAACTAAAATACAAATATAGATGAAGTGTTAATTGGTCCTTCCGTGGGCTCCCCCTGGACATAAATGCTTAGGGAAGGGTCATTTGATCCAACTAACCATTCCTTGGGCTCCTATTCAACAATAATAATAATATTAAAGAAGGGTAGGTTGTCCTTCTTCAAGCTCCCCCTTAATGTAGGTGCATCGAGAGTATGGTTAAGGGTTAACCAAATAAAACCCAAGATGATAACTAATGATGATGTAGAGAGAGCTAAACGTATATGTATATATATTCATGATTGAATAATTATTGATAAACCATGTACGAGAAAGAGTTTCCTAGAGAACCCATGGATACAACAACTAGCAACCCATGCATTTCAATGGATGGTTACTTTTTTTATGTGGTCTTCAATAATGTTTATGTTTTGAAAATGCAAGGTAAAAGATGAAGGAGATCGAGAATGAAGAAAAAATATCAAAAGATGAAGATTACAGATAAAGATAAATAACATCAAAGGCTATGATCATAGAAGATGAGACCAATGTAGAATATAATTGAAAAAGATATAGAGAAAATGATATGATCACACATATTCGTTAAAGGGCATTGTGAATGAATACATCCTACTTGTGATCATGAATAATTTATAAAATAATATGATGTATTTGTAATGATGTAGGCTAATTCTATAATTCTACATAAGAATGAAATATAAGGAGAAAAGAGAGATATTAGGGATGAAGATCTACAAAGAAATTCATAGAGATATTGTGGATATGATTATGAAGATGATTGTAATTAATTCGATAATTATGAAATCATTGTTATGATAACCTATAATTAAATAAAGGGAACACTTATATAATTAAAATACATGGTAATGGTCAAAGGACAATAAATAGAGTGGTAGCTAGGTGGTATTATTCCCCCTCCACCCAGGTTCTATTATTTGGAGACATGTTAACCTGTGTGGAAAAAACTGTGAACATGTTGAAAATTGTAATGAGTAATTCCTATAAGCTTGAGGTGGATAGTGGCAGCCCTTGAAGGGGCATGAAAGTTTGAATTTGAATATCTTGATATTGACGTGAATAGTGGCATGAAAGTTTGAATTTTAATATCTTGCTATTAAGGTGAGTAGTGACAACTATTGTGATTCGACCCTTGGTCTTTCTCATAATAGTCATCCAAAATTATTGATTAACCAGTTATCATTAAAAAATAAATACATGGTATCATCATACCAAAAATGATACATACATTATTTTTTGTATCAAAGAGGAATACTTGATGTTGTGAAACCAGCTCCAAAAAGAGAAGAAAAGAGATATCAATGCCTTAGAAATAAGCCACTTCGAGGGGGCAACCTCCAATACATTACATGAATGAACAATTCTTGGATGATACAAATTACAAAACCTCCTTTCTATATATAGGAGTCCATGGGGCCACAATGTAATTCTAGCCGACCTAACAATAATAATTTAAGGGCACAATAATAACAATATGGGGGTTACAAGGGTACAATAATAACAATAAGGGGGTTACACTAACAACAATAAGGGACTATACTAGTAATATAGGGACCTAACATGCCCTTCTCCTTCAAAAAAGTGTTGTCCTCAATGCTTGAGTAGCTCTGGGTGCTTCTGTATAAAATTCTCATCCTCCCATGTAGAATCTTCAGTGGGTAAGTTCTTCCACTTGATGAGATACTCTGAAATTGATCGATTCCGTAGCTGTCGAGTTCTTGTTTCCATGACCGCTTCAGGTTCCAATATGATTTTCCTTCCTCATCAAGTTCTGGCAATATTGTTTGAACTGGAAGATTTTCACCTATAACCTTCTTTAAGCATGAAACATGGAAAACTGGATGTACTCGTGAAGAAGCAGGAAGCTCCAATTTGTATGCCATAGAACCAATCTTTTGCAACACCTTGTAAGGACCATAGTACTTTGGTGATAATTTATTACCCTTCTTAGCTTGCTTGAGGGACATTTTTTTGTATGGTTGTAGCCGTAAAAATACCCAATCTCCTACATCAAAACTTCTCTCGCTGCGATGTTGATCTGCCTGTTGTTTCATTTGATTTTGTGCCAAATTCATGTTATCCTTTAAGAGTTGGAGAACTTCTTGCTGATGCTCGATGTGATCTTCCACTGCTTGAACCTTCGAATTTTCCCTTAAAGATGATGTGATGGATGGTGGATGATATCCATACAGTGCCATAAATGGGGTCATTTTTGCTGCAGTATGGAAGGAAGTGTTATACCACCATTCAGCAAGAGGTAACCACTTGACCCATTGTGTTTGTTCATCAGATACAAAACAACGAAGATATCCTTCCAAACATTTATTTACTATCTCAGTTTGACCATCAGATTGAGGATGATAAGATGAGCTATGAGCTAATTGAGTACCCAAACAAGAAAATAACTCCGTCCAAAAATTTTCGGTAAAAATGGGATCTCTGTCGCTCACAATAACCCTTGGGCTTCCATATAGCTTTTGAATTCTGTCCATAAATGTAGTAGCAACTGTACTTGCTTTAAATGGATGAGATAATGCACAAAAGTGTGCATACTTGGTAAGTCTATCAACTACCACCATGATGATACTCTTTCCTTCGGACTTAGGTAAACCTGTGATAAAATCCATTGAAATCTCCTCCCAACGTTGACTTGGAATGGATAAAGGTTGTAGAAGACCCGGGGTCTTAATTGTCTCAACTTTATTCTGCTGGAAAACCAAAAATTCTGCCACAAAATTTTGAATATCAGATTTAAGGCCATCCCAAAAAAATTCTTTCTTCACCCTGTGGTAAGTTTTTAAAAATCCTGAGTGTCCTCCTAAAGGAGAAGTGTGCAATTCCAAAGGAATCTTTTGTTTTAGTTGGGAATTCTTACAAAGATATAAGTGATCTTTGTACCATAAGGAATCATTTTTCCAACTAAATGTATCAGATGTACTAGGATCTTGCTGCAACTTTTGAATGATTTTCCACACTTCTTCATCCTTCTTCCTTCGTCCTTCTTCGTCATCTCTTGCTTCGGTTATCCAATTTGGTTGGATAATATAAATGGCACAAAGCAATGCTTCCACATCTTCATTATTTCTTAAGAGTGCATCTATAACAACATTTAGCTTCCCTTTTTTGTAGATTATTTCAAAGTCATAACCCAACATCTTTGTGACCCATTTTTGTTGCTCTTCTGAAGATAGTATTTGTTCCAAAAAGTGTTTAAGACTATCATGATCAATTTTTACCTTGAAGGGTCTTCCCATTAGGTACGTTTTCCATTTCTTTAGTGCATGTAGTATTGCTAACATTTCCTTCTCATAAATAGGTTTATGTAAATACTTTCCTTTGATTGGACGACTTTCAAAAGAAATGGGTATTCCTTCTTGCATTAAAACAACACCAATTCCATTTCCCGAGGCATCACATTCCACAATAAAGGTTTTTGTGAAGTCTGGTGTAGCTAAGACCGGTGCTAGGCACATTGCCTCTTTAAGATGTTCAAAAGATGTTCAAAGGCCTTAGTTGCTTCAAGAGTCCATGAAAATGCATCTTTCTTCAATAATGTTGTTAGAGGTGCTGCTATTCTCCCATAATTCTTAACAAAATTGCGATAATACCCTGTTAACCTGAGAAATCCTTGCAACTGCTTTATAGTTGTGAGAACTTTCTATTCCTTAATGGCTTTAATTTTGTTAGGGTCTACCTTAACACCCTCGTGTGATACAATATGACCCAGATATTCCACCTCTTGTACTCCAAAGAAACATTTGGATGTTTTTGCATATAATTGTTTCTCCTGCAATAGTTTGAACACCCTGTCAACATGTTGAACATGATGCTTCCAAGACCTGTTGTAGATTAGTATATCATCAAAAAATACTAGCACAAATTTTCTAAGGAAGGGTTTGAAAATGGAATTCATCAACCCTTGAAATATATAAGGTGCATTGGATAGGCCAAAATGCATGACCAAAAATTCATAATGACCCTCATGAGTTCGAAATTATGTTTTCAGAATATCTTTAGTCTTCATTCTAATTTGATGATATCCTGAACGAAGATCCAACTTGGTAAAATAAATTGCTCCATGTAATTCATTGAATAATTCCTCAATAACAGGAATGGGAAATTTACCTTTAATGTTAAGCTTATTGAGCTCCCTATAATCTGGATACATGCACCATGATCCATCCTTCTTGTGTACCAATACTACAGGATCAGAGAAAGAAATTTGACTAGGTTGAATTATACCCGCCTTTAACATTTCTGCAATCATACTTTCAATTTCGCTCTTTTGGACATAAGGATATCTGTAAGGCCAGATGTTTGGTGGAACACTTCCTGGAATCAAATGAATAGCATGATCATGATCACAAATATGTGGGATTCCTTTGGGAGTTTCAAACACCTTGGAATGATTGTCCAAGAATTTTTGGAGATCTGCAGAAATAGATGATTTTGATGTTGGAACTTCTAGTGAGCATAATTTTACAATTACGCCTCATTGTTGTTTCTTTAGAAGCTTTTTCATGACATTAGAGCTTATTATCTTTGCTGGCTTCCCTACAATACCTCTTAATTCAACTTCCTTTCCTTCTAAAAAAAATTTCAAGAAAATTTCTTGAAAATTAAAAGCTATCATCCCCAAATATTGTAACCATTGTAGTCCTAGTACAACATCAACACCTCCCATAGGAATGGAAAGAATTGGACTATTCAATACATATTACCCCATGGTTAACTTAATATTATGGAATTTTCCAGAGCAATTTATAGTTCCTCCATTTGAAACCATCACTTGATATTCTGGTGCTGGGTATAGGAAACAATTCAATTCCTTGGCTACCTTACAATGAATAAAATTATGGGTACTACTTGAATCAATCAACAATATTACATTTTTCTTCTTGATATGTCCTTCTATCTTGAGAGTTTGAGGAGTGGTAATTCCTGCCAATGCATTAAAAAATATGGTCGGACTCATTTCTTCCTCTTCTAGGGTTGGTTCCTGGTGTATATCCTCTTCTTTTGAAGATTCTTGTTCATTTTCTTCTTCCTCTTCACAATCTATGTAAAATAATTTCTTCTCAACACACTTATGACCTTTAGTGTATTTCTATCACAACTGTGGCAAAGCCATTTTGCTCTTTTTTCTTACAATTTTTGTGGTGTCAACCTTGTAGGTTGTGGAAATATAGGAGTAGCAACACTTCCATCTTTATAGAAGTGAGTTGTAGGCTTCCTTGTCGCCATAATTTTAAAAACATTCAATTTTTCTTGCCAACCTGAATGCCTTCTCCAATGAATCAGGTTCCAAAACGCGAACTTCATGTTGGATGTTATCCTTTAAAGTACCTATGAAGAGATCAATCCTATGTTCCTCTGGAATATCAGTTACCCTTATATTCAATTTTTGGAAGTCCTCAATGTGCTCCCCCACTGAAAAATTTTGTTTGAGATTTATCAATTGGCTAAAGAAAGTGTTTCTATTTGTATCCTTATAATGTGCTATCATTTCCTCTGTAAAAATTGACCAAGTGACATTTTTTTTACAGGAGCACAGCCATCGATACCATACAAATGTATTTTGTTCTAAATGTAAAGTTGCAATCTGTACTTTTTGTGTGTTTTGCACATTATTGAGATCAAAATATTGCTCCATATGTAGTGTCCATGTTACAGGATCCTTTCCATCAAACTTTCTCATATCCATTTTTGGAATATGGTGGTTCTTCCCTTCAACATTAGAGTTTATGAAATCACAATTAACATTTATTTTGTTCTCATCATGAGTTTCCTCTACTATATTTTCACCATTAGGAAACATTTCTTGTATCAACTTTGTCAACCCTACCATGTCTACTTTTAGATCATTCTTCATGTTTTCCATCTTAGCTTCCATTTCATCCATCTTATATTCCATGCTAGCTTCCATGCCATTCTTCAAACCATCCATCTTAGATTCCATTCCTTTCTTCAAAACTTCCATGTCATTTTTTGTTGCTCTTTGCGAGAGCGAAATTTGTTGCACTTGCTCTTGTAATTTTGATATGTCATGTTGTCGTTCTTCGTCTTCATGGGTCATAGTAGAGCCTTATAAAGGCTTAACAGGTGTTGAATTATTTTTAGGAGTCATTTTAGAATCCAATAGTGATATCTATTCTACAATATGCCATTGGAATCAATTCAACTTGATTCTTCAAACAAGACGTATGCAATTCGGGAAAAAAAATACACACATTTTACTTTCTTTTGAGGAGCTCAATATTGAAATTGACTTAACTCTATGCTTGTAGATCCTCAATATCTGAAATTCAGCCCTGTAGTATTCCTCTGAAGCTTCTTTCAAATGCCATAGGTCTGACTTGATTTGGATTCTTCAAGTCAAAGTTATGTCCAATCTCCCACAATGACCTAATTATGGACTGGTTCAATAGAGCGAACTTGTACTACTTGCCACGTGTCACTGTTTGATCCTTTGGCTCTGAAATTTATAGAAAGAAAACTATAGTCCGTGTGATTCCAGTCACTTTTTACATAATTTCGATCCGATGCTCAAAGAGAGAGTTATGAATATTTTCCCATGATCACCTCTTTGAGATGAAATTCGGGAGCCTAAAAAATACCTAACTTCCACAGATCATATCTCCTAAAATATTGCGAACCAAGCTCTGAAATTTTGCGACGATGTTCCTCAGGATTTCAGCTTCGCACTCTAAACATTTCATCTTATGAACCTTCGTAGAGAAAAATTTATAGTGAAAATTCCACTATGACCTGTTTGGAGCAGTGAAACCGTAGAATCCAAAGCTCTGATACCAAATGTTGTGAAACCAGCTCCAAAAAGAGAAGAAAAGAGATATCAACATCTTAGAAATAAGCCACTTCGAGGGGGAAACCTCCAATACATTACATGAATGAAAAATTCTTGGATGATACAAATTACAAAACCGCCTTTCTATATATAGGAGTCCATGGGACCACAACGTAATCCTAGTGGGGCCACAATGTAATCCTAGCTGACCTAACAATAATAATTTAAGGTCACAATAATAAAAATATGGGGGTTACAGGGGTACAATAATAACAATAAGGGGGTTACACTAACAACAATAAGGGACTATACTAGTAATATAGGGACCTAACACTTGAGTTGCTCACTAAAGGTGAAAACATGGGAGAAGTGTTGTAACTTGTAATATAATACCCCATGAGGTGTGAAGGGGGAATCGAGCTTAGGAAAAGATGTTGAAAGGATGTTACATTTTTCATTTTGTGAAGTATTGGGAATTTTAGGCTTCTCCAATCATCATAGGATGTGATGTGAGGCATTGTAAATATTTGAATGCTATGAGAAGAAAAAGAGAAATTGGGCTCAACATGATGATGCCCATTTAATATAATATGGGGGTCCTTTAAGTTTTGGCTTTAATGAGGCCATATCTCTGAAATTGAATCAAATTTGGTTAATTGTGAAGGGATCATAAGTTCGCCAACAAATTCAGAAGAAATTATTAGTGCACTCTATGTATAGGGAATGAAGAGAGGGAATGATGGCTGTATTTTCTTATGCATGGACGATCAATCTCCAACCCACATTAATCTCCAACCCTAAGTGATGATGCATTATTATGCTAAGTGTTTGTGCTCAATCTAGTCTCCTAAATTGAGCTCATTTAATTGTCAACCAGGGTTAGTAAACTGCTGAAGTGAAGTGCACCATATGTGCCTAAGTAACCTCTTCCTACTTCGTTGTGTCTAGTGTTTTATGATGTTTTTGGTCTTTTGTGATGATTTATGATGTTTTTGGTCTTTTGGTAGTTTTATGTTCACAAGGAAAATGACTAGAAAGCTAGTGGAAAGAAGCTAATGATTAAAACAGAGTGAAGCCTAATTGGTTGATGACAAGTGGCAAATGCAAAGGCAACTACTGAAAAAAAAAATCAAATCTAAACTATGACTAAACAGAAACAAAGCTTGATAATGACTTTTAAACAAATGATTCAAAATATAAACTCAACTTGTCAAATGCTTTCATCAAACGTGTTTTGAGAAAGAGCTTGAGACATGGTCAATTAAGTATGCAAATCCTATCTAAACAGTTAAACAACTAACTTATAATGATGCAACATTTCATCCTTGATTAGAGATTTGTTGAAGCAAATTTGGAATAAAACATTTATACCATCATAAGATCTTCTATTCTAGGACTAGTTCCTAACTCTATTATGCAATTTAATTGAATGTCACAAAACCTTACTCAAGAGTTATTGATTTTGATTTCTTTTCAAAGTAGTCTTTTGAGGGAGGGTTCTGTTTATGAAGTGATAAGGAAATTGCAGAGGTACTTCAGGCCTTAAAATGATATTGTCTTATGTTCATGTAGTTATGAAGCAATTATAGATTTTAGAACAAGAAGAGGTTTGTGAATAATGAAGGCTGTTTTGTTAAGTTTAACAACTGAAGTAATCTAATGTGCAGTGAATGACAGTCTGAATGTGAAGTGCAAATGCAATGAGTTGAAACTAAAACTGAACTTAAAATGTCACTAATCTAAAACAATGCTGAACTACAAGTCATTATCAAACTCAAAGCAAAACAACTGAACATGAGTTAAGTGCAATTAAACTCTGGAGTATCCTAACTTATGCTATGCAAACAGAAAGACTGAAAGCAATGAAAAACTAAGATATCATAGCCATCTCCCACTCGTGATTATGATATTTTGGACAAGCGTTTAAGAGAAAGAACAGCAATGGTACTTAGTGAAAACACACAACTAAAACGTTCAAGATCACAATCATGCTTAAGACAGTATAAGGATTTCTTGGAAGAGTTTCTTCTTTTGGAAGAGTACTTAGCATAAGTATAACTGTGATGGTGAATAAAAGAGATTACAATTAAATACTACAATACTATAGCCATTTCCCATTCATCATTATAATCTTTTGGAAGAGCTTCTTCTTGTGGAAGAGTTAGAATGAGTATAACTATAGTAGCTAATGAAAACAACTACAAATTCAACTTCAGAAACGTAAAGGCAGCTAGAATACTTATCTAAATTACGCAAATAAATCTGTGCAAGAGGCAGGTGCCCTCTACCACCTGACGGAATCTAACTCCAAATCAAATCAACGCTTTCAAAACAACACTGTCTGCTTAATTAAAAGAGAAATAACTTGAACAGAGCAATCTGCGTCTTCAGAAATGTAGCACAGAGTCTCAGCAAAATCTAGAACAAAAATCTCTAGCCTAGCTCTCGGTTTCCCAAGTGTTTATATAACAAATGTTCATAACAAAACTTGCAACAATTCAAGGATTATTGTCTTTCCTTATCGAAATCATACTAGGACTCTTAAAGTGGCTGCGTGAAAAGGAAATGGACATCTGGACTGAGACAGTCCTACTAGAAGTCTGCTTTCTTAAATATGTTCCCACGTATCAAAACCATACACATAATTCGTTTCTTCCTTCATGGTGAGCAACGAACCATGTAGACATGACGTGGAATATGCCCATATGCGGTTTTTCTTGAGACGACACCTGTAACCCACTCAAACTATAAAACAGCTGCGGAATGCGGGATCAGCTACGGAATGCGCGGTCAGCTACGGAATGCCTGTATTCTGTAGCTATTTTGCATAAAATTGTTAAAATAGAAAAAATCATGAAAATACAATATGTTAATAAATTTCATGTAACCTTTAAGCAATCCTAATCATTCTTCATTGATTTTAGGCTTATGAAGTGATAAAATAATGATGAAATGAAGTGAAGGTTTGTAAAAGAGAAGGCAATTCTAAGGCTCAACACTAAGTATCATGGAGGACATATTTTCCATGATCAAAATTGCAAAGTTGATAATATAAGCATAAAGAAAAGGAAGAAATATTCGAAATTACAAACAAGTTTAGAAATTAGTATAAATGGTCGAAATTACACACGTTTAGAAATTAGTTATAGATATTTTTAGATAGTGGTGTCATTCATTAAATATTAGTATTTCTTCACTATTAACTATCGTGGTGAACCAAATAGTTTAAACATTTAAGTTTTAGGTCCTATCCACTCATTGAATTCTTTGAGATTGATTTTGGATGCCCTAGAATGTGAGATAAAAGGGCATGGGATATTAGCTATCTCGATATGATTTCGAAGGAATGTAGTTATGCCCAAATAAAAAACAAAATCAACCACAAGCTAAAATTGAGAGAAATATTTTTTCTAATCATATTGTGGCCACTGACAAATTGTTTCATTGTCTTCTCTTTTCTTCACTTTCATTATTATAAGGTGTTGTTCTTCATTTCATTTTGAATGGGAAGAGCTTGATCCTTGGAAGAATGAAACCAAGTAAATTTCAATTTTTTAAAGGGTGAAGTAGAGCCATCCCGTATGGAAATGTGCTAGATGTTATTGATTAAGTTAATGACTTCAACCTAAATATTTTGGACAAAAATACCTACTTGTTTTCCATCTTCAATAGCAAAGCTTAATTGAGCTTATATACAATGGAAAAGTAGAATAAGCACTTGAATTGCTTATAATGAACTTGCATCAAGTTATAGAGAAATAATAGCATACATGGGTGGAGGATGATTTTGACTAGAGGATAAGATTTTCTTCCTAAAATGAGAATCAATTGAGCACATCGAGGAGGTGCCACATGTCGTAATGGAAGTTAGTGTCGAATCTATTTACTTTAAATAGTTGGTGAAGGTAGGAGATGTAGCTCAACTAGTTGTAACCAAAGAGAGTGGGTAAGTGCTCAAGTTGTAATAAAGCAAAATTACGATCATAATTAATGTTTATGATTAAAACATTATATTTTATACCTATGAGAATGAGTCTTCATTTCAGTGTCGGTAAAGGAATGCATGCTATGTTTTAGCTATGGAGTCTTAGGATAACACTCTAAATTCTTAGTCATGTAACTTTATATTTGCAATTTCATGAGAGTGTCCTCTAGAAAGAGAGTAATGGCTAGAAATAAAAGATCAAGCCAAAGTGTTGACACCTCTAAACTTCATGTCTAAGACAGAGATATAAAGCGAGGAACAACAATCCCCTAAGCAAACTTTGGTTATAAATATTAAAAAGGTTTAAAATTTTTTGGCATATAATATTCTTTTTAAACGGAAAATTAAAGTATATCACAAAAATATTTGCATATTATATGGGTGTGAATAATGGAGTTGTTTGAAAGTTCAAAGTATTCCTTTCTAATTTTAAAAATGAATAACAAGTATAAGTTCATGTGCAGGAGGATCATCATAAAGTTTAAATGCATGGTAATATTTTCCCTTTTATGGTGTGAGAGGATTTGAGTTGATACATGGTAGATATCCTTTGAAAATACTTGGATTTTAGGATTTTTTCATATTATGTAAGGGTGATATTATTGTGATTTTACAAAAGGGTTCACATTAGGTTGAAAGTTGATTAAAGTTGGAGACAAAGTTCAGGTTGATATTCTATGCTAAAATGAATGTTAAAGGTGAATTAAATTCTGGAGCATATAAAAGGTTCAAATGTGATGTCAAGAGTTAAAATCAAATTAGTGTCAAAGGCAAGGGTGCACGTTCGATGATACTTGGCACCCCAGGCCAAATTTGTAGTTGATTCAAAGTTTGAGTCATGCAAATCATGATAGTGGTGTCTCAATTAAGTTAACCAAACTGAAGTCATAGGTTGTCGAACCAACAAGAAACACATTTTTCAACATGTAATTGAAAATGGACGAAGAATACTGTATGTGTCTTATTGGAACCATAAACAATTTATACATATATTCTAATGGAAGCTTCACATGAAGGAATACCCAAGAATATGACTAGCGAAGAGAGAAATATATGCCATTTCAAGTCATAGAAAAATATTGTAGGTGTAGATGAAAGAAGATGATGCCATAAATGAAGAAAAAATAAAACCAATGAAGAGCAATGAATATGTTTACTCCATGACAAATAAAACGATATAGGTGCAAGTAAGAAGAAGACGACAAAGGAATTTGATGGCAAGAAGAATCCTATAGCTATAAAAGCTTGAAAATTGAAGAGTGAGGAGTAGACAAAAGATAAGGGAGAAGGTCCAAGTGAATAAAGATCACAAATACAAAACGATCAGGTTAAGAGAAAGAGACAACCTCGTTAAAGTATCTAGCAATGTGAGAAAGATTTGTTAAGGAAGCAGAGGCACATTGAGTTTGAAAGATAGAGAAAATATTGAGCACATTGAAGCTAAGAGGAAGAGATTTAAAAATAATATGAATAACAAAATAAAGGGTGTAGTAGAAGGGAAATACCATATAAAGGTCAAGAAAGAAGTAGAAGGTGATAGAGATGATGCCGTCAAAGTGAGATAAAAAGAAAACATAATGCAAACTCCTAGACATGAACAATAAATATGCAAAATATGGACTCCTAATTAGAATACAAAGACAAAGGAGAGTATAATAAAATTATAAGTTGAAGTAGATGGGCTCTTATGCGTGAATAGAAGAAAAACAAGAAAACTAAAGAATTTTTGATGTAGTGAAAGAAGGAATATTGAAACACATAAAAATAGAAAAAGAAAAGAATAAATCAATGAATAAATGACACAGGAAAATGGACATGAAGGATGAAGCACACAATTGAATGAATGAAATGTAGAAGAAAATGATACAACAATAAAGAGAAGTGAGAAGAAGAAAGCAAAGCAAGTTAAGAATAAAGTACCATGTGTTCAAAATTGAGATGCAGACATAATAAATGCATGAAAATGACATCCCTAAGGAATGATACTAGATGTTTTCTTTTTTATTATGGAAAGAAATTGGTCTTGGTCACAAGGGCTAGATTAGTGTTGTGTAACCAGCTCCAAAAATAGAAGAAAAGAGATATCAACGCCTTAGAAATAAGCCACTTCGAGGGGGCAACCTCCAATACATTACATAAATGAACAAATGTTGGATGATACAATTTACAAAACCTCCTTTCTATAAATAGGAGTCCATGGGGCCATAATGTAATCCTAGTGGGCCACAATGTAATCCTAGTCGACCTAATAATAATAATTTAAGGGCACAATAATAAAAAAATGGGGGTTACAAGGGTACAATAATAACAATAAGGGGGTTACACTAACAACAATAAAGGACTATACTAGTAATATAGGGACCCAACATGCCCCTCTCCTTCAAAAAAGTGTTGTCCTCAATGATTGAGTAGCTATGGGTGCTTCTGTATAAAATCCTCATCCTCCCATGTAGAATATTCGGTGGGTAAGTTCTTCCACTTGATGAGATACTCTGAAATTGATCGATTCCGTAG
Organism: Pinus albicaulis; assembly: GCA_034641835.2. Classification (NCBI taxonomy): domain Eukaryota; kingdom Viridiplantae; phylum Streptophyta; class Pinopsida; order Pinales; family Pinaceae; genus Pinus; species Pinus albicaulis. Next base: position 2,846,308 of record CM076570.1, on the reverse strand, counting down.
CTGTCAAGTTCTTGTTTCCGTGACCGCTTCAAGTTCCAATATGATTTTTCCTTCCTCATCAAGTTCTGGAAATATTGTTTGGACTGGAATATTTTCACCTATAACCTTCTTTAAGCATGAAACATGGAAAATTGGATGCACTCATGAAGAAGCAAGAAGCTCCAATTTGTATGCCATCGTACCAATCTTTTGAAACACCTTGGAAGGACCATAGTACTTTGGTGATAATTTATTATCCTTCTTAGCTTGCGGACATTTGTTTTTGTATAGTTATGACGTAAAAACACAATCTACTACATCGCTTTGTCTCGATGCGATGTTGATGCGCTTTTGTTATTTCTAGGCTGATTTTGTGCCAAATTTAGGTTATCCTTTAAGAGTTGGAGAACTTATTTTTAATGCTCGATGTGATCTTCCATTACTTGCACCTTATAATTTTCTCTTAAAGATGATGTGATGGATAGTGGATGATATCCATAAAGTTCCATAAATGGGGTCATTTTTGTTGCAGTATGGAAGGAAGTGTTTTACCACCATTTAGCCAGAGGTAACTACTCGACCCATTGTGTTTTTTTATCAAATACAAAACAACGAAGATATCCTTCCAAACATTTTTTCACTATCTCAGTTTGGCCATCAAATAGAGGATGATAAGATGAGCTACGAGCTAGTTGAGTACCCAAGAAAGAAAATAAATCCGTCCAAAAATTTCCAGTAAATGGGATCCTCACTGTCTAATAACCCTTCACTTTCCATGTAGCTTTTGAATTCTATCCATAAATGTAGTAGCAAATGTACTTGCTTTAAATGGATGAGATAATGCACAAAAGTGTGCATACGTGGTAATTATATCAACTACCACCATGAAAACACTCTTTCCTTCGGACTTAGGTAAACCTGTGATAAAGTCCATTGAAATCTCCTCCCAACATTGACTTGGGATGGATAAAGGTTGTAGAATAACCAGGGTCTTAATTGTTTCAACTTTATTTTGCTGGCAAACCAAACATTCCCCCACAAAATTTTGAATATTAGATTTAAGTCCATCCCAAATTCTTTCTTCACCTTTGTGGTAAATGCCTAAAATCACGAGGTGTCCTCCCAAGAATGAAGTGTGCAATTCCAGAAGAATCTTTGTTTTAGTTGGGAATTCTTACAAAGATATAAGCAATCTTTGTGCCATAAGGAATCATTTTTCCAACTAAATGTATCAGATGTACTAGGATCTTGCTGCAACTTTTGAATGAGTGTCCATACATCTTTCTCTTTCTTCCATTCATCTCTTGCTTCGGTTATCCAATCTGGTTGGATAATAGAAATGGCACAAAGCAATGCTTCCACCTCTTCATTCTTTCTTGAGAGTGCACCTGCAAGAACATTAAGCTTTCCTTTTTTGTAGATTATTTCAAAATCATAACCCAGCATCTTTGTGACCCATTTTTGTTTCTCTTCTGACGATAGTCTTTGTTCCAAAAAGTGTTTAAGACTATCATGATCAATTTTTACCTTGAAGTGTCTTCCCATTAGGTAAGTTTGCCATTTCTTTAGTGCATGTAGTATTGCTAACATTTCCTTCTCATAAATAGGTTTCTATAAATACTTTCCTTTTGATTAGACGACTTTAAAAAGCAATGGGTCTTCCTTCTAATTATGCTTAAAAGCGCACCAATTCCATTTCCGAGGGCATCACATCACAATAAAGGGTTTTGTGAGTACGGCTGTTAGCTAAGACCGGTGCTAGGCTGCCTCATAAGGCGTTCAAAGGCCTTAGTTGCTTCAAGAGTCCATGAAAATGCATCTTTCTTCAATAATGTTGTTAGAGGAGTCTTGCTATTCTCCCATAATTCTTAACAGACTTACGATAATACCTTGTTAGCCATAGAAATCCTCGCAACTACTTTATGGTTGTGGGGAGTTTCCATTCATTAATGGCTTTAATTTGTTAGGGTGTACCTTAACACCCTCGTGAGATACAATATGACCTAGATATTCCACCTCTTGTACTCCAAAGAAACATTTGGATTTTTTTTCATATAATTGTTTCTCTGACAATAGTTTGAGCACCCTGTCAACATGTTGAACATGATCCTTCCAAGACCTGTTGTAGATTAGTATATCATACAAAAATACTAGCACAAATTTTCTAAGGAAGGGTTTGAAAATGGAATTCATCAACCCTTGAAATGTAGAAGGTGCATTAGTAAGGCCAAAAGGCATGACCAAAGTACATAATGACCCTCATGAGTTAAAATGTTTTTTTTGGAATATCTTGATCTTCATTCTAATTTGATGACCGAATGAAGATCCAACTTGGTAAAATAAATTATCATGTAATTCATCAATAATTCATCAATCACGAGACGGAAATTTGTCTTTATTGAAGCAGGCTTATTGGGCTCCCTATAGTCCGAGACACATTCTCCATGATCCACATCCTTCTTGTGTACCAATACTGAGGTAGAGAAAGAACTTGACTAGGTTGAATTATACCCGCCTCTAACATTTCTACAATCATACGTTCAATTTCGCTCTTTTGGAAGTAAGGATATCTATAAGGCACAGTGTTTGGAGGAACACTTCCTAGAATCAAATGAATAGCATGATCGTGATCACGAATAGGTGGGAGTCCTTTGGGAGTTTCAAACACCTTGGAATGATTGTCTAAGACTTGTTGGAGATCTGCAGAAATAGATGATTTTTATGTTGGAACTTCTAGTGAGCATAATTGTGCAATTACGCCTCGCTGTTCTTTATTTAGAAGCTTTGTCATGACATTAGAGCTTATTATCCTTCCTGGCTTCCACGCAATACCCCGTAATTCGACTTCCTTTCCTTCTGAAAAAAAATTCAAGAAAAATTCTTGAAAATTAAAAACTACCGTCCCCAAAGATTGTAACCATTGTACTCCTAGTACAAAATCAACACCTCCCATAGGAATGGAAAGCATTGGACTAGTCAATACATATTCCCCCATGGTTAGCTTTATATTATGGCATTTTCCAGAGCAATTTATAGTTCCTCCATTTGTAACCATCACTTGACACTCTGGTGCTGGATATAGGAAGCAATTCAATTCCTTGACTATATTACAATGAATAAAATTATGGGTACCACCCGAATCAATCAACACTATTACATTTTTCTTCTTGATACGTCCTTCTATATTGAAAGTTTGAGGAGTGGTAATTCATGCCAATGCATTACAAGATATGGTTGGATTCATTTCTTGTTTCTCTGGGGTTCATTCCTGGTGTATATCCTCTTCTTGTTCATTTTCTTCTTCTTCTTCACAATATATGTAAATAATTCTTTAAACCACTTATGACCTTTTGATGTATTTTCTATCACAAGCGTAACAAAGCCCTTTTTAATATTTTCTTCAATTGTTGTGGTGTCAACCTTGTAGGTTGTGGAAATCTAGGCGTAGCAACACTTCCTTCTTTATAGAATTGAGTGGTAGGCTTTACGCATGTATAATTTTACATTCAACTTTTTCTTGCCAACCTGAATGCCTTCTCGAATGAATCAGGTTACCAAACATGAACTTCATGTTGGATGTTATCCTTTAAATTCCCTATGAAGACATCAATCCTGTGTTCCTCTGGAATATCAGTTACCCTTATATTCAATTTTTTGAAGTCCTCAATGTGCTCCGCCACTAAACCCTTTTGTTTGAGATTTATCAATTGGCTAAAGAAGGTGTTGCTTTTTGTATCCTCATAATGTGCTATCATTTCCTCTTCATCAAGTATTCAGTAATATTCTTTGGAAACAAAGCCTAAATTTATTATACAATGTTTTGTTCTAAATGTAAAGTTGCAATGCGTACCTTTTGTTTGTTTTGCACGTTATGGAGATAAAAATATTGCTCCATCTGTAGTATCCATGTTACAGGATCCTTTCCATCAAACTTCGTCATATCCATTTTTGGAATATGGTGGTTCTTCCCGCCAACATTAGAGTTTATGAAATCATGATTAACATTTATTTTGTTCTCATCATGAGGTTCTTCTACTATCTTTTCACCATTAGGAAACCTTTCTTGTATAAACTTTTTCAAACCTTCCATGTCTGCTTTAAGAAAATTCTTCATGTTTTCCATTTTCTCATCGATCTTAGCTTCCATGTCATCAATCTTAGCTTCCATGCCCACTTCCATGCCATCCATCTTAGCTTCCCAACCAATCATCTTAGCTTCCACGCCTTTCTTCAAACCATCCATCTTAGTTTCCACGCCTTTCTTCAAAACTTCCATTTCATTTTTTGTTGTTCTTTGCGAGAGCGAAATTTTTGCACTTGCTCTTGTAATTTTGATGATCATGTTGCAATTCTTCGTCTTCATGAGTCATAGTAGAGTTTTAAAAAGGCTTAATGGGTGTTGAATTCTTTTTTGGAGCCATTTTATAATCCAATACTGATATCTATTCTACAATATTCCCTTGCAATCAATTCAACTTGATTCTTCAAACAAGACTTATGCAATTCGGAAAAAAAATACACACCTTTTACTTGCTTTTGAGGAGCTCGATATTGAAATTGTATTATCTCTATGATTGTGGCTCTTCTATATCTAAAATTAAACACTGAAGTAGCCCTCTGAATTCTCTTTTGAATTCCACAGGTCTGACCTGATTTGGATTCTCCAAGACAAAGTTGTGTCCAATCTCCCACAATGACCTAATTATGGACTGGTTCAGTGGAGCGAACTTGTACGACTTGTCACGTGTCACTGTTTTTTCCTTTGTCTTTGAAATTTATATCCAAGAAACTAAAGTCTGTGTACTTGCGACCACTTTTTACGTCACTCCAATCCAATGCCCAGATAGAGAGTTATTGAACTTTTCCCACGATCACCTCTTTGAGCTGAAATTCAGGAGCCTGAAAAAGCACTACCTTCCACAGATCATATCTCCAAAAATATTGCGAACCAAGATCTGAAATTGTTTGACAACTTTCCTTAGGATTTCAGATTCACACCATATGAATTTCATATTTTGAACCTTCGTAGAAAACAAGTTATAGCGAAAATGCCATGATGACCTGTTTAGGATCCTGAAAAAAGACCTAACTTCCATAGATCATATATCCACAAATATTGCGAACCAAGCTCTGAAATGTTTAGAAAATCTTCCTCAGGATTTTGGCTTCGTACCCTAAAAATTTCAGCTTCTGAAACTTCGTAGAAAAAAAGTTATAGCGAAAATGCCACGATGACCTGTTAGGAGCAGCGAAACCCTAGAATCCAAAGCTCTGATACCAAATGTTGTGTAACCAGCTCCAAAAATAGAAGAAAAGAGATGTAAACGCCTTAGAAATGAGCCACTTCGAGGGGGAAACCTCCAATACATTACATAAATGAACAATTCTTGGATGATACAATTTACAAAACCTCCTTTCTATACATAGGAGTCCATGGGGCCATAATGTAATCCTAGTGGGCCACAATGTAATCCTAGCCGACCTAAAAATAATAATTTAAGGGCACAATAATAACAAAATGGGGGTTACAAGGGTACAATAATAACAATAAGGGGGTTACACCAACAATAATAAGGGACTATACTAGTGATATAGGGACCTAACAATCAACTTGAAATAAGAGTTGAAATTGTATGCATCTAAGTAAATATTGATGTAAGCCCTAATGAGGCAAATATAGCCTTGTTGAAGAGTTAATAGTGCTCTAAAATCCACTTTGTAATGTATGGTTCATGGTAAATAAAAAAATATTGAAATAATGAAATAATGAATTTATCATAAGATAGAACTCCCTCAAGGAAATGAGGAGGTGGTAAGTTAGATGAAGAAGCTCGATTGTGGGAAAAAATACTGATTTTAGGTAGTCCACACTTGGTAGAAATTTTGATCTTAGGTAGTCAGGGAGTTTGCGAGTTAAAAAAAAGGACTTGTGTGGAAGCAAAATGATCATTGAGGTTGTGATGAAGTAAAGAAACTATGAAACATAATTTTGCGAGAAGTCATTTAGAACCAGGGGAAGAGTTGACAAGAGGAGTGATATACCAAACATGGTAGCAACATTGATAAAATCATGAACATGAGCCCATGAATAAGTCTTTTGTCCCTTGGTGGTATAATGCAAGTCCATCGAGAGTATGGTTATGGGTAAGCTAAAGAAAAACTAGGATGATGAATGATGATGATGTAGGGGGAGTTAAAGGTACAAATTTAAAGATTCATAATTGAATATTGGTTGATTAACCATGCATGAGAAAGAGTTTCCTAGAGAATAGAAGGATACAGTGGCTGGTGGCCCATGCATTGTGGTGGATGGTTACTTTTTTTATATGGACTTCAACAATGTTTATGTTTTATATGTACAAGATAAAATATGAAGGAGATTGAGAAGGAAGATAGAAGATCAAAAGAGAATATTTTAGATATAGATAAATAAAATCAAAAGATGTGATCATAGAAGATAGGAACATTGCAAAACAAATTGAAAAATATATAGAGAAAATAATATTATCACCAATGATCATGACAGGGTATCATGAAGGAATAAATACCTAATTGTGATCATGAATAATGTCTAAATTAATATGTTGGATTTGTAGACTAATTATATAACCCTACATAAGAAAGAAATATGATGAGAAAAGAGAGAGATTAAGGATGAAGATCTATTGAGAGATTCATAGAGATATTGTGGAGATAGTTATGAAGATGGTTTTAATTAATTATATAAAAATGAAATAGTTGTTACGATTGCCAATTATTATATAATAGGGTCAACTATACAATTGGAATACACAAGAATGGTCACATTAATATAATTTCCACTTTGAGGGAATTTGAAGCATATACCCCTAATTTCCCTTGCTTTGCATAATGTAGTGTACATATGAGTGTGTTTATTTTGTTACCAGCTTTGATACATCACCCTCTAGTGGAATATTAATCTACATGACGGGTCAACTAACCTTTTCTCAAGCTCCCTGTCAACTAGAATAATAATGTGTGAGAAGAGTGGTTGACCCTTCCTTTAGTTCCCACTCAATGAAAATGCTAATATAGAAGAAGGTTCAATTGACCCTTCCTTAGACTCCCATCAATGAGAATAATAATAATGAGGAAGGGGTAACTGGCTATTACTTAGGCCTCGACGTGATGAGAATAATAATCATAAAGAAGTATCAACCAAACCTTATTTAATATCGTCATCGATTAGAATATTAATTTGGAGGAAGGCTGAGCTAACTCTTCATTACTCTCCCCCCCCCCACCCTAAAATATAATATTAATCTAGAGGAAAGGTTAGTTGACCCTTCATAATGATCCTCCTCAATGAGAATAATATACTCATGGAAGGGTTGACTAACCATTTCCTAGGCTCCTACTTGATGATGATAAAAATATTAATGAAAGGTTAGTTTCCTCTTCTTCACTCCCCTCCACTTGAATATTAATCTAGAGGAAGGTTTGGTCAAACCCTCCTTAAGTTCCCTTTGAACTAGAATACCGATATTGAAGAAGGGTTAGTTGAACCTTATTTAGATCCACCCACAACTAAAAAATTAATATAGATGAAGGGTTAATTGAACCTTCCTCAAGTCCCCCCCTCTCAATTATAATATTAATCTATAGAAAAATTTAGTCAACCCTTCCTTATGCTTCCCCTCAAAAAGAATAATATGATAGAGGAAAGGTTGGCCACCCTTCCTCAAGCTCTTCTTTGATGAGAATAATAATCCCAAATAAGGGTTAGTTGACCCTTATTCAAGCTCCTCTCCACTAGAATATTTATTTGGAAGGGTCAACCAACCTTTCCTCAAATTGCCTCTTGACTAGAATACTAATGTTGAATAAAGATCAACTAACCCTTCTTCAATATCCCTTACTACTAAAATTTGAATATAGAGGAAGGGTCAACTGACCTTTCCTTGAGCTTCCCCTTAACTATAATAATAATAGAGGAAGCAATGGTTGACCCTTCCCTTGTCTCCTCAACGATAATACTATTCTTTATGAAGGGTTGACTAACACTTCCCCAAGCTCATACTATTCTTTATGAAGGGTTGACTAACACTTCCCCAAGCTCCCACTCAATGAGAATAATGATATTGAAGCATTAGTTGAAACTTCTTTAGGTTCTCCCTCCACTATAATATTAATATAAAGAAAGGTTCTAGTGATCCTTCCTCAATATTCCCCTCAAATAGAATATTAATTTATAGGAAGGGTTAGCCAAACTTTCCTTAAGGTCCAACCCTATGAAAAAACAAAGTTACTAAATTAACGATAATTATATAACATTCTCATTTTTTTAGATGTCACATTTAGTGTATTTTTTTACCTTTAAATAAAAAAGTGGCACTACCAGTAGCACCCTTTCTTTAGGGTGGTTTAAATTCTAACTTGTTTCTTTGATGACCAATATGATTGCGAAGAAAAACTTTAAAAGTCATCCTCAAATTGAAAAGTGATGCTACCTATAACACCATTTTTTTTTTTAAATTTAACTTACAACTTAAAAGAAACCACGGTCTTGATAATTGGTACCATCCTAGATAAAATATACTCAAAATAAACTATTAAACTGTTACTTTATAATTTTTTTAGTAATTTTTTTTTTGAGAAAATAAATCTACATACTATTTTTTTTTCTCTTCCTTAATGGGAAAAAACACCCTTAAAAAAGTTACCTAGTTACAAAGAAGTAAATTTCTTAAGAAATGGAACTTTAAGAAAAAATGAAAAGAGGCCCTAAAACAACAAAATAAAATAAAATAGAAAGGTGGGGAAGAATAGGGTGGCAATAAAAAATTCAAATGTTTTTTTCCGAAGTTAGGCACTTTGCATTATGTCAAATGAGGATTACATAGAGAAAAATATTTTTCTATTGGTTTTCTCAAAGGGAGACCAGACTAGTAACATAAGTTCATAGTATTGAGGTTGCTAAGAACTTGTCTAATAAAACAACTTGTAAATATAAACTTATAAAAACATGCTGGTTGTGCGAGACCTTGACTTATTTCGACATGAGAAGAAAAAAAAGGCTACTAGTGTTGCAAACAAAAGACGAGTTAGTCATAACAAATATTACACAAAATCTCCAAGTATCCGCGCTAGCTAGTCACTACCCTCATCTGAGGAGAAGGGGATGTTGGCTGATCTCCTAGCTAGAATGGCTAGCTTGCGATTAATACTATCAAGTTTTTCCTCCATCTCTACCAATTTGATAGAATTCTCCTGCTTATTCCTCTTGTACCTCCCTATTCCACTTGCAATATTCAAATGACGATTAACCTTGTGTTGGCTTCATGCCATGATTGATGAAGTGACAAGAGTGCATGCAATGTACCAAGTATAGTGGAAGCCACAACCCCCTTTTGTATGAGTTAGCGTGGTATCAAGGCAGGGGTTGGAGGGGGGTGACGAATTGCTCTTGGTCACACTCCTTGGGGGGAAACCAAAATTAAATTAAAAAAATCCAAAAAAAAGAAAAGGAATGCAAAATTATATATATAAAACTAAGTTTTACAGAAATTAAAACACACGATTTAAAAAAAAATGATTACTAATAATAATAATAGTAATACGCCCTGAGGTTTAGCTTAATTGGTCGAGTCCTTATCACTAAAATAACCTTTTCTATTGAGAGGTCATGAGTTCAATTCTCACGACACTTTCGACGTCAGGATCTGTGGTTGAGCCGACGAGAAGTGATTCCTTCGGGTGAAACTGCCTGGTACAAATATTCCATGGACATAGTGGTAACTGATATACGGGGTCCATGAACCACATAGAAAATAATAATAATAATAATAAGTAGTTTAATTTAAAAACATTAAAATAAATAAATTGTTTAACAATATTAACCTAAAAAGAATTCTTTTGGGGGCCAAGTGATTTCCTTAATTGTGTCTGTACACATACCCACCCCAATCCCATTACCTCCATCCTCCCTCATAGTATCTTCCCAGAACCCTCCTACCCCACTCCTCCCTCCCCCTATCCCATGTCAACCTCCCCATCCACCTCCACACCCTCCCTGTATCCCTCATGCCCCTTGGCAACATTTCTCATGACACTAGTTTTCAAGTCTAGAGCTTTAATTAAGTCATAATTTTAATATAAAAAAATCAAATTTTTGATTGAAGGGTTAATTTTGATTCTTTTTCTGTAATGGTGTTGGTTTTCAAGGCAATAATTCATAATTTTAACCATCCCCACAAAAAGGGTTCTACCATAAGTGCCACTTCTTGATTTAGGGGTTGGTTTTGGTGTTTTGCTAAAAAAAAAAAAATTGGGCCAAAGTTCTCATTTTGATGTCATAATTCTCATTAAATTAGTAATTATGTAATAATCCCATTATATAGGCAGGGTTAGAAAAACTTACCTTGGGATCTCACTCCAAGAGAAACCCAATCTAGAATAAGGATCATCAAACCCTCCCCTAATCTACCCTTTGTCAATAGGTATTCAAAATTGCAGCCAAGGAATAGGCCAACAAGGTAGCTCGAATAATTATTGTTCATGTTGGAATGGAGCAATTATAATAGCATGTGGTTTTTAACTACATGATTAAAGGTTCAAGTCCTCCTTCTATGGTGTAAGTTGGTTTACCTTTTGTTGGGAAAAATTTAGTGTAAATAATTACACTACTATTGACACACTCATAAAATAAGAATTGTATAATATCTACTGGTATACAAACCCTCATATATCCTTGTATATACATTAGATGAGAAATACAAATGGTCTTCACTTTAAAATACACAAAGAAAAAATTAAACAACAATCCAAAAAGAACTCTGTTTTCTTTACATATTGTATTAATGGATCTTAAGTAGGAGACATCATCACTTTCAATAGAAATCTATCTATACATATAACACAATTTAGTATTCTATGAATTTACCTAGAGTAAAATTTAGCAAGCATTGTTAAAACTTTTTTGAATAGGTTAGCAATCAATAAACCTCCTCGAATAACTGACAACATACTCACACTCATAGTAAATTTTGTAGGTATGAAGGGAGAAAAGATAAACAATTACAAGTAATGTAAAACAATACATTCTTCATAAAAAATAAGGTGCCTATAGGTCCAGATGCCTTCTCGAGTATCTACCATTTAGAAAAAAGTAAACATACATGGCTACAGTTAGAAATTATCTTCATTGCTCATCCTATTAAAAAGTATCAAATTGAGGTAGTAAGTAGGTTAGCAATGTAGGTTGCATAGAGAGAATAGGTTGGTGTGTCCATTCTATAGACTATGATAGAGTGATAAGGTTTCCCTAGACTTGGAGCCAATCCAAAAAGGTAAAACTAGAGACTTAATATGGAGTGAGATTTCTGTATCTCATGAAGCTCATTTCAATCAAGGAAAATGAAGTGACTCAGTGGAACATTTGAGTAGATGCAATGATCACCACAAAATATCACACTAATAGACATTTTATCACATGCAATGTATGCTGATTTTTGTGGTGGTTAAATAAGAGGTGAAATATTTAGATACAACAAACTGAAAACTCATTTATCTAATGGTTGCATCTATTATTTAACCAACATAAAACTCAATGCATAGTGAATGAGTTATGTTTCAAAAAACTCCATGCAAGTAAGCTACAAATTTAAACTCCACACAAGTAAGCTCCAACTTTGAACTTTCAAATAAATGTACATACACATTCATCCCTTTTTGTACAAACATATTAACTTAACTATAAGCTCAAATCTTTAACTACTACTACTCTATACAATCTCAAGTTATAGATCTTAGTCTCATTAAAAACTAAAAAACAGAAGAACAAATCTTATTATAGAATATATAACACACAATAATTTCAAATTTTATGCATAATAAAATACATATATGGGGTGGCAGGTCCAAAGGGGGGTGATATTAAACCTCAAAGGAACATTGATATCTTAGTATTCATGGATCTTAGGCATCCACTACAATAATCTAACAAAAGCATATAGATTTTTTCAAAGATTGAAAATATCCATAACTTGATTGTGACTAGAAATTTTTTGCTCATTATAAGATATATGCAACAAAGTACTTCCTTATTGGATACAAGGTTCACTTCTATGCTATGAAGGATAAGACAATTGAACTCTTCATTTTCCAATCTTAGGTTTTATTATGTCTTGAGAAACAATAATTCCAATGTGGATCGATGTGCATATTTGACCACTAAGAAAAAGGAAGGGACCTTAGATATCAATGCTATGGTTACAAAACTATCCCTTCATAAAAATTTCATGATATTTGGAAATACATTTAATTAGCAAGATTTATAGATATCAGTCATACACTCCAATAATCTAGTAGAAGGATATGTAATTTTTCAGGATTGAAAATAACTAAGTCCTTCAATATCCATAACATTATGTAATTGGCCCAACTCTCTACTCATCATCAAATATATGCAATAAGGTGCTTCCTCCTTATATGTGAGGCTTGCTTATATGCTATGAAGGATAATACATCTCAATTCTTCATTTTCCACTCTTAGGTTTTATCATGTCTTATAAAAAAAAAATTCCAAAGTACATAAATGTGCATCTTTGGCCACTAAGCAAAAGGAAGGGACCTTAGACATCAATATTGTAGTTTCATATAATTTTGAATTATCTTGGGCTTATTTATAGTAGTGATGGTTGTAATGAGACATCCTATTTACTCTTATGTTCATTCCTCCCCCAAGAAACACTTATTTTAATAATTGCAAAGGATAAAGGTGGAACTATGTGGGATTATTTTGGTTTTTCTAAGGCACTTTGAAGGCTACGGGAAAGGTGGATTTAGGCATGGTTTTGAATTGTTTCCTCGTGCATCTCTTTGGATTTTAATTTCTAGTAATTCCATCTCATAATTGTCCTGTTAGAGTAGAGCTTGTGGTTCTTTGGACATACTTTGTCCCTAGCGGATGGATAGATCTCAATAATATCTTTACCTTCTCATCAACAACATAATAGATCAAGCCCCAAGGGTTAGCTCAATTGGTTGAGTCCCTACTTGGAAGTACTCCCAGATTGAGAGGTCACATGATCAAATCTCCTAGACGCCTGCGGGGTTAGGCCTCAGTGTTAGGCCGACAGTAGATCCCTTCGGGAGGATTTACATCGATATATTAAGACCGTGGATGTAGCTAGTACATGTGTGCAGGCACATAGGAACATGAACCACTATGAAAAAAAAAAAAAAAACAACAACATAATAGATCTATAACTCTTGCCTCTTCATTAGCCACAGAGCATGAAATCCATGGAGGTAAAGTTTGAGTTAGCAAGCTAGTATTAACCTATCTCTAGCAAAAGAAGTAGGTACGTCTAAATGAAGCCTATTAGTGTTTTTCTATCTATTTTTTGATAGTGATGTTCTTTAAAGTAGTTAAACTACTAAAATATTCTATAAACCGTAAACTTATTAGTTTGAAAGGTTAAAGATGTTTTGGAAGAAAATCTAGATTTACATGCCTTGCCAGATAGCCTCTCATTTTTGGATTGTATTCAAAATTCCATAAGTCTTTTAGATTGTACTCTTTGCCATGAAATTTTATGCATATTTTTATAATATAAATCTAAAAATTACAATCATAAAAAAATAACAATACATATAACTTTATATAAACTTCGTATAAACATATTAAACTACTTGTTTGAAATGTTCTACTCAACTAAGCTATGACAAGTTAATTCAATTTTGCTATTTGGTAGTGGTTTTTTTCATGGAGTCAAGCCATTAAAGAATAATATAATGGAACCTATATAAATGCTATTGCATTACTATCTCAATAACCAATCAATAACCCATTAATATGGTTTCATGTTAGCAATCCAACATTGAGATTTATAAACCATATTTGGAAAACCCTAATTCCACAAACATATGTCAAAATGATGCTAAATATTTTTGAAATAAACTATGTAAGACACTTTCTATTTTTTATTTTATTGGACTATAAAATTATTATCTAACATCATCATTATTAACTATGAAAACCTTCACACTATAATATGTCAAAATTATGAAAATCTTAGTTTGAAAATTAGGTTAAACAGAATTGTGTAATTGTGACTAAAATTGGAAGACCATAAAACAAGAAAGGGTTTTTTTACGAAGAGGATAGAAAAAAGGATCCTAGAGGGAAGAAATTAGGGTAAAAGGGACATTTTATTAAAAATAATTAATGATATTTGAGGAGGATCAAAGGATTGCAAAAATTAGTTAACATAAAGGTAAATAAAAATAATATTTTTTTAGTTTCTTCAACTATAATTATTATTTTTGATAATTATGAATTTTTTTAAGGGATAGAATGTACCACTAATAGCTAGGGGGTCTCCTCGGTGTCAAGTCCCACTTATACCTCACATAGGAGCCAAAAATCGGTATGTAGGCTCGACTGCCATCATGTTGGTTTCGCTCTCGGCTGTCAAATGAGGAGATGTCAGGACAAGGGAAAGAATGAAATGCTTGGAAAATAGGGATGATATCAACTCAATATTAACATCCTGCAAGACACGATACAAGAATGTAACAGTATAATAATAAGAATAAGCATGCCTCAAGACGAGTTAGTGAGCTAAAACCATCTCAGACATATGTGAACAAGAACATGCCAAAGATTAATTGCAAATCAGTTCACAATAAGTTACCAACATGACATGCAATAACAAAAAAAGGACTCAAAGCGAACATGCAAGCAATAAGCCAAGAATCATTCATTAAAATATCACCACATGAAAACACACATACAAATATAGTGGGAATAAAATATAACCAATACAACCACAATAAAGATGCATGGGAATCTATTCCAAAAGAGAATAAATTCTTATTAATGCTACTGCAAATGCAAGTACATGTCTTGCAAACCATCAAATCCCAACAGTGGAACATGACCTGCTCATACCATTCTTAAAGAAAAACCCTAGCACAAGGAACTGCACTTTTAATTTTGAATTTGTTTGTAATCAAACACTTTTGAATTTTCTCAATTTGTTTCCATTGCATCTCGGATGTGCTGCTGGCCAACAGTTAACAACTGTAGAGAATTGTCGGAATGACTAGAATCCCAAAAATAGTTAGAGTGGTTTTCGAGTCCTATAACTCTACTTCTATACACCTATTTTGAAGAGCATAAAATTATTCCCAACCCCCCAAAGTTCTTTTATTTCTACAACCATCCCAACTTAAATATTTGTTGAATTCAATCCTGAGGTATTTGTAATCTACAACTTCTTCCAGAATGTTTCCTTAAAAGTAGAACTTATGCTGGTTATGCTTTCTTTTGTTAGAGAAAAATAATACTTTTGTTTTGCTAATATTGACTTGCAACCCCACGCTTCTACAAAAATGATCAAGGGAAAGTAAGTGTTGTTGCAAGCCAAGAGCAGATTTAGTAATCAGTATAAGGTTATCTGCGTACAAAAGAAGCCTTATAACAAACTTTCCCAATTAGACGTCGTCACACCCTCACGAATTTAGCCACACTTCAAACTTGTCAATATATAAACCAAAAAGGGTAGGAGACAATGGGCAACATTGCTTGACCCCGATATCACTTCTAAAACTTTCTAAAATGCCTATTGAAGTTCTAATTTTGACTTTCACCTCTTCATACAGGCTATGCATAACTGCTCTCAAATGCCTGGGAACCCCAAGTTCCTCCATTCTACGCCAAAGCTTATCCCTAGGAACCGTGTCAAAGACTTTTCTGAAATAAAAAAAGCAACAAAAAAATCTTCTTTTTTTCCCAAACTTTTTCAATGATGTGCCTTAAATTTATACAATGATCAATTGTGGAATTTTTAGGTCTAAAACCTGCTTGCCCTTTAGCACATTTATCTCTTTATTTTTCCCATTTTCTGATTTTATTTTCTAACATGCTTCAAAATAAATTTGCAAACAAGGGGTTTATCATTATGGTCCTATAATTGGAGGGATTATTGATGTCACTACTCTTGAAAAGAGGTATTTCCATACTATTTGTCCAATCTGTGGGGAACCCCTGTTGTATGATGTTGTCGAAATTTTTTGTGATGTGAGGTGC
Organism: Pinus albicaulis; assembly: GCA_034641835.2. NCBI lineage: Eukaryota > Viridiplantae > Streptophyta > Pinopsida > Pinales > Pinaceae > Pinus > Pinus albicaulis. The sequence goes on along the minus strand of CM076570.1, from coordinate 2,830,272 downwards.
AAGAATTTTTAAGCCCCACTTTAGATACTTTGCTTGGAGTTCAGCTAAGTCTTTGGCTTTTCCAACACCCAACTTCTTGATACCCATATATACCTCTTGCAGCGTGAAGATTTTTGTGTCTATGTTGACCAAGGGAGGAGGGTCAACCTTGGGATCCTGCTCATAAATTTGTCTTACATAGTTGAACCATTTGGAAGCTGTAATGATGTTTTCAGTTTGCAACTTTTTTCAGTTGGAGCTCCTTCTAGAATATTTTGGGGTTATTTTTCCCAAGGAAGATTAATTCTTCTCTCCTCGAAACCATGAATTCAACCTTTTTCTTTCTTAATATATTATTGTAAGCTTTGAGATTTATGTTATCCTTGTCTGATTCCTTCCACATCCTCCTTGCATTTTTGCATTCCTTGTCAAACCAAGCACTAACCATAAAGAAATTTGTTTCAGACTTCTTAATTTTTGCTCTTTTGCACTTTGCAAGTGTGCTAATTCGTGACTATGAAGGCCATGAATTGACCTCCTTCTCGAAGAGCCTCTCTGGCATTATTTTGAAGGTATTGCAATTTTCTGGAGTCAAAATAATTTTTCCCTATGGGGGATTTTGTTGAACACACTGAGTTTTTTTACCCTAATTGCTTCCTTCCGGTCCAAGAGAAACTTAAATAAATTAGCTTCTGATCTGATTTTAAATCCAAAATTTGATCTCCAATCACCACTTCCTCCATTTTCTAACACAAACTATGCGATCAAATTACAAAATCTACTACACTTGCTCCATTGTAAGTATTTCAAGTGAAATTACTAGAATTTTTCCATCTAGTCCAACCATTACAAATGAATAAATTGAAAACCCCACATAGCATAAGAAATTGTTCACCAAAGATATTACAGCCTTTATCCTCTGAAATTATTTCTCACTGATGATTAATCTCTTCTGTAAGAGATATAGAGTCACAATCTTCCTTACAACAAAGAATGCTAGCTTGCTCACTTGCAATCCTAGCATTGAAATCCCCCACTATAAGGACTTGACCTAGTTGAGAATATGTTGCAATATCTTATTTTAGGGCTGCAAATGGATCTTTGTAGTCAAACCCTCTACTTTTGTAGATTTTTTGAAACTTGTGGCACAAAATAGCATGCTGCAATTTTGATGTGATTTCTATTTTATGATATTTTATGCCAAACAAATTGCTTATTTGGGTCTTCTTTTTCTAGCTGAATGAAATGAACTTCTTTTTCTCTCACTAATACCATGATACCCCCGTGTCCTTTTCCATTCCCTGCTACCTTGTTCCACACTGCTATCTTCCAATACCCTTCAAACAAAGGTGTCTTGCACCCTTCATGCTCATGTCTTTCTATGAGGGAAATTATGTCTCTACCTTTCGTAATAGGCCCTAACCCAGGTCCTCGTCTCCATGGGTAACCCCTACAGCTCCAACAAACTAATATTAAGGAAACTTGGGTATGAATTGATTGCTATTTTTTTTGGCATGCAAGACTCATAATTGAGTCTTTGTTCTTGCTTCCTCATTTCTTGGTGAAGATTTTGCTACCTCTTCTTTGTTATATTTTTTCCGCCTTGTTTCGGAAGGAGGTCCAAATTGTGCTATCGAAACTTTACCTTTATAAATCAATGCTCTCTTTCCCTCATCTCTTGCTGCCCTAACCTTTGAAATTTCCTCCCTCCTTTCCTCTTGTTGTCTTACAGTTAAATCTTCTTCTATAAAAAACCGAGAACCCCTCAAGTGTTGCTTCTTGATTAGAATGATATCTTTATCATGCAAGCTAGGCATGATGAATTTTATGGGCCTGGCTCTCTCACCGTTAATATTACCTACTCTCCATGCTTGGCATATTTCTCCTTGCCATTTGAACTCGTCTTTCAAGAAATCTCTTGCAAGTTCAAGAGTACATTCATGTTTCCCATAATCTTTCACCCCTTTAATAATTATGTTTGTTGCTCTCTCTTGCCTTTCCTTGCTTTCTCTATATTGCATGTTGTCAACCTGAATGTTTGTTTCTCCTTCCCTCTTAGTAGAATTTCTAACAACTTTAGCCCAAGTTTTGGAAACTTTTATAGAATCTCCTTTATTTTCTTCTCTTGTTGTCTCTTCATGGCCATCTATTTGGTCAAGTACTTTCCCTTTATCTTGGAATTCGTCACCTCTGTATTCTCCACAGTAATTTTCTTCATGTTTTTCACATCCTCCTTCATGCGTTGCCATGATGTCTTTCCTATCAGGAGAGATTCCTGTAGCAATGCCACCTTCTCCTTCAAAACTTTGTTGCTTTCTACTAAAGCCTGGTTTTCAGCTGTTATTATATGAATTGTATGATTTCTTTCATGCTCTTTAGCTTCTACAACCTTTGACCTCTTTTTTACATTTAACAGGTCTTTCACATAAAGATCAGATGACCAAGTGAGCAGTGTGGATGTGGGACCATATAAGGCAGAATCATCAATGACGTTTCCTTTTCCTTTGGACTTGTTGTTGCCACATGATTGCAAAGAGGACTTGTTTGAATATTTTTTATTGCGAAGGACCTGAGTACTTTCCCTTTGAGACCTTGTTTTCCTTGTCTGCTTCCATTTTAGACGAGCTAGTCTTCATTTTAAAATACCCTTATATTGTTTGGCATTGACCCAAACCCACTTTCTGACTTTGACTAATGAGGTAATTTTCACTTGCCCTATATGATTTATTTCCATGGGTTCTGAAGTTTCTTGTCCCATTATCATGTTTGAACACATTTTTGTTATATTCTAAAATCAATACCTTGAAACCATGGTTTTACTTGATTTGGCTTCTTATGTCAAATTCCATTCGACTGTCTACTTCAAGTAGAAATATTGGCACAAATTTTGTCTCTTCAGAATTATCCATCTCTGGTAGTTTGAGATAGAAATTTGGAAAATTTTGAGCAGACTTGAATCGAAAAGATTTAGTATGAAATTTTAGTGTGATCATATGATCCAATCCTGCATGTGTAATGTGCGTGTGACAACTGGCGAAAAATAAGCTTATCACAACATCCACTTCAGATATGCATTGTAAAATATGGTCATGATCATTTACACTAAGCTCGAATGTTGTTGTATTAGGAATCCCTTCGATTACCATTTTCAACATCCTTTGAACATCATTAACTTCTTTTTGTTGGTTGTTCTAATTTCAGAAATTTGAGACCCAAAAAATTGGATCCATGCAAATCTATGAATTCAATAACAGGCCTGGATACATGACTAACACCAAGAATAAGGACCACAACTTCTTTTTTAGAACTCCTTTTCATTTGCAATGAATTATATTTCAATTTCCCATTTCTTACAAGAGACTCCTTATTTTCTTTTGCACATCCCAATTTCCACGTTGATCATCATATTTATCTTTTGCAAGTCAATAAAATAAGCCAAGAGGTCCCTATCATTAGTGCTAACCCTCATGCTCGACTGAGACCAAATTTGATAACACTTGATAACGGTAAAGATTTGCCCTTGTTTTCTGAATTCATGCTATGAAGTCATTAGAACTGATATAACCTTCGTAGTGCCACAATAGGCTCCCATTGCATCCAATATTTTCCAAATATGGAAAGTTGAACAATGAATAACATGAATTGTAGTGATATGCTCCATCACAATTTTAAGATGTAGTAGTTCCTTTACATGAGCTAGCAGAGGTAATCCATATTTAGTCATCTCTTGAAGCATATGCATGCATTTTCCAAATATTTTTTTCACACCATCCTTTGAATTTGTAGTAGAACCTGTTGGATATGACTTCACACCAAAATCTGCTCCACTTTGTCAGGTATAGAGTCATTAGAGGAGTAAAATTACTGTATGATGGTAAAGCATGATTTATCCTTTCATGATATGCAATAACAACAACAATGGTGATTTTGAAGTTCTAAATTTGGCATTATAATAGCTTGCTTAAATGTTGTTGCATTGTGAACAACAATTGATTCAAGGAGATACCCATTTGAAGGTGAATATGTCAATCATCCGGTTGATTAATTGTAAACTAAAATTTCTTAACTTTAGGTGCTTCCCCTCTCATTTACATACTTCCAAATTTACTTTTAACCGATGAAGAAGAAGAAGAAGAATTTATTTTAACATCCACGAGGCTAAATATAGCCTATGGAACAAATTGCTTCTCTATCTGGCTCTAGTATTCAACCCTTTTCCTATGAATTTTCACAATAACCGCTCCCAAAATTATTGACAAACCCCTCACTAAATAGATTATCCCAAGAGCTAGCTTCCAAAATATCTGCATAACTTTCTTTGTTGTCTTTGAAGGCCTCACATTCTTAAATGAAATGATTTTCTGTTTCCACTTTTTCAGAATAGAAAAATATACATACTCTTTCCTCCCACACTTCTTTTGGCCTCTTCCAGTGCCCAATTTCACAACGGAGTTGATGAGAATTAGTCTTTAATTGGGCAATAATAATTTTGGCTCTCGAAGAAATATTCGCCCCTATGTATGCTTTTTGTTGATGATTAGGAGTGGGATTAAACTCTTCAATATAATAATTTTTCTTTCTCTCTAGCTCCTTCTCCCAAGTACGCTTGTGGAACTTTATCCATAAAAAAAAACTTTTATCTCTTTACTTTTCATGGGACACATGCTCAAGAAAATGCCCCATTTGCTAAACCATTTGTTATTTTTCCGCATCCAAGTCTTCTTTCTTTTGCTCTGACAATTGGAAGAGAAAGTGTATTGTGATTAAATGAAAGGAATGCAGATGCAAATCCTTTGAGGCTTATCCGCTTTGTTCCACAATAGAATAAAAACAAGTAAAAATTAAAGTTTAAGTTGAGTTGGTAATGGTGTTGGTACAAGATATAAACATCTCAAGCATGGAGTATCATATACGCCCCCAATATCAACATAGAATATTGTGGCATATATATCCAAGCTTCTCTTCTCAATTATGGGGTATAACGTAACACTGCTGCTTTTAATGATAATAATCCTCATGAAAGCTAGGTTGGATATTTAATCACGACAATATAGGGTTTTAGAATTGCGTAGGAAAGATAATGGCTTCATAAACCATAATGTAGCTTGAGTGATGTTATGTCCATTAACATAAGATGCCTTTACTCCATTACAGTGCATGTTGTAGAAAAATCAAGGCTTGAGTACGTATAAGACTCTTTAATGCATCATTGAAATCCCCTAAAACCCTAATGCATTAATAAGATCAATATACTAGCAGCAAAAGTCACATGGGTCAAAAAAGCACAAGCATCGACAGGGTTTGATAATCAACCATGTCAATGCAAGATTTCATTGATTCAAAGTCATAAGCATAACCCTCGAGACATACACAAGCAAAGAGGGACCCAAAAATTTGGTATTCTTATATTATATTAATAATATTATAATATAATATTTATTATATTATAATATTAAAGTGTGAAAGTCCACGGGGTCTTGTATAGATGGTGATCAGGTGCACGGTTAAGACACTCCTAGATGTTAAGTCACCGGTTCAATTCCCCACTCTATTCGGGTGTTATTCTTGAACACGACCATGATGTAGCCTCACCAATGCCAAACTTACAATTTTTTTTATTAAAGTGTGAAAGAGTGTCCTATTATATTATTTAATTAACTATTTCTAGACAATTTTAAACATAATCTTCAAGAGATTAATGTATAAGAAAATAAAAGTCTTCTTATACTTTCTTATCACTTAGGATAAGGATTACTTGCTTATCAAACCATTAAACAGCTTACATCTAAACTAGTATAAGAGGTTGTGCCTTTACAATTTTCAAACGCATAAAGCATATTGGACCTTATCATTTGTTCATGCAAGCTAGAGTAAATATCACCTATATATCTAGTTTATAAATTAAGCACTCCACATAATTATTCATAATAATGGTTAGACATCATAAGTTAAACAAACAAATTCATACAAAATCACCAAATATTGATGTATGATCCAAGATGCTCCACTTCAAGATATTCTTATACAAATATTGTATACACAAAGTTGCCTCCTAACCAATTCTCAAAAGGTCCTCTTCTTCTCTCAATACCCATTGCAATGTGTTGAGTGACCTTTAAGAGTGATGACAATTTTTTGCAACTTGATATTTATTATTCTCTCATTGAAAAATTTCACATTAATTACTTTAATTTCAATAACTTTCTTGATAACTACACCTAAGTTATTGTCTCGCAAGTTAGTGACACCTAAATTGGCGACACTTCATTTAGAGACATATAAGACAATTATTCCCTAGTTTCCTTCATCTTTATAATTCCATTTTCTCTTATCTTTCCAAAGGTTGATACTCATTTAATACATTTTCTTCTAAGTTATCAACCCTTATTTTTTATAATTTTATCATGGTTTGGAATATAAAGAGGCATCATGTCCAAGTCTAAATAACTCAAATGCATAGAATATAAAACAATAACAATTGCATAATCCATAATTTTAGTGATAACTATAATATACTAATGTGCAAACATATATTAGTGGGTCTTAGGACACATTTTTTACATGTTAGCTTTGAGAAGGATTTTTCATAATGTTATGCAATTCAACATGTAAATTTACAATCTTTGCAATGGTTTTTTACATACAAATTGTTTATTATATTAACAACATGATTTAAGTCATATATGCAAGTTTGGATTAACTCTTGTTGTTCCATATATCCTAATTTCCAAGTTTTCTTTTTTATTTACCATGATCACTTTTGAAATTAATTATGATTAATAAATTTCATGCCATTACATCTTGTTCAAGTTAGCACAACTTATAAACTTTCCTGTTTACTTAGGTGGAGGAATATTTCGTAATTAAAAGATAACATTTGATATATTACATGGATTTTCTCCTTGAATATCACATGTTCAATTTGAAGGTGGGATAGGGAATGTGCTGTGTTAAGTTATTGTTTGTTGATATTTTTCCGAGGTTAGAAAAGTATCAACAATATCATTCTCACTTATGAGGTAGAGAATGGCATCATTTATATTTCCTGGGTGGAATTAAAATGGTATTAGAACACATTTGATAGGACTTGCATGTGTGGATTCTTACTCAATCAAAGATCAAAATAGGAGAAGGATCGTTAGAGGAATACGACCCTGAAATTGGTTCAAAACATACACTACAAAGACTGAAAATGTTGTCATCAAAAGGAGAAAAAACTATTGATATCAAATAGGATTTCCGTGAGGCACTCATGGTAATGAAGACCATGGTGGAGGAATTGTATCAGGAGTGAAATAAGATCAATGAAAGTAGTCCATTAGTAAAAGTGGAGGGAGATGGTGATCCTCCTCGATCTACATCATCATATTCTTCTTATAGCTTGAGTAATATTTATGCTTCAAAGCAACATTCTGTTGATGCTGCGATCAACACCCTCCAAAATTTTTCCCACACCTGAATTTTGGAGCCTACTATGGATATCAAAAATTGTCACTCTATGGTTACTTCATGGTCTATTAATGTTTTGTAAAGCATTCAAGTCTTCTTCTCAAATTTTTAACTTCCAAGTCATTTGTTCACACATGCCCAATTCGTAATGAATTCATAAACACACTTCCTTTGCGCAATCTTGAACACGCATAGAAATATCCATCAAGATGGCACAAATGTAATGTTAATTTCATGTCGATAGTGAGTGCACACTTTCAATTGAAAATCTCCCTCACTTTGGTTGCTTTTTTACTTTTATTTCGATTATTTTTCTTAACTGTCGCTTTTGTGCATCATCGCTTTCACAAGTGTCGCTTTTATGTTTGCGATTGTCGCTTTTTCTCGATTTCACTTTAATAAGTGTCATTTTAATGTTATATTTTCTTTGGCATGTGACTCTTTCAAAATCATTCACATTTTGCAAGTGTCGTCTTCATGTTTTCCTCCTGTTGCAAGGGTCAATTTTGTTGTTTTCACTCCTACATGTGTCGAAATTTTGCGCATCACCAAAGATAGTTCTGGTGTACTCTTTTGCATTAGATGGTCTTACATATCATTAGAATATGGGATAGATGGATTCCTACAACTTAGTTCACCTTTTGGTCTCAATCAACACTTTTGGCATAACTTGTGTTCTAAGTGTTGTAATGTGTCATTTCAACTGTTTCACATAGAAATAAGTGTCACTTTGTTGTTGTTTTAAGGTGTGAATATTTTTCACAAGTCCTGTGAATTGCATTGGTTTGTATTGATGGAATTGATGTGTGTGGTACATTTTTCAGTCATTTTAGGATGCATTTCTTTCTCCTACTCTATCGGTCACACACTTAGCCATTTTGAGAGCTCTTTGTGGTCCTTCTACTCAATGTAAGTTATGAATCCATTATCCCTCTTACCGAGTGAGGAGCTTAACCTATTCATGTTCCTCGATGATGCAATCATATTCACCAAGATTGGTGCACCAAGTCCTCTTCAAGATCATATTAAAGCTACTGCACATTATGAACCTCCCAAGGGCAACCACCTAATCCTTCTTGATTATAATGAATCACTTTACTAAGTTCTTTTGGCCTCTGCCTTGTATGGCACATAAAACACTCCTAGATAGCAGCATGGACCTATTCCACGCTTTTTCAAAGGAAAATCATGCAACACAAAGACGTTCCTATCCTCCTAGTGTAGTGAAAACCCTCTTAGGAAAAGTGGATTCCTTCCTATGGCCTCCCTCAATGAAAAACACATTCTAAATGGTCAAGCATCCACTGTTGGGTAAAAATGTGCTATCCTAGGATGAAAATCACAGTCCAAAGCAATATTTACCCCTTGTTGAATAAAACCGCGTTGTCTTTCAAGCCTTCTCTCCCTTTGAGCGCATGGCGTAGTATTGAAGGTTGAAGCCTTCACCCTTCCTCCTTCCCCATTGCAATTTACGCCCAAGCCTTGCTTAGCATTTTCCTCTAGGGAACATGGTGCAGTGGGGAAGGATGAATGAGTTCTCCTCTCTGTCTTTGACTAGTCAAACTATGCCTTCATTAAGGCCTCCTCTTCCTCCCAGCGTATAGCAGAGTCCTGAAGCTTGGAGATTTCACCTTCCCTCTTTCGCGATGTGCTTTGTGCTCAATCTTGTTTAGGCATTCCTCCTAAGTGCATAACACAATAGGAAAGACTGAAGGAATCCTCCTCTGAACCCTTTACTAGTAAAACTATTCTTTCAAGTCTTCCTTTCTTTCCCTTAGGGAGCATGGCACAATATTGAAGCATGAAGCCTTCATCCTTCCTCAATCAAGCTTCCCCAGTGCGCTGGAATAGGGAGGCCTCCTCTTCATAGTGCATGGCACAGTAAAACTAAATGATGTATAATTCCTAAGTTACTGATGAGTTTGATTGCACGCTCCTAATCAAGCCTCCTTCTTTTAACCCTCTAACAAGCCTATCATGAGATGATCATTCCATGAGCTAGGTAGTGATATAATAGATGTTTTTAAGACTAATTTTGCCTTATCATGGATGATTTTCAATGGAAAGAGTACCTTCCTAGCATGACAAGGTGATGATCAAAGAACATAGCAAGGAGAAAGCATAAAGAAACACTTTTAGACAATAAGCACCAAAGAGATCTATCATGGAGACATGAAGCTGATCATGGACTAAGACTGAAAGAAGACACTGCATGGTGACTCAGATGATTCCAATATTGATCGAATACATTTTAGAGGGTGAAGGAGAAGAAAAAAGTGGATCCTTCATAAATATTAAGCAGAGATTAGACCTACCATCAACAATGCAAGATGAAGAAGCAAGGAAGACAACTTGGGATTTCCACCTCATCACGAAGTCCATTTCATCATTTTCAAGTTGTAACTTGTACAAGTGTCATCATAATAGTAAATGTTTGTCCATGTGTCATGCCACATCATCATGTGGAATGTAAAGATGTATTCTCAAGAAAAGGACAAAATGTAATGCGTGGAAGTCCAAGATTCATATGTAGAACATGAAGATTCACATAGTCATATATGGGAAAAAGTCACGTGAAGAAGTCCAAAAGTAAAAGAGAGAAGTACAAAGATAATTTAGAAGTTCAAAGGAAATATTAGAAGTCCAAGAGTCAAGGGGAGATTAAAGGTTATTCCTCTTTTTATAAAATCAACCTCATAACTCAAGGAAATGGCTTTTGGAGGTTTAAGATTTGGAGAGCTAGTCTTGGATTCTCAACTTGACATAGGAAAATATTATTTGGATAAGCAATAAGTGACTTAATTTTCCACTACTGGAACTAGTGCTTCATCATTGTAACTATGTACTTGGATCTTTCACCTAATTGAAACTCAATGAGCCAACACATTTTCATGCATGTATTGTGAATGTCTTAGGAATATTATTTGGATATTTACTATATATGTTGTGTTCATATGTATTGGAGAAATTGAACTATTTCAGTGGCTTTGGTACTCATCTTATTGAATGTGTGTTGTATTCACTTTAATAATCATTATGTGAACTATTGTGCTAACAAATATTTCACGCCCTTGTGTGTCTCTCTTAGGTTAGTACTATTACTTCCTTCCAGAGATTCACTCTCTTCTCCTGCTCATGAAGGCATTCTTTCAGACATTACAATTAGTGTTTCACAATGTCAACTTACTTGCTTATTCAAAGGTTATTTGGATAGTCTCTTATGTTATTCATTGAAACCAAAGCAAACATTACAATTATGGTGGATGGGTCGATACTCTGGTTGGGGCTCCTACTCCAAATGGTGTGAGGTCTAATTGGGACTTCACATTGGGAGACCCCTTATATGTTGGTAGTATCCAACACTGTCAACACTTTCTAAGAACACTGCGTCTTATTTTCCTTTGTTAAAAATTGGTGTGAAGTTGATTTTCCCATGTATGACAGTGAACTTAATGCATATAAGTTGGATAATTGGATTAGAAAGATTTAATTTTACTGTAGGATTTAGAAGATTGTGTATGACAATAAATAATCCAACTTTCCTATGTTCTACTTGGTGGCATAACCTTGATTTGGTCGGAGATTCAAACTCAACATGATCTCCTCCATATGGTAAAACCATTTCTTCTTGGTATGAATTTACTATTGCATTAAGAAACCAATATTACCCATTAGGGTACATGTAACAAGCTACAATGGAATAGCGAAATCTAAGGCAAGTTAAGGGATAAAGTGTTTAGAGTTACACTCAGGAGTTTAGGAAGAAAACTTTGACTTTGGGAATTCCATTATATATCCAAGAAAATCTTCTCAAGTACATTGGTGGTTTACATATTTATCTTCGACATACCATCCTTATGTTCAATTTGACTAACGTAGATGGAGTTTGTGTTCAAAATACACATCTGGAATCTAGGGGAAAGAATGTTTGTGATTATTTCTTGAAGAAATCATCCAAGTTTACTGAAGGGAATCCAGAGGAAAGGGAAGATGAAAGCAAACAACTATCATAAAGAAAAAGGGTGAAAATCCTCCATGTACTCATTGTAAGAAGAATGGCCATGATGAGGATCACTGTTGGAAGTTGCATCGAGAACTGAGGTCAAAGAATTTCATAAAGAAGGGGAAGAAAAAAACTACTTCTATAGTTCAACAAGATATTGGGTCTAACTCAAGTAATGAAACTAAAATTAAAATTGTAGAATTACAAGGTATATCATGTTCTCATGCTAGTTATAGCTCTACTATTCAGTCTCCTAATTTTGAAATTAAACATGATGAAAGAAAAATAAGTGAGCTTTTACATATTAGAGATAACAAGGCATATTAAAGTCAACACATTTTTTAATATATGTTCCCAAGTAAATATTATATATGAAGAAATTATTCTTGCAAACTAAACCTCATGTAAAGCCTTACCCTTTGGGATGGGTATGTGATAATACGAAATTGCAAGTAACTAGACAATTTAAACTCAGATTTTCAGTCACCGCTAACTTTATAGATGGGGTTGAATTGGATGTAGTGTCACTTGACATTTGTGGAATTGTATTGGGAAGCCCATATATTTACGACCATAAATCTATCTTCTACAAATAGGAGAACAAGTACCATCTCTTCAAATATGGAATTTAATATGTTGTGAGATCACATCACATGAAGACTAACTTATCTCTTGTTATCACAAGAAAAATGAAGAGACTTGTAAATGCTAGAAATAACTTAGTACTTATGACTATAAAGGATAATTATATTGATAAATATAATGCTTTTAAAGGTTGTATTCCTATGCTTAAATATGACTTAGTGAAAATTATTTCTAAATAGGATGAAATGTTTTAGTTGCCTAAAAGATTTCCTCCAAATAGGGTGATACAACATGAGATACACTTGCAACAAGATGTCCCACTTTATAAAATTGGTATGTACAGGTTGTTATTATTGGAGAATGCAAATATCAGGAAGCAAGTTCAAGAATTACTTGAAAAAGGGATCATCAGATGAAGTTCCTCACCGTGTGGATCACCAATTGTATTTGTACCAAAGAAATATGGTACATAGAGGATGTGTATAGATTTTCGTCCATTGGAAAAAATCGTGGTAAAAAATCATTTTCTCTTCCTCACATTGATGAATTGTTAGATCAATTAAATAATGCCACTAATTTCACTAAGTTAGACTCTAGAAAAGTGGTTATCATAAAATAAGAATTGTTGAAGGTGATGTGTAGAAAATAACTTTTAAAACAAAACATGGATTATTAGAATGGTTAGCAATTCCTTTTGGCCTTTGTAATCCCCCACCACTTTCATGTAGGTAATGAATGATGTATTCCTACCATTCATTGATGATTTTGTTATAGCATACTTAGATTACATTTTTTTTTTTAGTAATACTTGGGAAGATAATGTTAAGCAATTTTGATATGTGTTAAGAAGGGAGAAATTGTACTTAAAGATCTCAAAATGTGAATTCGGATAAACGTATTTAGGATACTTGGGCTATATAGAGGGGAGGATAATTGAGGATATATCCATCTAAAGTAGAAGTTATTGTAAATTGGTCCAAACCCAATTTTGTAACAGAAGTTAGAAGCTTCCTGAGAGTAGCCCAATACTGGAGGAATTTTATTGCTAACTTATCATCTATTACAACTCCTTTACATGCTTTAACAAGTTTTAAATAGATCTTCTAGTGGGGAGGAAAGTAGAAAAAGGAATTCTACACTTTGAAGGGAAAGATTAGCACCACACCAGTGTTGGCACTGCCAAATCAACAAGAACTATTTGAAATTGAAACCGATGCATGAGAGTATGCCATGGGAGAAGTACTAATGAAACACATGAGGACGATATGTTACCACTCTTAGAACTTCACTAATGTGGTAATTAACTATCTTACTTATGATAAATAACTATATGTTTTAGTTAAAAATGTAAAATAATGGAAAAATGCAACACATGAGGACGATATGTTACCACTCTGAGACCTTCACTAATGTGGTAATTAACTATCCTACTTATGATAAATAACTATATGCTCTAGTTAAAAATGTGAAAAAATGGAAACATTACTTTATGGGTAAAGAAAAAATCATACATATCGATCATCAACCATTACAATTCTCCAATCACAAACAAAGCTACAAGGATTAAGGAACTTTAGATGGATGGGATTTTTACAACAATTCAACTTGGTTATCAGATATAAGAAGGATACCCAAAATAAATTTGTATACATGTTGTCAAGACCTCTGTTATAGATCAATTTGGGCACCATTCCCAATGACCTGGTTAACTGGGCATCATCTCCAGGACCAATGATCAAGGGTCTATCATTCCCTATCATTTCAGTTGCTACATGCCCTAAGACAAGAAACTAGACAAATCATGCAAGACTTTCATCAAGTAAGAATTTCCATGGTTTGAAGCTTATTGTATAGCATATGAGAGCTCACCAATGCAGGCTCTAAGGGGCCTAAGTGCGTTGCATATGAAGGTAGCCCCATGCAAGGCTTCTTTGCAAAGCACTTCTCAAAATTCACAAGTGCATTGGTCACATTGGGAGCGAAATTCTCATTGTTCTGAAATCTCCACTTGGCCAATGCCTTCTAGAAGAGTTCAAATGTGTCAAGCTTCGGATCCAAGTGTCCATTTGACATCTACATGAATGGAAACATGTCTTGCCTATTTTTGGAAAGCTATTGATTGCAAAACAACCTATAGTTCATCTATAAATTGAACACATATCTAAATGTTTGAGGAGGAAGAATTTGAGTAGAGAAATGCTGGAGAATTTTCAATTGAGAGCTTGGTTTGTAGAGCTACTGCTGGAGAGATTTATGCTGTGATGAGACTTTGAAACTATGTGGGAATGTCACTTCAAATCAGTCACTAGGTTGTAACCTCTCCTTCTATCATTAATAAAGAGTACTTCTTATTTTTCCCTACATGCATATGTGTTAACATTGAATTTCCATATTGCAAGATCTTGGTTGATGAATGTAGTTTATGCTTAACTGATTTAGCTAACTAGCTTGAATAGATATCTATATTATTGCATCTTCTGCTATTTCAGTGTTCTTTCTTGCAAGAAGCATTCAACCAACAAACCGCTTGAATTTGAATCTGTAGCAGAAGCGACAGAAGGATTCATTTGGAAGCGACGGAGACAAGTAAGCATCCAATCCCCTCTATGTATATGTTCTGAGTTAGGAGAAATGGTAGTATAGTCGTTCACCTATTGTTCTAGACTAACACCTATCTAGGGAAGCATAATTTATCCGTATATTACAATTCTAGCCCAACAACCTCCTACAAATGCATCTATTGTTCTATAGCACAATTTTGTAGCTCATGACATTCATGTTGAAAAATACATTAATGATCAATAATTTAAGGATGTATATGAAGAATTAATTCACGATAGTCAGATGGACGAATTAAATTATCACATGTACAACCAATTACTTTATGATCTAGGTAAATTATGCATTGCTAGGGATGAAATAATTCATGTCATTAGGAAGCTCATACTTCTCTTATTTCTAGACATTTTGGGGTAGGTAAGACAATGGCTCAGCTGTAATGGTATTTTTACTCGCCTCAAATGAACGAAAATATATCCAAGTATATAAAAATGATGTATTCTAGGTGCTGCAAGTAAACCAGGTAATAGGAAAGTGGGTATATATACACCACTTCCTATACCTTCTCATCCATGGGAATGCGTGTATATACATTTTGTGGGAGGGTTACTTATATCTAGAAAGGGTCATGATTACTTTATGTAGTAGTGGATAGGTTCATCAAAATGTGTATTTTAATGCCTTGTGAGAAGCATGTAAATGTTGAACAAACTACACATGTTCTTTTACTTTATGTAGTAGTGGATAGGTTCATAAAAATGTGTATTTTAATGCCTTGTAAGAAGCATGTAACTTTTGAACAAACTACACATGTTCTTTTAGCATGTATGGGTCCATTTTGGGTTACCCACATCTATTGTATCAAATCATGATTATCATTTTCCTGGGGACTTTTGGTCGGTTTGTGGGGATTAATGGACACTAAGTTAAAGAAGATAACACCATTTCATCCACAAACCAATGGATAGACATAGGTGGTAAACATAATAGTAGTGCATATACTATACATATACTATAGCAAACATCCTAAGCTTTGGGATGAATCACTATACTATATGCATCATTTATACAACCATTCCTTGCATTCTTCCACACAAAAATATACATTCATAGCTTGTTTTAAATACTTGCGTAAGTCTCCTTTGGAATAGATACTATGGTAGATGGACTTAGTGACGTGGACAATTATATGAAATTTATTCAGAAAATTTAAATGGTGCATCTAGTAGTATAAGAATAGGTAGAGAAGAGCCAAACCAAGTACAAGATATGATAAGCATTGCGCATATTATCAATTTCAATTTGGTGATTAATTTTGGTTACACATCAATAAGGAAATATTGAAAGGTGAAGGTAGGAAACTTAAACCAATCAGGTATAGTCCATTTACAATTTTGGAGAAAATCGGTACTAATGCTTTTCGTCTAGATTTACCACAATATATGAAAACATATTCAATTGAAAATGTTTAGAACTTGAATTTTTACGAACCTATTATGATTTTGGATCAAGACGAGAGTGGTAAAATTCCTACTGTTGATGAATTTTCTCCTGAATAATAAAATGAATTACAAAAATATGTTATCCTTAACAGAAAGATAAGGAATTCAAGCAAGGGAGATGTGGAGTATCTTTGAGTGGGTCTTAAAGGGGTATATCCAAGAAAATCTTGGTAAATAGAGATTTGGAAAGTGAGAGAGCTATACCCTCACTTGTTTATTAAGTAAAATATACATTTGGTGGTCCAAAAGCTTCTAGTGGGGAGGATTGATCCAGGTGGATCCTCATGATTGATAAAAATTTATGTCTTCAAAAATTGATGCAAAGGTGTGCATGTCAAAGAGCTATTTGAGATATTTCTAATGATGCTTGAATGAAGTCAAACTAATGTCACATGAAGAATTTATGGCATTCTGAAGTATTCATGAAACCTGCAAAAAGTTGGAAATGTGTGCCACGTGGCAACACCACAGGAGGACACATGGTAGTATGAATGATACAGATGTTGATATGGAAGTAAGGTGCATGAAAATTGGTTCTATGATAAGGTGACACATGGCATAGGTGACTAACATGTTAGGGTGAATTGGAATCTATGTGGCAGCCAACTTGGTAGTTAATATGACAGGGGTTGACAAGGCATGCAACATGGGCCAATCAAAGGGTACCACGTGGAAAAAGTCAGTCGGGCTTTTTGAACCTACAACCTCCTTGTCACTAAACCAATGGGATACTATTGCACCATGTGTTGAAAGTTAACATGGATATTTTGGAACCTAAATTTAAGGTTTATGAGAGGTCGAATAGGAAAAAGTGGAGGTATGTAGATTTGAACTCATGACCTATAGGATACAACACCAATGACTTGACCAACAAAAAAATTGTGGGCATTATGTGGCACAATAAGGATTCAATATATATAGTTTTTTGTAACCAATAATGCTAAAATGAGAGTCCACAGGTTTGAACCCTCAACCTCCCCACAATGAATTAAGAATTCTAACCATTGGGCCAATGCCATTATTTATTTGGTGAATCAAACAAAATCCTATTTAGATTTCAGTTATGATTAAACGTCTGAAAATTTTCAATAGTTTGTTGATTCAAACCATTGACCTATATTATATAACCAAAGTGTTTTTTCCAAATAGACTAGAGGGTATTTTTTTGTATGAAGAGTGAATCCTTATGCTTTAAAATCCTGACACATTATATAACTTGGTTAAAAATTGGTTTAGAAAGTAGGTTTTGAGTTGTTTTGAGGATAGAAAGCGATTTTAAGGAAACCACAACCTTAGTAAGAGACTCGTAGAAAACTTTTCATGCAGGTTGAAGGTTTGGATCATGTAACAACTTCTTTCATCATAATAGATAGGTCACTCACTTGGAAGTTGGATTTGAGATGTAGCCCCCACTGGTTGAACTTCGTTATTAATCTCTTTATCTTGTCTCTTATTTTTATTGTTGTTCATTTCTTCACTTCAACCTTTCATTGATGCTTAAGCTAAATTTCATACTTAAGTTAATTTCAAACGAGTCATAGATTTTTGAATCACCAATGCCCAAAAAATTTCTTGAAAAAATAAAAAGTTGTAAACTCAAATCTCATATATGTTCCCATGTTATGTGGTCTCTTCCATAAGAAAATATGTATGCATTTATTATAAAACTATGTATCAATCAACATTATAGAAATTACTGTCTTCTTAAGCCTCTTTTAAACATGATTTTCTCTCATAACTTTCAATGCAACCCAACCATAACTTGGTTGCTCATATCCTCGTTAAGTCATCACAAGCACATGAGAAGAATATTATTTTGAAAAATAAGTCTAGGAAAAATTATAATAATAATTTTCAATATATCATTTCAATTAAAAAAAGTCATATTCAAGTATACAATAGTTGTACATACATAAACATTACCTTCACATACACATAAAGAGTCTTATATTTTATCAAATTCCAAATTTTAAAGATTAACACTTCCTTGCTAACATAATTGTAATTATTTCTTCTTCAACTGAGATAATTTTCTTAAGAAATTATATATGTAAGTAAACATCAAGTCATCTTATACTTTTTTTTCATTTTACTTAAGAATTAGTTTCCTATCAAGCCATTATATATATTATATTTATAATAGTATAACAAGTTTTTACTCTTCCAATTTGCAAATGTAATAAGCATGTTGGGCCTTATTCATTGTCCTTTCCTAACACAATAAATATCACCTATGTCTCTATTTAATATTCAAAACTTTGCACAACTATTTTAACAATGTTTAGACACTTGTTGTAGTCTAAGAGATTAAATGCATGCATTTAAGAAAATACTACATCTTAGCAATAACATTAAGAACACACACGATTCCCAAGAAGAGAAAGATATTTGTGGTAAGGTTAACCAATTTCATGTTCCTTCTTCAAGAGGATTTATACATTAGAGAGACGATTCAATTTTTTCTACTCTAACTAATCATTCGTTAAGGTCTCCTTATATATTTATCCTTTATTACATATATATTTACTTAATGTCTAATGTATGATGACTATTACAAGGGCCTAAAAGGATTCATAACATCTCCCCCACCATCAAATATTTTCTTCATACTGAAGTAAATGTTCAACAAAAATACCGCGACTTGTTACTCTTTAGCATTCACCTTCAATATAGTAGATTCTTGTGCAGTTAATGAGTCTCCAACACTCAAATATTTGCACAATAATGGTCCTACTGAATTTCTTGTTGTGATGTTTGGATCAACATATGCTCACTTACACCTTGCACAATGCCTCAACCAACTTACCATTTCTATGCTTTTTGGCTTTTAAGGTCACAAACCAAAGAATGGTTTTGCAGCTTTTATACTAGAGGGACCGATCAGTTCAAGTGCTATTGTGTCATCATCTTGTCCTTTAAGCTCATTGTGTGTGTGTTTTCATTTGATGTCTCTTGTTGAATGCATTATTCTCTTGTCATGTTGTTGTAGCAAGAATTGGAATTAGGACTCTGAGCAAGTGCTTTACTTAATCAACATTTCTTGATCAATGTTAAATCTTTGCTCCAATGCTTGTATGCTCACCACTTGGTCAATTTTTTGTTTGCTGTTGCATTTATTCATCTTCTCAGGACTTTATCTCCTACATTTTTGTTGCTATCAATTATGGATATGCTTCTTTATGCTTTCAGGGCTTTTGCAATATATGGATTTTTCATTTTTCATTACATGAAGGACAACTCTCTATGTATCAACTTTAATCTATTACATATGCATGACTCAACTCAACTACAACATGATTCAATAAACTCTAGCATGACTCTTTAACTCAAACTTAATTACATAAATATTATTTTTTCTAGTAGTAGACTTTTACAAATCAACTAAATATAGTTTAATGGATATTGACTGATATCGTCAATGAACTAATGTCGTAAACTAGGAATTGAAATACATTACTTTGGTGGAGAGGACAATCTACCTTAAATAATCGTATAATATTTTCCATCTTTGTGTACCTTATTCCACTTCTGACCCATATTTTAGAAAAAATCTTGATTCAATCAATTTATATAACATTAATTCAATTTAACTTAATCAACAACTTCAACATTTTATTTTTTTCAACTAACTTTAAATTCACTTGACATTAACTTGGAATTACTTGGAATTGATTCCTAATATACTTCTACTATTGACTCAATTAAACCATCCTTCATGGAATGTTATTGTATAGTAATCCATAAATTTTCTCATAGAGTAACACACTTGTTAGCCTATCTCATAAAACAATAATAAATCCAAAAATAAAATAAATAAATTAAATATTAAAAGTTAGGAATTTATGCCTAACTCTTTAGACTGGGTTGTTCCTCTAAGATAGGAGTTAGTTTAGGTAGCTCCTATATTGGTGTGTGTTTGGTTGATAAATTATCTCAACCAAGGTGTCCAAGATAGCATGCACTATCTTGAGACATTGTCTCCTCATCTATTTAATTGTAACACTACATTCTTTTAATAAGGAGAAAATATGTGAGGAAGCCGTGAGGCTGAAGCCTTTTCCGCCAATATTTTGTCTCTGGTTTATTATGTGTGTTTTATTTATTTTATTAGTGATTTGATTTCCAATATGTTTAGTTCTTCCACCCGTGGATAAATTTTCTCATAAAGTGACACACATTTAATTATTCCATACGCGGGTACATCCTTTTATTAACTTGATAATACTCTAAGACTTCTTTAATAATATTGACTTGTATAAACTTGACTTATAATCATAAGTAACACACTTTTACTTCTTTCATTTGTGGATATTTTTTTACATAAAGTGACACACATTTAGTTCTTCCATATAAGGATAAATATTTTTATTAACTTGAGAGTACTCTAAGACCGTTTTAACAATATTGATGATTTATATAAACTTGACTTAAAAGCACACACCAACTTGTGAGAATTTTCCAACCTATCATTTGGATAGTATCCTTGGGTAGTTGTGGAATGGTATATACAACATTACATTTCATATTACATGCTTTATGATGCCCTTCTTGGGTTGGAAAACAACAATGATAACTTATCCTTTTGACTAGTATCTAACATGAGGGTATTAGACTAGAATTTGTGACCCTTGTAATATTTTCCCAAAGCAGTCATTGCTAAGTCAAGTGGTGGGTCCAGGTCATAGACATACCACGAGATAGAAGATCTCTAGTATATAAGAGATCAAAATACATCCTTACAATAATTCAACTTGGATCGACAACAAGTTGATTTTTTTTGGCATTAGATCATTGTAGGTATCATTTTAAGTCATAGTATAGGTGAACCTCACCTCAATATAATTTGGTAATAATAAGTATACTATTTAATTAGATTGTAGATTTTTGGAATATTTTGAAATTTAATAGATACAAGTACCTTGTTACTATTTATTAAATTTTAGATAATTCTAAAATATGTAATTATTGGTATCTAACATGAGGGTATTAGAATGGAATTTGTGACCCTTGTAATATTTTCCCAAAGAAGCCAATGCTAGGTTAAGTGGTGGGTCCAGGTCGAAGACAGACCACGAGAGAGAAGATCTCTAGTATAGAAGAGATCAAAATACATCCTTACAATAATTAAACATGGATCAACATCAAGTCTATATTTTTTGGCACTAGATCAATGTAGGTATCATTCTAAGTCAGAGTATGGGTGAACCTCACCTCAATATAATTTGATAATAATAAGTATACTATTTAATTAGACTGTAGATTTTTGGAATATCTTGAAATTTAATAGATACAAGTACCTTTTTAATATTTATTAAATTTTAGATAATTCTAAAATATGTAATTAAAATAATAATCTAAATATACCACTTTCTATAGAGACCTGTATGGATTTTTGAATTGATGGCATTTTTCTTTTAAATGTCCTAAGTGGGATGAATTGTACATGTTTCAGTCTCTTTTTTTTCTATTCATAATTTTTCTCTTCTATTCTATTTGATGAACTAATTCGAAAAATATTTTGCAATGTAAACAGAGAGAGATATTCCTCATAACATTGATGATGAGATAGAAAATGTTAAAAGAGAGTGAAAAAGATAATGAACCAATGATTCAAGATATTGAAAATGTTGAAAGAAATTCAAGTGAAGAAATTGAGTTACGAGGTATGTATATATATGTAATGTGTATTATTGAAATTATACATATTTATTAATTTTTCAATTTCATTCAAACACTATTTTTAAATTTAATTATTTATTGAATATCTAAACTCATTATGTACATTAATTCTCATATGTTCAAATGAAATCAATATCGATGATGAGATGTTAGAAAATGTTAACACTGACACATATGAAGATAAAAAAGTTGACCACGTTATACAATATCGTGTTAAGCACATTATTGATATGTTCTTCAAAGATGAAAATGTGGCAGTTCAAGCCCAAATTTTGAGAAGTCTCTTAACATCAAAGAAATTAAAAGAAGCTACGACTCTATTGGGTATTCGAAAATCAACGAAAGATAAAAAAAAATGAAGGAAAATATGGTACAAAATATAAATAGTGCTATAAAGTCTATTTGAAGATCTAGAAAGAAAAGTGATTTAGATGCATGTAAAGCAATACAAATGACAGTGGTTTCACCAAGTACTAAATAAAATCGTTTGGTAAAATCTATGGCACAAGCATTAGGGACCTCACGAAAAAAATTGTACAAACATCGAAAATTTCGATTACAAATAGATGTAACTGATGAACTCGCTTGTTGAACAATTATTTGTAGGCAACCATACAAAGATAGATTTAGAGAAGATGGTAAAAAAATAATGTATGAATATTGAATGCAAAATTCACGTGTTTCACCAAAAGCAAGGGATGTGATGCGGTGAAGAATAACATGAAATCAATACGAAAAACATGGAAAACATATATTGGACACCACTTAGATATTTTCAATAACTACATAGAAGAGAATTGTGGAATTAATGTCTCAATCAGTGCTTTTGTGCAACAAAAACCATGGTATGTTAAACCTATCACTGTACGCGACACTTGTTGTTGTCGTTATCATGTGTAATTTTAGTTATATTATAACAATTCCTTAATTTTGGTAAAACATTTTGGAAAAATTCACCTCCTCCTTCCACTATCCATGATTTCATATCCCAAATTCTATGTGCAAGAGAACTTCATGAATTATTTTACCAAAAGAAATGTGTTGATGGTAAAAAATGCTATCATTGTGGAAATTTGACTTTATTTCACAACAAATATCCTTTTGATATAAATGATTATCATTGTCCAACATAGAAGTGAAATGGAAGAGATATGAATACATTCATACATCGATTGGTTCAAGTAATACTACAAGTGCTAAAATAATTGATTTACAAGAAGAGGAATTTTTTGTGATAGAGTTTTTGAAAAAGTTTGAGGCGGAAATTTATAAATACACCGGGCATTCCCATAGAGCTCGATGGCAGGAGTTGCAATTCAAAAAATCCCGTGAATTTTTTCCACCAGGGACCATTTTGTCAATAGTTGGTTTTGTAGAGAATTACACATTTGTTGCACAAAATGAAAAACAAAGTGATCATTCTGACCAAGTATCTATGCTTTTCCATATTCTATATAGATACGTTGAACAAAATGTTGATCATATAGAAAGCACTAGTGAAAATCGACATGTTATTAAAGAATATCACTTTTATATCAGCGATGATTGTACACATGATACACGTTTTGTACAACGTTGTTTTGATAAGATTTATGACTCATTGAAATGTCGTGGAATAAAATTTAATGAACATTGGATATGGTAAGATGGATGCGTAGGTCAATTCAAATCTTGACGATCATTATTTTGGTTGTGTCGTCTTCATACGAAAACTCGCATTAAACATTGTTGGAATTTCTTTGAGACTAATCATGGAAAATGAGAACATGATGGTGCATGGACATGTATAAAACGAGCACTTCGAAGATATCAAATATACCACTCTGCAGACCGACTTGTCTCAGCTGAACAAGTTGTTCAATGGTGCATCACTACACTAAGCCATTAGACTAACCGGTCAAGGGAAGTGCGAAGGTACATATACATATATACAAATTAACTTGCATATATATATATATATATATATATATATATATATATATATATATATAACTTTAATATATGATCTATTTTTTATTAATTTTATAATTTTAAACATTATTTATCACAATGATTATATTTGATCATATATAAATTTTATTTTAAATAGCATATTTATTTTTTTGTTTGAATTTTCCATATATGTTTTTTTGGCATATTGGGGTCCAAGATGTAGATAGATCGATTCGAAATGACGCTGAAACAATAAAAGGGACTCGAAAATTTCATTCAATTAAAATAAAGGAGTACCAAAATGTGTTTTCATTTGATAAAAAAATATTCTTTTTTTTTCATGTTTGCATAGATGACACAAAATCCAATGATGCTTGTGAAAAAAATATGTATATAAAAGATTGAAAACATACATAACTAAATACAAAGGGGAAAATGTCAGTTGCAAACTTTGAAGAGATGCAATCAGAGGAGACTATAGTATCATGTGAAGGTAATTAGGTTTCTGATCTTGTTAGAGAAGGTAACATTTCAATTGCTTTCAAATGATAGAGATATATAAATAGATAATAAAATCAAGTACATGTTAATTATGATCTAAATTTATGTACTTATTTTATTGTGCAGGAGATGTTTTTGTTTTAGCTAAACATGCTAACAACGTAGAAAATGTCAAGTATTATTTGATGTGGTGCACTGAACGAAAGATTAAATTATTGGAAGATTATGATGATAACAGGTTTATATATGCCAGAGGGTCTATTATACTGAAAGGTCATTTTTTCCAACAAACTCATCAAAGTCAGAATATTGTTTATTTTCAAGGCTATGAACTTGATTTCATAAGTTGTCAATATAGTCACTAAGTGTGTGCATCACACAAAAAGTTGATAGAAGTTCAATCAAAGAAAAAAATTGAAGTTAGGAAATGGAAAATGTCAAAACATGACCATGAACAGATCATTGAGGATAACATTCCTTTAGAATTGTTTTGATTGAATTGCATAACAATTTATTCTCCTTGGATTCATCTTTGATAACTTATAGTTCAAGTACAAATTGTTAGCCTTTATTTTTGTTCATTCTTAAGTTGTACATTCTTAATAATGTATTACGATACTTGAAGTTATATGTATATTGTCTGTTATGTACACATGTATTGAGGATTTGATTATATTGATATTGTGTTTGCACATGCACACAACAAGTAATTTATACATGTACACATACGTGCATTCTCTAGTATGTTAGTTAATTTTATGTCATTATTGTGAAATGTATGTATCTAACATATTTGATATAATGCAATTTCAAGTTATGATTGTTTTAGACAACTAAAGCAAGTTATAAGATTTGAATTCAAATGCAAAATGTGTACTGTGTTTTGTAATTTCCAGTTTTATTATATTAAAAGTTAACTATCAAGTGACATCCATAGTAGTCTTTCTATGTACATTAATGCAAAGTGTTGTATACCATATTTTTTAATGCAATTTTAAAACTTTATGATTTTTTTAGACACATCTATGTACACCTAGAATTTTATGATTGTTTTTAGACATCTATATGTAATGTATATTAACATTATAATAATGATTTCAAATGAAAATTTACTTTCATTGCTAGATATTCATGAACTTAAATATATGTATTTAACCTTTAAAAGCATCAAACCACACTCACACCACACAAATTGTACATGGTCATGTTTTATAACTTATATGTTTATGCACATGTTCATTTACAACTTTATATTAAAAGTTAACTATCACCTTTAAGAGACATTTACACATAATTATATAAAATTCATACATGTTCAAATGCATAACATGTACCACATGTATTTGTAATTTGTAATTTCAATCTAGATTAATTTTAAATAACAAGTAACAAAACTAGAAGTTTTAAAAATAAAACACAATCTAAGATCATCTAAGTTAACATTATAACAACATGTGATCACATGCAAAATGTAACAACTAAATGCAAATGTACTTCAATCGTTGTTACATATTCATGAACTTAAATATGTAAAACCATCTATGATTGTTTTAAATGACACACGATCCTGCAAAATGTACCTAAATATCACCTTTAATAGACATCCTAATTATATAAAATTCACCCATGTTCAAATGCATAACATGTACCACATGTGTTTTGTAATTTGCAATTTCAATCTAGATTCATTTTAAATAAAAAGTGAGAAAACAACTTGAGTTTAAAAAAAAAAACATAATCTAAGATCATCTAACTTAACATTATAACAACATGTGATCATGTATGCAAAATGTAACAACTAAATGCAAATGTACTTCAGTCATTGTTACATATTCATGAACTTAAATATGCAAAACCATCTATGATTGTTTTAAATGACACATGATCATACAAAATGCACCTAAATATCACCTTTAATAGACATACTAATTATATAATATTCATACAAGTTCAAATGAATAACATCTGTTTTGTAATTTGCAATTTCAATCTAGATTCATTTTAAATGACAAATGACAAAACAACTTGAGTTTTAAAAGGAAAACATAATCTAAGATTGAATCTAAATTAACATTATAACAACATGTGATCATGTATGCAAAATGTAACAACTAAATGCAAATGTACTTCAATCATTGTTACATATTCATGAACTTAAATATGCAAAACCATCTATGATTGTTTTAAATGACACATGATCATGAAAAATGCGCCTAAATATCACCTTTAATAGACATACTAATTATATAATATTCATACATGTTCAAATTCATAACATGTGTTTTTTAATTTTCAATTTCAATCTAGATTCATTTTAAATAACAAATGACAAAATAACTTGAGTTTTAAAAAGAAAACATAATTTAAGATTGAATCTAAATTAACATTATAACAACATGTGATCATGTATGCAAAATGTAACAACTAAATGCAAATGTACTTCAATCATTGTTACATATTCATGAACTTAAATATGTAAAACCATCTATGATTGTTTTAAATGACACATGATCATGCAAAATGTACCTAAATATCACCTTTAATATACATCCTAATTATATAACATTCATACATGTTCAAATGCATAACGTGTACCATATGTGTTTTTAAATTTGAAATTTCAATGTAGATTCATTTTAAATAACAAATGACAAAACAACTTGAGTTTTAACACTACAAGGAAAAGACCCTCTAGCGGATGTTTTTGAGTAAACCTTTATAAAAATAGCAAAGACATCTATTTATAGCGGAGATTACTAGAGGAGGTTGGCGGGTAGAGGTTTTTGCAGATGTTTTTCTTTCGGTGTGTTTATCATCCTAAACCACACCTGTGTGTTCAACTAGATAAAGCACCGGTGCGCACAAAAAATTGGCACACCGGGACACTGTGCGCTCATTACAAACCTGCTCGGTGCATCTCATTACTGTAGTGCACTGGTGTGTCCTAAAACCCCACACCAAAACTGAATCTGCCCGATGCGGTTTTAAGAAACCACACCGGTGTGCCTATAAAACCCGCGCATTAGAACAGGGTTAAAAAAAAATAATAATAAATAAATAAATAAAAATAATAAAAAAAATCAGCCAAAAATCCACATTTTTCACTTTCCAGTGCTCCAGAGCTCTCAAGAACCAGTGAAAATTTACCTTGTGTGAGGTGCCCTGCCATCGGTGCTCCCATTGCACACATTGCTGCTGTCGATTACCCACCATCTCCATTTCGAATTTTGCAAGACGGTGGGAAAAATTAGTTTTGCAAATTCTACAGCCAATATGCCTCCTCAACAACCAAATATATAGGTATTTTCCTTGTTTTTCCATAATTAAATCGTTTAGCGGATCAATTTTCTAAAATAGCTAAAAATTCACCATAATAATTTTTTTTTTCCCCGCACGGTGTGCTCGAGCCATTCGTCTCGCATCGGTCGCGGTGCTTCCTATAAATGACCACACCATTGACCATGTCGAATTGTGGCAATGCAGTGCATTGATGGAAATATCTGCCTCGGGGTGGATAATTTTGTTAGCGCAGCACCCCCACGAACTTGAAATAGCCAACGATGTGGTCTTTTATACCACCACACCGTTGACCTTCTAAGTTTGCCAGGAGGGTGGTGCGCTGAAGGTTTTCAGGTGCACCACCGTGAGTGCGCGGCAAAAAAAAGATGCACCGTTACCGGTGCATGCCTATTTTTTGTGGCGCACCGACTGTTTTTTCAAAAAAAATTATATATATATATATATATATTCCTAAATAAATTTATCATTTAATAAAAAATTGTATTTAATATGTCAATCATTCAACATCATCAAAGGAGAGAAGAGAGGGAACAACAACAACAACAAGTAGACTAGTATAACATGGTTCTCCTATGGGAGGCACGAGAGAGGGAGAGAGATACGTACCCTCACCCTATTACAGCAGCCACTCAAGGGCTCCTAAGGCAGATAGGCCTCCTCAATTTCTATGAGGAGGCTGCATCCCTAAAGGGCCATGGTGTGTTTTTGCGACATATTATCTGCAGGTGGAATGCCCACCTACAGGCTTACTGGGTTGGTCCTAACTAGTGGTATGCGCCCACTGAGGAGGAAATCTATTTCATTACTAGCCTATCGAGGAGAGGGGTGGATTTTCCCTCATTTCCAGAGGTCACCGTTGGCTATGCAACAGGGAGTCAGTTGGTGTACTCCTAGAGATACATTAGCATAGATATACTATCTCCTTTATATTTTCAGGTCTCTAGAGGTCAGTTACATGTTGCTTCATTTGGTATAGAGGAGGTGAGGTGCATCTCGCTACTAATTTCGACCATTTCACACAACACCAGTGACGGGTAACACATTAGTTTCCCGCTTCTATTTTATGTTTATTCTTTAATACAGGAGCCACGACTTTTGAGATGGTATGCCATTTTTTTACGGCAGTTCTATACAACTTTAGATAGATGTCGTGCTCATGCACAAGGAAGGGTGAACTTCCCTTTTGCTTCAGAGCTATTTTGCTTATTTTTTGAGAGGTTTCCAGAGACAAGGTCTGCTTTTGTTTGGCAGCCTCGTAGGATGATGCTGCATATACAGATGCAGATGTGGGGATAGATGATGCCCAAGAGGGGCGAGTCTGATTTTTCCGCGAGGATATCACATGATGCACTGGAGTTGCTAACCAGTGTTGATGAGCATCCCTTCGTTCTGGTCCCCTGTCCATATGTTGGTCTAGATTGGCGAGGGTGTGCCAACATCCTCTTCATAGATGATGAGCCACCAGATGATAGAGGTAATATTATTGTTTTATTGAAATTTATTCTAACATGTTCTTTAACTTGTTTTTATTAAACTGTTTAATGAAATTTTCTAATTATTGTTGTGTACTTATATATATTTTGCAGACATTGGGTCATTTGATGGTGATGAGATGCCAACGCCACCAAATGATCTAGGTGTAGAACCTGATGACAATCAGGATATGGTAGATGCCAAGGATCAAGCTGGTGCAGATAGATCTGGTCCTCATGGTACACTGATACTGCCTTTTGCTAGGCATAGGCCTGATAGTATATTGAGGATGGAGTTGGGAAACCAACTCTGTACACTTTTTGTAGAGGTGGGAGTCAGGCCCGCCACTATGAGAGAGATACGGGCCTATGCTAGGCTGGTACAGATGTGGAGAGGCATGTCGCGTCACATGTTCACCCTGATGCGGCATTTCATAGGAGCTATGAGCTTAGTTACACGGTTGAGGAGGGCCCTTCAACGTAGGCGTGGTCAAGACGTAGTACGTCGACAGTTCGTGAGAAATAACACATCATCTGATGATCATGATCAGGGGAGTGATCATCATTCACCTCATGCCACAGATGAATAACCTGCAACATCGACCAACAACCATGATGGAGAGCAGGCTGGACCATTGGCCACGTCGAGTCAGCAACCTACAACTTCCAGAAGTACTCATGATCATGAGCAGGCTCGACCATCAACCATGTCGAGTCATCATGATGAGCAATCGACAGTTGATCTTGACCAGCATGAAGCACCACTAGATCAGCAGGAACGTGATGATCAACATGTATCTAAGCTTGTTGAGGCTGCACCATTAACTGAGCATTCCTCGACTAATACTACTATTGATGATGTACCACCAGTTGATATTTGACATTTATATTACAATTTTATATTTTTGACATTATATATATATATATATATATATATATATATAGTCCATGTATTTTATGTTCATGTTGTAGTTGTACTTAATTTACATGTTGATGATCATCATGATGCGTATATTGTTATGTCATGTTAGATATGTTCATTTAATGACTGACTATGAGATAGATGTGTATGTGATAGTAGTTATTTGACATAAGATGTATATTTGATGTTTGTGTTGTGATAATGTTATACAATGCTAATTGTGTTTTGTTAAATGATCATGATCACAATGATTAGATGATAAATTTAAATGTGTTTTTTGGTCGAATATGATGTTTGTACGATGGGTATCATGGTCATGATGTTTATTTAATTTAATATTAAATGATCATGATATTTATTAAATATTATGTCATGATTGTAATTGTAATTTTAATTGTAATTGTATGTAAAATATTGGTAAAATTTTAATTGTAATTGTATATAAAATATTGGTAAAATTTTAATTGTAAATGTGATTGTATATATGTAAAATTGTAAAATTGTAATTCTGATGGTATATATGTAAAATTCTAAAATTGTAATTGTAATTGTATGTAAAATTCTAAAATTTTAATTTTAATTTCAATTGTAATTGTACATGAAATTGTAAAATTGTAATTCTAATTCTAATTCTAATTGTATGTAAACTATTTGTAAAATTTTAATTGTATTACTGTGAAATGACTGTAATTGTAAAATTTTAATTGTAATTGTAATTGTATGTAAAATTTTAAAATTGTAATTGTAATTGTATGTGAAATTGTAAAATTGTAATTTTAATTGTAATTGTAAGTAAAATATTTGTAAAATTTTAATTGTATTAATGTGAAATGATTTTATTAAAAATTTCAAATTTTTAAATTTATAAAATTGTAAATAACTGTAAAATATTAAATCTAGAATAATATCAATTTTTGTAACATAATAAAGTTACGGCAGTTCTATACAACTTTAGATAGATCTCGTGCTCATGCACAAGGAAGGGTGAACTTCCCTTTTGCTTCAGAGCTATTTTTCTTATTTTTTGAGAGGTTTCCAGAGACAAGGTCTGCTTTTGTTTGGCAGCCTCGTAGGATGATGCTGCATATACAGATGCAGATGTGGGGATAGATGATGCCCAAGAGGGGCGAGTCTGATTTTTCCGCGAGGATATCACATGATGCACTGGAGTTGCTAACCATTGTTGATGAGCATCCCTTCGTTCTGGTCCCCTGTCCATATGTTGGTCTAGATTATTTGGTGTGCAGCATCCCTCCTTCATAGATAGTGAGAGCCTGGATGATAGAGGTAATATTACTGTTTTATTTAAATTTATTCTAACATGTTCTTTAACTTGTTTTTATTAAACTATTTAACGAAATTGTCTAATTATTGTTGTGTAGTTATATATATTTTATAGACATTGGGTCATTTGATGGTGATGATATGCCAGTGCCACTAAATGATCTAGGTGTGGATCCTGATGATGATCAGGATATGGAAGATACCGAGGATCAGGCCGATGCCGACAGACCTGGTCCTCACGGTGCACCAGTATCGCCTTTTGCTAGGCGTAGGATTGATAGTAGATTGAGGATGGAGGTGGGTGACCAACTCTATTCATTGTTTGTTGAGGTGGGAGTTAGGCCCGCTACTATGAGAGACATACAGGCTGATGGTAGGCTGGTACATATGTGGAGAGGCATGTCGCATGACATGTACAACCTAATGCGGCATGTCGTAGGAGCTACGACCTTAGTTACGCGGTTGAGGAGGGCCCTTGCATGTTATAGGCGTGGTCGAGACGTAGCACGTGATCGACAGTCCGCGAGCAATGATGCATCATCTGATGATCATGATCAGGGGAGTGATCATCATTCACCTCATGCCACAGATGAATAACCTGCAACATCGACCAACAACCATGATGGAGAGCAGGCTGGACCATTGGCCACGTCGAGTCAGCAACCTACAACTTCCAGAAGTACTCATGATCATGAGCAGGCTCGACCATCAACCATGTCGAGTCATCATGATGAGCAATCGACAGTTGATCTTGACCAGCATGAAGCACCACTAGATCAGCAGGAACGTGATGATCAACATGTATCTAAGCTTGTCGAGGCTGCACCATTAACTGAGCATTCCTCGACTAATACTACTATTGATGATGTACCACCAGTTGATATTTGACATTTATATTACAATTTTATATTTTTGACATTATATATATATATATATATATATATATATATAGTCCATGTATTTTATGTTCATGTTGTAGTTGTACTTAATTTACATGTTGATGATCATCATGATGCGTATATTGTTATGTCATGTTAGATATGTTCATTTAATGTGTGGTTTGCAGATAGATGTGTATGTGATAGTAGTTATTTGACATAAGATGTATATTTGATGTTTGTGTTGTGATAATGTTATACAATGCTAATTGTGTTTTGTTAAATGATCATGATCACAATGATTAGATGATAAATTTAAATGTGTTTTTTGGTCGAATATGATGTTTGTACGATGGGTATCATGGTCATGATGTTTATTTAATTTAATATTAAATGATCATGATATTTATTAAATATTATGTCATGATTGTAATTGTAATTTTAATTGTAATTGTATGTAAAATATTGGTAAAATTTTAATTGTAATTGTATATAAAATATTGGTAAAATTTTAATTGTAAATGTGATTGTATATATGTAAAATTGTAAAATTGTAATTCTGATGGTATATATGTAAAATTCTAAAATTGTAATTGTAATTGTATGTAAAATTCTAAAATTTTAATTTTAATTTCAATTGTAATTGTACATGAAATTGTAAAATTGTAATTCTAATTCTAATTCTAATTGTATGTAAACTATTTGTAAAATTTTAATTGTATTACTGTGAAATGACTGTAATTGTAAAATTTTAATTGTAATTGTAATTGTATGTAAAATTTTAAAATTGTAATTGTAATTGTATGTGAAATTGTAAAATTGTAATTTTAATTGTAATTGTAAGTAAAATATTTGTAAAATTTTAATTGTATTAATGTGAAATGATTTTATTAAAAATTTCAAATTTTTAAATTTATAAAATTGTAAATAACTGTAAAATATTAAATCTAGAATAATATCAATTTTTGTAACTTCATCCCATATCTTTCTAGAGTTGATACATATTAGCCTACTAGCGTGATCTTCCTTTACATTATTCCGATCAAAGGTGTCCCACCACTTGCACCTAAAAACAACACATTGGAAAGAAGAGAAATCCACTTTAATGATCTTTTGTATATTTTCGACGTAACCTAATGTCCCTCGTACTAGGTTTTGATCACGATGGCTAGATCAACTAGATTGATCGAACTCGACTTCCACTCCATAGTCTTGTGTCATTTTTCCATCATTGGCATTTAGGTGCGAAAATGGTGTCCATATGCCCACATAGATGGGAACAAATGCACCTATAAAAAAGTTAAAAAATCATAGTGTCATGTGTCTTATAATAACCCAACAGTTAGAATATGAAATATAGATGTAATTGCATTTGAAAGGTGCATTATTAAGTTTCAATCTACATATAAATTAAATATATTATTACCGAGTTATTGCACCAAATCCCTACATTTACCGCATTCTCTTCAGCATGCGGGTAACGACTAGTTGCACCGTATTTCTCTCTGACTTGGTCATCAACCCAACTATTGGGGCATATTTTTGGCATATTTTATTTTAAATGATCGAGATAAGGAAAACTTCTACCATTCAACCATCTGAATTCTTTCCTGTCACTATCCCATTTCATCCTCTTTTGTTCGTACAATGCGACCCACGGTTGTGCCACTTCGGAATTGTAAAGAACGAATTTATTGATTGCTTCATTTTCTGCATTCGTTGATGAAATCAAACCGACATTATATAGTACATAAAGATCAAAATATACATTACATCAAAGTTTAACATGAATATTTACTTTGTGTAAATTTGAAAAATTATAAGTCGCATACCCTTTATCAAGTGCTTTTTTCCATTCGTTTGGAGCAACTCCCCTTCTCTTTTGTCTTCATACCTTTCATCATCCCAAATCAACGCACCTGGTTTGTTTTCGATCTCCGTATGTAAGCACTGGCATAATAGAAAGACTCATACGATGTGTACCCCTCTGCCATAGACCCCTCAGGTTTTTCCCTTTGTTGAACAAAACCTTTCAATTTCTTCATGTACCTCTCTAAGAAGAACATCCAACGAAAAGAAACCACCCCAACTAATTCAACCTTGTCTACTAGGTGGAGTAGAAGATGAACCTGCAAGTCCATGAAACTCTTCAATAGTTCTTTCTCAAACATACAAACAATCTCAACTATATCTTGACGTCACCGTGGAATGTTAGCCACATGAATCTCCTTTGATGTGATCCAACGTACAAATGTAGATAATTTAGATATGGCATGTCCTAGGTCTTGAGGGAATTTATGTTTCACACACCCACGCACGAACAAAGGATAATGACACGGCAAAGTTATAAACACATGCAATAATATAAAAAATCAGTTATGTTTTATGATCCCTACATGGGATCAAATTTATTAATATAAAAAATAATAAAATCATGCTTTTGACATTATACGTACTCTTAGAAGATTCAAATGGTCATGTGATTTCAACCCTGAAAAATGGTCATCCATGGTGAAGCAGCGCCGTAGTAAAGACCCGTATGAAGATGGCACCCTCACACCCATTATAACTTCCTTTTCCAAAGAAAGATCATATTTTTTTTAAATCCATGGGACATCACCTTTTTTGAAATACCATGAATTAGAGGGACCAATGCCTACCTCTGATCTTGTACTTTCTAATCGTCTTGGCCAATTTTTTTTTTAGTTTTTGGAGTAGTAAGATCTTTCCTAACAACCAATGTGTCACTTTGTTTCGATGATATGTGCCTCCATAAAGAATATGAAACATTTTAAATATATGCATGGCATCTAATAAGTGGGTAATCATAAGATACTCCCAATATGGGAGGTTATAAAATATAGATTTCCTTTTCATCCCAATGGGAAATTTCTCAACATAGGTGTCGAAGAATTTTGGATCATCGAACATAGGGTCCCCATTTGAATCGAACGTTTCTACTCCTCCTCTCTCTCATATGCTCTAAGCCATTCAACTGGTGTCGTTATTGGAGGCATTTGTGTTCTCTCTCATTTACCATTGAAAGCGAATGTTGCTCTTCTATAAGGGTGTTCTTCTGGGAGGAATACCCTGGAGCAGTCATACACTGGATTTCGTAGGTCATTAGACCATATAGATTTCAGATAAGGTCCACAACATTTACATCCAAAATACCCTTTTGTTACAAGACCTACGAGATTATTGTATACAATTTATACGCATGGCACATTAAACAATATCATGAAGATCAAGAAAATTACAACGAATTAAATAACTAATATGTGAAAGAATATTGTTACATATATAAACAAATCAATAAACATGTAATTTACCAGAGAAAAATTCTAAGCTTGGATAATCATGTGTCGTGTAAGCACATATGAAATATAATGTAAAACTCCTCTCTGTTGCGATGGTTTTGATACATCGTATACATTTATCCCATCCCATAATTCATTCAATTCATCTACCAATGGTTGTAAGTAGACATCCATATTCTTCACTTTTATTCTACCAGGGACTATGAGAGCCAACATAAGATGTTCATTCTTCACGGACAACCATTGGAGGATATTGTTATTGATCACTACTAGAGGTTAAAAAGAATATTTGATGTTCTGGAGGGAATATGGGTTGGAGCCATCCATGGCTATGCCGAGTCATAGAATTCGTACTTCATCCTTGAATTTTTCAGGCCATGTATCCTCTATATGCTTCATGACTATTGAATCATTTGAGATTCACATAACTCCCAACTCACTTCTACGTGAGGCATGCCATCCCTACAACATAGCTAATTCTTTGCAACAAAAGAGCATTTGAATCCTTGGGATTATAGGCATGTGCTCCAATATCTTAAAAGGAGGACTATGTGATTTACCCTTCTTTTTTTATTTATCATACCTGTCATGCCCACATTTTGGACATATCTCTTTGTCTGCATATTCTTCTCTATATAGAATACAATCATTTGGACATGCATGAAATGATATGTACTCAACACCCAACATTTTCAACAATTTATTTGCCTCTTCGCAGGTACTGGGTAAGACATTATCAATCTAAAGAACCTTATCTTTGAATAACCTATAGTTGGTGATCATGGAAAATATTAAATTTACATTAATGCCAATATAATTATTAACATTCATAAAATTGACCATTTGTAATGTTCATTGTGTGATTATATTTCTCAAATTTATGTAAGGGAGGACTTTATGGTAAATTACCTCAAAATTTTCGAGAAACATGCATTCAACAAGCCAAAAAAAATTTTCAAGTTGTATAGTAACATTGTTGTCCCCAACTGGGTAGACTTTGACTGACTGCCAAGTCCAAAGAGAAGGGTGGTGGAAGCAAATTTAAGGCTTTCGAAAAAGGTGTTAGCGATATGAGGATCATCCCCTAGCTGATCATCATTTTGGAATGCATCTAACAACATTGTCTCCATGGAAGTCATATCCCTTAAGTAATCATCCATACCAACCTCTATTTGATTGCCTCTATTGCCAACTTGTGAAGAGCTACTATGATGTAGTCATTCATAATTGGTGAATATGGACGTAGCGGGAATTGAATCAGTGGTTGATTCAACCATTCTTGGTATCGCTCCTCTGCAATTTTTACTCTTAATTCAATCTTCTCTTGATTTGACATTGTCGTGGGGTGCAACAGAAGACGGTAGGTAGGTTGCTCATCATCACTAGAATCCTAATAATTTCAAAAAATATATTTGAACATAATTCATACAAAATATATGATATCAATTAGTAAGAACGTTGACAATGCATGATTAATTTGTTTGACGTTGAAATAATTACATTAATATACCAAACAATTATTATTACCATCATTGTCCCGGGATTGTTGCTAGAAGATTCAATATTGTTACAATTGGCAGGGTTAAGCGGCTGTCCATTTTCATCTACCAAATGCACCTTGTGGTATGCTGCTCCTTATAAGAGCTTCTGATGTTTTGGAGTTGTTTGAATATTTTGTGCATCTGAACTCGATCTGAATCCTCATGAACTTGCAAATTTGTATACATTATAAATTTTATTAAGTTGATTGACATGAATAAAAAACATAAATTCAATTAGATAATGAAAATATAAATCAAATATGAAGTAAATATTACGTCTCGAGATGGATAGGGAGAACTCTGTGATGGACTTTGAGAAATATTATGGAACGAGCTAGATTTTGAAGAATTTTCCATTCAATATAATTATGATATTTTCTCCGTGTATTTGAGAAAAATCAACAATAAATTTTAGTGCACACAGGTAAAAGTAATTTCGGTGCCTTAAAAATGGACTTATTGTTATCAGTGCTTATGTACAGATAACCGCACCGGTGCGGTTTTAGTTACTACACACCGGTGTCGTGTTATTAACTAACGCACCGATACCATGTTATTAATTGACGCAGTGCGGTTTTAGTTACTACACACCGGTGTCGTGTTATTAACTAACGCACCGATACCATGTTATTAATTGACGCACTAGTGATGAAAATCCGCAAATTTAAAAAAAAAAAACGCAACTTTAATTTTTTAAAGTGAAAATAAAAACGGTAAATTGAAAAATGGGCGGCAAAATATTTTCGAAAATCTAATTTCATAAAAAAATTCTTTAAATACTAAAAAATTTTCATTATTTCACTATTTTTGCAAAAACAATCAGTTAGAGATTTGCACAAGACATACCTGGAGCAAGAGAGCACGAGAGCACTATGGAGCAACGAAATACTTTCGAACAAAACTATTCAAACAATCAAAATTCCAAACCTTTGGTGATTCAAACCATGTAACATAGAATTTCAAACGATCTCGTGATTAAATTTTATTGTTTTTTTACATTTTCTGCAGTATTTTTTACACAGTAAGTAAAAAATTTCAATTTTTTGTTCATTTTCAATATATATATATATATATATATATATATATATATATATATATATATATATATCCATGTTTACCCTAAACCCTTCATTCTTTTTGTTTCTTCCCTTGCTTCTTCTTGTTTTTGTGATTTCAGAATTATGGCTTTTCATTTTAGATTTATAAGGTTTGTATTACTATATATATATAGGCCTATTATATTTAACCCATGGGATGACTTGCATAGTTGGATCCCAATCCATGTCGGCCCTTGCGTGAATTTATAAAAAAACAGAAATTTTTTAATTAGTGCACCCTGCGTAATCTAATGCACCAGTGCACTGGATTATCTCAGCACACCGTACACATACTGTTTGATAAAAAATTAAAAAATAATAATAATAATTTGTGCGTCATTTGTAAAATAGGGCACTGGTGCACTATTTCATTATAGCACACCGCTCACGTACTGTCTGGAATATATATATATATATATATATATATATATATATATATATATATATATATATATATTGTGTTAATCGATTACCATATAACATGCAGGTCACTTTCTTGTGGCCAGGCTTAGGCTATAGTGGTCCCCTATTTGCACGAGGCGTTTATAAGAATAGGCCGCACCACCCCCTCCACAACACCACATGCTACAAAAACTAACAGTAGACGATTTTCATTATTTTGTCTGTGTTAATTGGTGCGGTGGTTAACATGTAACGCACCGGTGTCCCTTGTTGACATAAAGCATCGTACGATGTTTTATACTGTTTTGGTAATGCGTTTATAAGAACACGATGCATCGACGCTAGTGCATATGTCATTTAAAAGTGCACTGGTTTCTTGATATTATTTTTTTACCTGAAAAGTTCATAATTTATTTATAAATTATATTAATTAATGATATGGTACATGTTTCATATTGATAAAGAAATGACTGGCAAAAGATTAAGTAGCAAAAATATTGATAACACATAAAAAAAACAAAAAATGCAAATTCTTTGTAAATTATTTACAAAAAATATTATTTTTGAACTATATGTAAGTTTAACTAATATGTATTGTTTACTGTGTATCATGCAGAGCCACAAAATGATGAATCTCGATAAGATTATTTTTTATCTAGGACCAGAAGAACATAAAAGCTTGATGGAAATTTTGCAAAAGGATGAATCAAGTGAATGAAAAATACTATCGATTCAATATGAGTTTCTTTTTTTAATTTTCATTAATAATATACTTAAAATTATTAGATAACATGTTTCAAACAATCTATTAATTCACATATGTTTAATTTTCTACAGGGACCATCAACTCAGAAAATAAATGTTGTTCTAAGAAAAGAAAAGAAAATAGAACATGAAAATGAAAATGAATTTCTCCTTAGCTCATCTGAAGTGGTGGTGGAGGTTAACAAAAGGGTCAAAAAAATTTACAAAAGTTTGAGGGATTTAGTGGAACGAATGTCTAAACGTTCTTTCCACTTACAATACAAAAATCAATCCAATGATTCCAAGAATCAAATATTATCAAAACTACAAGAAAAGTTTCCAGAGAATTGGTCAATGAGACATGTCAGAATTTTAATAGCAAAAACGTAGAACAACAAAAAAGAAGGAATGAAAAAGTAATATTCCTTTAAATTTTTTTCTAGAATTATTTATAAATATCACTTTTGTTATATTTACTTTTCATATATCAATATAAAAATTAAATATTTTATTGTCTTATTACATTTTCAGGAAGATTATAAAAATCTCAAAAGATGAACGAGCTGATATAAAAAATATGGCAGTAGGAATATCCAAAAAGGTGTACAAGGAGATGGTCAAAGAAATGACAAAATTGCATTGCAGAAGGAGCCATCTCAACAACAACGTGCTTCAAATGTAATATGTAATTATTGAATTTTTTGATTATTAGGTACAATAAATAAAAAATTTAGCATTAAATATTAATTTTCAATTATTTTCTTACAGAAAAAAAAGAAAAAGAAAACAAAACCCATTCAACACATAAAACGGAACGACAAGGAAGAAAAGGGTTCATATCTATGTTTGTGAGTATTTGTTACTTCCTTATAACAACTTAACTAGATTTCATTTTTGTATATTTTAAGTTGTTTTACAAAAATCATCATTGAATGTCTTCAAACAGGTGCTAGCATACAAAGAAGAACCATCAGACAAATTGATTGACATTGGATTAAATATGGGTTGTAAGTATATGTTGGCATATCAGAAATTAATTGTGGAATTTGTAAGCATCTATCGATCTTAAATTACTTAGCTCCGTCTATAATTAATAGAACAAAAAAATCTTTTATATTAAATATATGATTTGTTATGGGGTATAAAACTTGCAG
The DNA here is from genome assembly GCA_034641835.2 of Pinus albicaulis. Classification (NCBI taxonomy): domain Eukaryota; kingdom Viridiplantae; phylum Streptophyta; class Pinopsida; order Pinales; family Pinaceae; genus Pinus; species Pinus albicaulis. The sequence goes on along the minus strand of CM076570.1, from coordinate 2,789,969 downwards.
GAAACAAAGTATGGAACTGTGCCAATAGATGAAATCTTAAAAGATGGCATGAAATTTGGTTTTGAAAGAATGTGTATAGCTCATGAGTCAATTGTTGCTATAGTACGCCATTTATTTTCGATTTACATTGATGTATATTATTTAGTATTGCAATTTTCATTATTCTCATCAATGTATATAAATTCATTACAATTTATTTTTATGTTTGTAGATGGAAGGTGAAGAAGAAGAAAACAATCAACACCGTGAACAAAACATTCATGAAAATAACCCAAGTCTTGGAAGTAGCTCGAGCAGTGATAGCAGTTCAAGTGAAGAATGATGATCATTATGTTTGGATATCAAAACAAGGCATTGTATTTTTTGAAATATTTGCGTGTGAAATCAAACATTTTTTTTAATGTAATGGACATAGTGTCTCAATTGAAAGACAAAGGGATACCAATAACTGTCCTATTTTGTATGACAAATTTTGTCTTATATATATATATATATATATATATATATATATATATATATATATATGTTTTAATTTATTCAATTGCGTTCTCCATTGACGCTGTGAAATGTAACACCACTGATTAAATTTATGGATGATTAAATATTATAATGAAGAGATGTGAAATATGATGATATGATATAACAAATTAATCCAAACATCACATTCAAATGCAGTAATAAAAATTTAATTGATATGAATACTGTTATAAGATATTTGTCGTCTTTTGATGAATAATGAATTTAAAAAAATCACTATAATTGTGATATGATATAACAAATTAATCCAAACAGCACATTCAAATGCATTAATAAAAATATAATTAATATGAATACTTTTATAAGATGTGTCGACTTTGATGAATAATGAATTTTAAAAAATCACAATAATTTCAGTCACAGGTCGATGTTTCTAAAAATTACAAAATGAACACCGATGCGTGTCAGTTACTGTACACTGGTGCATGTCAGTTACTATACATTAGTGCGTTTGTATAATACAACGCACTAGTGCGTTTCTACGACCTACAGGCACCACACAAATACCAATACCAATTAAAACTCTTGGTGCGTTTGTGCGATACTGCGCATTGACATGTTTGTACGACCTATGGGCACCACACAAATACCAATACGAATTAGAACAATCGGTGCATTTGTTTGATTTCTGTGCACCAGCGCATTTCTATAAGACTACAAACCGGTGCGTTGATATGACCTTTGGGCACTGCACAAATCCCAATACCAATTAGAACGACCCCGTGCATTGTATTACCTACAGTGTGCCCGGTGCTGACCGTTTAGATGACACGCACCGATGCATTGACACCTTTGTAGCGCACCGATGAAAAAAACATCCGTAATAACCTCCGGCCACCCAGTTTTTTTACACGTGTTGAAATTCCATTAAAAGCTCCGCCAAAACCTCCGTTACAAAAAACAGATGTTGTAGAAAATGTTTTTTTGACAATTTTGACCAATTTTATAACACTAAAAACCTCCTTTATAACCTCCGCTAGAGGGTCTTTTCTATGTAGTGTAAAAAACAAAACATAATCTAAGATTGAATCTAATTTAGCATTACAGCATGTGACCATGTATGCAAAATGTAACAACTAAATGCAAATGTACTTCAATAATTGTTACATATTCATGAACTTAAATATGTAAAACCATCTATGATTATTTTAAATGACACATGATCATGAAAAATGTACCTAAATATCACCTTTAATAGACATCTACACCTACTTATATAACATTCACACATGTTTAAATGCATAACATGTACCACATGTGTTTTGTAATTTGCAATTTCAATCTAGATTCATGTTAAATAACAAGTGGCGAAACAAAAAACTTTAAAAACAAAACATAATCTAAGATCATCTAAGTTAACATTATAACAACATGTGATCACATGCCAAATATAACAACTATCCAAAAATTAAAATCATTCAATACAAGTAAATGTAGTTCAACTATCCAAAATGTAAAATATGTCCAAAATTTATATCATTCAATAAAAGTAAAAATAACAACGTATCAAGTGTTACAAGTATCAAGTTATATAGAAAAATAAATATAACATGTACTATAAAAATACTAGATCAAATAATGTGTTGTGTGCATCAATTAAAAATGTATTTTCTAGCAACCTCCTTGTGCTATCAGCTGAAGAATGGGGAAATTGCACAACGTGTAAATGCATATATATACACATGTATAAGAAATTTATGTATATGTATTAAAATTAAAATTTAATGTTTTAAAATTGAATGAGAATGTAGAACTTCCTAAAAAAACAAAATGAAAATAAAATAAAAATTTCATGCAATACCTCATGTAATTCCTCCTCCATTGTCCCCTGTTTGCCCTAATTGCATATATATATATATATATATATATATATATATATATATATATATTAAAACTAAAATTTAATGTTTTAAAATTGAATGAAAATGTAGAACTTCATAAAAGAAACAAAATGAAAAAAAAAAAACCTAAAATTTCATGCAATACCTCATGTAATTCCCCCTTCACTGTACCGTGTTGGCCTCACATCAATGCATCCTCCTAGATAAACTGTACAATATATATATATATATATATATATATATATATATATATATATATATATTAAACTTTTTCAAATGAAAATGCATGAAATAATGCAATAATATTAAAAAAATGTTAGACAACTTCTTCAAATTATTTGGATGTTCCTATCCCCATCGTTGACTCTATTTCTAAAGTCATCGAAGAACATAAATCATCTCCACAAACCTAAAATTAAAAAAATTTAAAAAAGTAAAATAACTCAATATCTTTCTCATTTTGTAATGAAACTTGCACTCCAATTTATAACTTGAAACATAAGTGAAAGATTGAATACTTGTGATAGTGGATTATTTGGCACATCTCCTAACATGGAAGAAGAGGGTGGCTCCATTGCGAAAACATCACACGGAAGCAAAATTTGTTAACATTCAATTATATACATGTGTACACATAATTATTTCTTTTAAAAATATACACATCATGATAGATCGATATAATAATAGAATAATAATTGTACATCAACATCATGAACTCTTAAAAAAAACTAACATTTCCCAAAATATCATTTGGATTGATAGAACCTGAACCTTTGACCATGATATTATCAAAATCCAACATGCGTGTAAACTGCAAATGGTGAACATATGATACATTTATGTTAGAATAACACATATAGAAAAAACATGTATATATATGTAAATTGCAAATTACATTAAAATATCCACCCTAACCATTAACACATACCGATCCCACACCCTCTTCCTCATGAAGAATTAAGTCCTGCCAATAATTGCAACAATGCTTTGCATATGTTCTAACCTCTTCAATATTCATGTTTTCTATCTAATCATTTGTATTATACACAAAATTAGCACGTACATTATCTCGTGCTTTTTGTCAATTCAGACCAATATTAATTCCACCAAGGCCAGTCTTAACGTTGTCTATAATGGCATCCCTTGCTTTTTGACTAATTTGAGAAGTGGCATCCATATATGACTGCAAAGTTTCCATATGAGAAGGTCGGCTTAAAAAATGTGCCTCAGGGCGAGGCCACTCAATATCACGCTTAGCGCCTTTACGGTCACATAATCGACCTTTCCGAGGACCAAAAAATTCAAAAGGAAGGTCATTATAATTGGGTTTCATTCCCAAAATGAATTATGTATAAAATAATTTTGAAAAATAAACGGGAACCTCGTCATTCCATGGTAGTCCTCCATAGGTTGCAAGGTGTCTATCATACAAATGACATGCTATATTAGGGTGCCTCAAATATTTCACCTTCAACATCTTTCTTTTTGGTCCTTCTTTGAAATTAAACATAGATTTTTCCATTTGTTTTGTAACCTTGTTTTTAACATCGTCCCATGTATCAGGACGCATTACTACTTCTTTTATTTTCCTCATCAATTCTACAAAGGTATCAGTGGTTGGCCCAAGATTTTTGTAAACATCTACAAGTGTGCTTATAGAGTGTGTAACTATTTGTAAGTTTTCTCGACTCTATGCAGGGAGTTTCAAACTCCCAAGATATTTCTTCAATTTTGAATAAAGATGTTCGCACTTTTGTAATGTACATTGTTGGATGTTTGTTTCCCAAGGTAAATAACTGAAAATTTTATATGGATAAGTCGTATTTGGTGTACAACCTTCTTTTTGAATTAAGTGATCTGGCTTACATATTTTTCGAGCTACATTTTCACTCTTCGCATCAATTTATACAATTTTTTTTTAACCATAAAAATAAATAAATAAATAAATTATATAAAAAATTTTAAAAATTAATAATATTTAGATTAATGGCCACCTTGAGATGGTTGAGCACCATCATGTCCACCTGGAGATGGTTGAGAACCAGCATGACCACCCATTGATTGACCATCACTCATTGGTTGAGAACCAACATGACTACTCATTGATTGACCACTAGGGGAATGTGTACCACCACCCTCATGTGATTGGCCTCCACCTATGGATAGCAACCATGGGAATGTGTACCACCACCACAACCCTCACGCAACAAGAGCGAAGCTTCATAAAAAAATATGAATTTTTAATCAATTCAAATATACATACATGTACATACATACATATGATTGAATAGATTGCGTGAACCATGGCCGAGCTCCATTGATTGAGTATATACTCTTTTTCTTTGAACTCCTAAAAAATGAAACTTATTTAAAATTAATTTAACTCATTAAATTGATAAAAAATCAATTCCATATGTATACATGTATGTATGGGGATAAAATTATAAATTCATATGTCATTTAAAAACTTTCACATTTAATATAAATACCATGAACATGATGGATACCCCCGATCCATGATCCCCCTCTCTCGTAGAGACATGGGACTCTATTGATGTTCTCCTTGAAGGATCACGTGGCAAATGATCATCCTCCATGATATATATATGGATATCTATAGATACATAGATACGCATGATGTTTAAAGTCTCGAAGAATCACGTGGCAAATGATCATCCATGATATATATGAATATCTACAAATACATAGATACATGATGTTTAAAAAGTTACCTCGTGCATTTACAATTATTTTTAAAATTACTATTTAATTTTTTTTCAAAAGAATTAAAAAAATTGATGTAATTTACACAAATGTTGAAGCACAACTTGAACACAAATGTAAAACACAAAAATTGAAGCACAAATTGATGTGTAAAAATCATTTGACTATTCAAACAAAAAATTGTTGAAGTCATGCACATTTTGAAAATTAAATATAAAATTTTCTAAAACATGAAGTTCACCAAGTTGTGCTTACATAGTGGGTGTTCATTTTGAAAATTAAATACAAAATTTTCTAAAATATGAATTTCACCAAGTTGTGCTTACATAGTGGGAGCGCACTTAGTATATAATTGAAAAAAACACATGGCCAATAAAAATTACACATTTATAACTAAAAAACACACACATATCAAATATATCTTAGAATGTCCATCAATAAATTTTGATGGAGAGCAACATCTTAACACTAATTCATCTTTGACATAAAAAACTTGAATTGGCATTGCTCCATACAATAAATCACCAAACATCCTATTAACATATGCACAATGTCTTACACTAAATGATTGAAATTGTCTAACAATAATGTTTGCTTTTTCATGCATTTGTTTTAGCCTCGCCTTCTTAACTTGGTACACGTCTTTCATCTGGTTGCACACAAGTTCAGAATTGGTGAAAAATACGATTCCATTGGATCCATACTCCCTAGCTGTTCTCAAGCATTTTATCAATGCAATATAATATGCTTCATTATTTGTCGTTCTTCCAGGTATATTGATTTTCCTTTAGATAATTTTGTTTGTCGCAATATTTCATAGCACATATGTTATCACCACTTTCCCTAGATTGGGATAACAATAAACATCTATGCATAATGTCTATTTTTCAACAATGTTTAGTGAAATTTTTTATTCCTGAAAAAAACAAATTCAATAAAATATTAAATGAACATTTATTGCAAATGCTTTAGTTTATGGGAGAAATGACATGTACATGGTTTCCAAAATCATTAGGATCGTCCCTGCATGTAATATTCCCAATTAGCAATAGCTAATTGGAATATTAATTCAGACAGATTTTGCCGCCTATGGTTAAAGGGAAATAACAGTGAGCGGGCTGTGACTCATCCAAGCGCGGGAAGGTAAGTACGCGGCTGAGTTGGCAGTGTTGGGCCGAGAGGGGTTGTGTGGGAAAGCGGAAGTCAAGGGCTCGTGACGAAGGCCGCATACAAAAGGAAGGGAGCCACCATGTTTTGGGTATTATTGATGTTTATGAAATTGAAACTGGTCGCTAAGACTTGAGCACGCCGGCTGTTTAGCAGGTCTGCAGCACTGTTTAGTGTGCCGAGTGTCTCCGAGCGGAGATCTCAACCTCAGCCCCGGGGGACTTCGAGTGCCTGCTCGGGTGAGGCAGTTCTATCATAGTTTTGCAGAAGGATTGGGTCTAGAACTGGTCGCAACTTGTTGCAGAGCTGCGTCAGGAGTGGCAGCGCCGTGTGGGTGAAAAGACCGCAGGCCATCGCGTGTGTGCACAGTGTTATTATCATTTTGGAAGTTTCAGGCCTGGGGTTTGAAGCAGAGATAGTTCGTGCCTATTGAGGGCCTGAAGCAGAATCGGGATGCTCTCTTAGTGAATATCTGTTCAGCCGCAGCGTATTAGCAACAGTGCGTTTGTATTCCCCGTCGCTTGAATGCAGGACGGTGAATTGTTGTTCCTCTGTCATTCCGAGAATACCTTTCGATTTGCCTTGAGCTAGCTTTGGGTGCTATCACCTGAGCAACTATTGTATTTCCTTATAATTTCCCGACATAATAAAATGGCTCAGTGATCTCTGTGTTTAACGTGTATTTGTTGCATAGGCTGTTTTTATTACTTCATGTGATGTTGTATGCTCCGCATCACTGGTTATTTTCCCTTGAAAACATACCATTGTTGTACCATTCCCGTGTTTTATAAGTTCCCTTAAAAAGGAATATTACAGTGGTATTAGAGCATGGTTCTGGCTCAGCCTGTGGACATTATCACAATGCCTACACTCTTACCTCTAGTGCCGAGTGAGAAAGAGAGGCAGCAGGATCATTTACCCTTGGGAGATTATTTCAGAGAATGGCAGTCCAAGGGGGAATACTTCAAAGCAGCCTTGCCCTTCAAAGATTACTGTTGGCTCAGGCAGGATGAAGGAGGAAGGTACAGTGAAAGGAACAGTGGGTTTTCTACCATGCAGAGTTCAGATTTGCAGCGCACCATTGGGAGATCACCTCTTCCCATGCAGGAGGGATCCACTAGTCCCTGTGAGTTAAAGCCCAAAAAGACCGGAACAGTGAAAAGGAAGATTTCATTCTCATCCCTTTTCGGATTCAGAGGAAATTCATCCACCGTAGAAGAAGTCAAGAAGATTGAAGAGAAAGAAGAGGAAGTACCATGCGCTTCTGATTCTCATCAAGAAGAGATCACATCACCTCGTGAGGAGGCTTGTGATAACGCTGTCACACTCAAGGAGGGATCGAACCATCATTCTCATGAGCCATTGTTGGATTGTACATTGCACTTGGAGGATGAGGGCACACAGGATTGCAGGGAGTCTGAGGTTACACCTAGTGTGACACAGGATTCACCCTCATTGGAGACCTCCTTGGCCATGTCGGTTGATGTGGTAGTGGAGAAGGTAGAGCCTACCTCAGTAGAGCCATCCATTGAGGTGATGACCGGAGTCGTGTCTGAGTCTTCAGGTGGTAGCAGCACACAACATATGGGTGAGGCGATAAGAGATATATCCACCTTCGATGAGGCACTAGCAGGTACAGAGGTATTGGATGATGATCGCAGACAGCGGTATCATCGGCTTCAGACGGACCTTCGAGTTTTGAGAGGGAAGGCCATGTCAGTGCGGGAGGCCATTGTGTTGCAGGACCAGGAGCTGGAGGGTATGAAAGTGACTTGTGCCAAGTCGGCGGCCAAGTTGGTCCGCATTGGGGAACGACTGGATTCCCTGATGATACAATCAGAGGGCACGTTGGAGCATCAGATCATTCCCCTTCAAGCATGCATGGATGGGACTAGCAGTGTTGTTGGGTCATCTCTTCCCGTTGGAGAGAGAGAGGAAGAGCCACCTAGTCAGATCTCATATATTGACTTGGATAGCGGTATGAGGCGATCAGAGTTGCACGGGGTACAGCATCCACATGTTGAGGTTGGATGGCGAGAGATTTTGAGCTGGTACCCGGTGGCGTGGGTTATGGAGATAGCGGGGGACCCGGGCATAGTTCAACAGGAGTTTCCAGGTGCTGGGAGTACTGGAACCCCAGATTGGCATTGGGAACCAGGCGAGATCACCTATCATTTCCCAGGCAGGTCAGTTGACTATGTCTTGGAAGATACAGTTGGCCTAGCAGTAGAGCATGCGCATTCGCTAGGGGAGTTTGGGTCAGCTCTAGTGGCCGACCAGTTTATGGGCAGATTCCCTAGGTTGTCTTGGTATGCCACTCATACACGGGATCACGGGGTGGTAAACATACCTTGGCAGGTGCTTGTCGGAGGAGGTGGCATTGGAAGGCCACCAGATGGGGTCTTGTATGGGGCCAAGGATTCTTCACCTTTGTGTGGAGCACAGAGGACACAGCGGAGCCGAGTAGTGGTGGTAACACTACTGACACATAGGGAGATTCACTTCTTGGACCCCTCGAGGTAGATTTGGAGCAATGATCCCTTCATCGGCGGGTATAGTGATGCGACGGTGGAGACGATGATACCGATTGGGGGTAGTTCGACAAGTAGAGGCACAGCTCTAGTTCTTTACATCCAGGGATGTGTGAGAGCCTCTAGCATTGAGCAGTGGATTGCCGGTGGACATGGAGTAGCTTGGTGGTGTACCGCAGTGTGTGGGATTGCATTGTGGAGTAGGAGTATCCTGCATCACATTGAGGGCATGCGGAGAGTCACCGATGCCTAGACACAGTCAGGGCACGAGACGGTACAGGGTGGTACAACAGTAGCTTGGGGTATCCAACAGTATACAGAGGGATGCCTCAGTTTGCAGTGGCATGTCGAGGAGTACGTGGATGATCGGTGGTATGCGAGGGCATACGGTGCTGCGCAGCAGGATCTTAGAGTATTACATCCAGGGAGACTCACGGATAGGGACACTGGGCTTACCTTTTGGGGTATTTCACCCAAGATCGATGAGGAGATAGATGAGAGATACTTGATGGTATCTGTGGGGGCTCCAACACATGACCCTCTTCTACATCACTCACATGCACAGCCGATTTTTTTGCTGTCCTTTGGAACTTTGGGCATGAGTAGCGAGGTACGCGAGGCACACCCAAGATATTTGGATGGCCCTCAGCACACTAGGCGAGAGACTTCTCAACAGTGGCACTGGGTTAGTGTGCTAGTTGACAGCCATAGGTTAAGGGATGAGATTATCCTCTGCAGGGGTGGCACACCAGTCATTGTTGAGCCTACGCTTGGGGAGCAGGTCATGAGGGAGACATGCGTCACTTTTCCCTCAGGGCATGTTGAGATCATGCATGAGCAGAGGATATGGGGTTCAGCAGTAGTAGCATCCCAGCATGCGTCTAGACTCCAGACAATATATCGACACATTATCGAGAGGGTGGATGGCAGACCTAGTGGAGATATGGCGGAGGTAGAACAGGAGGGCATTCCTTCTGTATGCCAGGGTGAGGACTCTTTTCCATATGAGTCCATAGGATCAATGGAGGTCGCTTCTCGGGAGCGAGAGCAGTCACACAGAGATAGAGACAGTGGACCAGAGCTATATTCTAGTATCCAGGGTGAGCAGTCATGGGACTCTGCGAGAGATACTCTGGGTGAAGAGTCACTTGTGACAATTCAGCTAGAGCAGCAGGTGATGGAGCCTGAGTCGTTAAAGGAGGACACTACTCACATCAGGCATGATATTCCTTTGAGAGAGAGCCATATGGGCACTCACATCGAGCCTGTGGTGGATATGCAGCTAACCGCGGGGTCAGCTATTGAGGAGGAGTAGTCAGCTGCATTGACATCAAGTACGGTGACAGCTGTTGCAGATCCATATCCTTTGGATGTGTTGGAGGTTGATGGGATTGTTATGCAGGGGGCTGGTAGACAGCAGGAGCTGTTGGATATGTTGGAGCATCCATCTTTGGGTCGACACTGGGATGAGGCGCAGATAGATGTACTCGCAGTCAGTAGAGCTACAGCGTTCTTAGTGGGTAGCACTCTCCAGGAGTACATCGATGGAGCTTGAAGCATACCTTGCCCACTTTCTCCCATTATAGAGAGGGAGGCTTCCTTCTACAGGCAGCTTCCATTGACAGACAAGGTAGAGCAGTGGGAGTTGATTACAGGCTGGCGGAAACATCCCGGGCATGCTCCATATACCGTTGCTGTTGCTACATCAGATTCTTCTTCTAGGATGGACTGGCGGAAGATCATGATTTGGTACCCTCTTGATGGTATGGTATTCCTCGTAGAGAGCACAGCAGAGCAGGAGCCCTTGGACATAGTAGGAGTTACAGATCCCAGTTGGCGGGAGGGCACCGATTGTTGTTACTTCAGGACCCCTTCCCGATTTCAGGAGAGCAAGATCAGCATGGGATTGAGTCAGGACTTGGATAGGATAGAGGTGATGAGCCGGTATGCAGTTGGAGGGGCAGCATATGCAGTTACAGGTGCAGCACAGCAAGAGCCCGGGAGCATTGATGCTTGTTGGTGGTCTTCACCCCTGAGAGCATCAGCTGTAGCCAGAGATAGTGCGCAGCCTAAGCCGTGGGACTTGGGTGATGATGGGCCATGGTGGCGATGGGATCCGAGAGGACTGTTGGTTGGTGAGAGATCGGTTCAGGATCCTGGCATTGAGAGGTCCCTTCATGTCAGGGTGATGCAGAGGTCAGAGAGGTTTCAGTGGTGCATCTGAGACCCAGGCACATTTTGTAGTGTTAGTGAGGAACATCAGTTAGAGGGGAGGCTTGTTCAGGCATTGTTTGAGGACAAGCAATTGTTTTTTTTTCGGATGACGTTGCGACGTGGGAAAATGAAAAGATCTGGCAGCATCCATCACTACAGTTGCTTGGGGTCAAGCAACATTTTGCCGGGGGAGACTGTAATATTCCCAATTAGCAATAGCTAATTGGAATATTAATTCAGACAGATTTTGCCGCCTATGGTTAAAGGGAAATAACAGTGAGCGGGCTGTGACTCATCCAAGCGCGGGAAGGTAAGTACGCGGCTGAGTTGGCAGCGTTGGGCCGAGAGGGGCTGCGCGGGAAAGCGGAAGTCAAGGGCTCGTGACGAAGGCCGCATACAAAAGGAAGGGAGCCACCATGTTTTGGGTATTATTGATGTTTATGAAATTGAAGCTGGTCGCTAAGACTTGAGCACGCCGGCTGTTTAGCAGGTCTGCAGCACTATTTAGTGCGCCGAGTGTCTCCGAGCGGAGATCTCAACCTCAGCCCCGGGGGACTTCGAGTGCCTGCTCGGGTGAGGCAGTTCTATCATAGTTTTGCAGAAGGATTGGGTCTAGAACTGGTCGCAACTTGTTGCAGAGCTGCGTCAGGAGTGGCAGCGCCGTGTGGGTGAAAAGACCGCAGGCCATCGCGTGTGTGCACAGTGTTATTATCATTTTGGAAGTTTCGGGCCTGGGGTTTGAAGCAGAGACAGTTCGTGCCTATTGAGGGCCTGAAGCAGAATCGGGATGCTCTCTTAGTGAATCTCTGTTCGGCCGCAGCGTATTAGCAACAGCGCGTTTGTATTCCCCACCGCTTGAATGAGGATGGTGAATCATTGTTCCTCTGTCATTCCGAGAATACCTTTCGATTTTCCTTGAGCTAGCTTTGGGTGCTATCACCTGAGCAGCTATTGTATTTCCTTATAATTTCCCGACATAATAAAATGGCTCAGTGATCTCTGTGTTTAACGTGTATCTGTTGCATAGGCTGTTTTTATTACTTCATGTGTTGTTGTATGCTCCGCATCACTGGTTATTTTCCCTTGAAAACATACCATTACTGTACCATTCCCGTGTTTTATAAATTCCCTTAAAAAGGAATATTACACTGCATTTAGCTAAAAGTTTTATAAGTTTTATAATATTTCACTGCCAATGAAAACGAGTAACACCACATCCTAGCCACTATGGATGATGAGGTGATAGTGGACACCTATGAGGTGTATGACGTGTAATGGAAAATTAATTTTCTAGGTGTATGGTGCGTAATCGAAAAGTATAAACACAAATTTCAAATGAATATGTAGAGTGCTTGTGGGTAAACCCATTATTATATTTTCATGCTTTCTATCCAAACAAAATAGTGACCTAAAAACCAAGAAGATGAGGGATATCTTGAAGTAAATAATTTCCACATATCTGCAACAAGTGCAACCCCACAATATTTTTTAATATGTGGTTGCAATGCCGAGGAAGCTAATCGAAAAGTTTTAAAGGGTAACAATACATCCTAGCCATTATGGTTGGTGAGGTGATAGTGGACACCTATGAGGTGTATGACGTGTAATTGAAAAGTAATTTTGGAGGTGTATGGTGTGTAATAAAAAAGTATAAACATAGATTTCAAATGAATATGTAGAGTGCTTGTGGGTAGACCCATTACCATATTCTCATGCTTTCTATCCAAACAAAATAGTGACCTGAAAACCAAAAATATGAGGGATATCTTGAAGTAAATAATTTCCACATATCTGCAACAAGTACAACTCCATTTTATTTTTTAATATTGTGGTTGCAATGCCGAGGAAGCTAATAAAAAAGTTTTGGTAATTAGATTATGAGGATTTAAACATTTTTCAAATAAATGTGTAGAGTGCTTGTGTGGTAAACCCATATTTGTATGTAGAGTGCTTATGTGGTTTAAACTCATCTTCGTTTTAGACCATATTCTAATGCTTTCTATCCAAACAAAATAATGAAGTGAAAACCAAGAAGATTAGGGATATCTTGAAGTAAAGATAGAAAAAAATGTTGAGTTTTTTGAATGGTAGCTGACATGTAGTCATCCCAAATCATAGGTGGTGCTTTATTTGAAGGATTCTCCCTTCTATTATAGTTACGATCCACATGGAAATGAAACTAGATTGATGGATCTTGATCGATTCTTCAATAATGAATATACACTAGGAATGACTTTGTTGTTGGAGGTATAAATTGGTAATTTTAATGATTTTGGAAATCGAAAGTCTTTAAGGGGTGAGGTGTTTGAGCTAAAAAGAGAATATATAGAAAATTTTTTGACCATAAATTCACTACCTACTAATAGATCTCTTATATTTATCCTAAAATGACAATGTAACTAGAGGTTGGCATAAAGGTTAATGGATATATTCATTGCAACAATTTTGTTCAAAATTAGATATAGAGAAATTTTATGGTAGCCCAACTAATCAAAGGACTGGATTTTTTTTTGACTAGCAAGCTCTTGGATTGGGTTGTAAGCTATCATTTTTTTTACTAGCAGGTTCTCAAATTTTCTTGTGATCTAGCATTGAAAGAGGCCACAACCTACATGTATCCAATATTTTGTGTTTATTTTTTCTCCATGATGATGAAGAATAATGGAAAGGGTCATAATTTAAGACAAAGAAAGAAACATAAAACTTGAGAAAATATTTTGAGCTTCTCAAAATTTGATTAATCTAAAAAATAAAAATATATTTATACTTTTATGTTAAAACAAGAAACCATTATCAAAATTTGATTCATCTCAAAAATTAAAATACATTTATATTGTTATGTTAAAACAAGAAACCATTTTCAAAGTTGAAAACTGTACACAACCTCACAATTATAAGCGGAATTATAAACATCACTTATTGAAACGGTCACTTGACTAATAAATCTTTAGAAAATTAGCCATCGTTTGAATAAAACTTGGCAAAACATTACTTAATTTTAAATATAATTTAAAATATTACTTTAGGTTTAAAAATTTGAATATGGAAAAAGTTATCAAGCATAATTCTACAACTAGAGAGTTTCTTTTCTACCTTGATATCTTCCAATATTTTTCCTCTATCTTGAGAGTTCATATCTTTGAGTTTCACCAGTCTGATAGAGACAAACCTGTTATTTTATTGATTATAACATGCAAGACTTTTTTGACATTAATGAAGTAGTCATAAAAAGTGGAACACAAGAAGTGGGGGAACCACCCAGATTTTCCAGCTGAGTCTCCTAAGTGTGATGAAGAGCTTTCTTCCTCTGAGCAAGGAAAAAGATATTAGCATTCAACACACGTGATTTTGAAAGCATCCTTGCTATTGGAAATCCTTAACGAAAATCCAATCAACCTCTTTCAGAACATTGGAGCACTTGACAAAAGAGACAACGTGGAAGATGATGTCCCAAATAATGATAATAATGTTGCTGCTACACTAAGTGATTTTTTATGCCCATAATTCAAGAATAAAAGCACTGCTAGCATTGTTGAAGAAGGTACTATAAATCTAAAAGAAAAAATTCACATCAAACCTGATTCCCAAATAAATTTGGATCTGTGCTTTCAACAAAACAAAGGCAGATGTTAGGCAGATCATAAATACAGAGGCAGATCAGAGGAAACACGCTCTTCATTAGAGCCTTGGTTAAGGATATAAATTTGTATATGTGCCTTCAGCAAAACAGAGGCAGATCATAAGTATAGAGGTAGATCAAAGGCTACAAACTCTTCATCAGAGCCTTGGTTAAGGATATAAATTTGGATTTGTGCTTTGAGTTATCGATGCATCCACATGTCTGCACATATGTGCCATTTTTCTATAAGAGTCTCGACTTCTTTGGGTCTATGTAGAGTCTAGATTATATAGTATAGCATTAGATGTGGTATAATTTTTGCAATACATTTGAATATGCTTCTCTCAATCTTGATAGCATCTAAATCTTACAAGGATTTTTGTAGATTGTAAGAATGTTGCAATAAAAAAGCTTTGGAATTTTTTTTGGGCAGTACAATGTGGCTACTATCAAATGGATTGACTCAATAATCAAACTATGAAGAGTGAAAAAACCAAATATCTAATTATAATTCTAGCTATAATTTATGACTACTAGCATTATGTGTGCCTTTGTAGCTGACAAAGTAAAATTCAATAAGGAAAGATACATTCTAGGATTTCTTTCCCTTTTCACAATATGCATTTCCATTTTCCTCTAATGTGGAGAAATGAGTGGGGAAGACTTCTATCATACTATTCCAACCGATTCAAAAAAAACTCACAACAATATTCTCAAGGTGGAAAATGAGGGTATTTTTACCTTCTCATTATTTTTTCAAACTTATAAATATGGAACATAATGAAAAGTGAAAGTTCTATTTCCATGGTTGAGATTATTTATTCAAAAACAACTTGCAACCGTTGGTCACTGTAAACATACACAAACTTTACAAACAAAAAACTCACTTTGTTAAGGATAGTATATTCAATATATGAGAAATTGTACTCTTATTAGAAAATTATTAAAAATATGTCTCACACACTGAATTAGAAAAAAATGGAGACCCTAGACCAATTTTGAAATAATTTTAAAAGATTTTTGCACCATCATCTTCGCCAATGGTGAAGACCAACTGCAAATAATTGAAAATTGACCTTATTTCTTCAATTTTGTTGTCTTATTTTTATGATTTTGGACCAAAACATTAATTCCAAACAAGGAAGATTTTGACGGCCGCCCTTGTCTATATATAGAAGTACTCATTTCCACATGACAGTTTTGAGAAATAAATTCTAGAAAGGACATGCAATGCATTGGGAAACACCATCAAAATTTGTATGACCACTAAGAAAGCCAAGTATATCTTGAATGCATACATATGTTTTTACATGAACATAGCTAAACCCATACCAAAATCCATTGACATCTATTACCAGGATGATCAATGGAAGAAAACCCTCAATTTAAAACAAACATCTTTATAGAAATTTATTTCTCCTAACCTATATCTCACTATAAGCATAACTCAACAATGGAGATTTAGAAAGCTTTGTCAAACCACCTCATCATTGATCTCAACCTGCCCGTTTACCTCCACACCCTATAGAAATCACCAAGCTTAACAACAACTTTGAACCCATCTCATTTAGATGTAAGAGCCCCAAAAATTTCCCCTTCCTTAATTAACCTACCACTAAAATGGATATGCATGATTGCGTTTCCTCCCAAGCTCTCCTCTTAGACATAGTTGTGATCCCCTTTGATGTTAAATACTTTTAGGAACATACCCTCTAAAAAATTATTTTAAGCAGTCAAGAAATAAAAATGGAAAATAGAAGATATGGACCTTCACTCCCTAGATATCCCAAATATATCCAAAAGAATATAAAGGCAAGGTCCTACTATCATCCCTACTTAGCAAGTAAAAATTCTTAGCATAGGCTACCTAAAACCTTGTTTCCAAGCTTAAAAGGAAGCTTTAGGTATGAAAAACTCAAGTGATCACCTTATAGTTTAAATGAATACCTTTAAATACTAACCTATATGATCCAGGAGGATCTTGTTCATTACAGTTCAGCAGAAAGGTCCAGTCAGCTCCAGCATTCTGATGTCCAATTCAGTCTTCAGTATCGTCAATTCATCAGTAAAAAGGTCCTTCAGTTGTTATGGTCGTCATATGTTTCGAATTTCGTGATGTGATGCTATAATTTGGTGAGTAAGGGTCATGGTATTTATGATCCTAGTTATAAGGTCTCCTTGGTGAAATACCTTATGAAATGTAAAGTCCATCATATTTGCATCGAAGAGCGAGGGTCATAGCTAGGATTGACCATTTCAATCATCGTAAGTTAAGAGAGGCCTTAGAAATTGAAAAAATATCCATAAATCTCAATAGAGATGACAGCTGGAATATAAGCAGGTGTTGGATCCCTACTCTATATTCTTAGTGGTCTAGTGGTTTTTTTTTATAATAATTTTATTGGTTTATTTATTGATTGATTTATTTATTTTATTTAATTAATTAATTAATTAATTATTTTTTATTTTTTAAAAGAGGGGAAATTAATATTAATAATTAAAGAAATATAATAGAATAGAATAGGTAATAATAATAATAATAACAACTAACGAATTAGATTATATTAAATAAAAAGATCTATATATTTTATTAAATAATCAAATAATTTACTAATTAAATAAAACTAGCTGTTATTGATCTATTAGAAATTTTTAAAGTCAAACTAGCGGTTATACTAACGGTTAGTTTAGCTTTTTCTGCATCTATTTAAACTCAACGTCCAGATCTGATCTCTCACCTAGTCTTGATGATGAACCACACTGGTTGGTTTGAAACGTGTCGACAAAGTTCATTTGAATGTGATTATTACCGAAGGAATTCTATACAATTTTACGATGGATCACAGAAGCCAAAACTCGAAAAAAAATGTAAAGTCCTATTCCTAAATACCTAAAACCTAACACTAAAAAATATGTCATACATCTAAGAACCTATGGTGTCAAAACCTAGCACTAAGTCCTAAAACCTATGTAAAATCCTAGCGCAAGGTGTTAAACTATGTTATAAAACATAAAACTTAGTGTTAAAAACCTATGGTATAAACCATAAGGTTTCAGGCTTAAACTATGTATTAAAACCCAAAAATCAAATTAAAAAAACAAATGTTAAAACAGTTATAACCGCTAGCTCCAAACCGTGTCGGAGTCTATAAACACCATGTGACAGACCTTTGTATAGACCGTGACAGAGAATGTCAGCTGTAAACAGCAGCTGTAAACCGTGTATAAGCTGCATGTTAACCCTTGTTGGATACATTATGTGATAAATGTTGCACGACCGTCGGAGCCAACTGCTAGAATTTCTTGTTCACATGCCGGCAGTGAATCAACTCTACGCAGTTAGCCAAACCGTCGGGATATATTTTATCCTATGGTGCTATTTTGGGTTTTTATTGAATTAATTTGCGCTAAGTTTGCAGTTAATACATTATCATATACTCTAGGTGTCATTACATTGAAAAACTGAGACCTTAATCTCTAATTTTTCTTAACCATATGCCTAAATTGGCATACAGAGGTTCGAAATCAACTTATGTAAGCCATGACAAATTCAATCAAAGGGACATGGAAGACATTGAGAGAATTTGAGTTTAGTTTCATAAGGATAGAGGTAGTTTTGTTTTCAGCATTGCTCGACCGTCTAGAGTCGGAATTGAGCGCAGAGACAGGTGTTGGAAAGCTGAGAGAGAGAGCTTCATGTTTTCAGTGACCAGAAGTGCCTGCGAGCATAGTCAGTCTGGTGTTTTTTCTGTGTAAAATACTTCGTCGGATCAATCCTAATAAAGTGAATGCCCACTTGAAAGCGGACCCGGAGATGTAGTCCACTAGGGATGAACTCCGTAATCAACTGTTTGCTTCTTCTTCTCTCTATTTTATGCTATGTTTAAATCATTTAGTTGTTGTTGGTTTATGTCGTCTTTCATTTAAAAAGCTTTCTCCAATTAACAATCAATCTTAAGGACAAATTAATTAAATTAGCTCAACACTTAATCGATCACATTCAGATCATATTTGGTATCAGAGCAGGGTGTGCTTTGTAGTTTGTTTGTCAATGGATGTTAACCAGGTTAATATTGCAACGTGGAAAAGGAGAGCTTGAGGAATTCGATCCAGAGATTGGAAAGTGGAAAGTCGTCCATCAATCAACGATGACAAGGACTGAGAACATTGAGAATCATGAAGCTAGTAAAACAAAACCCATGGATGAGAATCAAATCCATCAGATGTTTTTAAACATGCAACAGATGTTGGCAGAATGATATGAAGACAAGAAGATGAGAGATGCAGCCTCATCGTCGAAGGCATCAAAGAAGGACAAGGGTAAAGGCAAGATAGATAAATCTCCTTCTCCTCCATCATCTCCATCATCTTCTTCTTCCTCTTCTACTTCTAGGTCTGAATCAGAAAAAGAAAAAAAACCTAAGAGTCCACTTTTGAAACTTGATGTTAAGTTCGAATTACTTGTGTATGATGGTGAAATAAACCCTGAGAAAGTAGATAATTGGGTAAAACAATTAGAATTCTATTGTCGTATTCAAAATATTACTGATGATAAGACAAAGATCCAATTAGCTACTCTTAGAATGTGGGGTATTGCTTTGATCTAGAGGGAAAATAAGACACGGATAGATTTAAAGTGTAAAGGAAAATTTATCACCTCATGGACTAAGTTCATAAAATCTCTAAAGAAACAATTCTATCCGTTGGGTCACATACAACAAGTTGTTATTGATTGGAAGCGCTTGTGACAAGGTAAGGGAAAGAATGTTCAAGAGTTCACACAGGAATTCAGAAAGAAAGCGTTAGCACATGGTATTTCTTTGAACACAAAAGAAACTTTGTTGAAGTATATTAGCAGTTTGCATTCATATTTGCAGCATACATTATTAATGTTCAATCCTAATGATTTTGATGAAGTTTGTGTTCAAGCTATTCATGTCGAATCAGGTGGTGGACCTTTCAAGTTTACACCAAAGACATCCACGCAGTTGGAAACCAAAGACAACAAAAATAAGGGCAAGTCAAAGGGAAAGAAGACTGCCACAGCTCAGAAGGAAGATGAAAGACCTACATGTACTCACTACTAGAGGATCGGCCATGATGAAGCTAGGTGTTGGAAACTTCTTCCAGAACTCAGGCCAAAGAAGTTCCAAACGAGGAAGGGTGAAAAGAAGGCTGAAACAACAATCCAACAAGGCTTGGACTTGGGATCCGATTCAGGTGATGAAGGCAAAATCATTGCTATGGTTACAAGAAGTAAAATTTCTGAACCTAGTACTTCTGCTTCTTCAAATATCACACAGTTGAATGAAAGAAAAATAATCGAGTTATTTCATATAAGGGTAACTTCAAAGCATACTAAGATAGATACATTGTTTGATACGAGATCACAAGAAAATTTGATTTATGAGTCATTGGTTAAACAATTGGGTTTGAAAACACATAATCACCCAAAACCATATCCTTTAGGATGGTTAAAGTAACAATCTCAAATTCATGTTACCAAACAGTGTCGGTTAAAATTTGCAATCACAGCTAACTATATCGACAAAGTGGATCTAGATGTGATACCATTAGAAATATGTGGAATTGTCTTAGGAAGCCCTTATCTCTATGATCGTGATGCAGTATTTTATAGGAAGGAACATATGTATCATCTCAAGAAAGATGGGATTAAGTACATCGTTCGGGCACATAAAACTCAAAATCACTTGAATTTAATCAATGCTAGTCAGATGAAGCGTTTAATTAGTTCAAGTAAGAGATACATACTCATGTCGATAAAAGAACAACATAAGGATCTTAATGATACTTGTTCAAGTTGTGAATTTCAGTATGAAGGTAATTTGGCTAAAAAGGTAGATTCATTTCAAGATCTAGTTAAAGAACCAAAACATCTACTTCACAAAAAGGAAATATCACATGAGATGCAGTTGATGTCTGATGCCCCTAATAATGGAATGTGTCACAAGTCAGTTATAGAGTGTAAAGAAATAAAGCAACAAATTCCAGGAATTGAATCCATGCGACCCAATTCATCTCCATAGAGTTCACCCATAATTTTGGTTGATAAGCAAAATGGGACATGAGGAATGTATGTCGATTTTAAAGTTTTTGATTCATTTAATCAGAAAAATTTCACAACATTGTTAGATCATCGACAACCATTTGAAACAGATGCTATTAGTTATACAATGGGTAAGAAAACAATGATTCATATAGATCATCAGCTTCTTCAATACCTTCAGTCACATACTAAGTTGCAACAATCTCGCCACTACAATTGGATGAGATTTATTCTGCAAATTCACTTAGAAATTGAGAACAAGAAGGGTGTGATAAATAAAGTAGTTGATGTGATATCTAGACCATCTTTTAATGCTTCAGTAGTACTGCATAATAGTTCATTGAAACATGAAAGTTATATAGAACAGTATAGTACTGATGATAATTTCAAAGAAAGTTATGAATCACTAACTCATGGTACTTAGTAGAAGGAAACAATTATCATATTTATGACAAGTTGTTATTTTATTTGGGTAAGTTGTGTATACCGTAGAAAGGAAAAGCACAAGTTATTCAGAAAGGTCACTCTTATCGGATACAACAGATACATAGGGTAGTATGGAATTAGTTGAAAGAGAGTCAAGCCAAGTTCAAATTATGCCACAACAAGCATCAAGTCGATCATCATTTTTAGGTTGGCAAACAGGTATGGTTGTATATCAACAAAGTCAAGTTGAAAGGAGAAGGTAAGAAACTGAAATCTATCAGTTATGGTCCCTTCAAAATTGTTGAGAAGATTGGAAATAATGCGTTTCGATTAGATTTACCGCCTTATATGCATATTTACTGAGTTGTGAATGTTGAAAATTTGAAGTTGTATGAACCTCTGATGATTATTGATCCTGAGGATGACATATATATCCCTTCTATTGACGATTTATCACCTGGGTACATGACAGAGTTGCAAGAAGATACCATCTTGGACAGAAGAGTTCGTACTTCCAGGCAAAGAGATGTGGAATATCTTCGAGTGGGACTCAAGGGCGTGAATTGAGTAAGGCAAAATAGATTGAGATCGGAAAAGTGAGGGAGTTGTCTCCTCACTTATTATTTGTTTAAAATCAAACTTTTGTGGTCCAAAAGCTTTCAAGTGGAGAGGATTGATCCAGGAGGATCTTGTTAATTACAGTTCAGCAGAGAGGTCCAGTCAGCTCCAGTAGTCCGATGTCCAGTTCAGTCTTCAGTATCATCAATTCGTCAGTAAAAATGTCCTTCAGTTGTTATGGTCGTCATATGTTTTGAATTTTGTGATGTGATGGTGTACTTTGGTGAATAAGGGTCATGGTATTTATGGTCCTAGTTCTAAGGTCTCCTTGGTGAAATATCTTATGAAATGTAAAGTCCTATTCATAAATGCCTAAACCCTAACACTAAAACATATGTCATACACCTAAAAACCTATGGTGTCAAAACCTAGCACTAAGTCCTAAAACCTATGTAAAATCCTAGCGCAAGGTGTTAAACTATGTTATAAAACATAAAACTTAGTGTTTATGGTATAAACCATAAGGTTTCAGGCTTAAACTATGTATTAAAACCCAAAAATCAAATTAAAAAAACAAATGTTAAAATAGTTATAACCGCTAGCTCCAAACCGT
This sequence comes from Pinus albicaulis, assembly GCA_034641835.2. Lineage (NCBI taxonomy): Eukaryota > Viridiplantae > Streptophyta > Pinopsida > Pinales > Pinaceae > Pinus > Pinus albicaulis. The sequence continues at coordinate 2,767,672 of CM076570.1, read as the reverse complement.
GTCGGAGTCTGTAAACACCATGTGATAGACCTTTGTATAGACCGCAGCGGAGAATGTCAGCTATAAACAACAGTTGTAAACCATGTATAAGCCGCGTGTTAACCCACATCAGATAAGTCATGTGATAACTGTTGCGTGACCGCCGGAGCCACCGTAACAACCGGAGCCAACTGCCGGAATTGCCTGTTCACATGCCAACAGTTAATCAACTCCGCACAGTTAGCCAAACCATCGGGATATATTTTATCCTATGGAGCTATTTTGGGTTTTTATTGAATTAATTTGCGCTAAGTTTGGAGTTAATACCTTATCATATACTCTAGGTGTCATTACATTGAAAGACTGAGACCTTAATCTCTGATTTTGCTTAACCATATGCCTAAATTGGCATACAGAGGTTCGAAATCAACTTATTTAAGCCATGACAAATTCAATCAAAGGTACATGGAAGACATTGAGATAATTTGAGTTCAGTTTCATAAGGATAGAGGCAATTTTGTTTTCAACATTGCTCAACTGTTCAGAGTCGAAATGAAGCGCAGAGATAGGCGTTGGAAAGATGAGAGAGAGAGCTTCCTGTTTTCAGTGACTAGAAGTGCCTATGAACACAGTCAATCTGGTGGTTTTGCTGTGTAGAAGACTTCCTCGGATCAATCCTAATAAAGCGGACGCCTACTTGAAAGCGGACCCGAAGATGTAGTCCACCAGGGACAAAATCCGTAATCAACTGTTTACTTCTTCTTCTCTCTATTTGATGTTGTGTTTAAATCATTCATTTGCTGCTGGTTTATGTCGCCTTTCATTTAAAAAGCTTTATTCAGTTAACAATAATATTAAGGACAAACTAATCAAACTACCTCAACACTTAATCGATCACATTCAGATCACTATACCATACAAAACGTAAAACTAGAAATGTAGGGAGAGCAATCACCAAATTCAAGAAGAGCTAGTAGAAATTCTAATTAACATTGGGCGCCATAAATTGATCTCAAAGGCCTTAATTGTAAGGAAAAGAAGGGGCTTAGAAAAAAGTATCCCTCTAATCAATCAACCTTTATGATGATTCAAGAAACCAAATGCTCTAGACAATCGATAGAAGCTATAGCCTAAAAATGGGGAAGAGGTTGTAAATCCACAAGTATTGATACATATGCAGCTCCCTTACGTTGCTGCTACATTATCCCCTCCCCTGAATTCTCCCCCTGAAAGCTCAAGTATGCAACTGATGCATGCATCTGAATACTGAATATGCGCCTCACATGTGAAGGACAGGAAACATCCATCTTCACATCCAATTGAGGGTGGCCAAGGAAGATGTTGTACTCCAAGTCTCCTAAGAATACTGAAAAATGGGTGTTCATAGTCTTTAGGCCAAGGGATAAGGTGATCTCCAGCTTTCCCCCGTCCTATTCACAACCTCCCTCCTTAAGCTAGTAGTTGATGGGCAAAAGTGTCCCCCAAATCAAATTTGACCTATCTAATAGGTAATACAATGGAATTAGTACTATTTCTATTAACACCATAGGTCGAGTAGTAGGAACGGATAGCCCGATAATTATGGAATAAGAATAAGGGATAGCTGGTATACCTATTATCAATTGACACTAGTGCTAAACCAAGCGACCTACAAGACTATTTACAACAAAAGAAAATACAAATTCGATTCTTGGTCTTATGCTGTACAGTGGTACATTAAGGGTCTTAGGGCCGTAGAGTTATAGCGGGGAGGGGGGGAGCGTAGTTCACTCTTTTAAGTAAAAGAGAACGCTGAAGGTCGAGTTACAGTGACACATCTTACAAGTTGCGAAAATCGTAGCAATGGCCTTTCTAAAATGTGGAAAAGCATCAGAGGGAGAAGAAAAGGCAATTGACCTGGATCCATACCCATATCCCGTAGTTTCCCTTCGTGTGGTTCCAAATCTATGACCCGCTTGGTAAGGTTGGTAAGGACAGATACTCATAAGTTAGGTGAGGTTCCATCTTTCTTGAATGAAGGAAGGTTTTCTAGCTTAAGCGTTACTACCAGCCTTCCAGAAGGACCACCTCTTGAAAGGGGTTTTAAGTGGCCATATAACCACCGCAAATGCACTTTTCAGCCCTTCGAACCCATAGCTTACTGGTGGGATGTCTTATTGGCTTGCTTGGCTTGCTTGTCTTGCTTGACTGGTCCTGACAGATTGCAACTAGACGGCTTATAAACCCCATCCTGTTGAGCGAGGGATGCAGCGGAACGAGGTGCGGTGGACACATCTACCCACCAGCTAGCTCGGGAGGAAGACACCGAGCGCAAGAGCAGTAGCAGACACAGCGGAAAGTGACTGAATTGGAAAGATGAAAAGCTTATGGTTAAAACTAAAACAGAAGAATCAAAATTGGAGGTACCGCGACCAGCCATTCAGAAGGTACCCCTAGCGGATTTTTGAGTTCACAGGAAATTACAATTTAAGACATGTTCAACGACTACACAGTTCCAATATTAAAGTTTCAAATCTATATCGATCGATATTTTCTAATGATAAAGCTCGATTTTTCATAACCATAAGCCAATACAAGTTTCTCATAGCATATGCTCGGATTCCTTGGGAGACTTTAATGTCATAAAATACCTCTCATCTGAAAATTAGAAGCAAATTTCATCATTTTTGAAAATGTTGGGCGATGCCACCAATTAGTGGATGTCAACCTTATCAATGACACTTTTAGCTAGAACAACCAGGGGAGTTTCCCAACAACTTGCATCTAAATCAAATAGATTCCTAATATTGAAAATCATCTTGGCTTCGGGTTATTTCAAGAAACCTCCGATAATCCATGAAATAATAGGTAATTGTCACATTAATTTAGAAATAAACATTTTAGCTAGCCCCCAAAACATGCCATTAGATTTGAAAGTTTATGATTAGCTCATCCACAATTATAAGAGAAAAATAAAAGAAAAGTGTTCTAAATAAGATGGCATAAAGGGATTCTCATATATCATATTTAGAAAAATCTTGAAATAAAAAAAGAAATGATCAAGGTGGACTTCACTCCAGAGACATTTTTCAAGGTAAATTATTTGTTTTTTTCTAAGCAAAGATATGAGAAATCTATCAATTTATATAGGTCAATTTTTGCTATGAAATGTTTTCAAATTTTATTAGAAGTATTAACCCACGGAATGAGTTTATTTATGATAATAAAATGGTAGAAGTTTTTATCTCTATGTGTAATTTAAAAAAAAAAAAATTATATATATATAAGCAAGATGATAAAAGTAGAAAATAAAAGAACTGAAATATTTAATACAAATTAATACACAAACTTTGTATTACAGTAGTAAATACATAAATGAATTTAGTTGAGAAGTAATTGAGAAACATATGTTTATGAAGACTTTTAAACTTGAAGATGAATCTAGTTGAAAAGCATAAAACTTCATAATCTAATTAAAATTTTAAAAGTCAATCTGTCAATACTATAATAAATTGCCTTAAAATAAAAAACCTATCACACAACAATTTTAAATCTATGCAAAATTGCCTTCCTAAGTTTTTAATTTCTAATTTAAAAATAACCTGTAAAATACGACGATTGAAACCTGCTATCCAACGAACTTCATTAGCCATAAATTTTCTTTTAGTCCATCCTCAATGTGCGCAAAAACAATATTCTTCATTTTTTCACTTTCAATTAATTATTCTTGGCAAACATATAAAAGTCAAAATCTACATCCAATGAATCCCATTATTCACAAATCATACCCACAGGAACTCATCATTCACATTTTTCTCCCTCCCTTCTCTTTAGAAGAATCATCATAAATCTTGCCACTACAAAGTATTAAACAATAATTTAACAAATATCAAAATGATAACCTATCAACAAGTATCAAAATCATAAGGTAATTATTTTTGAAGTACTCGGCGACCATCCTGGAAAAAGAAGGATGGGCATGTCGGGCCAAGGACGAGGACGCCAAGCTGAGGACGAGCAGACGAAGACACAAATCCGGGGACGAGTAGATGAGGACACAGAGCCGAGGACAGACGAGGACAAGAAGACAAGGATGTAGAGCTAAGGACTAGCAGACGAGACGAGGAAGCCTGCAAAATCAATTCCAACACAACAAGGTTAGCAATAAATAAAAAAATAGAAACTTCCAAAACTTACCGCCAAAGCTCTCCAACAGTCGCACAATGGTCACGCAATAATCACAAGAACTGAAATTTCTGAAAAACCTCTGAGAGTCTGATGGTCGCTATATTTATAAGCAAAAGTTCGGCCGGAATTTTATTGTTGGTTTTTCTATCTCCGAACAAAATCCAGTTACTGACATTGTCAATGTTAACGGAAGAATAAGTTCGATAAACAACATAAAAAGTTTTGTCGAATTAATTTCAAAAGTTTGGCCGAATTTTTGGGTCGGTGAAATTTTTGAGCGCGTTTCTCACGAAAGTGTAACCCACCTTCGTATTTTTACCCACATACATTTGATTGTTCTCAGGAGTTTGGAGAAATTTATCCACATGTTTAATGTGCACTTCCTGTGATTCGTTATGGATAAGTATATCATCAAAGAAAACCAACACAACTTTTCTAAGATAGGGTAAAATAATTTGTCAAGGCTTTGAAATGTAGAAGGACCATTAATTAGTCCAAAAGGCATGACCAAGAGCTCATAGATCCTTCATGTGTTCTAAAATATGTTATGGGAATGTCTTATTTTTTTAATTTTATCTAGTGGTATCCTAATTTAAGATCAAATTTTGTAAAATAAGCCACTATATGAAGCACATCTTACAGCTCATCAGTATTTGAGATACATAATTTATCCTCAATGGTGATTTTTTTAGATCTCTATAATTAACATATCCTTCATAAACTATATTTTTTCTCGCCATCGAGTTAAAAATGAACTCATGCTATGTTGTATAGTACCTAAATCTAGGACATGTTGTATCATTTTCTAAATCTCCCACTTTTGCTAATGACGATATTTATAAGGAATTTTATTAGGAATAGTACTTCCAATTATTAATTTGGTTTAATGTTCACGATCTCTATATGGAGGTAGACCTTTAGAATTTTTTTGGAAGATCCTATAATGCTTTTTCAATGTGAATTTTAATTCCTCGGTAATATTTTCATTTTCCTACTTAAGTTATGGGTTATACAATTTAACAACAACTCCCTTGCTACCCTTCTTAGGAGCTCTTCCATCCTATGAGAGATGATGACTTGAGAAGGGACACATTTTAACCCATTGAGATCATATTGAGCTCCTTCCAATTGAAATATCATGAATAATTCATTATAGTTTGTACAAATTGTACCCATGATGTTCTCAACATCTAGACCTCCAATTGGAATGACATACACTAGTATTTCCAAACTATATTCTCCCATACTCAGTTTAATGTTGTGGCATTTTCTCACACAATTAATACTCCCTTAATTAACAACTAATACTTGAAATTTTTTCATTTTAGATACAAAACAATCGAGGTACTCTGCTAATATTTTATCAATTAAGTTATGGGTACTACATAATTCAATAAGAAATATGACCCTTCAGTTCATAAGTAATGAACAATATTCAGATTTCAAGGTGCTACTAACTTTGCAAAGGCATGACCATATATCTTATACTTGTTTGAATCAATGTGTTACAAAATTTCTGTCTCTATTTTCCGCTCTTTTAAGTTGACAAGTTCTTTCTAATTTTTTTGTGTAGATGCCTACATTTCCTCTTCATCATTATTTTTCAAGGTGAGAAATTTTATGTCTTTACATTTATTCCCTTTTGACCATTTGTTGAAAAAACGCGTAGTCCCTTTTCTCTTCTTTCCTCCATTTAATTCTATGATATTTTGGTAGGTTGAGATAAGGTTTTCTTATGAGCCCCAAAATGATCTTTGCTTCTTGTTTATGCTTCCATGGAAAACTTGCGCGTAACTTTATTCTTGGCTTGAATGTGACGAGAAAATTGCATAGCTTCCATACCATTTTTGGGATGTTTGAGGAAACATTCATGTTTAAGTCATTTTAATCTAACCATGTAAGCTTCCAACAAATGCTCATCACTATGTTATCCACCCTAGTGGCCAAAACTTGAAATTTTGAATTATATCTTCATTATCAAAAATTTACTTTATTCTTGTTAATTGACTAAAGTGGTTTTGATCCCAAGCTTTTCCATATTGTAGTTTAAAGTCTCCTGTAAATAAACCACAAGTATAATGATAAGAACATGGTCTATTGTTAACTACCCATTAATACCATTGATAGATTTTATTTCAAAGTTCAAAGTTGCTATGTGAATCCTTTTCTTATCATTCATAAAATTACACAATTCAAAATATTGCTTTCTTTGTTTCAACCAGGTAAAGACCTATATTCCATTGAATTTATTTAATTCAACCTTGAAAATTTTCACTCCCTTAGAAAACCATCCATAAGTAGCTTCACAATTGAGGTAAATCCACATGAAAATTTCTTTTTATTGGAAAGTTGTTCAAGTTGAATAATACATTTATTTTTGTGAGTTCCTTCAAACATTCAATTTTAAGCAACCTCCCATTTACAACTTCTATACTTTTTTGTTCCATTCTTTCCATCTTTTCTTCCAACCGTTTCATTTTCTTATCCATTAATTCCTTGTTCTAATCCATCTTTTTTTACATATTGCCTTTAATTGATTCTCACATTTGTGATAAATTAGTTTTCATAGTATTATTTATTTTCCAAACTTGACTCTCCATCTTGGATACCCGATATTGTATGTCTTCCATTTCTTCATAACTCATGGATGAGCTTTCTGGAGGTTTAATAATTGGCGAAGTCAATTTTGGATCTATCTTTGGAGCCATGGAAAAAAATGTTATTAGGTGCTAAGGGTGAGGCATTTCCAGGTGATCTAAATGAGAAGTCCTTTGTTATTTAAAAATGTTGAAACAAGTCTCTAAAAAATTACAAAAATGAACTTGTTAACTCCTAAAAAAGCTCTTAAGATCACCTAAATTTCCATAAGATATATCTCTTAAATCATAAGAAATCAAAAATATATATTTTTTATTCACATGTCATTCATTATGTCTCGGGATTTCGAAAATTTTAGAGTCTAAAAATCTCCAGAACAATGTTAAAACAAACCTACCAAGATGACCGATTTAAAATTTCATTTAAGGACTAGTCACAAACTCTACCTTCCATAAGATATAGATCTAGAATTATAACAAAACAAAATCTAAAACTCTGACTCTAATATGATGCCTCTCTACTAAGTATCCTCAATTTTTCATGGTGAAACTTCCAAGATGACTTGCTTAAAACTAAATTTGGGTAGACAGACAAACCCTAACTTCTATAGGGTATATCTCCTAAAATATAGCGAATCAAAACTTGAAATTTTGACAACAGGTAAATAGATATTTCTCCTCAATCTCCTCAAAATTTTATTGTCTTAATTTTACAAAAAAAAACCCAAGATGAATTGTTTGAAACTAAATTTAGGAACAGTTATAGACCCTAACTTCCATATGGTATATATCCAAAAGTATAGTGAATTAAAATTTGAAAATTTTACCATAGGTATTTCAATATTTATCCAAGTTCTCCTCAAAATTTCACTATCTTAATGTTCTTAAAAAATAGATTTAGCAAAAATTCCCAAATTCTTGATTGAATGAGAAAAAACCCTAGGATCATATCTCTGATACCAAATGTTACGAACCATGTGCCTTAATATGGATAAGAAGTCAATGAATACAATACACTTCGAGGGAGAAACTTATTTTTAGAATGAATTCAACACATGATAAGTTATGATGACCCTATTATAACCTTAATATAAGGGCCCAAGGGCCTTAAAAGAAACACTAAAGGAAATTCATAGCTTCATTTTCAACAATAATTGCACAACTCCACGTCACAATAGTGAATGTTAAGAGCTTGTAGTGGGGGAAGGGTCAACAAAAATCTTTGGACAACTTGAAGGTAAAAATCATCTAAACACCAATTCTCACATTACCAAACTTGCAACGACCCTTCAAAGTGGAGACAAATGTGGGTGGGCATGCCATGGGAATAGTCTTGATGTAAGGAGGAAGGCATGCATGCTGCAATTTTTAGTTTTCAACTACCCTACCTATGTCAACAAGCTCTATGCTTTGGTATAAGCTATCAAAAAGTGGAAACAATGTTTGATAGGAAAGGAAAATTTCATTCACAGAGATTACTAATCGTTATAATACCTATAGGCCCATGGTAAGATACAACATACCAAAAACTACAAGTGGATGAGGTTCTTAAAACAATTTTATTTAGTCATTAAGTACAAGAAGCACAACACAAACAAGTTGTTCGACATGGTTTTAAGGTCACCCACATCAAAACATTACAACTTTGGGAACTCTTATGCATATGGAGCATTTCACCCATGGTGCATATAGAGACATATATAGAATATGAGGACTTCAAGTAGGTGTTTCAGTAACTACAGGGCCAAATTCATGTAAATGATGGTGTCAAAACCATTGACTATCATCTCCAAAATGGGTAACTCCACAATTTACACAAGGTTTGTGTTCCTAAAGGTGAGTGGTTACAACCAATTAAAGAGGCTCACACCTCTAAGGTTGTAGGGAATTTTGGTGTTGGGAAAATAGTTTCCAACTTATAAAGGTATATGTATTAGCATAGAATGCAAGAATATATAGAAAGGTTCATTATAGGATGTGTACTTTGTTGTGATAGCAAGACTAGTAACATGAAATAGTCTTTATACCATCACTTACTTGTACCCACTCGTCCTTGGGAAAGAATTTCAATGAAATTTGTAGGAGGTTTACGAACAACCAAGGATCGTAGTACTTGAAAAGTTTAATAAGATGTGTGTTCTCATGCCTTGTAGAAATACCATAAAAGGGAAAGAAGCAACAAAATTATTCTTTGAATAGTTCTGGGTGCACTTTGGGATATGAAGGAACATCATTTCAAACACAGACATTAGATTTTTCAATGCATTTTGGACTGCATTATGGGAGAAGATGGGTAAGTTGATGAGGCCAATGGCATTCCACCAAAGAATAGATTGACAGACAAAAGTAGTCAACAAGACTTTGGTGTATCTTTTGAGGGGTTATAATTTGAAGCATCCAAAGACCTAGATGAAAATATGGTCTATATACAACACTCTTATTTAAAAATTAGTCCACTCTTGTATTGGTAAGTCCCCATTTGAAACTTGATTTGGGTATTTTACACCTTCACCTTTGGATGTTGTATATCGACAACATGGAGTGTTGGAAATACTGAGGGGGAGGGGGGGGGGGGGGGTGAATCAATATTCTTTTCAATTAGAGCATTAGTTAATCTTAAATTATTATCAGTGTTTGTACAATGATAGCAAAAAACAAGAGGAACACAAATGCACACAGTTTTTAAGGTGGAAACCCACTCCGGGACAAAAACCACCTAATGATTTTCTAATAATTCTTTAATATTCAACTCCAATTGAAAATAAAGCTCCATCTTCCTAGAATCTAGAAAAGCATTCTTCTCCAGCTCCCACTGGATGGACGCTCCAATGCCCAAGATTCTTCAGTAGTCAACTGAACGGATGCCCCAACACCCAATGAACTACAACTCACCCTAGCATCACCCTACCACCCTATAGAAGAATAAAAGAAGAATGGACTCCCGTACCAGGGAAAATGGTCCACTTTACAACGATATAGAATGATGTAGAAGAAGAAGATATACTAGACCATAACCCCAACTTTGACACAACCACCTAATGATGATCCTAGACCTCCCAACACTGCCTCTTCAACCCTTGGCAGATAGATACTAGTACAATTTGGACAATAATGTATTTACAATGACTAAGTACAATGATACCTTTACAATGATTGTATGCAATGCTGCCCACTTGAAGACTTCATATGATGAACTTCTTGTTGCTGTTATGTACCTTGGTTACTGATCTTGTCATGCTACCCTCTGCTGCACCTTGCTTTGATTTGCTGCCGTAGAAAGTCTGGTCCTTTGCAACCCTTGACAACACATGATCTAGCTTTTTCTTGCCTTCTAGGAGCTCGATATTGAATCTGGTGTATCTCTGTTATTTCAGATCCTCAATATCTGATTTTAGGCCCTGTAGTAGTTCTCTGAGTCTTCTTTCCAATGCCACAAGTCTGACCCAATTTAGATTCTTCAAGAAAGAGTTATGCCCAATCTCTCACAATGCCCTAATTATGGACTATTTCAGCAGAGCACACTTGTACGGCGTGCCACGTGTCACTTTTTCTTCATTTAGCTCTGAAATTGATAGAGAAAAAATCATAGACTGTGCACTATCTGCCACTTTTTATGGAATTCCAATCCGATACTCAGAGAGAGAGTTATGACGATTTTACCAAGGTCACTTCTTTGAGATGAATTTCAGGAGCCTGCAAAAACCCTGACTTCCATAGATCATATCTCCACAAATATTGCGCACCTTGATCTTAAATTTTTACTGCAGCTTCCTCAGGATTTCGGCTTCGCCTCATAAAAATTTTAGCTTCTGAACCTTCGTAGAACAAAAGTCAGAGTGAAAATTCCACAATGACCTGTTTCAGATGGCCGAATCCCTTACATAAAGAGGAAATGAAGATCACAATTTATATGAATGCTTAAGTTGAGAGGGGCTTCAACAAGTGAACGTGGGAGGGATTTCAGGAGCATAAAAAATATTAATTATGACTTTTCAATGACCCATGCCCCAACCCCATGGGGTTTTAGCCCACTAACTAGGGTTACAAACTTCAAACATGAATATCTCTCAAACCGTGAAGAATTACATGGTGTGTCATATATCAATGGAAACATCTCGACAAGTAGAAACCATAAAAAGAATTATTGACCCAGAATATATTAATTTGGTAGGTCAAAATTCCCATGCAATATTGGGTTAGCCCTTGGTGCTGCTTGGGTTGACATCAATGACAATCGCTAATCAACAATCTCCCCCTTTGGCATTGATGGCAACACAAGTACTCCCCCTGCGATCATGACACCTCTTCCTACAACATTCTCTCCCCCTTTGACATCACTGGCAAAGGGTAACTCCCCCTGAAACACAACCATCCTGCAGACCTGTACACACTTCCACTCCCGCTAACACACAACCGTCCTGCAGACCTATACACACTTCCACTCCCCTTGACACACAATCGTCCTGCAGACCTGTAATCTAATGAGAACTTGGGAGTATCCCAAGCTTTTGAAGAAGATATTCAAATGCTTCACGAGGTATAGGTTTAGTGAAGATATCAGCAATTTGTTCTTTTGTACACACATACTCAAGTTTGATATTCTTTTCAGCGACTTGTTCTCTAACAAAATGATATTTGATCGAAATGTGTTTTGTTTTTGAATGCATGACCGGATTCTTGGAGATGTTGATGGCACTAGTGTTGTCACAAAATATGGGAATAGGCTCACTGAATTGTACTTGAAGATCTTGCAAAGTTTGTTTCATCCAAAGGACTTGAGTACAACATGATGCTGCTGCGATGTATTCTGCTTCCGTTGTAGATAACGAGATTGAAGTTTGATTTTTTATCAACCATGATACGAGACAACCACCTAGATAGAATGTTGCTCCACTAGTACTCTTACAATCATCAACGCTTCCTGCCCAATCTGCATCTGTAAAGGCTTGAATAATGAGATTGTTACCCTTGGGATACCACAAGCCATATTCTTTTGTGCCCTTTAGATATAGAAGAATTCTTTTGACGACAATAATATGTGATTCTTTTGGTGCTGCTTGGAATCTTGCTACTTGTCCAATTGCTTGCATAACATCTGGTCGAGAGGCTGTTACATATAGAAGACTACCAATCATAGATCTGTACAACCTTTGATCCACATCCTTAGATGAGTCGTCTATGCTCAATTTGCAACCTGTTACCATCGGAGTAAGGATAGGTTTGCAATCTTCCATTTTGAATTTCTTGAGCATTTCCTTGATGTACTTGGCTTGAAATATAAATATTCCTTTCTCTTGCTGAGACATTTGAAGCCCTAAGAAGTATGTCAGCTCACCAAGTAAAGACATCTCAAACTCATTTTGCATCTTTATATAAAATTTCTTACTTAGTCGATCATCATTGCTACCAAATATTATATCATCCACATATACCTCAACGATTGTTAAATTATATTTATCTATTTGTACGTAAAGATTGCTATCAACAATACCTTTCTTGAACCCTTGTTGACGTAGATATCCATCAAGACGAGCATACCATGATCTAGGAACTTGCTTGAGACCATATAGAGCCTTCTTTAACATGCATACATAGTCTTCTTTTTGTGATAGTAGAAAACCTTCAGGTTGTTCGATGTAAACTTCTTCTTCTAATTCTCCATTCAAAAATGATGACTTAACATCCATTTGGTAGACTTTGATTTTTCTTGAACATGCATAGGTGAGAAACATTCGGATGGCTTCCATTCTGGAAACTGGTGCAAATGTTTCGTTGAAATCAATTCCTTCCACTTGTGCATAGCCTTTGCAAACCAATCTTGCTTTGTTTCTGGTAACCTGCCCATCTTCATTCAATTTGTTCCTGAACACCCATTTAGTCCCAATGACATTTTTATCTTTTGGTCATGGAACTAATTCCCAGGTGTTATTCTTCTCAATTTGATCCAATTCTTCATTCATAGCTACTACCCAATGTTCATTCTGGCTGGCTTCCTCAAACCTACTAGGCTCAAAGGTTGCTAGAAAAGCAATGTGAGCTTGTTGTGATGAATGAAGCTGTCGACCTTCATTTATGTCACCAATGAATTGATTTGATGGATGGTTCTTTCGAATCCACTCTTTTTTTCTCTTTGGATGAGCTTCTTGTTGTTATTATGGTATATCTTGATGATCATTGTTTACTTCTTCCTCGTTGATAGTTGCTTCTTGTTCTACAATTTTATCTGTCTTTTTCAGCCTCTGTCTCAAGTTTCAAAGATTCTAGATCCTCATCATTACTCACTAGAACACCATTTTCGTCAAATGTAACATTTATGCTCTCCACTATCAGTTTTCATCTGAGATTATAGCATTTATAGGCCTTTATTTTGCATGAATAACAAACAAAGATACCTTCATCAACACGTGATTCAAACTTACCCAAATTTCGATCTTCTCTTTTGATATAACATTTTCTTCCGAAGATTCTGAAATATTTTACATTAGCTGGTTTTCCTTTCCATAATTCATATGGAGTCTTGTTGCAATTATTTCTGAGAAGACTTCGGTTGATAATGAAGACTGTCGTATCAATTGCTTGAACCCAAAATTTTTTGTCCAATTTTGAGTCCTTCAACATTGTTCTACCCATTTCCTGTACAGTTCTATTCTTTCTTTCAGCAACTCCATTTTGCTGAGGTGTTCGTGTTGTTGAAAATTGCCTTTTTATTCCATTTTCGTCACAGTATTGCTGAAATAATTTGGAAGTGAATTCTCCACCATTATTTGATCTTAAACACTTTATTTTCAAATCAGTTTCATTTTCAACCAACTCCTTGTAGATCTTAAAGCACTCAAATGCTTCAGATTTTTTCTTTAGGAAACTAACAGCTGTCATCCTGGTATAGTCATCTATCATTAGCATGAAATATAATTCTTCGTCTAAGCCTTTAGTTCTCACAGGACCACATAGATCAATATGTATCAATTCCAATGGATGTGATGAAAAGTGTTCTTTTGTTTTAAATTGGACTTTTGTCTGCTTGCCATGCCGACATGCTTCACATAGTGTGTTGGAAGGTTTTGATATTTTCGGCGTTTCTCGTATTGCTTCCTTTTTGCTTATCCTGACAAGATTGTCAAAGTTTATGTGACCCATTCGTTTGTGCCATAACCAATTTTCATCTTCTTTAGCTAGTATACATGCTTTAGTTGCTTCATCCAGAACATATATGTCGTTTGGAGCTCGACTTGCTGTAGCCACAATTTTACCATACCTACCTTTCCTGATTTCACATTTTGTGGAGTTGAATAACATTGTGTGTCCTTGATCACACATTTGTCCAACACTGAGCAGATTGTGATTCATGTTTTCGACCAATAGAACATTCTTGGCTATAACATCTTTTCTTCCGAGAGTGACGGTACTTGATCCTATAACATTTGAAGATCCATCATTTCCAAAGGATATGGTTCCATCCTTCTTCTCTTTCAGAGATACAAATTTATTTCTATCTCCAGTCATATGTGTTGAGCAACCGTTGTCAACATACCACACATATTTATTTTTTTGAGCCTCGAGAGTGAGAGCACAATTATCAGTCTTCTTCTTCTTCCATGTTCATTCATTCTGTGGCTTCGAAGATTCTTCTGGAGGATTTTCAAGTCTGCAGTCTCTGGCTATGTGTCCAAATTTCTGTCATTTGTAACATTCCATATTATTTCTTAAATGTTCAAATCTATTGATGTTTCGTTGAGCCCTGGGAGGTTCATATTTGAAGAATCTCTTGGAATTGTTTTGGTTCCTAGGGTACGTGTGACATTCTACAGCTTTATGACCAAATTTTCCACATGAATAACAATAGCCATGAAAAATATGTTGGTACCTGGATGAAAATCTTCGTCGAGGAATCGTCTTCCAAGGATGTGCTTGCGAATCTTGTCCAATGAAGTCTTCCTGTATGTAAAATCTCATAGGTTCATTGTATTTTGTTGTATAAGGTCCTGCTTCTTCTTCTTTGTAACCGAGGCCAGTTCTGTTGTTGTAAGATCGTTGATTGTTGATGAGTTATTCCAATGCCCTTGATCTATTGGCATACTTTTGGACAGTTTTTCCCTTCTTCACTTCCTTACACAGCAAGACTACTTCGGCTTCTAATGCTTCCCTTTCTTGGTTTCTTTCTTCCAACTTCTTTTGAAGTGACTCTTCAATAAATTTGTGTTCTTCAACCTCAATTTTGAGACCTTGAACTTGTTCTTCAAGAGTATTGGAACGGATCTTCTCAGCATTGAGCTCTTTTATAAGCTTGATTTCCTCCTCATAAAATTATTCTATGGTCAACCCTTCTTCTTCATTGTTTGATACTTCTTGTTTATTGTGCTTGGCTATAAACAATACTTTCTCATTGGCTTCTTCTTTGCTGTCACTTTCTTCATCGGATGATGAGCTATCTTCTTTAAAGAGAAAGCTCCTTTTGGATCCTTTATTTTTTCCTTGCTTGTTGAATTTCTTAAAGCCTTTCTTTCCTTTTGAGTTTCCATCACTTTTGTTCAGACATTTTGCTACGAAATTCCCAACCTCACCACAACCGAAACATATCAATGGAAGTTTACCTTCGAATTTTCCCTTACCAGGTTTTAATTTTCTCATAAAGTAAGCATATTCTTCATCTGAAAGACCTTCTCCATCATCTCCCTTTTCTTCACACTTGCAGGGGCATGTCATTTCAATTGAAGGTTGTTTGTCCTTATTGGTTTGCTTAGATGCAACGAACGCAGTTTCTAGATTTGAAGTACCCTTTTCTTCATCAAGTCTCATTTCATATGCTATGAGAACTCCATGTAATTCTTCCTTGCTGAGTTTGTCCAGATTTGCACTGTATTCTAAGACCGATACCTTTGGGTTGAATCTCCTTGGTAACGTTCTAAGAATCTTCCATATAATAGTCTTCTCATCAACTGGCTCTCCCAATCCTTCCAGAGTATTGGTTATTTCATCAACGTATTGAAAGTATGCAGCAATGTTGCAATCTTCTTTCATTCTGAGTTGCTCAAATTTTGCTCTATAGATTTGAATCTTTGCTTCTTTGACATTTGATTCACCTGCATATATATTCTCAAGCTTGTCCCATACATTTTTGGTAGTTTTACAACCCAACACCTTATGATAAGCAGATTCAATAAGTCCACTGATAATAATATTCTTTGCTTTTGCATCATTTACCAAATTTTTCTTACCTTGTTCATCCGTGGTTGATGTAAATCCATTTTGAACAGTGTCCCATACTTCGTAACCTTGCGCCAAGAGATAGACCTCCATTCTTCCTTTCCAAAGTGCATAATTATTTTCATTGAATAGAGGTACACCATTCTTTGTATGCTCCATGACCTCCTTCCAGCTGTTAAAATGCTATTGAAGGAACCAAGCTCTGAAACCAATTGTTGGAAATACTGAGAGGGGTGGGGGGGGGTGAATCAGTATTCCTTTCAATTAGAGCATTGGTTAATCTTCAATTATTATCAGTGTTTGTATAATGATAGCAACAAACAAGAGGAACTCAAATTCACACAGTTTTAAGGTGGAAACCCACTGCGGGACAAAAACCACCTAATACTTTTCTAATAATTCTTTAATATTCAACTCCAATTGAAAATAAAGCTCCAACTTCCTAGAATCTAGAAAAGCATTCTTCTCCAGCTCCCACTGGATGGACGCTCCAACGCCCAAGATTCTTCAGTAGTCAATTGAATGGATGCCCCAACACCCAATGAGCTATAACTCACCCTAGCACCACCCTATAGAAGAATAAAAGAAGAATGGACTCCCGTACCAGGGAAAATGGTCCACTTTACAATGATATAGAGTGATGTAGAAGAAGAAGATATACTAGACCATAACCCCAACTTTGACACAACCACCTAATGATGATCCTAGACCTCCCAACACTGCCTCTTCAACCCTTGGCAGATAGATACTAGTACAATTTGGACAATAATGTATTTACAATGACTAAGTACAATGATACCTTTACAATGATTGTATGCAGTGCTGCCCACTTTAAGACTTCATATGATGAAATTCTTGCTGCTGTTATGCACCTTGGTTGCTTCTCTTATTATGCTACCCTCTGCTGCACCTTGCTTTTCTTTGCTACCGTAGAAATTTTGGTCCTTTGCAACCCTTGACAACACATGATCTAGCTTTTTCTTTCCTTTTAGGAGCTTGATATTGAATCTGGTGTATTTCTGTTATTTCAGATCCTCAATATCTAATTTTCGGTCCTGTAGTGGTCCTCTGAGTCTTCTTTCCAATGCCACAGGTCTAACCCAATTTGGATTCTTCAAGAAAGAGTTATGCCCAATCTCTCACAATGCCCTAATTATGGACTGTTTCAGCAGAGCGCACTTGTACGACGTGCCACATGTCACTGTTTCTTTTTTTGGCTCTAAAATTGATAGAGCAAAAATCACAGACTGTACACTATCTGCCACTTTTTACAGAATTCAAATCCGATACTCAGAGAGAGATTTATGATGATTTTACCAAGGTCACTTATTTGAGATGAATTTCAGGAGCCTGCAAAAACATTGACTTCCACAGATCATATCTCCACAAATATTTCGCACCTTGATCTTAAATTTTTACTGCAGCTTCCTCAGGATTTCTGCTTCGCCTCATAAAAATTTTAGCTTCTGAACCTTCGTAGAACAAAAGTTAGAGCGAAAATTCCACGATGACCTGTTTCAGATGGCCGAATCCCTTACATAAGGAGGAAATGAAGATCACAATTTATATGAATGCTTAAGTTGAGAGGGGCTTCAACAAGTGAACGTGGGAGGGATTTTAGGAGCATAAAAAATATTAATTATGACTTTTCAATGACCCATGCCCCAACCCCATGGGGTTTTAGCCCACTAACAGGGGTTACAAACTTCAAACATGAATATCTCTCAAACCATGAAGAATTACATGGCGTGCCATATATCAATGGAAACATCTCAACAAGTAGAAACCATTAAAAGCATTATTGGCCCAGAATATATTAATTTGGTAGGTCAAAATTACCATGCAATATTGGGTAAGCACCTGGTGCTGCTTGGGTTGACATCAATGACAACCGTTGATCAACATGGAGGAGTGAGGGAGGATCTCAAAGGGGATGCATTAAGAGTAGAAAATTTTGTTGAGAAGATTAGGCATATCCATTTGCAAGTACATGAGACACTGAAGAAGTCACAGGAAAAATACAAGCCTAGGCATGATCAACAAAGAACATGGAAGTCATTCAAAGTGGGAGAAAATTTATGGTTACAATTGAACAAGGAAAGAATATAGGGTCCTTGTAAGAAGACCAAGGATTTGCAATATGACCCGTTTGAGATATTAGAAAAGGTGCAAGATAATGCCTACAAACTTAGTCTACCTCCGTACATGTGCATCTACTTAATGGTGAATGTACAAAATCTCAAACTCTATTAGTATTCCATGTTGGATCAGGAGGAGGGACAAGTGCTACCTTCCATAGAGCACTTATCATGTGATGGTCAAGAAAAGTTGACATAAGACATATTTTTGTAGAAGAGGTCGACAACTACAATATTGAGGCAACATGAAGGACAAATTCCAAGCAAAAAAAAATGGTACTCTATGGAGAAGGTAGAGGAGAAATTTCCTCACCTCAATTAGTAAATATTTTGGGGAACAAAAGCCTCCCAAAATGAGAGGTATGATCTATTTTATATCATTATAAAATTTTCATTTATCTTGTTGCTTTCAGAGTGGAGAAAGTGGAGGACTTAGCTTGTAAGGTCATTTTTACTAGTGGGTCCCAACTTGGGGAATCGAAGTTTAAAAACTTTTGAGGCCATTTTGAGACATTAAACAAAGTGTTTTTTGGGTTGAGTAACTCTTACTTGCTAGCTCCCCTCGCACTATTCTACATTCAAATAACTTTTCAACGGTGCAAGAAAGACATCAATCGAAGTTTGTGTTCAAAATTTATGCCTCTTGAAAGTTGACCTTCTAGTTTGAACACCATGGTTCAATAGGATTCGGCATCAAACCCATTATACATGAAAAAGGGGCTTTCCATGTGTGGAATATGAAGAAGATTCTAGAAGGGTAAAATTTGTAACTCTAGTTGAGATTTGGAGTCAAACCTAACCCTAGTTGGATATCGAGCTATATTAAAATTGAGCCACTAGTAGGTGTTCCATTCTATGCTATTGTATCTTGTTTCATAGTAGTAGAGCAATTGGGAGTGAGAATTAAAGAACATAGAAAATGGTGATTGGTGTTCTATAGTATCCTAACTAGCCACAAGTCTTAGGTAATTCCATAGAGAGTTCCTTCTCCACCGTACTTGCACTATTTCCATACCAGGGAAAGAAAGCAGAAAAACCTCACCTTCTAGCTAGGTTTTCTCGCATAAGGGTTTCATATTGCAAATATTTGTGTTCATTGTAGATGGTGTGTGATTGTATTTATTTTTCATTATTTTCTACATTTTATCTATTTAATGCATACGTACAAAATCAATAATTAACAAATCTAGAACCTAAAGGAATTTAACCTTCATAGTATAGATGTCAATTTATTTTATCATATTTGTTGTGATGAACTGTTCAATGGAATATCCACAACAATTCACAAATCACTACAAGAAGGCAAATGGCACTTAAGTAATCAATTCTAGGGTTGATGACACCTAAATAAACAACAATTAATTCAAAAACAACTCCATAAGTCATTCCCTAGTTTCTTATATATTTTCTTTGTTATTTTCTATTTTCTCAAAGAAGGTTGATACTTATTCAATACATTTTCTTCTAGGTTACCAACCCTTCTCTCTTAAGTTTTCATCAAGGCTTGGATTATAGATAAGCATCATGTCCAAGTCTAATGAGCTCAAGTGCATATTAAACTAAAACATTATAGTAAGAAATTCTCACAATCCATATATTTAGTAATAGCTGCAATATAAAATATGCATGCATATCTTCATAGGTATTAGTACACTCCTTTCACCTTTTACCTTTAATAAACATTTTTCCTACAACTATGCAATTGAACATGCATCTTACACACCCGTTGTTTATTAATAACAAGTTTATTTAAGTCATATTTTTTTGTTAGCTAAACCCAAGGGGTTTTGAATTAGAGATCTTCACACAAGGAGTTCCTTAATAGTACACTATTGCAGACTATTCTATGTTCTGTGGGCAAGTCATATACTCAAAATTAGATGAAGGTCTTGTGATTCAATATTTTCCTAAATTCCTAGATTGCTTCTTTGTTAACCATCACCATTTATAGAATGCATTATGAGTAATAAAGTTCATGGCATGGTATCTTGTTCAGTTTTGAAAAGTTTGTATAAACAATATTATACTGAATTGTGGTTTGATAAGGCTTGATATTTTGAGGCACGATCATTTCCTTCGATGGAGTAATACTTCACAATAACAATATAATCATCTAAAAATTACATGGATTTTCTCTTCGAAGATCACATGTTCTATTCTAGAGTGGGGTAGGGTATGTAGATGCGAGGGAGTTGTTTGTTGTCATTTGTGTGGGGCTAGCAAGGTACCAACACTCTCATTCTCACTTGCAAGCTAGAGAGTGAGATGATTTATGTTTCCTATGTGAACCCCAATGCCTAACATTTTTTTTTTGAAAAAATAGAAGATTGTACATTTAACCCTCATATATATCCCACATTATTTTCCCCATTCCATAAAAAAATATTTAGGGAAATTAATCTCTTAAGAAAATTTTTAACATAATTTTCACTTATAATTTTTGACATAACCTAGCCAACATGTGGTTGTTGATATCTTGGTTAAGTCATAGCAAACTAGAGAAAAATCTTATTTTGCAACATAAGTCTAGCAAACATTACAACAATAATTTTAAATATACCATTTAAATTCTCATAAAAAGTTTTCTTCTATATTAAAAAGATCATATTGAAGGATGTGGTAGTTGTACATGCATAAAAATTACCTTTGCATGCACATAAATAGTCTTATATTTTATAGCACCACAAGCCCCACTGAATAAGACTTGCTTGAAAACATAAGTGTAACTATTTCTTCATTAATTGACATGATTTTCAACACAATCTTTAAGAAATTATATACATAACCAAACATCAAGTCTTTTTACATTTCTTGTTGTTGAGCTTAATGATTACTTGCCTATTAAACCATTTGACATCTCATATTTAAACTAGTATAACAAATTGTATATTTCCAATTTGGAAACACATTAAACATGTTGGGACTCATCAATTGTCTATAATAAATATCACACATATCTCTATTTTAAGCTTCCAAAAATTTGCATAAATATTTGTAACACTGTTCAGACATCATAAATTAACAAACACATTCATAGAACATCAAATATTGATGGTTGAAATACACTGCTCTATATCAAAATATTCTTGCACAAATACCACATAAACAAACTAACCTCCCAACCAAGTCTCAAAACCTTCCCTTGAGACCCATTGTATTGTATAGGGTGGCCTATAAGAGTGATGGTGATTATTATATTGTGTAGGGTGGCCTATAAGAGTGATGGTGATTTTTTTTTTTTTTTTTGGTATAATGATCTTGACTATTCTCTTGGTGACAAATTCCTAATTGAGCACTTTCTTAATAACCACACCAAGTTCAAGTCGACTTTCAAGTCGATGAAACCTAAATCAATGACAATTAATTCAAAAACATCTAAATCAACCATTCCCTCGTTTCATCTATCTTTCCACTGCTATTTTTTCTTCTCTCTTTAGTTTGACATGGTTTATAAAGAGGAAACATGTCCAAGTTTAAGCAACATGAGTTCTTATTAAACCAAAACATTCTCGTAAGAATTATCTTCAATATATTTAGTAATAACTACGATATACTAATGTGTACACATATCTTTGTAAGTCTTAATACACTCATTTTACCTTTAAGAAACCTTTTTCTTATCATTGTGTAATTGAACATGTAAATTTCTTACATACAAGTAGTTTATTAATGCAACATCATCTAAGTAATATACTCAAAGATTGGATGAAGGTCTTGTTATTCTATATATTCCTAGTTTCTCAACTTGCTTCTTTATTCACCGTCATCTATAATAAATTATGATTAGTAAAGTTTATGGCATGGCATCTAGTTGAAGTTCAAAAAGCTTATATATACTATATTATACAAATTTGTGATTTGACAAAGCTTGATAGTTGATGGTAAGAATATTTAATATTAATAGTATAACCATGTAATAAATTATGCAAAAGTTTGAAAACTTGAATATCATATATTTTCCCACATTAAGTGGTCAAGCATACATATCATATTCCTTAGGGATTTATTTATAAAACTAATTATTAATTAGTTCAACACAATTGAACATTGTCTTAATGCCTTTGATTGACATATTTTCACTTGTAACTTTGCACATAACCTAGTCATAGCTTGGTTGTTCATATACTAGTTAAGTCATTGCAAGCACATGAGAAGAATCTTATTTTGCAACACAAGTCTAGAAAGCATTCTGACAATATGTTGAAGCCTTCTAGATAAAACCATTGAATATATGTGAAAATGTTATGATGAAAGAAATAATGATGTTTAAGTTATATGTAGCGAGAATGTTTTGATGCCTTATGGGTATGTGTGGGCATAGAAATATATACTTAAATTTTCTTCCTTAGGGAAATAGTAACCTTACACTAAAAGACAAAAGATTTTAATTGGTGGAATAGTCGACTCAAGGCATGTTTCTAGTGAGGATGCCATACATCACAAGTTAAAATTCAATTAAATATTGTAGATTTATTAAATTTATATTGTAGTAGGTGATTCCTCCCTCTAGATATTCTAAGAAAGTGGAAGATCTTACAAGGCTCTCTCTCTCTCTCTCTCTCCCAAAGGTTAATTTAAATGGTTTAGTTGTCATATTAAAGTCATGTTGAATAAGGAATCCACCCTCGAATAAATCAACCTCTTTAGGTCCAATTTCACCCCCAGTTGCAGCAAATCATCCCTCCGTAGAGGAGAATTTCTCAACGAAGGACAATGAAATAACATAAATATGTGGCCAAAAGTGCTCTCATGAATTTGACCATTCAAATAGTGAGAAAGGCACAATGACTTCAACTGAACCAATAGATATGAAACTTTATCAAAAGAATGAGGAAATGTGTAGATCTTCAATTATTGCAGTTAAAACGAAAAGATAGATTGATGTAAAAAAATAAAAGGGAAAAAAGAAAAACCCCTGAATCATCATAGTATCTGATATGAGTAAGTGAAAGATTGTAATCTGGATGTTTCTGGTTTACTAATGTAATATGTATGTAATATGTTTTTTTGGGAAGTAATAAAATTTAATTTACATAAAAAATAGTGACATTGAACAACATCTTATCTATAAATTACTTGAAAAATGTATTAAAAGTATTTAATAATCATTTAAGCGTTAATAGTTATTTGATAATTAAATTATTGTAAAGCCTCTTTTAAAATATGCAAATACAATCTCATAATATAATGCTGAATTTTACACGTGTGCCATGCCATGATTAGATAAGCCAATTTAGATTGAATTTTATGGTTATCAAATGTTTTTCATTCTAGTTACTATTCATATTTTAATCTTTATGTTATGATTAGATAAGTGAATTTAGGTTGAGGTTTATAGTATTAAAATTATTTTCATTCTCGTTACTATTTTAAAGTTTCCTTTGAGATGATAGATTGATTTTAAACGTGAATAAAGTTGATTTTAAAGGCATGTATACTAAAACTCAGAGAGGTTAATTTAGTTAAACGTCTTAAGTTACCCATGGGGTAAAAAAAACTCAAGAATTTGGACCCAAAAAAAATCAAAGAATGATCCAAAGTCAAATAGCCAGAATAAGAATCTCTTAATCGCCCTCACTCTTATTACTACCATCCCGTTTGATAACTTTCCCACTCTTATGTGTATGGCACTGCAATATCATCAAGCTCCAAACTCAACCTTATGCTTGTGCCTGCATCAACCTCATTTTATTCTTCACTCCCCGTACCTCTAAACAGGCATCCAAAACCACAAGCTCCACTTCACTCCACTTCCTTGTTTCTCAGTTTTAATGGGGACAACACATGAAAAACATAAAATACAGGCATGAAGATGAGTAGTTCGCAGTAGCCCAGAGTACCTTACATGGGGGATGACATACATCTCAACATAGTGAAATAAATGCAGAATATTGCAGAGGTAGTTAATTCTCAACATATATCGTAAACAACCTAGTATTCCGATGACACAACCCACATTAACAGAACCCATCCTACTAAGTGCCTAGATTACAAGTTCATTAAACTACTGGAACTTATATGGGAGGAAGTGAACACTCTTTCATCCAAAGTTTCAAAACTGAATCAAAGAACCTATCTCTAGGAATAAACTTAATGAAAACCAAGTGCAAGGTAGACTCAAACCATCAAACGATCATCCACACTAAAACAAATTCTCAATCTCCAAAGTAAACAGGAGATTAAAATTCAATAACCACCATTCAGAGAAGGAGGAGATTAAAATTCAATAAACCACCATTTGCATAATGAAGAGATTAAAAATCAATAAATCTCCATTATAATTGAATAATAAAATAATAGTTAAAATAATTTATTTGTTTTTTTGTTAAAGAAAAATAAATAGAATTATTATTTTTTATTTTATTTTTTTGTTTCTCTTTATTTTTTCGTGCAGATACCTATAGGATACAAAATTAAATTGTGTCCAACAAGTACCCAATTTGCATACTTTAGTAGATATGCACCCAAAAAATAAAAAATACACAAAAAAACATGTTTCTTGAAATAAATATGTTTTTTTCCTATGTATTTTCAACTTTTTTTTAGTGTGGGTCTACTTAAAACTATCCAAGGTTAATGTTAATTGGATGTGAGATTTAATTCTGCATCCAACGGGTGCCTACACTTGACACTTGAATAAACTTATAAAGAGAGAAGTCAAAAATACAATTATAAAAAATAATTTTCTTCTTTTCCTTCCAAAAATATTTATCCCTCGGGATGACCATCATATCTTGAATCTGATTGGTTCTTCATAGTTGGTTTTGTTAATAAAACTTTTGTTTTGAGACCCATATTTTACCTCAAAATTTCCTTAATGTTTTAAGTGGGAAGCAAAGATACATATTAATTCTTGGGCACAAGTTTAGAGTAGGTGCATTAAAAACCTCGCCCCCCACCTCTATTGCTGTAATGGATGGAGTTGTTTAAACCAAGGTAATGGAAAAGCGCTCTAGGAGGGATTAACAAATAAACTTAAAAGATAAGGGGGCATCTATCTCCTGCCGTTCCTTAGATCTCATGCAAGTTGCACCATGTTCCTTTGGGATAATGATGCAAGAGAATTCTACTTCCAAGTCAAAATTTACTTTGACTAGACTAGCGGTCTTTTATTTACCAAGGGATTTGGTTCCCTACATGTATAATTTTTTTTTAATTTTATGTATTTTCCTAAGTTTCCAGAATAATTGTACACAATTATTTTAGGTGAGGATTTGATGTAATAAGATCTTCTCTAAATGAGAGATCTTTAGGGTATTTGGGAGATATATTTTAGAGTTTGTTGGATTTGTGAGAGAATTTTGTGGATTTGGAGATATAGAGATAGGAAATTGTTGAAGAATTTGTGGATTTGAACTAATTCTAGTTTATAATTCCCCTTTGTATATACTTTGTAAGCCAAAAAGGCATAGAGCATCATAGGGAGAAGAGAGAGGGGTTTGAAGACCGAGAGTGACCATAAGGCCAAATGGGGCCAAAGGGTGTAATTCAAGCCAAAGATATTTTTTTTAATCACTTGTATATAACACAAAACAACTCCGTTTCAAGTGAAATTGGAGTACGAGGCTTCATTTATAGTTGAGTGTCGAATATTTGCATATTATGTATGTATAGTTGTTTGATGCTGTAGGTGCAGTCAAAGATCATGAGGGAAAATGTTACAACAACTGTCATAGCCATGGAACCAGTGTTTGAATGAATGAGAAAGCTCAGGAAAAGGGATTCACATTCTTATAGGATCAAGGTTCGTGACATAAGCGAGAAGACACAAATTTTAGTTCTTCCCAAACGTGGTTGGAACTAGAAATCATTGATCAACGAAGTGATCAATGATCTACTGCAAAAAGGAACAGAATGAGTAACGAAAGAATGAAGGCCTAGAAGAATACACAAAGGAGCCACAAGAGGAGCCATAAGTCACAAAATCAAGCAAAAGGAGTAGAGCACAGAGAAGTGGTGCAAGACTAGGTTTTTTTTTGAGTTACGACAGAATCCATTAGTTAATAGCGCCGAGATACAGAACTGTCAATTGATAGTGCTGACCTAGAGGGCTTCACTTAGCAGTGATGGGATTCATCACTTGATAGTGCCAGGAGACAACACTTGAAAATGGTGGGAGACAAAACGTGACAACGTCGGGCTGAAGGTTCCATCCTGGTTGCTCGAGAAAGGAGAGCACAAAGAGGGATCAAGCTAACTTAGACATCGAGATGAATGGGCGTTGATGAAGGTGGTAGTCGACTATTGACAAAATAGTTGGGACACTGTGTTTACAGGCCCCACAAATTAAGCGTGCCAAAGGCCGAGTTGTGTTGGGTGATGTGTCCCATAAGTATCTTTCCTGGAAGTTAAAAATTCAACGTAATTCTCATCAAGCAGACATCGAAAAGGTCGGGCTCCGGAATGGGCCCCACCCGAAGGGTTATACCCCACTGAATTATGTAAAATATATTTTTATTGCGCTGGGAAATATGGATCAAGTTGACGTGTCACGTGACAAAGTGAGGAGCGAACGATAATAAGAACATAGAAGTGGGGCCCTTGATGTTGAGTTGTCCCGACGGATAAAGGATTGTGCACGAATGTGAAAAGGATGGGATCAATGTTATATAGGAAGGTCATATAAAGGACCCTTCCTTGCGTAGTGTTATGAAAAGGAACTTGGCTCTAGGGGTTATTTATTTATCCCCCCTCTCTCTCTCTCTCCCTATATAGAAAGAAGAAAGAAAGAAAGAATTTTTAATGTCCACGAGGCTAAAAATAGCCTATGGGACAGATTGCTTCTCTATCTGACTCTTGTATTCGGCCCTTTTCCTGTGAAGTTTTACAATGAGCACTCCCAGCTTATCAACAAACTCTTCGCTGAATAGATTATCCCAAGAATTAGCTGCCAGAATACCTGCATAGTTTTCTCTGGTGTCCTTGAAGGCCTCACATTCTAGAATGAAATGTTTTTCTGTTTCCACTTTTCCGGAGAAGCAAAAAATACATACTCTTTCTTCCCACATTTCTTTTGGCCTTTTCCAGCGCCCTGTTTCACAACGGAGTTGATGAGAATTAGTCCTTAATTGAGAAATAAGAATTTTAGATCTCCAAGAAATATCAGCCCCTATGTATGCCTTTTGTTGATGGTTATGTGTGGGGTTAAACTCTTCTATGTAGTACTTCTTCTTTCTCTCTAGCTCTTTCTTCCAAGTATGTTTATGGAATTTATCCATAACAAAGTTTTTATCTCTTTACTGTTTGTAGGACACATGCTCAAGCAAATACCCCATTTACTAAACCATTTGTTATTTTGCCGCATCCAAGTCTTCTGTCTTTTACACAATCTGTCACTAAACACAACCTTAGGCCATCTATCCTCTTCCATTTGCTCAATTTTTTTCAGATACCTTATGACTCGCACCATAGCAATTGCTTCAATAGGAGCAGCCCCTGTTTCACTTAACAGGATAGCATAAGGAACTGCACTTTAATTTTGAATTTGTTTGTAATCAAACGTTTCTGAATTTTCTCAATTTGTTTCCACTACATCTTGGTTGTGCTGCTGGCCCATAGTTCACAACCGTAAAGAATCACCGGAATCACTAGAAGCCCAAAAAGAGTTAGGGTGGTTTTCCAGTCCCACAGCTCTGCCTCTCTACACCTGTTTTGAAGAGCATAAAATACTTTCCAACCCCCTAAAGTTCTTTTCTTTCTACAACCATCCCAACTTAAATTTATGTTGAAGTCAATTCCGAGGTATTTGTAATCTGCAACTTCTTCCAAAATGTTGCCTCCAAAATAGAACTTATGTTGGTTATGCTTTCTTTTGTTAGAGAAAACCACTACTTTCGTTTTGCTAATATTGACTTGCATCCCAACCCTTTTACAAAAATGCTCAAGAGAATGTAAATGCTCTTGCAAACCAAGAGCCGAATTAGCAATCAATATAAGGTCATCTGCGTACAAAAGAAGCCTGATAACGAACTTGCCCAAATGGATGCCGTCACCCCCTTGCGAATTTAGCCACTCTTCAAGCTTGTCAATATATAACCCAAAAAGGTTAGGAGACAATGGGCAACCTTGCTTGACCCTGATATCGCTTCTAAAACTTTCAGAAATGCCAGCTGAAGTTCTGATTTTGACTTTCACCTCTTCGTACAACCTATGCACAACTTCTCTCAAATGCTTGGGAACCTCTAGTTCCTCCATTCTGCCCCAGAGCTTATCCCTAGGACCCGTGTCAAAGGCTTTTCTGAAATCAACAAAGCAACAAAAAACTTCTTCCTTATTTTCCCAACCTTTTTCAATGATGTGCCTTAAAGTTATACAATGATCAACTGTGGAATGTTTAGGTCTAAAAACTGCTTGCCCTTTAGCACGTTTATTTCTTTCTTCTACCCACTTGCTAATTTTCTTTTCCAACATGCTTCCAAATAACTTTGCAAACAAGGGGTTTATCATTATGGTTCTATAATTGGAAGGATTATTGACGTCACCACTCTTGAAAAGAGGTATTGCCATACTAGTTGTCCAATCTGTGGGGAACCCCTGCTGTAAGATGTTGTTGAAAATTTTTGTGATGTGAGGTGAAAGAGGTATATATTATAAGGTTTGATTGCAGGCGTTCAAGAATATTGGGCTTATGTTTTTGAATGATGCTTGCCTTGATTGAATTTGTATAAGGGCCGAACCAATATAAAGGGGCTTCTGTTGATGATAGAGGGAAAGGGTGTATGTGTAACCCTTTAGGCTACTCCCACTATTTGTTAAATCCTCCCGATGTAATTTATATAAAGGGAATTATAATCCCATAAAGAAACTAGAGTAAGGATTGAACGAAGCGCCTTCAGAGAGCAACTAGGCACCGTGGGTATTTTAATCTGGCTCAAAATTGGGCTTGCATAAAGTGGTATCAGAGCGAGAGTGCTCTGAAATTTCAGAATAAAGAAACAAAAAATGGAGTTGCGGCATAATCGAATCTAGTTGTGTTAAAAAAATTGTTTTTCAATTTGAATAGAAAATTGATGACCGTGAATGAAGTGTTGTGCAAACTTGGTGTGTTGAGGATATGGAGGATGTCTACTTTTTGAATAAGTAGAAAAAAATTGATCTAAGAAGCAACTAAGAATAATGTTTTGAGAATATAGAAGTAGGAAGAAAAAATTTAGATAATCGATTGAAGGAGATATTGGCACAAGTATGAAATTTTTATGAGTTTGTTTGCAGATAACAAATTGAAGAGATGTAGTAGCCATAAAGTAGAAACTTTTTAAAAGAAGACTGTGACAAAATCCAACAACAAGATGAATCATTGAAGGTGAGGACAACATAGGTTATCTAAAGTGAAGGTGAGTGGTTGAAGATGCAAAAACTTGAAAATTTTTGAAGCTAAGGAGCATATGTGC
The DNA here is from genome assembly GCA_034641835.2 of Pinus albicaulis. Classification (NCBI taxonomy): domain Eukaryota; kingdom Viridiplantae; phylum Streptophyta; class Pinopsida; order Pinales; family Pinaceae; genus Pinus; species Pinus albicaulis. The sequence goes on along the minus strand of CM076570.1, from coordinate 2,738,197 downwards.
TCAAGGAAAGAAGACGAGGTTCTACTGCAGAGGACCAGAGGAAGAGGACAACTTCCAACATATAGAATTGGGTAGAAGTTGTTGCAGAGAGTTTCACAATGATTGTGGGTATAATTTCCCAAAGACATATACTAATATATAGAGAGAGAGAGAGGAGGTTTTTTGTAGCTCACAAGTGGACAAGGATTGTTCACAGAAGAAGAAGGAATGACTACTAATAGTCATGTGTAGGGTGCGAAGAGAAGTCACAATCAGATAAAGAAAAATGCGAAGGCAGCTAGCGTAAGGGGGATGAGTGATGAAGATTTTAAGAGAGAGATGATTGAGTTGAAGTAAAAATTAAATCATTTGAGACAACTATTACAAGACCAATGATATGGTTGGATAATGAAGAAGAAAAAGGTAAGATGGCCTTCATTGTAAAAGAAATTGAGATAGAGGATGTGTGCCAAGATGAATGAATAAATTAGAGAATCTGAGTGTGAGATGGGAGTTTATTGTGAACCTGAGCAGGGATCAATCCTAGGAGAAAGCGAAAATGATGAAGATACTAAAAAGAAGCCTTTGTAGGATCAACATATGATGAAATAAACATCAATGGAGGCTAGAAAGCATTGTGTATTAAAATATAATAATTGGTGCATGGTTGCAGGTTTTACAAGAGATTAATAGAGCATCGACTTTGTTTAGTACAAGGATGAAGAAAAACTATTGAGTGTTGTTATAGAGAAGGAAAATAAGGCAAAATTTTCTTGTAGAGGCAATCAAGATGGAGACAGTACAAAGTGAGTAAATGAAGTCATGGAAGAAAAACCTGAGGTGGAAAGGTTTTTATTCTTGGATGAGATGCCTGAGATAGAGAATTTTTTATTTTTTGATGATGAAATTGATGAAGATGTTGAAGCTTTGGATGAGTTTGAGTATTATGACATTAAACAGAAAGAGGAAGACACTGTTGTAGTAGAGGAGGACTTGATTAATAGTTTCATGTTCCTAATAATGTATGAGGAGGGGATGTTGGAGGCATCCACTGAGACTTTAAAGTCTCATGTTTGTAAAACTAACAATTTTTTTGTGTCATGCAAGGATAGAAAAGCTTACAAATATTTCATTTCATACGAGGAAATAACGTTGAAAAGATATACATATACAAATAGTGGAAACTTCCAATAGAATGAAGAAGGACAAGGAACGATATGGTGGTTTGAAGATACTTTAGTTGGACAAGTATAAGGAACTTTGGAAGAAGCTATGCAGGAATACAAGGGAATAATCATGGCACTGGTAAAAGAGGAAATGACAACAAAAGAATGGAGAAAAACTATGAAGGAAACCATGCATAAAAGTATGAGTTATTTATGGAAAATATTTCATTTTAACAGAATGAAGATTATGAAGTTATTGGAACAGACAAATAGCTTGAAATTACAATTTAAAGATATGCAACTATGGACACATAGTTTTGTTGATCATAAATATGAGGAGATGAAAGTGACATCAACCATATGAAGTGCTTGTGAAAGTTAGCAACTTTCAATGAATAAGATCAATGACAATAGGATGGAACATGAGAGAAACATAAATTCACAAAGTAATTACCAGCTAGAGGACCAATTGAACATAGAAATCGAGGAGATGAGAAAGTTGATGGTGAAGGTGATTGAAAGGAGGTATTTTACAAATGAAAGGAATATGACTGTTGGTTGCAGTTAACTGAGGAAAACTACATCAAGATGTAAGGAGGAAGACAACAACACACGTTTTGGAAACCAAGGAGGAAGAAGGAAACAACAATAGGACAATAGCAACATGAAAAAACAATTGATTTACTACATGTCAAAGTTTGCGATCCAAGAGGATTTCAATTAGATATGGAAGAACATGGCCAGGAGACCATGTATCTTTTGCACCTTGGGAGTCTAATGTAAGAGCATTCTACTTCCAAGTCAAAATGCACTTTGAATAGACTAGGGATATTTTATTTACCATGGGAGTTGGTTCCCTACATGTATGAAATTGTTTAATTTTATGAGTTTTCCTAAGTTTCCAGAATAATTGTACACAATTATTTAATGTGAGGATTGATTTAATTAGATATTCTCTAAATGAGAGATATCAAGAGTATTTGGGAGAGTTAGAGATATTTTAGAGTTAGTTGGATTTGTGAGAGGATTTTGTGGATCTGGAGATATAGATAGGGATTTATTGAAGAATTTGTGGATCTAAACTAATTCTACTTCATAATTCCATTTTGTATATATTTTGTAATCCAAAAAGGCATAGAACATCATAGGGAGAAGAGAGAGAGGTTTGAAGGCTGAGAGTGACCATAAGGCCAAAGGGGGCCAAAGGGGGCCAAAGGATGTAATTCATGCCAAAGGTATTTTTTTTAATCACTTGTATATAATACATAACAACTCTGTTTTGAATGCAATTGGAGTATGAGACTGTTTATAGTTGAGTGTCGAATCTTTGCATATATGTATGTATAGTTGTTTGATGTTGCAGGTGTGGTCGTATCCTAGGAGGGAAAATGTTACAACAATTTTCATAGCTAGGAAACCAATGTTCAATTGAATGAGAAAGCTCAGAAAAAGTGATTCACATTCTTACAGGATCAAAGTTCGCGACAAAAGCAAGAAGGCGATAAATTTAGTTCTTCCCATATGTGGTTGGAACCAAAGATCAATAATCAAAAGAGTCATTAATGATTCACTACAAGAAGGGTCAGAGTGAGTAGAGAAAGCATGGAGGCCTAGAAGAATACACACAGGAGCCACCAGAGGAGCCAAAAGCCACATAATCAAGCAAAGGAGTAGAATGTAGAAAAGTGATGCAACACTTAGTTTTTTTTTAGTTCCAACGAGGCCTAGAAGAATACACATAGGAGCCACCAGAGGAGCCAAAAGCCACATAATCAAGCCAAAGGAGTAGAATGTAGAAAAGTGATGCAACACTTAGTTTTTTTTTAGTTCCAACGAAATCTGCTAGTTAACAGCACTGAGAGACAAGGTTGTCCACTGACTGCACCGGCAGACAAAACTATCAACTGATAGTGTCGGGCCAGAGGGCTATTGAGAAATATAGGGCATTATATTTCTCTTAGATCTTGACATTTATTTGTGAATATTTTTATATGCTTATTAGATATTCTTTCACTTATTTATATTTTTATTTTCATAAAGATAAATTCCAAACAATAAAAATCACAAGGGACACAATATGTAGGCACTCAACCAAGGAAAAACCCATCGGTAGGGGAAAACCCAATCAAGAACTCTTCGCTCAGTAGAATAAAATCACAGGGAGACAACCAAGAGTTTTGACCCAAACCTCCATCCATCATGTTACCCTGTTGATATAGTATTCTTCCAAAACTAATCTTCTTTAATCATAAAACTTCGATCCCTGCAATTTGTTAGTGTCAATATGTATAGTGATCAAACATGCTCTTTCAATTTATTTGCTAGTAGTCCTAGGTCAATTTTTTTTTCTTTTCAAACAAGTTTTCAAATAAATTTTGGTTACTGCATATGGTCTAAGTCAGAAATGTTGCTCCCTTCATTCCATCCATGGCCATCATCATATCAGAGGTCATGTCACTCATTTTCATTTATACTCTTAGGTCATTCATTCCATCTCCATCCAAGTCTGTATCTAGGTCTCCTTGTTTTGCCACTAAAAAGTCCAAAAATGTCACCAAAGAGGGTGAACAAGGCTTCATTTTCATCAGATCAGTGTTTTAAAGGGAGTAAGCATAGTTAGGGGAATAAAGTAAGACACTTTGTCTTATTTCAAAACTTTTTTCATTGTCAATTTTTTTCCAAAAAGGGTTGAAAGGATAAAAAGAGGCCAATTTTATATCAAACACTTTATCTTAAAGTATAAACTTATTAGTGCACTTTATCCACATTTTGAGAAACATTATAAAAATTGCACTAATAGCCTAATGTCTGAGTTCATTATGTCTCTATCCAAGGTTCAGAGGCATTATGTATTATAACCAAAGTTTTCCGCTCATGTCATAAGGGTCGAAAGTGAAAAAAGAATTTTGTCGCTGGTGGTTAAGTCTCATGCACCACCCAACCTCCCAATCAATCACTCCACCAAATCGACGACCCACAACCTTTTTTGCACCCCCCTATTGATCCGACCTTTACCAATGCAAGGGGCGGGGGTCCGAAAAGTGGTTTCCTTCTCGCTGGTCCTATGTCAACGTGTCAGATCCTCATCATTTCACACCCCCCCTCCCCCTACCCCCCTTGCAAACCTCTTACCACTCCTACCCCCCCCCCCCCCCCCGAAATCCACCAAACCAGTCCATTTTACCACTCTCCGTCCCGTGCACTCCCCTCCACTCTTATCTTGATGCGTGACCAAAACCATTAGTTCATTAAATGATTTCTTGGGGTAACCATTCAAACTTCCAATGGACTCGTGCCCCTAACAGAAACATGGCCACCTCCATCATACCCACTTCACCAAATTCCACTTATACTTTGAAGCCTTGTTACGCATCTGGAAAGTTTGTTACACATCTGACAGAGGTGTCTTACGCATCTGTCGGCGTGCTGCGTTTTTGGTATTTTTCTCCCAAATAATTCATCCAAGCTCCAAGGTCATTGCCATCAGTTTTTAAAGCTTCCTCAATAGTAAGTAAGCACCTTATATCCTCCTCAAGTCAAATTATCAAGCACAATGTTGGTTTTCTTGCTTACCTCCTTTTCCACTACATTTTCACTTATGTTTATCATTGGATTATTTCAGTGAAATAAACTCTAACCCTACCATCTAATACCGTCATACACCTTCCCCATACCATATTCTATCATCCCATACCATTCACAGTTTCCCTACACTTCATTCCCATAAAATCATAATTTCATACTATTTTTCTATTACATAATTAGGAAATCCCCGTGTTTTCCTAATTTGATCACCTTATTTACATCCATTTCACCAAATTTCACCTGTATTTTGAAGCCAACATACAACCCTACCTCCTGAAAATTTTTGGGAAATTTTCTTGGCTTCACTACCCTTCATTTCATCCTCCAAACCTAACCTATCCCTGTCCTCTATTTTTCCAAATTCACAGTCAACATACCCACTACATTTAAACACCTAGGGTTTCATCCTTTTGATAGATATTATGGAGAGTGAAAAGAAAATCCACAAAGGAGGGCACCACATAAGATTTGAACCCTCCACCTTGCAAGAAGTCAATAACTCACTTTTTTACAAAGGATTCTTTGAGAGGATTGGATGCTTGAGATTCTGTGAGAAAATCATGGAAGAAGGTTGTCATTTCCAATTGACAAGCTTATTTTCCACTAGTTTCAGTATGGGAAAGGTCATCATTGCAGGTGTAGAGTTCAACTTATCATCATATGTGATTTCTTCAACAAAAAGTATACCTAGTCATGGACAAAAGTGTTTTAAGGGCATGGACATAGACCTTGAAGATTACAAACCGTTCCTCAAACCTCATTTTAGAGAGAACCTTGAGTACATCTTTCCTTTCAGACACCTCCTTAACATATATGCTCCATTGATGAATTTAATTATGAAATATTTTACATGTGAAGGGATATTCTCTAGGTTGTGTAGGTACCATATCAGATTATTCATGCACTTTACCTCTACTAAACCACTTGACTTGCCACATTACTTGTACATAAGTTTTCTTAGAATGACTAAGAAGGTTCCGAGCAGAAACAAAGATCATCACCCAAGTCTTTTCCACCATGGTCTAGTCAAACCCATTGTTTTGCATCATCTCTCAACCATCAACATGACTTTGGAAACCTTCATGGAAAAAGTAACAACAACGCCCACCACTAGTCCTCCTGTCATGCATAGAACACCATCACCATCAGTGTCAACACAACTAATGGAGGTTGGATTTTTCAGCATGAAAACTCAGATTTCAAAGGCTCCTAGGGTTGTTGAGTTCACTCACACCTATGAGAAGGGAAATAAGCAGGTACACTTGATAGTATAGTTGAGCAAAGAGAAATAGAGGAGAAACCACTCATGCATCAGATTGAATCACCATTGCACCAACATGATGAACAAGTGCCCCTAGATGTTAACATGGTGGAACAATTTGAGGACAAATCATTTGAAAATATCATAAAGGAGAAGGATGAAGAAATAACAGAGTTGAGGGAGATTTTCTCCATTGCAAATTCTCAGGTTAAATTCCTACAACAAGAGAATTTTCATCTACAGGTAAAATTACTCCTCCAAGACAAACCTAAGGCAGACCTAGATATCGATAAAGGTAAATGGAATCAAGTAATATATGTTGATAAAATGCAGGACATGAATATTGAAACACAACCAAGAAGGCAAAAGACAAGAGACCTTAAGAGGGCACTGGAGCTAGAAAGACAAACAACTCATCCACCTGAACAATTGATCTTTGATGAGATAATAGCTATGGAGATAAATCAAGACAGAGAACTATGGTTAGGAAGGGTGAATGAACATTGGGAGAAGTTTTGAGCAATTTTGGTAATTTTAGTGATTTTTGCACTAAACTGGAAATTTAGCCTTCACAGATGCGTAGCGCCAAGTTGTTATGCTTTTTACTAGGGCACATAAATGATGAATGGCTTACATGGTTGGATGAATTTTGATAAGTAAATCACAGATCAGGAACCATTGTTGCATGAAAAGCTCTATTTTGGAAGAAAAATCCAAAAACCCACCATTTTTCTATGCTTATGCCAATATTTTTGATAGTCTGTTACACATCTAGAGTAACCTTGGGAGAATCAACTTTTGGAGGCCTTCCCATTGGTAATTTTTCAAAATTTAAGATGTTCTGGAAACTAGACACATAGGGCTAGTTGACCTATTTTTCAGATTTGGATTTGGAGTCCTAAAAGTCCCTAAAAATCAGCTACAATTTTTTTTTACAAATCTGTAAAAGGTCTGTTACGCATCTATCAAAAAGTGTTACACATATGCATAGGATTCCTCAGGACACTTGTCAAGCCCAAAAAAAGTCAAAATTTCGAGATTTTGTTGTCCTTTGAGCTGGAATTGGAGTAATTGAGTTGGTTTTTACCTCTTATCATGATGAAACATGTAATTTAATGTGGGGGACACACACTCTTAGTCTATAGTTGAATTTGAGGGAACGGTTTCTAACCTCCCTAAATTCTAGGAAGTGACTCATCTCATGTATTTATGATGCATTTTGGATGGGATTTTGACCCTATGAGGTTTCATGGTGCATATTTTCTATAACTAGACCCATTTTAGTCTTTTCTTGGGTTGGATAGTTGTCTTTTGTAGTGGAGCTATTGTATAAGCCTTTTCGAATGAAATCAAAGACAATGTTGCAGAAATTGTGTTGAGAATCATGTGGTATGCCTTGGAGCATTTGTTCTTTCTTTGTATGTTTATCTTATCATGTTGAATGACATGCTTTCCTCTTTCATATACATGCTTCTATGTGTTTATATTGTCAGTTTATAAGAAAAAAACATGCATTTTCATGCATTGTTTTAACAATATTTACATTATATGTTTATGTTCTTCTAAATGAATGAATTCACCTCAATGCTCATTCATATTTTCTATCATTTCATCCTATAAATAGTGACAAAATAAGAATTATTTCAAGATACCTACGTGGCCTCATCTATATCTCTGGAACTTGACCTAAAACCCTAGGCCTAGTCTCCTTACTGTCATTCCTATCCAACACAGAAACACCAAATAAAAACCCTATTTATTGAGATTATATACCTAGCCTAAGATCATTAAATATTCAATAATTTCATTGACTGCAAAGTGACATTGAGAGAGCCCTCTCTGGTCTTGGTAGGGATAGCTACCTGACCTAAAGGTTGGTCTCTGGTTACCTTCCTTCAATCCCACTCTCACGCTTGGGTAGTTGGGGGAGTGGTAAAATTCTTAGCGTCGTTTTCGGGGATAAATTGCAAAACCTTCCCTGGGAATATTTCTCTAGTCCTCTGAAGGTTAGACTTGTGAGAGACAAGTTATAACATTCGAAACATGCTGAGTTCTTAAATTTGAGCCAATCCAAATTCTTATCTAAGCTAGCTCCTAAAAGACATACTAGGTCAAATCCATACCCAAATCCCTCACCAATTGTAAATCACCCTGAGATTATTTTAAGAATGCAGAAAACCAAATCCCGGAAAGTTGGAAGAGCTACTCCTCCACTTGTTAAATCAAATTCCTTGCCTACGAGATTTTCTTCAAGAAATTTGTCCTATAATTCAGAATTAGAAACATATTTTTTCAAGTCTAAGTTTGAAACCTTTCTTTCAGAAACTATCTTTGATCCTATTGATTTCAAGACCGTTGTACCATTTTTTGAGTCTTCTTATTTCGAGGTTGATAGTGAATTTTGGTCTAATTTATACAAACTTAAAGGCTTGGTGGATAGATTTCAAGAAACTTCAGAAAAATCTTATTTCCAATATCAGCAGCAAACTTTTACTTCACCACCTTTCATTACACCTTCACATACAACTACACAATCATCTCTTCCTTTCATTCCATCATTACCTCTGCAAGTTTTCACTCCATCAACACCGTTACACCCCCCTCCATTAATCATGGCCAAATTCACTCCACTGATTTTACCCCAACAACTCACTGCACAACCTCAAAATTATGGTCAAAGATTGCCCCTTTTTATGGAACATCAAAGGTCACTGCTTACCAACACATTGTCAAAGTGGTTGATTTCATAGATCTTGAAGAGATTGAAAATTATGACGCTAAGATGCGCATCATAGCACAAAGTTTCTTAGGAGAGCTTAAGAAATGTTCTGCGCTCTCACAACTGGTTCAATAGCTACATCACAGTAATTGATTGACTTGTTCATGAGAAAATGGGAGGAGAAGAAGAATCAAATTTTAGCTAAATATAATGCCTTGAAAAGGAATCCCAATGAGTATATGCAATACTTTACAACTAGATTCAATAAAATATATGATTCAATTTATGAGAATATCAAGCCTCCTCTAAGCCTTGCTTTACTTCACTATCGTGATGGTTTCGATCTTGACATGGCTTACCAATCGAGGGAAAGAAATTCATCAAATCTTGAAGAAATGTAGAGAAATGCAGTGAGCGTAGAAGCTAATTTGATCATCAAAAAGTCTAAAATAAAGATAAAGAAAATGGTCTCTATCAAAGAAGAAACATCTACTTCATCAGAGGGAAAATTAGACACCTTGATCAAAGCCATGGAGAAGATGATGGATAAAATTCCCATTTCTTATAGACAACTTGAATCCTCCATTAGAAATCCCAATTTCGGGGGTCAAAATCAACAACCTCAGTACAGGATCAAGCAAAGGGAACAGAGGGGTCAGGATCCACAAAGTCATCAACAAATTCACACTCCATTTCAGTAGAACTACACTGAAGGTCCCAATGAAGAAGATGAAGAAGAAATTTCTAGCGAGAATCATTTATTTGAGGAAAATCAACAACCTATTTTCCTCACTAAGAAGATCAGTTTTCTGCAGAAATTTATGCACTAGATGATCAAAAATATGTCTTGTCAAATGACGACACACTAACAGTACGGATGGAAGATTATCAGAGGGGATATCAGAATTATCTTACTCAAGTACAGAGGTGGTATGGTTTGAGGAGTAGGAATGTTCCTTTAATCTCCAATCATAAAAAACAGAATTCTCAAATAGATGCTCATCATAAATAAACCGCCACTCCAAATCAAAGCAAAGACAAGGGACCTACTATTCCTAGTCATGCAAAAGGAAATGAAGCTTCTATATAGAGGATCAGATGTCCGACATGGTTAATGTGAGTGATGATCAAAAACTTCTATTTGGTCCTGCTGTTGATGGTGATTTAGAAGATATTGAGGTCCCTCCATTTTATCATAGCTTCAAAATCCATGATTTTTTCCTCCATAATGCCATGCTTGATTCTGGAGCCTCTCATAACCTCATGCCCAAGGCCATTATGGACATATTAGGCTTGGATATCACAAGATCTTACCATGATCTTTATTCATTTGATTCGAAGAGGGTGAAATGTCTTGGCCTCATTAAGGACCTAGTGGTGTCTTTAGAGAAAATCCTAGCCAAGAATGTCCTTATGGATGTTGTTGTGGCTGATATCCCTCCCAAATATGGAATGTTGCTCTCCCGGTCATGGGGAGAAAAGCTTAAAGGTACCTTCCAGATTGAATTTTCATATGCTACAATTCCCGTCTTTGGGCAACTCATAAAACTATACTGGGAAAGTAAAATGAAGTACATGATCAGTAGTAGAGAAAAGCCTAATAATCACCCCATACATGATGTTCACACCGATTTAGAGTCATTTATCTTATTAAAATATGAATTTTCAATATTTTCAGAAGTTTTGATTGAAGAAAAGACAAAGTTATGAGTTTTCAAACTATGTTTTAGAAATTGCAAGTGCAGAAAATCAAGAAAAGATGCCAAGTGGGTTGGAACCAAGCACATCAGCCCAAAAAAGAGATGAAATAGTGAAAGGTAGAATTTTTTTTGGTACAACAGAACTCTCTCAAGCAACAAGTAAATTTTAGTCATTTGATTTGCAGCTTCCCGATGAAGAAAGTGGTTTGTGGACCATGGACTTCAATGGAGCCTTGGGAAAGGAAGGGGCTGACATTGATAGCTGGCTTGAAAATTTTCAAGTAGTTAGGTGCCAAGAAATTTTCTGTGTATGGCGACTTCGAGCTAGTAATAAAACAAGCCAAAGGGGAATACTAGGCCAAGCATCCTAGGATGCGAGCCTACCGAAATGCAGTGTTAGATATCCTCAAGACCTTCACCGAGTATACTTTGTCATTGATTCCAAGGGACATCAATGTTATCGCTGATTCTCTTGCCACTTCGGCCAACATGTTTAAAATTCCATTGTATCCTAATAATAAGTATGAGATAAACATCAAACACTGCCCTACTGTTTCGGATAATGTTAAGTATTGGCAAGTCTTTCAAGATGACAAACAAACCAACAACTTCTTACAGACAAAAGAGGAATTTGTGAATTCACAAATGGATAACCAGTGCTATTAAGATGTCCAAGAATTCCATGCAGCAAAAATGCAAGTACTTCAGTTGAAAGACAACTCCATTCCAAGAGGTCTAGTGCCTTTGGAGGATATTTTTGATCAAGATGATGTTGCACACAAACCAACCATGTTACCAACAGAAGTGGGAGTGGAAGAACTCAATCTTGGCAATCCTGAAAAGCTAAATATGGTCAAGATTTCAAAATCCTTGAGCTCAGAAATGAAAGGTAAATACGCAACCCTCATGTCTCAGTTTGCTGATGTATTTTCTTGGGGATGTTATGATTTGAAAGTGTACGATAATAGTATAATCCAATATAAAATTCCCTTAAAGCCAGATTAGAAGCCTTTCTGCTAAAACTTAAGAAGAATGAATCCCAGGTTGTTGCCCTCCATTCAAAAAGAGGTAAACTAATTATTTACTGTTGGTATTATAGTTCCACTTCACGTTTCAAATTGGATGTCTAATTTGGTGCCAGTAAGAAAGAATACAAGAGAGATCCGTTTGTGTATAGATTTCAGAAATCTGAATAAAATTTCACTGAAAGACAATTACCCATTACCAAAAATGGACCATATTCTGCAAAGGGTAGTTGAATCTTCTAGAATTTCATTGTTGGACGAATACTCCAGGTATAATCAGATTTTAGTACACCCAGATGATCAGGAAAAGACAACCTTTACAACACCATGGGGTACCTTCATGTACGCCAAAATGCCATTTGGATTGAAGAATGTAGGGGTTACTTTTCAACGAGAAATGGATATTGATTTCGCTAATGAAAATGATGTATTTTTGGTCATCTATCTTGATGACATCACTGTTTTTTCCAAGATATATAAGCAACACCTACAACACTTGAAAACAATTTTTCAGAGATGTAGAAATTTTGGCATATCGCTAAACCCAAAGAAGATCATTTTTGCTATGGAGGAAGGTAAATTGATAGGCCATATGATATCAAAATATGGTATTCGGATAGATCCTTCAAGGGTTGAAGCAATTCAGACCTTGGAATATCCTAGAAGCAAGATGGAAATCTAGTCGTTCAATGGAAAAATCAATTTTTTAAGAAGGTTTGTTCCTAAACTTGTTGAACATTTGAGACAAACCACTGACATGATGAAGAAATATAGTGAATTAAAATGGTATGAAGAGGAAAAAAATTCATTCAACCAATTTAAATTGGCTTTATCTCACGCTCCTATTCTTATTAGTCCAGATTACACACTTGATTTCATTATTTTTTCATTTTCTTTAGAGCTTATTCTAGTTGTTGTCCTTATGCAAAAGAAAAATCAGAAGACGGAGTAGCCCATCACCTTCTTCAGTAGAACCATAAGAGATGTATCCTTGAAGTACAATATCATTGAGAAATAGGCCTTGGTGTTATTCAAAGCATTGAAGGACTTACGGGCCTATATTTTCCACTCTCACGTCATTGCATACGTCCCAAAAACTATTGTCAAAGATGTGCGCTGAATGGCGTTGTGGGAAATGGATTGCTACTATGTTAGAGTATGACTTGAAAATCAAGCCTACAAAGCTGATCAAGGGACAAGGCTTGGAAAAGCTTATGGCAGACTCAAATCTACATGCTTTGGACATTAATTTTATTGCTACATTATCTCAAGAGCAAGAGGATGAAGCATTAACCGAGGTATATGAAATTGTTTCTTCATCACCATGCTATGTTGATATTGTTCATGTTTTGCAACACTTGAATCCTCCTCTTGGATTTCCTAGTAATAAAGCTAGATCTTTGAAGTTGAAAGCTTTCAAGTATTGCATCCTTAACAATGTCTTGTATTGGAAATATCCGGGTGGAGTAATGCTTAATTGTTTGGGTGAAGGAGAAGTTGAAAAAGTGATGAGTGATTTTCATAAAGGCGACTGTGGCGGTCATCTTTATTTGAAGACTACAACAAATAAGATATTGAGGGCAGGTTTATATTGGCCAAGTCTATTATCTGATGTTTATAAAAAAATCATGAGATGTCATGAATGTCAAACCTTTTAGGGAAAGAGAAAACGTTTGCCTTTTCCCTTGAAACCAATTGAAGTGAAAATGCCATTTCAGCAATGGGGACTTGACTTCATTGGCGAAATCCATCCTCCATCATCAACCCAACATAATTGGTTACTCACTGCCACTGGTTACTTCACTAAATGGATTGAAGCCATCCCCACAAGGAAAGCTACTGATACTATCATTATTCAGTTTTTATAGAACAATATTCTGTTTCGTTTTAGCTGCCCATATAAAATCATTACCGACAATGCAACCACCTTTAATTTCAATAATATGATTGAATTTTGTGATAAGTATCACATTACTCTTGGTCTTGGTCATTCTACAACATACTATCCTTAAGGAAACTGGCTTGCTGAATCGTCAAATAAATCTTTAGTGAACATAATCAAGAAGATGCTGCAAGAGAACAAGAGAATTTGGCACAAAAAGCTCAACAATGCTCTATGGGCAGACATAGTTAGCACGAAGAGATCAATCAGCAGGTCACCTTTCTAGCTTGTGTATGGTGTTGACACAGTGTTACCTACTTCTTTACCTGTACCAGTGATGAAAAATCTGCAAGATATCGACAGTGACCAAATGATATCCAACGAAGAATCAGCCAAATGATTCATCTAAAGCAGTCAAGAGATGAAGTTTTCATTCACACTTTAGAACTTCAAGAAAAAATTAAAAATATTTATGATAAGAAGACCCAAGCTGATGATTTTAAGCTAGGATATGTTCTTCACTGGGATGCCCGAAATGAAGACAAAGGTGAGCACGTTAAATTTGATAATATATGGAAAGGTCCTTATAAGATTACTGCATTTAGAGGTAATAAGGCATTTTTATTAGAAGATCTTGAAGGGCAGGAAGTTCTGGGAGGACCAATCAATGGTAGGTTCCTCAAACATTACCTTATATGATCATTGAAGAAGAGGTTCACTTTTATTGTACATATCATTTTTATTTGCTCTCCAAGAATAAGGAAATTGTTACAGAATTTTGAAGCCCAAGGAGAAGGCCATGAGACTTCTATATTCAGCTCATGTTTTTTCTTTCAAAAAGTTCAAAAAGTTTCAATCAGTTATTAAGTCAGATTCAAGTCATTTTTTTAGTCAAATTTATTTCCAGGTTTATTTCATCATTTCAAGATTGTCAAAGTTTTTCAGTTTCCAATTTTGACTCCATTGTCCAATGGATAAGGATACCTGGTCTATGATATGCTTGACACCTCCTGAAGGAGCTTCCATCCCCAGTTGGAGCCAATGTTAGTGTCAATATGTCTAGTGATCAAACATTCCCTTTCAGTTTATTTTCTATTAGTCCTAGGTAAATTTTTTTATCTTTTCAAACAAGTTTTCAAATAAATTTTGGTCACTGCATATGGTCTAGGTCAGAAATGTTACTTCCTTCATTCCATCCATGGCCATCATCATCTCAGAGGTCATGCCGCTCATTCTCATTTATATTCTTAGGTCAGTGATTCCATCTCCATCTAATTTTGTATCTAGGTCTCATTGTTTTGCCACTGGAAAGTCCAAAAATGTCACCAAAGAGGGCGAACAAGGCTTCATTTTCATCAAATCACTCTTTTAAAGGGAGTAAGCATAGTTAGGGGAATAAAGTAAGACACTATCTTTAAAAACTTGTTTCATTGTCAATTCTTTTCCAAAAAGGGTTGAAAGGATAAAAAGAGGCCAATTTTATATCAAAGGCTTTATCTTAAAGTATAGGCTTATTAGTGCACTTTATCCAAATTTTAAGAAACATTGTAAAACATGCGATAATAGCCTAATGTTTGAGTTCATTATGTCTATATCCAAAGTTCGAAGGCATTATGTATTATAACCAAAGTTTTCTGCTCATGTCATAAGGGTTGGAAATGACAAAAGAAGTTTGTCGTTGGTGGTTAAGTCTCATGCACCACCCAACCGCTTGATCAATCACTCCACCAAATCGATGACCCACAACATTTGTCACACCCCCTTATTCATTCTAACTTTACCAGCGGCGGGGGGAGGGTCTGAAAAGTAGTTTCCTCCCCGCTGGTCCCATGTCAATGTTGTTGAGATTTTTGGGTGTTGGGGTAGCATCGAATGTGCTCTAGCTCCCAAACATTGTGGAGAGACTAGAGTACATAATATCTCCAAGAACTAGAAAGCATTTGAAGAAATTCCATCAAGTTTAAGAGTTATTTAATTAATTAATATTTTTAACTAAGACCCTAGGTCTAACTTAGGAAAATTAAAATATTAAAGTTAATTAAATTAAACATGTGATGAGAATGACTTAAGTGACGTGGATCAAGCAACTTCTAATCTTAGCCGTCGATTAGAGACTAGATCACGACCATTGGTTTTCCAATGAGAAAAGTATAAGAGAAGGGCTCGGGGTCAGTTGGAGAACACACACACTGGCAGAGCACTGAAGCTAAGCTGAAATTCTAGGGTGTGGTTTTCTAAGAATTTCAAAAGTGTTTCAACTGTAGCGAGGGAAGTATTGGTGAGGGGGATGGTCTAGTCCTAGGCCAAAAGTACAATGAGGGTAGAGAAGGAGAATACCATAGCAACGCAGAGGCAACATCTACATAGTCTAGCTAAGAGCCTAATAAGGGTAGCGCAGAGGCAGCAGGAGGCTAGGAAGGCAGACGCGGGCCCAGTTAGGGCAGCACAGGGGCAGCGTAACCCCAGCTAGGGTGACTCAGGCCCTTCTTGAGCAGCACAGAGGCTGACACAGGCCCTTACTGAGCAACACAGTGGCTGACGTAGGCTAGGAAGGCTGATGCAGGCCCTTCTTGAGCAACGCAGAGGCTGACGCAGAGGGATTCAGAGTAGCGTTGGGGTTTCCAAAGGCCAGAAAGGGGATGAGTTCTGTAAATCCCATTTGAGGGCGTGAATCAGTCAGATTTTCTATATCCAGGATAGAGGTATTGCTGCCATTTATATTTCTCTATCGAGTTAACAATTTTGGGTCCCAAATTCATTGTACTTAGAATCTTCATAATAATAAAAACCCTCCAGAAGTTAGTAGCACCAGTTTTCCCGTATTGGTTTTTTCCGGGGACATTTTTCCAGAAAATCATTGTGTGTCACTTTGTCTATGAGCTTGTTATTAGGTATTTGATATGTATGTGTAGGATGTTAACTGTATTTACTTTGATGTTAATGCTGAATTTTTCAGATTAATAACTTATGTAAGTAGGAGAAGTAAATCAAGTTTTAACGGTAGGGTTTTTGTTTAGTAAATTCAGAATTTTTCACATGGTATCAGAGTGATTGCAGATCAAGAAGGATCTCTAGCAAGACGACTGAAGAAATATGTATTGCAGAAAGCAATAGCAACAATAGAT
The DNA here is from genome assembly GCA_034641835.2 of Pinus albicaulis. Classification (NCBI taxonomy): domain Eukaryota; kingdom Viridiplantae; phylum Streptophyta; class Pinopsida; order Pinales; family Pinaceae; genus Pinus; species Pinus albicaulis. Next base: position 2,721,755 of record CM076570.1, on the reverse strand, counting down.
AAACCAGAGAGGGCAACGCAGCAACAGAAGGACGCAGGGGCTGATACAGAGACATCGCAGAGTCTTCCAGAGGGACACAGGAGCAGCCTACGTTGCGCAGTCGCTGTGTAGAGGTTGCGCTGAGCTAGTCTGCTCACGTAGAGGCCAACCAGAGTGACACAGTCCATAATTTGATAGCTGTGCAGAGTGTTGTGAACTGGAAGATGAGTTGCAGATCTTCAACAGTTGCTGGTGTGGTGAAGATTCTTCCGGTGCAGAAGCGGGAGGAGAACAACTTCTCAGTACATTTCATTGCCAAATAAATTTGAAGATCAATCATAGGTTGATCGAAGAGAGGTGATTTGTTGTGTTTGGTATATTTCTAAGGAGGAAATTAGTTGTCAGAGGTAGCAGAGGGTTCCTTTCTCGCCAAAGACCCTAGATCTAAGTCTCTAGCAAAGAGAGGAGGATCTGTTCCAACAAATTTCTGAGCAGATGGCGCCACACGAACTGCATGACCATGATAGGTTGGATGGTCTGTCCAACTTTGCTATCTTGAAGGCCAGAATTCTAGTAGTCCTAGAGGCATACAACTTGAGGGAGCATGCAGATAAAGTCTTGGCTACACCAACCGATGCGAAAATCCTGGAAGAGCATAATGAAGAAATGACACATGCCAAGCGCTTCATCGTGGACGGGGTTAGAAATCATGTGGTACCACACATAACTGAGAAGATGATGACCCATGAGATGTGGGAAGATTTAACCACATTGTATCAATGGAAGTCTGTCCAGAGGAAGATGTCTTTGGAGAACTAGATGAGGCTATTTATGATGTCCAAGGGAGAGGAAATCGATCCTTTCCTATTCATACTGCAATCGATCTGGGATCGGCTGACTGGCATGGGGGTCAAGGTAGACGATGATGTCATGGTGAGGACTGCTTTAAATGTTGTCACAGAGGTTTGGGAAACATTTGTCCAAAGTCTTTTGGTCAGAGTGGATCTTCCTAACTGGGATAATATGTGGGCTATTCTCCAACAAGAAGAGATATGCCGAATGACCAAGAGGCAGTACAACACCAGTTTGAGCAAGGTGAGGAAGGAGGAAGAGGAAGACGTAGCCCTGGAATCAAAGAAGGAGTAAGGGAAAAAGAAGTATGATCTATCAAAGATCAAATGTTTCCAAAGTGGCGAACTTGGACACTTCGCCAAAAATTGTCCTCAAAGGAAGAAGGATAATGAAGCTTCTAGTTCCAAGGTTTTTGTAGCAGACGATGGATCGGATGATGACATAGCCATGAGCGCTCATGAACCATGGAAGTGGGGTGATATGTTGGCAATATGATGTAATATGTTGATATATTGTCCTTGATTGCAACCTACTTGATGAGTTTCCTTTTGATAGCAACCTATTTGTTAAAGATGTAAAAATGATATATCTACAGGTCAGTTGAGATTTGACACAAAAATGAATTCCAGTTAGTGACAGAGAAATGATAAAGGTAATGTTTCACAATGTATACACAGGTTTGATGAAGGAAACCCGAGTATACCCGCATGTTTGATGAAGGTAACCTGATTATACATTCAGAATTAGTGTATACGTAGTTTTGATGAAGAAAAGTCGCGTATACACGCAGGTACGAAGAAGCCAAGTCGTGTATGTACTTATGCACTCAGTTTACTTACCATGGTTTTAGCCCACAATATTGAGTGTTTTTTCGTCTATTTGATTCCATCCAAGAATACCATCGGCACTTGTGTGGTTTTGGCTCATGGCATTGGGAAAGGCTCAATCTATATAAGGAGAAGAAGATCATAGTGCAAAATGTGCAAGTATATGGATTTTGATTGAATACTTCACTCTGAAGTATATGTGCATGGAATGGGTTACATTTTATTAATAGATTTGAAATAATGATGCACCTATGAATACAATGATGGATCAGGATCTCTAGACCTGAAATGACTATGTATTTTCTTGATCTATTTGTGAGATGTTTAGATCTGTGATTTGGCGCATGCTTGCTGAAGTGAAGGGTTGATCTGAGTAAGTCTGTTGATCTGAAATTTTACGCAGTCCTAAATATTTACAGATCTATACGCTGGTTCGTCACGGTGAAAGCGCGTATACACGTGGGTTCGTTTCAGCAAAAGCGCGTATGGAACTTAAGGATTTTATGAAGATTGCTGAAGAGAATGTCAGATCATTTCTACTATATTTCTGTTGTCTGCCAATGAAGTCTTCATATAGATATGGGTTGTTTGAATGCTGTATATGCTACTAGTTGATTATGTACAAATATGATCAATGATTGGGTGATTGAATATGATGGATGATGCTGATTGAATAAGGGTTCTGTAAATCTTACAAAGTATGCCTGAATGTATCAGATCTGCTCTTAGTATGATCAGATTCCTAAATTCAGTATATAAAGATCTATATGCAGTTTTGTCCATAGGAAAACACGTATATACGCAGGTTGCAGTGAGTAAAGTAGCGTATACATTTGGTTTTATGAATGGTCATGGTTGAAGTTGATTCTGCGTGTTAATTCAAAAGTCAGGGTTTATTGTTGTGATCTGGTTACAGTGATATCGCTATTTTGTTTAAAGATTGAGTTATGGTTATTGGTATTGATCTACAAATTCTGTTGTGTTAAAGATGTTGGATCGAGTGTGAAAATTAATTAATTGTGGTCTGCAGTGGTTCTGAGGGTTGAAGCCTTTAGTGTGGAAGTCGAAACTTCTTGCCGATAGTAGCTGGTGATAAATTTGGGGGTTGTATCTTCCTTCCGGTAATGGCTGGTAAATGAGATCATGGGGTTGGAGCTCCCTTCCAGTAGCAGCTGGAGAAAGAGAGAAGGTTGCAGCCTTTTGCAAGTGGGTGCCTGCATACTGATATGAGTCTGCATCAGTACATCATTGTAAGCAATGTAGAAATTTTAATACAATTATGTATTGCCGGATTCTTCCGATCTAACAATTATATGCCACTATTAAATACAAAATCCTTCTACTTAAATCTTTGTGAAAATTTAATCGCCAATTGCAAACACATGAAGAAAGATCAATCACACATAACACAAATGTTTTTACCGGGAAAGCATAAAGTTAAAAAACCCACTATCATATATTATGTATATATCATGGATCATGAAACAATCTCATACAAAAATCTAATCCAAGAGCTCTCAGTACAATATACAATCGTCTCACACTGTCATACAAAAATTGGCATAAGCATGCACCAATTTACTACCTCCTGACAGCTTGCCTCCACTGCGCAATCCCTGCTGATCACAATCCTTGAATGAATTCAATCTTGCCTTGCCTTGACTGCGCAATCCACATTGGCATCTCCAATGTGTGTTTGGTTGCACTTGTGCACCCACTATAGTCACAACTAATAGTCAAATAGACCCTTTCACCTATCTCTCAACTGGGTCTCCACTGGATCTGACATGCATGCAGTTAACAGTAGTATTTCTTCAGTTGCATCTGAGACCACTAGTTGTGAATTAATTAAATAATTAGTTCACTGATCTCTCACTAGTGTATCATTAGTTACAACTAGTTACAACTAGCACAACTGAGTTTAACTCACTTAACTGAGTTTAACTCAATAACAACTCACATAACTACTCATCCAACTCTATTACAACTTTGAATCACTCAGTTATAACTCAATCACTCTGCATGTCCCACCAACCAACCTTAGAAATCGAAATTCCTTTAGTCAATTGGTTTTCCACATCAGCTAACTGAAATCAAATGCTTCAAGAGAATATATTATTATTTATTGTCTAATTATTATTAAGGGCTAATAATAATTGAAATGCGATCTATTTTTAGACATGCGATCTATAAATAGACTTCGCCCATGCATTTAAAAATAGAATCTCATCTATAAATATAATTTTATCAACTATCTATAAATAGACTCTCGCTATAAATAGAATATGCTCAACATTCTAAAAATAGACATACACCTAAAAATAGCCTGTAGGCCCCACCTAGTGTAGGTGCTTAATTTTCACTAGGATCATCATCTTGTTGAATCTCATCACTCCCTCTCAACAAGAAATGGATTATACTTCACCCCGATCTTGTCTCTATGGTATTCAAATTTGCTCCTGGTGAGCGCCTTCGTCAATATATCTGCATCCTGATCTTCTGTAGGAATGTACTGAAGGAACATGATCTTCCGCTACACACAATATCTGATATGATGATACCATATATCTATATGCTTAGATCTATTATGAAAGACAGGATTAATTGAGAGTTTAATACAACTCTGATTATCACAATGAATCACTATAGGATCTAAATGAGAACTGAACAAACCGACCATGAAAGAGGTCCATATCCTTCATCTCAAACTACAGTGATTCTCATTTAGATCCTACAGTGATATTTCCAATCCCAGGTAATAGTGAAAGAGGTCCATATCCTTCATCTCAAACTCCTTTGCAAGGTCCTCCTTGCATGAGTGTATTAGCTGCTCATAACTAGTGAATTAAATCATCAACATAAATAACAATGATTAAAAGCTTACCCTCCACCACAATCTGGTATAGGTTTGCAACCGCCTCACTCTTGGTGAAACCAAGTCCAGTGAAATAGCTGTCAATTCGAGTGTACCAAGCATAGGGTGCTTGCTTCAGCGCATAAAACGCTCTTTTGAATCTGCACACATGCGACTCGCTGCTGAAGATCTCAAATCCTGCAGGCTTCTCAATGTGCACTTCTTCCTTAATGATCCCATCAAGGAACACAGTCTTCACATCCATCTGATGAATGTGCCAACCCATCTGCGTTGAGAGAGAAAGGATAGTCCTTATGGAAGAATACCATGCAACAGGTGCAAAAGTTTCTTCATAATCAATCCCCTTGATCTGTGAGAAGCCCCGAGCCACAAATCTTGTTTTATACTTCTCAACACTTCCATCAGTAGCTTGCTTTACCTTGTAGATCCATATTGAACCTACCACTGATTTATCAACTGACCTTGGAACAATTTCCCAAGCACTGTTTTTCACAATGGAGTCATACTCCTCCACCATTGCATCTACCCATGTGGGCTCCACTGCTTCTTGAAAGGAAGATGGCTCTGTCACAATAAATTTTCTCGTGAGAGCCATGTATCTAGTGAATCGGTCAGGAGACTGTCTCTGTTTGCGTTGTGAAGTAGGGACTCCTACATTCTGTGCCACATCAAGCTTCAAACTCTCAGCTTCTATGGTATGCCTTCTACCAGTTTTGATGTTTGGTTTTGCGTGAGTGGACTCCTCCACTCCATGAACCTCCTCCTGTGACTGATCCACATCTAGAGACTCAACTTTGGGAACAAGCAGTTCCTCCTCTGCATGCAAGTCTAGCTCCCTCTCAAGCGACAACTTCATGGCTTTCTCCTCATTGAATTTTATATCCCGTCACACCACAATCATTCAATTGTTTTGAAAATGCACACGATAATTATGGTGTGTTTCTATGTACCACACAAATATCCCAACTTCAACAGTCGGCTCCAACTTCTTTCTGGCATACTTGGTCACATGCACATAAATAGATGAGCCAAAAATCTTAAAGTGAGAAACATTCAGTTTCTTACTAGTAAAAGCTTCTTCAGGTGTACTCATGCCAAGTACTCTATGAGGACAACAGTTTTTCACATAAACCACAGTGTTACATGCTTCCGCCCCCAAGTGCATTGGTAGGCCCTGATCATGCATCATAGCTCGTGCAACACCCACGATCATTATTTTATTCCTCTCCTCGACCCCATTCTGCTATGGTTTATGAGGCGGTATGAGTTCTCTTCGAATTCCTTCTTTGCTACAGAAGTCTTTGAATTCATTCAAGATATATTCACCACCATTATTGCTTCGCAGAGCTTCAATTGCTTCCCCGACTCTTTCTCCACCAATGCTTTAAACTCACAAAACTTTGAGAATGTTTGATCCTTCTTCTACATGAAGAAGATCTAGCATCTACGAGAATATTCATAAACAAAAATAACATAATACATGTGTTTTGTTGTTGAAGCAACTGAGAATGGTCCATACACGTCTATGTGAACTCTCTCCAGGATCACCGAAGCACGGTTCTCCTTTTCATGAAGGTTGGTCTTCACAAACTTACCCATAGTATATCCCTTGCACTAATCTATCTGCACAAGTGTACCCTTGGGAAGTCCAGTAGAAATCTGCTGCAAAATTTTCAGGGCGCCATGGTGAAGATGGCCCAATTTCCTGTGCCATAATTCACCCTCATCCCAGCTCACCATTTCTTCTTCTTTGCCCACCATTGCAGCACATCCATCTACCTCAAGATTTTAGAGATTCTTGACTCAAATCCCCATCCTCTTGGTTTGACCCATTGTTTTATGTCACAGGAAAGCTTTTCCATTGTTGAAAACAACGTCATAATCTCTGTCCTTAAACATCGCGACTGAGACCAAGTTTTTATTCAGACCTGGAACATGCATAACATATTTCAACATAATGGTTTACCTGAATCCCTCTCAAAATTAATGGTACCAATTCCGATCACACTATATCGCCCATCGTCACCCATCTCTATATGCATCTGGAGATCTTTCTCCTCCAAGTCACTGAAAAGCTCCTTATCTCCCATCATGTGGAAAGAAGCACCATTATCAAGATACCACACCGATCCCATTGCGCTTGAAACCAAGTATGCGATTAAAGAGAAATCAAGTTCAAATTTTGAGGCAAGAGCCTCACCAGCTGTAGCTCCAACTACCTTCTTGTTCTTCTTTTTCTGTGGGTAGTTAGTGACAAGATGCCCATGTTCGTGACAGTGAGAACACTTCACCTTGGACAAATCCAGCTTCTTGCGTTTAGCCTCAGATTTTGAGTGGAATTTATTCCCCTTCCCTTTCCTTGCTTTGGCAACCAAAGCATAATCCTCTTCATCATCATGCTTTGATGAAGATCCATCTCCAGTGTTTCGCCTGAAATCCTCCTGCACTGGATCCAACCACAGTTGTTCCCAATCCGACAGTTTTTCCCATCCATTGACAGAATCTTGATAACTGCGCCAACTCTTAGGAAGTCCCAAGGGAGCCAAACTCACCAAATCATCATCAACAATCGTGATTCCCACACTCCCTAGTTCATCCCGACATTGGAAAAAATTTGTGAGATACTTAGGAATATTGTCGCCCTTTTCCATTTTGATATTTCTGAGTTTATCCTACAACACAAATTTCCTATGGCCGCTGCTGCTTTAGAAAAGATCTGTCAAATCCTTACACATTGCAAATGGAGTGGCTTTCCCATGAAGGCTTGAGACAATATGTTCTCTCACACCTTCCAACAGAATCCTTCTCGTCTTCGCTACTTTCTTTTTCCATGCGTCAAGTAATGCAGAATCCGTCGAAGTGGGCTTAGGAACATCACTGTCGATGAATTCCTTCAAGCCATTATCTTCAAGCACCGCCTCCATCCTATCCTTCCATGCAATGTAGTTCGAGATGCCCTCGAGTGCATACTCTAACTGCAAACCATTGAAAGCCATTTCGATGTTTACTCAACTTTCGCACCAAGAAATTCTTGCAACAAATTCGAATTGTTTCCACCAACAAACTCAACTACTGCTTCAATTTTGCAATCTTCTTTGCTCCGATACCATGTAGCAAAGATTAACACTGTTCTGATTCCATGTCGAAATTTTAATACAATTATGTATTTCCAAATTCTCCTATTCTAACAATTATATGTCATTGTTAAATACATAATCCTTCTACTTAAATCTTTGCGGAAATTTAATTGCCAATTGCAAACAGATGAAGAAAGATCAATCACACATAACACAAATGTTTTTACCGAGAAAGCATTAAGCTAAAAACCCCATTATCATATATTATGTATATCATTGATCATGAAACAATCTCATACAAAACTCTAATCCAAGAGCTCTTAGTACAATAAATAATCGTCTCACATTTTGATACAAAAATTGGCATAAGCATGCACCAATTTACTACCTCTTGATAGCCTGCCTCCACTGCACAATCCCTTCTGATCACAATCCCTGAATGAATTCAATATTGCATTGCTTGACTGCAAAATCCTCATTGGCATCTCCGTTGTGTGTTTGGTTGCACTTGTGCACCCACTATAGTCACAACTGATAGTCAAATAGACCCTTTCACCTATCTCTCAACTAGGTCTCCACTGGATCTGACATGCATGTAGTTAACAATAGTATTTCTTTAGTTGCATGTGATACCACTGCTTGTGAATTAATTAAATAATTAATTCATTGATCTCTCACTAGTGTATCTTTAGTTACAACTAGTTACAACTAGCACAACTGAGTTTAACTCACTTAACTGAGTTAAACTAAATAACTCACATAACTACTCATCCAACTCTATTACAACTTCAAATCACTGAGTTATAACTTAGTCACTCTGCATGTCCCACCAACCAACCTTAGAACTCAAAATTCCTTCAGTCAATTGGTTTGCCACATCAGTTAACTGAAGTCAAGTGCTTCAAAAGAGCTAATTATTATTTATTGTCTAATTATTATTAAGGGCTAATAATAATTGACATGCGATCTATAAATAGACTTCGCCCATGCAGCTAAAAATATAATCTCATATATAAAATAGAATTTTCCCAACCATCTATAAATGGACTCCTTCTATAAATAGAATATGCTCAACATTCTAAAAATAGACATACACCTAAAAATAGCTTGCAAGCCCCACCTAGTGTAGGTGTTTAATTTTCACTAGGATCATCATCTTGTTGAATCTCAACAAACAGTTTTCTATATAATAAATATTTAAGATAGACGACAACAACGGTGTTTTTCTCCTAACTTGGGTTTCCACCTTAAATCTTGGTTCATGTGTGATACCCTTGTGCGATGATTTATTATGTTATTTCTGCACATATTTACTGCTCACCTATCTGATGCATAACTGATAAACTGGGCTAAGTAATGTTTCTTAATACTTATCTGAACATTAAGTTGTTTGGGTATACACAAGTTTCCTTTAGGATAGCCGCGTACATATGCTAGTTGGGATAATCAAAGTCATGTATAAAAATCAGAAAAAAAGAAGAAAAGAAAAGTAAAAGATTGTGATTCTTGTAAATACTTATTCACCCCCCCCCCCTTTCAGTGTTTTTCCCAACAATTGGTATCATAGCAAGTTCTTCTAAAGAAGATTAATTGCTAGAAGGAAGATCATCTAAGATGAGCAATCAAGATGGGACAACATCTATCAGACCACCACTCTTCAACAAAAACAATTTAATCTTTTAGAGGACAAGGAAAAGATCCTATCTTCAGTCTCTTGGAGCAGATGTTTGGGCTATAGTTGAAGGCGATTACCAATATCCAACTGTGGTTCCAATAGATCCAACAGAAAGGAAGAACTATGAAACCAATGCAAAAGTTGTCAATGCATTATTGGGAAGTCTAACTGAATCAGATTTTGTCAAAGTTGTGGAGTTAAATACAACAAAGGAGATATGGGACAAAATCATTCTGAGCTATGAAGGTGATGCCAAGGTAAAAATTGCTAAACTCCAAACTCTCAGAATTCAATATGAAAATATCAGAATGCATAATGATGAAAGTATTACTAGTTGCTTTTTACGTCTAGATGAGATCGTAAATCATATGAGAAATCTGGGTGAAGTCATAAGTCAAAAGTGTCTGCTATTGAAGAGAAGCAAGATCTACAAAATCTTACTATTGTTCAATTTCATGGGATTCTGACTACATGTGAAATGAGGAAAGGAGGTCCATCGGAAGTCAAAGAAACTTCTTTTAGAGCTACTAGAGAAGGCAAGGACAAGGAAGAACAAAAAGAATTAGGGTATGTATCAGAAGAAGATGAAGTAAATTTTGTAAAGAAACTTCAACTTGGCACTGGAAGGTTCAAAGGTAAGCTTTCTTTCAAATTTTTTGCTTGTGAAAGAGGTCATTACGCTGCTAAATGTCCTCATAGAGATAATCATGAAAAGGGCCAGGATTTAGGAAAAGGTAATAAGAAACGATTTATCAATAGAAAAAGTTACTATATTCATGAAGATAGTGATGGTCTATCAAATAGTGAAGAAGGAGAATCCGATCAAGATATTAGACTTCTCATGGCATTTGAAAGAGACACTAGTGAGGCTAAATATACTTTTATGGATGCTTTAGAAGAAAATGATTTTCTTGAAGAAATCAATCAACTCAAAATATGTTTGGAAGAGAACAAAATATCCATAGATACTCTAAAGAATCAACTCATAGAAAAGGAGAAGCACAATGAGAAATTATAATGTGAAATAGTAAGTCTAAGAAAGGAAATTGAGAAATTAAAAACTTTAAATCTTAGATTTTCTAAAGTATCTGAAACCTTAGATGAACTTATCAAGGTTCAAAGCTCTCCTCTTGTGAAGACATGTCTTGGATATATCAGTGAATCTTCTCAGTCTTCAGCTACAAGCTATCTAAATGCAGCTAAAGCCAACCAACAAAACTTCGTCACTCAACAATAGAACAAATACAATGCCCAGGTAAAAAATGATCACTCAAATTCAAGGATGAATAATAACAGAAATATCAATCAAAAGGTAAACAACAATATAAGGTTCTATGATCACAAAAATTTCTTCTTTAATGGACAATGTTTCTCATGTCATAATTTTGGTCATAAAGTTGCTCAATGTGTTGCATACAAAACCATCATGACCAAAGAAGCAAGAAAACAAAGAAATGAGACATGAATAAAGAAGAATACTTATAACAAATTTTCTCCTCTTCAAGTCGAAATTGAATGTTAATTTTGCAATAAATTTGGACATGAAGAATCTGAATGCAGGAGAAAACTTCAACGAAAAGAACAGATACCCACAAATTCCAAGGTATGGAGAAAGAAGGACTTACAATTGAAAGTTGCAGCGTAGCATTATTTGTAGAAGGAGAATAAAATCAATGGTACATTGATAGCGGATGTTCAAAACACATGACAGGTGATAGAGATAAACTTATTTCATACAATTCTTTAGAAAAAGAAAAGAATGTTACTTTTGGAAATGACTCTCCTGCTATCATCAAGGGTAAAGGCGTTGTTTTTCTAAAAGAAAAGGTTAAAGCTAACAATGTTATGTATGTTTATGGATTAAACCATAACTTTTTGAGTGTGAGTCAAATGTGTGATCAAGGAAATGAAGTTGTCTTTTGTTCAACAGAATGTGTGGTTCGTGAACTTGACACAGGAAAAACCGTAATAAAAGGAACAAAAAACACCAAGCAATCTATATATATTGAAAGGTGGCCAAGAGCAATATTACCTAGGTAAATCTACAAAAAACTGGTTACAGCATAGAAGATTGGGACATTTGAGCTTTTCTCAAATAAGACAATCAAGAAGGCTCAAAGGTTTTCGTGATCTACCAAACATCACTTTACCCGAAAGTACCCTATGAAAATCATGCCAATCCGGTAAGCAAACCAGGGTGCAATTTAATGCCAAAGAAAGATCAACAAGTAAGCCTCTCAAACTTATACATATTGATTTATGTAGTCCTGTAAGGAAAAAGTAACCTCGTGGAGAACAATACCATATCCTATTCATTGATGACTTTTCTAGAATGTGTTGGATCAGTTTATTGAAACATAAAGATGAAGTATTTGAAAAACTTAAGATCTTCAAAGCTCTGGTTGAAAATGAATTAGATCTAAAAATAAAATGTCTTATATCTGTCCGAGGAGGAGAATACATATCAGATGAATTATTTGATTTCTGTGAACAATATGGCATAAAAGGCAATTTTTTGTAGCTGGAACTCCACAAAAAAATGTTTTGGAAGAAAGAATGAATAGACTAATTCAGAAAATGGATCGTGCTATGCTTGATTAATCTGGAAGGCTTCACTTGCTTTATGAAGTGGCGAACAAAAGAGGTGTGACTTCCTAAAGAATACCCAGGCAGAAAAAGACCACCCTTGACACCTTTTGGGGAGAAGTAACACATACTGCAGCAAATATTATTAACAAGGCTCATGTTCGTGTAAATAGTGATAAAACTCCTTATGAACTCTAGTATGGTAATATTCCCACTATAAATCATTTTAGAGTTTTTGGAAGCAAATGTTTTATAAAAAATAATGACAAAAAACTTGGTAAGTTTGAGTCTAGAGCAGATGAAGGAATATTTCTTGGTTACTCTTATAGAAGTAAAGCATACAAATGCTACAATAAAATACTTCAGAAGATTGTTGAATGTATTGATGTTGTAATTGATGAATATCTCACAGCTCCAAAAAGGGAAATAACAACAAATGAGGATGATGATGATGTATATTTTCCCTCATCAAATAACAACAATATAGAAGGAGAACCCAATGAAGCACCAAAAGAAGATATATCAGAAAAAGCTCCATCTAGGTATGTTCAAAAGAATCATCCAGAATCTCAAATTTTGGGAGAAAAAGAATCAGGGGTTCAAAAAGAACTCTTGTAGGATCTCCCAGTTATCTGGCATTCTTATCCACCATTCACCATTCAACCACAAAATGTAAATCAATCTAGTAAAGATGAATGTTGGATCCAAGCCATGAATGAAGAATTTGATCAAATTGAAAAGAATAATACTTGGGAATTGGTTCCAAGACCTCATGATAAAATGTTATCGGAACAAAATGGATATTCAAAAACAAGTTAAATGAAAATGGAGATGTAAATAGAAACAAAGCTAGACTTGTTTGTAAGTGGTATGCTCAACAAAAAGGTATACACTTTGAAGAAACATTTGCACATGTAGACAGACTTGAAGCCATAAGAATGTTTCTTTCATTTTCAAGTTTTCAACAATTCAAGGTTTATCAAATGGATGTAAAATCTTCCTTCCTCAATGGTGATCTAGAAGAAGAATTTTATATAGAACAACCAGAAGGATTCATTATGGGAAATGATGAAAAACTTGTTTGCAAACTCAAAAAGGCCCTATATGGTCTCAAACAAGTTCCTCGGACATGGTACTATCATCTTGACAAATATATTGAACAACAAGGTTTCACAAAAGGATCTAGAGACAATAACTTATACACAAAAATTGAGAAAGATAAACTGTTAATTATTGTTGTTTATGTTGATGTCATCATTTTTGGGAGTAATGAAGAATCCATGAGTCAGAAATTTTCTTCTGTTATGCAACAATAATTTGAAATGTCTTTACTTGGGGAACTAACATATTTTCTTGGTTTACAAGTGCAACAAGCAAAAGATGGCATATTTCTCTCACAAGAAAAATATCTCAAGCAGATCCTGAAGAAGTATGTGATGGAAGACTTCAAACCTGTGAGCACTCCAACAGTGACTGGATGTAACCTCAGTTCTCATGATGATTCTTCCATGGTAAACCAACCAAAGTATAGATCTATGATTGGAAGTCTGCTTTATCTAACTGGGACTAGACCGGATATCATGCATGCAGTTGGGATTGCTGGATGATTCCAATCCAATCCAAAGGAGTCACACCTTCTGGACGTAAAAATAATATTCAAATATCTACAAGGAACTCAAGATTTTGGTCTATGGTATCCCAAGAATGTCGATCTTACTCTTCATTCTTATACAGATGCAGACTGAGCTAGAAATATTGATGATCAGAAAAGCACTAGTGGTGGTGCATTTTATATGGGGCCCCGATTAGTATCCTGGATCAGTAAGAAACAAAGTTCCATTTCCTTATCTACAACAGAAGCAGAATATGTGGCTGCCACATCATGTTGCACACAAATTCTTTGGATGATGCAGACATTACAAGATATTCAAATTAAATGTTCTCCTCCCATCTCTATCTTGTGTGATAATACAAGTGCCATAAGTATCTCAAAAATCCCCGTTATGCATTCCAAAACCAAGCACATTTATATCAAATATCATTTTTTACAAGAACAAGTGCTTGAGAGAAAGGTTAAATTGGAATATGTTCCCTCCAAAGAACAAGTTGCTGACATATTTACTAAACCTCTTCCTAGGGAAGCATTTAAATATCTCAGACAGAAGTTGGGAGTTTTCTTTTCCTCTCTTATCAAATTTGTTTGATTTCAGAAGATTAAATTCGGCACGCAGGTTGCATGAAGCCTAGTTTCTTATATACGCGAGTTTATCTCTATATAGTCGTGTATGGATCCCGCTATCATAAAATCTACGGGTTAGCTTTCAGAACAATCTATGTCATATTTTTGGATTTGTTGCTCATGTGTTGATGGGTACGTTCTGTCGTTCTGGTGTTCATCTTAAATTTCCTTTCCTTGATATTTATCTAATTGATGAAGATTCTTTGATGAATTGGATGTTGAAAAATTTTAGGATGCACGAGTTTAGGGGGAGCATTAGCCTTGCTGAGAAGAATGCATTGCTGGCATTATGTTGGTTGCTAAATTATGATCTCTCCCTTGAGATCCTTTGGTCTTGGTTATAAAAAGTCATATCTGTAATTTGATGTAAGGCTCATGTTGAGACATATGATGTAAATATTGTCATATTCAGTCATGTATGGACTTAGTCAAATATGTAAACCCACTTGGATTGGGTGCTTGAGTAAAAAATGTAAACCCACTTGGTTGGGTAGTTGCGTCAATTTTGTAACCCCACTTGGTTGGGGGATTGATGTAAGTATGAGTCCTTGGTGATAGGAAAGGTCATACTTAGTTGGGTCATAAAGTCATGTATTCTATTGAAAATCTGAAGACTCAACATATGCTTCGGGGGAGCATGGTCAATGCATATCAGATCTACAGAGCTCTTCCTTCTAGAACGAAAGAAGAAACCTTGTTTCGGCATTAGTCCGCCCTTTGCCCTTGATGTCAAAGGGGGAGAGTAACTTGATGTTCAATGTTTGAATAATGCTTATGATTGATGTGTCTTTCAGGTATCTAAAAGATGTGGGGATCAAACACCATCATGGTTTCCATCAAGTCTAAAGGAGGAGATTGTCGGCATTATGATATAATATGTTGATATGTTGTCCTTGATGGAAGCCTACTTGATGAGTTTCCTTTTGATAATAGTATTAAAAACTGGAACCGGTGACCAGATCGGTGGACCTAATGAACCGGCAACCGAACCGGAACCGGTCTAACCGGTACTAGTCAGGTCTAAACGAACCGGTTTTTAAAAAAACACATTAAATAATTATTTTTTAATAGAAAAAAATATTTTTAATATTTTCAACCATGATTCCAAGCCAATAGAGACAAAATATGCAAAGTTTTCTCATTTATATACCATGTAAAGGTGAATATATCAAAATGGCACCGGGTGCAATACATATCATTGAAAAAGTACATAAGCAATGAGGCTCCAAATGACCCATAAAGTCCAAAAACAATGCTACAAGCTATGAGCATTGAGGCCATTGGCCTACATAGTATAGTGACAATCTAATACAAATCTACATATATGATATTACTAAATTCTAATTAATGATCAACATTATCACTTGAAATTTCTAATCATGATCAAAGATCAAACTTAGTTGGTTGAACTTGAGTCTCCCAACTCTCCACTGCCAAACTTTGCAACTGCTCTAGTCACAAAATTCTATATTGGTTCAGTGACTTGAGTCTCAAACTTCTGAAGGTATTCTACCCTAATATGCCCTATTAATTCATTTGGTGCTCCACATGGATTTACATGGCCTCCTATCCCAACCAAGTGTTGCTTGAACTTGTAAATACCCCCTCCTGCAATATATTTTTGGCAATATTTGCAAATCATTTTGCCATCAATCATATTACAATGAGCCCATGCAGTATCCTTGCATTTTGGAGGCATGATGGCTACTACTTAGCTCAAGCGGCAAGCCTCAAACTCTATGTCGTTCCACTACTCCAGCAAAAACTCAACACTCTCCAAACTCTCAATCAAACTCACAAAATCTCCAAATGAGATGGTGTGAGACAAATGAGAGGTTTCCCCTGTTTATAAAGGATTGGAGGGTCTCTAAGATAGCTCCAACTCCAAACCCAAGCCTCCAAGATCACTACTCCAGCAAACACTCAACACTCTCCAAGCTCTCAATCAAACTTAGAAACAAAAAATGAGATGGTGTGAGACAAAGGAGAGGCTACCCTTGCTTATAAAGGATTGGGGAGGGTGTTTTTGGAGGGAAACAACCCTCCCCTTCTCTCCAAATCAGCCCTAAACATCCTTGATGGCCATCTGTGGGCCTCTACAACAACCTAGGTGTTGATCGACTGGTTAAGGACAGAACCGGCCGATTCCGTCCTTAACCGTCCGGTCAGCATCGGTTAACCGGTTTTCCAGGCGAAGTGCTATGCTAGACCGGGTTTTTCAGCCGGTTTGGACTGGCCAAAGGTCTGACTGGCCAGTTTGACCAGTTTCCGGCTTGAACCAGTCGGTTTTTAATACTGGGCTTTTGATAGCAACCTATTTGTTAAAGATGTAAAAATGATGTATCTACAGGTTATTTAAAATGTGACAGAAAAAGGAATTCCAATCAGTGACAAAGAAGTGATAAAGGTAATGCTTCACAATGTATACGTAGGTTTGATGAAGACAACCTAAGCATACATCCAGAATTAGTGTATATGCAGTTTTGATGAAGAGAAGTTGCATATACATGCGGGTACGAAGAAGCCAAGTCGCGTATGTACTTACGCACTCATTTTATGATACCAGGGGTCCTTACCAAGGTTTTAGCCCACAATATTGAGCATTGTGTCGTCTATTTGATTCCATCCAAGAATACCATCGACACTTGTGTGGTTTTGGCTCATGGTATTATGAAAGGCTCAATCTATATAAGGAGAAGAAGATCATAGTGAAAAATGTGCAAGTGTATGTATTTTGATTGAATACTTCACTCTAAAGTATATCTGCATGGAATGGAGTACAGTTTATTAATAGATCTGAAATAATGACGCACATATGAATACAATGATGGATCAAGGTCTCTAGACCTGAAATGACTATGTATTTTCTTGATCTGTTTTTGAAATGTTTAAATCTGTGATATGATGCATGCTTGCTGAAGTGAAGGGTATGATCTAAGTAAGTCTGTTGATCTGAAATTTTACGCAGTCCTGAATATTTACAGATATATACACTGGTTCATCACGGTGAAAGCGCGTATACACGCGGGTTCGTTTAAGCAAAAGCGTGTATGGAACTTAAAGATTTTCTGAAGATTGCTGAAGAGAATGTCTGATCATTTATGCTATATTTCTGCTGTCTGTTAATGAAGTCTTCATATAGATATGGGTTGTTTGAATACTGTATATGCTGCTAGTTGATTATGTACAAATATGATCAATGACTGGGTGATTGAATATGATGGATGATGCTAACTGAATAAGGGTTCTGTAAATCTGAAAAAGTATGCCTGAATGTTTCAGACCTGCTCTGAGTCTGATCAGATTCCTAAATTCAGTATATAAAGATCTATATGTAGGTTTGTCCATAGAAAAGCACATATATACACAGGTTGCAGTGAGTAAAGAAGCGTATACATTTGGTTTTATGAATGATCATGGTTGAAGTTTATTTTGCATGTTAATTCATAATTTTGGGTTTATTGTTGTGATTTGGTTACATTGATCTCACTGTTCTGTTTAAATATTGAGTTATGGCTATTGGTGTTGATCTACAAATTGTGTTGTGTTGAAGCTATTGGATCTAGTGTGAAAATTAATGAAATGTGGTCTGCAGTGGTTCTGAGGGTTGAAGCCTTCAGTGTGGAAGTAGAAGCTTCCTGCCAGTATAAGCTGTTGATTAGTTTGGGGGGTTGTAGCTCCCTTCCAGTAGTGGCTGGTAAACGAGATCAAGGGGTTGGAATTCCATTCCAGTAGCAGCTAGAGAACGAGAGAAGGTTGCAGCCTTCTGCAGGTGGGTGCCTGCGTACTGATATGAGTCTGCATTAGTACATCATTTTAAGCAGTTTTCTATATAATAAATATTGAAGGGAGAGATGACAGCAGTGGTGGTTTTCTCCCGACTTGGGTTTCCACCTTAAATCTTCGTGTTCATGTGTGATGCCCTTGTGTGATGATTTATTATGTTATTTCTGCACATGTTTACTGCTTAACTATCTTATGCATAACTGATGAACTGGGATAAGTAATGTTTCTGAAAATTTATCTGAACAGTAAGTTATTTGGGTATACGCAAGTTTTCTTTAGGATATCCACGTACATATGCTAGTTGGGCTAATCAAAGTCACGTATAGAAATCAGAAAAAAAAGAAAAGAAAAGTAAACGATTGTGATTCTTGTAAATACTGATTCACCCCCCGCCGCCCCCCCCCCCCCCTCGCCCTCAGTATTTTTCCCAACACAATATTGATCTATAGAGCAGCTACACTGAGTAGGAAGGATCCTTGATGTGCCCAAACTCTTGAATCACATAAGAGCTATGAGAGCCTTAAGACGGTAGTGAGACAAGTGGAGCATTGGGTGTAGAAGATCACAGATGAGGCAGAGGTAGAGGCTGACATGCTGAAGAGGGATTAAAACAATGCAGATGCAACAACAACGTAGAGGGCAGTAGCGCACAAGAGGTCTTCCTACGCAGTGGAGAGATGCAACAACACAATAGCCTCAGGAGGACAACGCAGAGTAGCAACCTATGGGGCTTCAGTTATGAGAAGCATCCCAACTGACTTTTCTGAAAAATATTGGGTGATGGTCCTTCAATTGCTCACTCTCAGCAACTGAGTTGCAGTGCAGCAGTTAGCAGTGGCAGTGCTATGGGCAACACAATACAACAATTCGAGAGGGAGCTTCAATACATATGTAGCAGTGACGGTGGCAGAGTCATGGGAAACAATATAGAGAGCAACAACAATGCAATAATGAAGGGCAACAAGCCAAGCATCAATGCATAGACCAACACCAGATATTAGTGCAGTACCTCAGGGTGAAGTGTTTTGCTAGAGCATATTCCTCACTAAGAGGGAGTGTTGAGATTTTTGGGTGTTGGGGTAGCATTGAATGTCCTCAAGCACCCAAAATTTGTGGAGGGACTAGAGTACATAAGATCTCCAAGACCCAGAAAGTGTTTGAAGAAATTCCATCAGGTTTAAGAGATATTTAATTAATTAATATTTTTAATTAAGGACCCTAAGTCTAACTTTGGAAAATTAAAAGATTAAATTTAATTAAATTAAATTGTGATGAGAATGACTTAAGTGATGCAGATCAAACAACTTCTAAACTTAGCCGTCGATTAGAGATATCATGGCTGTTGGTTTCCCAACGAAAAAAGTATAAGAGAAAGCCTTGGGGTTAGTTAGAGAACACACACACTGGCAGAGCACTGAAGCTAAGTTGAGATTCTAGGGCGTGGTTTTCTAAGAATTTCAGAAGTGTTTCAGCTATAGTGAGGGGCATTATTAGCGAGGGGGATGGTCTAGTCCCAGGCCAAAAGTACAACGAGGGCAGAGAAAGAGCACATGGGAGCAGCGCAGAGGTAACAACTACTCAATCCAGCTAAGAGCCTAGTAGGGGCAGCGCAGAGGCAGCAAGAGGCCAGGAAGGAAGACGCAAACCCAATTTGGGCAGCGCAGGGGCATCATAACCCCAACTAGGGTGACACAGGGCCTTCCTGAGCAGTGCAAAGGCTGACGCAAGCCAGTAAGGCTGACACAAAGGGATTTAGAGCAGCGCTGGGGTTTCCAGAGGCTAGAAAGGGGCTAAGTTCTGTAAATCCCGTTTGAGGGTGTGAATCAGTTAGATTTTCTATCTCTACGATAGACGTATTGTTGCCGTTTATATTTCTCTGTCGAATTAACTAGTTTGGTGCCCAGATTTTTTTCACTTAGAATCTGCGTAATAATAAAAACCCTCTAGAAGCTAGCAACACCGGTTTTTCCTGCATTTGGTTTTTCCGGAGAAATTTGTCCAGAAAATCCTTGTGTGTCACTTTTTCTATGAGCATGTTATTTAGTGTTTGCTCTGTATGTGTAGGCTGTTAACTATATTTACTTCGATGTTAATGTTGAATTTTTCTGATTAATAACTTATGTAAGTAGGAGAAGTAAATCAATATTTAACAGTAGGGTTTTTGTTTAGTAAATTTAGAAATTTTCACAAACGTGTCAGCCCCTCATCGTTTCGCACCCTCCCCTCACAAACCTCTTACCACTCCTACCTCCCCCCCCCCACGAAATCCGACAAACCAACCCATTTTACCACTCTCCTTCATGCGCGGTCCCCTCCACTCATCTCGACGCAAGGCCAAAACCGTTAGTTCATTAAATGATTTCCCAAGGTAACCATTCAAACTTCCAATGGACCCGTGCCCCTAACAGAAACATCACCACCTCCATCATACCCACTTAACCAAATTCCACTTATACTTTGAAGCCTTGTTACGCATTTGACAGAGGTTTGTTACGCATCTCTCAATGTACTCTGTTTTTGGTATTTTGCTCCCAAATCATTCATCCAAGCTCCAAGGTCATTACCATCAGTTTTTAAAGCTTCCTCAATAGTAAGTAAGCACCTCATTTCCTCCTCAAGTCAAATTATCAAGCACAGTGTTGGTTTTCTTGCTTACCTCCTTTTCCACTACATTTTCATTTCTATTTATAATTGGATTATTTCAGTGAACTGAACTCTAACCCTGCCATCTAATACCCTCATACACCTTCCCCAGACCATATTCTATAGTTCCCTACAATTCACAGTATCCCTACACTTCATTCCCATCAAATCCTAAATTCATACTATTTTTCTATTACAGAATTAGGAAATCCCTGTGTTTTCCTATTTTGATCACCTTATTTACATCCATTTCACCAAATTTCACCTGTATTTTGAAGCCGACATACAACCCTGAAATTTTTGGGAATTTTTCTTGGCTTCACTACCCTTCATTTCATCCTCCAACCTACCCTATTTTTCCAAATTCTCAGTCAACATACCCACTACATTTAAACACCTATGGTTTCATCCTTTTGATAGATATTATGGAGAGTGAAAAGAAAATCCACAAAGGAGGGCGGTGCATCAGATTTGAACCCTCCACCTTGCAAGAAGTAAACGACTCACTTTTTTCCAAAGGATGCTTCGAGAGGACTAGATGCTTGAGATTATGTGAGAAAATAATGGAAGAAGGTTGTCATATCCAATTTACAAGCTTATTTTCCACTAGTTTCAGTATGGGAAAGACCATCATTGCATGTATAGAGTTCAACTTATCAGCATATGTGATTTCTTCAAAAAAAAGTATACCTAGTCATCGAAAAACATGGTTTAAGGGCATGGACATAGACCTTAAAGATTGCAAACTATTCCTCAAACCTCATGCTAGAGAGAACCCTGAGTACATCTTTCCTTCCAGGCACCTCCTTAATAGATATGCTTCTTTGATGAGGTTAATTATGAAATATTTTACATGTGAAGGGAGATTCTCTAGATTGTATAGGTACCATATCAGATTATTGATGCATTTTGCTGCTAGTAAACCACTTGACTTGCCACATTACTTGTACAGAAGTTTGCTTAGAATGATTGAGAAGGGTCAGAGCATAAAAAAAGATCATAACCCAAGTATTTTCCACCATGGTCTAGTCAAATTCATTGTTTTGCATCATCTCTCAGCTATCAACATGACTTGGGAAACCTTCATGGAAAAAGTAACAGCATCGCCCACCACTAGTACTCCTGTCATGCATAACACAACATCACCATCAGTGTCAGCACATCCAATGGATGTTGGTTTTTTCAGCATGCAAAATCAGATTTCAAAGTCTCCTAGGGTCATTGAGTTCAGTGACACCTATGAGAAGGGAAAGAAGCAAGTCTTTTCTCCCAAATCCATCAAAAGTGTATCTACACTTGATACTATAGTTGAGCAAAGAGAAATATAGGAGCAACCACTCATGCATCATATTGAATCACCATTGCACCAACATGATGAACATATGCCCCTAGATGTTGACATGGCAGAACAAGTAGAGGACAAATCATTTGAAAAGATCAGAAAGGAGAAGGATGAAGAAATAATAGAGTTGAGGGAGATTTTCTCCATTGCAAATTCTTAGATTACATTCTTACAACAAGAGGATTTTCAGCTAAAGGTAAAATTGATTCTCTAAGACAAACCTAAGGCAGACCTAGAGACAGATAAAGGTAAAGGGAAGCAAGTAATTGATGTTGATCAAATGCAGGACATGGAGATTGAAACACAACCAAGAAGGCCAAAGACAAGAGGCCTTAAGAGGGCGCTAGAGCTAGAAAGACAGTCAGCTCATCCACCTGAACATTTGACCTTTGATGAACTAATAACTATGTAGATCAATCAAGACAAAGAACTCTGGTTAGGAAGGGCAAATGAACATTTGGAGAAGTTTTGAGAAGTTTTGGTATTTTTAGTAATTTTTGCACTAAACTGGAAATTCAGCCTTCACAAATGCATAGCGCCAAGTTGTTACACTTTTTAATAGGGCACCTAAATGATGAATGTATTACATGTTTGGATGCATTTTGATGAGTACATCACAGATCAATAACACTTGCTTCATGAGAAGCTCTATTTTGGAAGAAAATTCCAAAAAACCACCAGTTTTTTATGCTTCTGCTAGTGTTTTTGACAGTTTTTTACGCATATAAAGTAACCTTGGGAGAACAAACTTTTGGAGGCCTTACCATGGTTCATTTTTCAAAATTCAAGATGTTATGGAAACTAGACACACATGGATAGTTGACCTATTTTTCAGATTTGGATTTGGAGTCCTAAGATTCCCTCAAAATCAACGGGAAAAAAGTGTTACGCATCTGTAAAAATTCTGTTACGCATCTGTCAAAAA
Organism: Pinus albicaulis; assembly: GCA_034641835.2. Lineage (NCBI taxonomy): Eukaryota > Viridiplantae > Streptophyta > Pinopsida > Pinales > Pinaceae > Pinus > Pinus albicaulis. Next base: position 2,698,949 of record CM076570.1, on the reverse strand, counting down.
GTGTTACACATCTGCATAAGATTCCTTAGGACACTTCTCAAGCCCATAAACAATCAAAATTTCAAGGTTTTGTTGTCTTTTGAGCTGGAATTGGATTAATTGAGTTGGTTTTTACCTCTTATCATGAGGAAACATGTAAATTAATATGGGGGACACACACTCTTATTCAATAGCTGAATTTGAGGGAATGGTTTCTAGCCTCCCTAAATTTCAGTAAGTGACTCATTCCATGTATTTATAATGCATTTTGGATGTGATTTCGACTCTATGAGGTGTCATGGTGCATATTTTCTATAAGTAGACCCATTTTAGTATTTTCTTGAGTTGGATAGTTGTATTTTGCAATGGAGCTATTGTATAAGCCTTTTGGAATGAAATCAAAGACAATGTTGCAAAAATTGTGTTGAGAATCCTGTGGTATGCCTTGGAGAATTTGTTATTTATCTGTATGTTTATCTTATCATGTTGAATGATATGCTTTCCTCTTTCATATACATGCTTCTATGTGTTTATATTGTCAGTTTATAAGCAAAAAAAATTCCTTTTCATGGTATTTTTTTAACAATATTTACATTATATGTTTATTTTATTCTAAATGAATGAATTCACCTTAGTGCTCATTCGGATTTTCTATCATTTCATCCTATACACAATGACAAAATAAGCATGCTTTCAAGATACCTACCTGGCTTCATACATATCTTTGCAACTTGACCTAAAACCCTAGACCTAGTCTCCTTACTGTCATTCCTATCCAACATAGAAACACCAAACAAAAACCCTATTTATTGAGCTTATATACCTAGCCTAAGATCATTAGATATTCAATCATTCTATTGACTGCAAAGTGACATTGAGAAAGCCCTCTCTGGTCCTGGTAGGGCTAGCTATCTGACCTAAAGGTTGGTCTGTGGTTACCTTCCTTCAATCTCTCTCTCTCAGCCTTAGGAAGTTGGGGGAGTGATAACACAATCATGAAAAACTTTGGTCCTCTAACAGTACACCACTTCGTCCCTGTAATAGTACATAACTTCTTCCCGTAATAACACAAAACTTTGTCCCTATAATAGTACATAACTATGTCCCTATAATAGATAGATCATTGGCCCTATAATTCCATTCTATAATTGTTATCCAAATTGTTTTCTTTGTCCTCCTTTTGAGTCGAGTTCAATAGGGTATAAATAGTTTTTTCTATCTGTAGTTGAGGCTGACATGAATAGCTGGAGGAGACAACTTGGAGAATGTTAGTGTTAAGCCCCTATATTACTAATGTAGTCCTTTATTGTTGTTAGTGTATCCCCCTTATTGTTATTGTTGTACCTTTATAGTCCCCATATTGTTATTATTGTGCCCCATAAAACCCTACTATTGTTATTGTTGTGCCCTTACATTATTCTATTTAGGTTGACTAAGATTATATTGTGACCCCATAGACTCCTATATATAGAAAGGAGGTTTTGTCATTTGAATAATCCAAGAATTGTTCATTTATGTAATGTAAAGGAGGTTTACCCCTCGAAGTGGATGATTTCTAAGGAGTTGATCTCTCTTTTTTTCTATTTTTGGAGCTGGTTTCATAAAATTTGGTATCAGAGTTTTGGACTCTAGGGTTTTGCTGCTTCAAACAGGTCATCGTGGCATTTTCGCTATAAATTATTTTCTATGAAGGTTCAAAAGCTAAAAAAAAAATATTTCCGACGAAATTTGAATGAACGTCGTGTAAAAATTTTAGATCTTGGTTCGCAATATTTTCGAAGATATGATTTGTGAAAGTTAGGCTTTTTGTAGGTTCCCGAATTTCATCGCAAAGAGGTGACCTTGGGAAAATTTTCATAACTTTTTCTCTGAGCGTCAGATTGGTATTTTGTAAAAAGTGGACAAATGAAAATAGACTGTAGTTTACTGTGTATCAATTTCATAGCCGAAGGAGGAAACAATGACGTGTGACAAGTCGTACAAGTTCTCTCTACTGAACTAGTCCATATTTAGGTCATTGTGAGATATTAGGCATAACTTTTTCTTGAAGAATCCAAATCAGGTTAGACCCGTGGCATTGGAAAAAAGATTCATAGGGCTATTAAATGACCGAAGATAAAATCTCAGGGATATGAAATTCAATAGATACATCAGTTTCAATATCGAGCTCTTAAAAAGAAATAAAAAGGTGTGTATGTTTTTTTTTCAAATTGCATAAGTCTTGTTTGAAAAATCAGTTTGAAGTGATTCCAAGGGCATATTGAATCATAGATATCAGTATTGGGTTCTAAAATGGCCCCTAAAAATAATTCAACACCCATTAAGCCCTCAGAAGGATCTACTATGACTCATGAAGAGGAAGAAGTGCAACATGATATATCAAAATTACAATACCAAGTGCACCAAATTTAGCTCTAGCAAAGAGAAAAAAGAAATGAAATGGAAGTTTTGAAGAAAGACATGGGAGCTAAGATGGATGGTTTGAAGAAAGGCATGTGAGCTAATATGGATGGTTTGAAGAAAGGCGTGAAAGCTAAGATGGATGGTTTGAAGAATGACATGGAAGTTAAGATGGATGAAAAAATGAAAGACAACATGGAAGACATGAAGAATGATCTAAAAACAGACATGAAAAGTTTGAAGGAAGGTTTGAAAAAGTTGATACAAGAAATTATTCCTAATGGCGAAAAGGTAGTACGTGAAACTCATGATGAGAACAAAATAAATGTTAATCGTGATTTCATAAACTCTAATGTTGGATTGAAGCCCACCATATTCCAAAGATCGATATGAGGAATTTTGATGGTAGGATCCCGTAACATGGATACTATAGATGAAGTAATATTTTGATCTCCATAATGTGAAAAACATACAAAAGTTACACATTGAAACTTTACATTTAGAACAAAATACATTAGTATATTATCGATGGCTTTGTTCTCGTAAAAAAAATTTCACTTGGTCAATTTTTACGAAAGAAATGATAGCACATTATGAGGATACAAAGAGCAACACCTTCTTTAGCCACTTGATAAATCTCAAACAAAAGGGTTCAATGGTGGAGCACACTGAGGACTTCCAAAAATTGAATATAAGGGTAATTGATATTCCAGAGGAACACAAAATTGATGTCTTCATAGGGACTTTAAAGGATAACATCCAACATGAGGTTCACCTTTGGGAACCTAATTCATTGGAGAAGGCATTCAAGTTGGCAAGAAAAATTGAAAGTAAATTTATTGCGACAAGGAATCCTACCACTCACATCTATAAAGATGGAAGTGTTGCTACTCCTATACTTCCACAACCTACAAGGTTGACACCACAACAATTGGAAGAAAAAAGAGCAAAAGTGCTTTGCTACATTTATGATAGAAAATATACTAAAGGTCATAAGTGTGCTGAGAAGAAATTATTTTACATAGATTGTGAAGAGGAGGAATAAAATGAACAAGAAACTTCAAAAGAAGAGGATATACACCAGAAACCAACCCTATAGAAAGAAGAAATGAGTCTGACCATATCCTGTAATGCATTGGCAGGAATTACCACTCCTCAAACTCTCAAGATAGAAGGACATATCAAGAAGAAAAATGTAATAGTTTTTATTGATTGAGGTAGTACCCATAATTTTATTCATTGTAAGGTAGCCAAGGAATTGAATTGCTTCCTATACCCGACACCAGAGTGTCAAGTGATGGCTGCAAATGGAGGGACTATAAATTGCTCTGGAAAATGCAATAATATCAAGCTAACCATGGGGGAATATGTATTGAATAGTCCAATGCTTTCCATTCAAATGGGAGGTGTTGATGTTATACTAGGAGTACAATGGTTACAATATTTGGGGACGATAAATTTTAATTTTCAAGAACTTTTCTTGAAATTTTTTTTCGGAAGGAAATGAAGTTGAATTATAGGGAATCCCAGGAAAGTCAGGAAAGATAATAAGCTCTAATGTCACTACAAAGCTTCTGAAGAAAGAAAAATGAGGCATAATTGCACAATTATGCTCACTAGAAGTTCCAACATCAAAATCATATATTTCTCCATATCCCCAAAAAGTATTGGACAATCATTCCAAGGTGTTTAAAACTCCCAAAGGAATCCCACCTATTCGTGATCATGATCATGCTATTCATTTGATTCTACGAAATTTTGGACCTCCAAACATAAGGCCTTACAGATATCCTTATGTCCAAAAGAGCGAAATTGAATGTATGATTGCAGAAATGTTCATTAGAGGAAATTTCAGCCTAAAACTGCCCATGAAATTTACATGTAATTTCCATGTCATAATATGTAAACCAAACACAATGATTTAAATTTAGAAAGTGGTACATGTAAATATTTTGGAGGGAAAAGAAGAAAAACTAATTTTTTTTTTAATTATATTTTTGGCTTATCTCCTTATAGGTTTATTCAAATTTCAAGTTTAGATACTCATTATATGCAGAATTATATTCCACATCCAACGAGTTCCCATTATGCATACTTTTGAGAATATCCACCTTGATAAAATGTAATATTCCAAAATTTGCCTACAACAAATTGGAATATTATATTTTGCTGATTTCACTTAGGAGTTGAATAATTGGGTGAGGAGGCCCATACTTAATAAGAACATGGATAAAATGTTAGGTCCCTATATCACTAGTATAGTCCCTTATTATTGTTAGTGTAAACCCCTTATTGTTATTATTGTACCCTTGTAACCCCAATTTTGTTATTATTGTGCCCTTAAATTATTATTGTTAGGTCGGCTAGGATTACATTATGGCCCACTAGAGAAGTTACATTATGGCCCCATGGACTCATATATAGAAAGGAGATTTTTAATAAATTGTATCATCCAAGAGTTGTTCATTTATGTAATGTATTGGAGGTTTCCCCCTCGAAGTGGCTCATTTATAAGGCGTTTACATCTCTTTTCTTCTATTTTTGGAGCTGGTTACACAACATTTGGTATCAGAGCTTTGCATTCTAGGGTTTCGCTGCTCCAAACAGGTCATCGTGGAATTTTTGCTATAAATTTTTTTCTACAAAATTTCAGAAGCTGAAATTTTAGGGTGCGAAGCCGAAATCCTGAGGAAGATTGTCTAAAAATTTCAGAGCTTGGTTTGTAATATTTTCGGAGATATGATCTGTGGAAGTTAGGTCTTTTTTCAGGCTCCTAAACAAGTCATCGTGGCATTTGCACTATAAATTTTTTTCTACTGAGGTTAAGAATCTGAAATATTTATGGTGCGAAGCTAAAATCCTAAGGAAACTCGTCAAAAAATTTCAGAGCTTGGTTCACAATATTTTTGGAGATATGATCTGTGGAAGGTAGTGCTTTTTCAGGCTCCCGAATTTCATCTCAAAGAGGTGATCGTGGGAAAATTTCAATAACTCTCTCTCTGAGCATCGGATTGGAGTGCCATAAAAAGTGGTCGCAAGTACACGGACTGTAGTTTCTTGGCTAGCAATTTCAGAGGCGAAGGACGAAACAGTGACACGTGGCAAGCCGTACAAGTTCGCTATACTGAACCAGTCCATAATTAGGTCATTGTGGGAGATTGGACATAACTTTGTCTTGGAGAATCCAAATCAAGTCAGACCTGTGGCATTCAAAAGAGAATTTAGAGGGCTAATTCAGTGCTGAATTTCAGATATTGAAGAGCCACAATCACAGAGATAATACAATTTCAATATCGAGCTCCTCAAAAGCAAGTAAAAGGTGTGTATTTTTTTTCCGAATTGCATAAGTCTTGTTTGAAGAATCAAGTTGAATTGATTGCAAGGGCATATTGTAGAATAGATATCGGTATTGGATTATAAAATGGCCCCTAAAAAGAATTCAACACCCATTAAGCCTTTGGAAAGCTCTACTATGACTCATGAAGACGAAGAATGGCAACATGACATATCAAAATTACAAAAGCAAGTGCAACAAATTTCGCTCTCGCAAAGAGCAACAAAAAATGACATGGAAGTTTTGAAGAAAGGCGTGGAATCTAAGATAGATGGCATGGAATCTAAGATTGATGGCATGGAGGCTGACATGGAATCTAAGATGGATGACATGGAAGCTAAGATCGATGAGAAAATGGAAAACATGAAGAATGTTCTAAAAGCAGACATGGAAGGTTTGACAAAGTTGATACAAGAAACATTTCCTAATGGTGAAAATATAGTAGAAGAACCTCATGATGAGAACAAAATAAATGTTAATCGTGATTTCATAAACTCTAATGTTGGCGGGAAGAACCACCATATTCCAAAAATGGATATGAGGAAGTTTGATGGAAATGATCCTGTAACATGGATACTACGGATGGAGCAATATTTTGATCTCCATAATGTGCAAAACACACAAAAGGTACGCATTGCAACTTTACATTTAGAACAAAATACATTTGTATGGTATCGATGGCTTTGCTCCCGTAAAAAAATTGTCACTTGGTCAATTTTACGGAGGAAATGATAGCACATTATGAGGATACAAAGAGAAACACCTTCTTTAGCCAATTGATAAATCTCAAACAAAAGGGTTTAGTGGGGCAGCACATTGAGGACTTCCAAAAATTGAATATAAGGGTAACTGGTATTCCAGAGGAACACAGGATTGATCTCTTCATAGGCACTCTAAAGGATAAAATCCAACATGAAGTTCGTGTTTTGGAGCCTGATTCATTGGAGAAGGCATTCAGGTTGGCAAGAAATGTTGAATGTAAAATTATGGCGACAAGGAAGCCTACCACTCAATTCTATAAAGAAGGAAGTGTTGCTACGCCTAGATTTCCACAACCTACAAGGTTGACACCACAACAATTGGAAGAAAAAAGAGCAAAAGGGCTTTGCTACAGTTGTGATAGCAAATACACTAAGGTCATAAGTGTGCTGAGAAGAAATTATTTTACATAGATTGTGAAGAGGAAGAAGAAAATGAACAAGAAGAGGATATACACCAGGAACCATCCCTAGAAGAGGAAGAAATGAATCCGACCATATAGTGTAATGCACTGGCAGGAATTACCACTCCTCAAACTCTCAAGATAAAAGGACAAATCAAGAAGAAAAAGGTAATAGTGTTGATTGATTCAGGTAGCACCCATAATTTTATTCATTGTAAGGTAGCCAAGGAATTAAATTGTTTCCCATACCCAGCACCAAAATGTCAAGTGATGGTTGCAAATAGAGGAACTATAAATTGCTCTGGAAAATGCCATAATATCAAGCTAACCATGGGGGAATATGTATTGACTAGTCCAATGCTTTCCATTCCTATGGGAGGTGCTGATGTTGTACTAGGAGTACAATGGTTACAATCTTTGGGGACGGTAGCTTTTAATTTTCAAGAACTTTTCCTGAATTTTTTTTTAGAAGGAAAGGAAGTTGAATTATGAGGTATAGCAGGGAAGCCAGGAAGGATAATAAGCTCTAATGTCATGACAAAGCTTCTAAAGAAAGAACAATGAGGCGTAATTGCACAATTATGCTCACTAGAAGTTCCAACATCAAAATCATTTATTCCTGCAGATCTCCAACAAGTCTTGGACAATCATTCCAAGGTGTTTGAAACTCCCAAAGGACTCCCACCTATTCGTGATCATGATCATGCTATTCATTTGATTCCAGGAAGTGTTCCTCCAAACATCGGGCCTTATAGATATCCTTACTTCCAAAAGAGCGAAATTGAACGTATGATTGCAGAAATGTTAGAGGCGGGTATAATTCAACCCAGTCAAAGTTCTTTCTCTGCTCCTGTAGTATTGGTACACACGAAGGATGGATCATGGCGAATGTGTCCGGATTATAGGGAGCTCAATAAGCTCACCATTAAAGATAAATTTCCCATTCCTGTGATTGATGAATTATTGGATGAATTACATGGAGCAATTTATTTTACCAAGTTGGATCTTCGTTCAGGATATCATCAAATTAGAATGAAGGCTGAAGATATTCCAAAAACAGCATTTCGAACTCATGAGGGTCATTATGAATTTTTGGTCATGCCTTTTGGCCTTACCAATGCACCTTCTACATTTGAAGGGTTGATGAATTCCATTTTCAAACCCTTCCTTAGAAAATTTGTGCTAGTATTTTTTGATGATATACTAATCTACAGCAGGTCTTGGAAGGATCATGTTGAACATGTTGACGGGGTGCTCAAACTATTGCAGGAGAAACAATTATATGCAAAAACATCCAAATGTTTCTTTGGAGTACAAGAGGTGGAATATTTGGGTCATATTGTATCTCACGAGGGTGTTAAAGTAGACCCTAACAAAATTAAAACCATTAAGGAATGGAAAGTCTCCACAACCATAAAGCAGTTGCGAGGATTTCTCGGGTTAACAGGGTATTATCGCAAGTTTGTTAAGAATTATGGGAGAATAGCAGCACCTCTAACAACATTATTGAAGAAAGATGCATTTTCATGGACTCCTGAAGCAACTAAGGCCTTTGAACATCTTAAAGAGGCAATGTGCCTAGCGCGTGTCTTAGCTATGCCAGACTTCACAAAAACCTTTATTGTGGAATGTGATGCCTCAGGAAATGGAATTGGTGTTGTTTTAATGTAGGAATGAAGACCCATTGCTTTTGAAAGTCGTCCAATCAAAGGAAAGTATTTACAGAAACCTATTTATGAGAAGGAAATGTTAGCAATACTGCATGCACTAAAGAAATGGCGAACTTACCTAATGGGAAGACACTTCAAGGTAAAAACTGATCATGATAGTCTTAAACACTTTTTGCAACAAAGACTATCTTCAGAAGAGCAGCAAAAATGGGTCACAAAGATGTTGGGTTATGACTTTGAAATAATCTACAAAAAGGAAAGCTTAATGTTGTTGTTGATGCACTCTCAAGAAAGAATGAAGAGGTGGAAGCATTGCTTTGTGCCATTTCTATTATCCAACCAGATTGGATAACCGAAGCAAGAGATGAATGGAAGAAGGACAAAGATGTATGGACACTCATTCAAAATTTGCGGCAAGATCCTAGTACATCTGATACATTTAGTTGGAAAAATGATTCCTTATGGTACAAAGATCGCTTATATCTTTGTAAGAATTCCCAACTAAAACAAAATATTCTTTTGGAATTGCACACTTCTCCTTTAGGAGGACACTCAGGATTTTTAAAAACTTACCACAGGGTGAAGAAATAATTTTTTGGGATGGCCTTAAATCTGATATTCAAAAGTTTGTGGCGGAATGTTTGGTTTGCCAGCAGAATAAAGTGGAAACAATTAAGACCCCGGGACTTCTACAACCTTTATCCATTCCAAGTCAACGTTGGGAGGAGATTTCAATGGATTTTATCACGGGTTTACCTAAGTCTGAAGGAAAGAGTGTCATCATGGTGGTAGTTGATAGACTTACCAAGTATGCACACTTTTGTGCATTATCTCATCCATTTAAAGCAAGTACAATTGCTACTACATTTATGGACACAATTCAAAAGCTACATGGAAGTCCAAGGGTTATTGTGAGCGACAGAGATCCCATTTTTACTGGAAATTTTTGGACGGAGTTATTTTCTTGTTTGGGTACTCAATTAGCTCATAGCTCATCTTATCATCCTCAATTCGATGGTCAAACTGAGATAGTAAATAAATTTTTGGAAGGATATCTTCGTTGTTTTGTATATGATAAACAAACACAATGGGTCAAGTGGTTACCTCTCACTGAATGGTGGTATAACACTTCCTTCCATACTGCAGCAAAAATGACCCCATTTATGGCACTTTATGGATATCATCCACCATCCATCACATTATCTTTAAGAGAAAATTCGAAGGTTCAAGCAGTGGAAGATCACATCGAGCATCAGCAAGAAGTTTTCCAACTCTTAAAGGATAACCTAAATTTGGCACAAAATCGAATGAAACAACAGGCAGATCAACATCGCAGCGAGATAAGTTTTGATGTAGGAGATTGAGTATTTTTACGACTACAACCATACAAACAAATGTCCCTCAAGCAAGCTAAGAAGGATAATAAATTGTCACCAAAGTACTATGGTCCTTACAAGGTGTTGCAAAAGATTGGTACTATGGCATACAAATTGGAGCTTCCTGCTTCTTCGCGAGTACATCCAGTTTTCCATGTTTCATGCTTAAAGAAGGTTATAGGTGAAAATCTTCCAGTTCAAACAATATTGCCAGAACTTGATGAGAAAGGAAAAATCATATTGGAACCTGAAGCGGTCATGGAAACAAGAACTCGACAGCTACGGAATCGATCAATTTCAGAGTATCTCATCAAGTGGAAGAACTTACCCACCGAAGATTCTACATGGGAGGATGAGAATTTTATACAGAAGCACCCGGAGCTACTCAAGCGTTGAGGACAACACTTTTTTGAAGGAGAGGGGCATGTTAGGTCCCTATATCATTAGTATAGTCCCTTATTATTGTTAGTGTAAACCCCTTATTGTTATTACTGTACCCTTGTAACCCCAATTTTGTTATTATTGTGCCCTTAAATTATTATTGTTAGGTCGACTAGGATTACATTATGGCCCCATGGACTCCTATATATAGAAAGGAGGTTTTGTAAATTGTATCATCCAAGAATTGTTCATTCATGTAATGTATTGGAGGTTGCCCCCTCGAAGTGGCTTATTTCTAAGGCGTTCATATCTCTTTTCTTCTCTTTTTAGAGTTTGTTTCACAACATAAAATCCCTCTTAGTATGAAAGGGGATCATCAGTGGAGTTGGATTTCACACTGTCATGTGTGAAAGAGGACATTTTCATGAAGACAAGGTCAAGTTTGACCAAGTCAAACAACGCAGAGGTAGGAGGTGGAGATCATCTTGTGGGACAATGCAGTGAAAGAGGAGGGAAGTTTCCTTGATGGAGGAAACCCTAATGAGTGGGACCCATGGAGAGGGAGCTTGCAATTGTTTAAAAGGAGGGCAAGGCAACCATTGTATTCATGCTTATGATTATTGATTTCTTGTCTGCTTAGACTATTTGCAGTCGCTTGCTGTTTAGCAGAGTTGCAGTGTTGTTTAGCACAAGGAATTCCTATTTAGGATTCCTTCTCCTTCTTAAGAGGCCTCTTGAGATATTGCACTTCATCACTCCACATTCAGGCTCAAGGCCAAGCCACCTCCTTCAGCTACAACGTTATTTCTGCTCAAGTATAACGTTGTGTTGGAGGGTGTTACAATGGAGATCCAACAATACCATTCCTTGGCTTGTTTTTCATAGGAGGAAGCCTTATTTACTTTGGGAGATAAGTAAGGAAGGATTCAGAGCAGATTTCAGATCGTGGCACTTGGCCAACACTTTCTATTCCACCTACAGCGCAGTTTCCCTCAGTGACTGCGTTATTTTTAGAGTACACTTGTAGTGAGGGTTTGCAGTGTTGATTGGAGGGTGAGATCTTCAGTGGTAGGATCAACCTTTCACTTGGAAGATCCATTGGAGGAGGTATTCTCATCAGATGCAGCATCTTCAGCCTTCTCCAGCTATTTCCAGTTCTTGAGTTGCAGCTGCTACACTACAACTCTGGCATTTTGCCATTTTGTAGATTTCAGCCAATCCTTCTAAGGATTGTTGTATTATTGTTTTCAGGGTTGAGAGCTTGCTTCCCCTCATTTCTTGAGCCATATATTGTCATATCTTTCTATTTTTATTCAGTATGTTGCAGTGTCTCCAATAAACTGCGTCCTTTTAGCCTGCATAAATTCATGTGTAGCAGTGTTTTTCTATTTTGATGTACATGTTCCATTGAGGCTGCATTGCCTTGATTGAGTGTCTCTTTCCTCAAGGAATTGTATCCAATTGCTACTATATTATACAATTGTTGGCTATTCAGATATTCAAGTATTCTAAGTTACAAAAATAACATTTTTTCTCTATTATATGTTCTTACATTGCTGCAGTCCCATCATTGGGCACTTTCTCAAGACAACTAGGTGTGGAAGACCTGTTTAACCCACCTAGAGTGATTTTGTTTGAGCCTCTTCTTGGATTTCAGTCTTAGATACATTGATATAAGGGATCTAGGTCTTGGTTTCAAATCCTGTAGCAACGATTCCTGAAAAATGTGTTTTTCAGGCATGTCTTGCTGAGAAATCCCTGTTTTGGGAAATTACATAAAAATTGTAGATACATTAAAAAATCGTGTTTTAACATGTTTTTTAATTTATCTAAAATTTTTATCAATGTGGGTCCTATCAAAAGTATGCATAATGGGTACTTGTTGGATGTGGAATTTAATTCTGCATCCAATGAGTGTATAAACTTGAAATTTGAGTAAATTTATAAGGAGATAGCTCATGAATACAATTAAAAAATAGTTTTCTTGTTTTCCCTCTAAAATTCATAACCCTTATTTTATTATTTTAACTATTATTTTATTATTTTTCCTTAGGAGGTCACTTTTAGGGTGAAAATTCCTCTAATGAGAGGCTGGTATAATTCAACCTAGTCAAAGTTCTTTCTCTACTCCAGTAGTATTGGTGCATAAGAAGGATGGATCATGGTGCATGTGTCCAAATTATAGGGGGTTCAATAAGCTCACTATTAAAGATAAATTTCTCATTTCTGTGATTGATGAATTATTGGATGAATTACATGAAGAAATTTATTTTACCAAGTTGGATCTTCGTTCAGCATATCATCAAATTATAATGAAGACTGAAGATATTCCAAAAGCAACATTTTGAACTCATGAGGGTCATTATGAATTGTTGGTCATGCCTTTTGGCCTTATCAATGCACCTTCTACATTTCAAGGGTTGATGAATTCCATTTTTAAACTCTTCCTTATAGATTTTGTGTTAATATTTTTTGATGATATACTAATCTACAACAACTCTTGGAAGGATCATGTTCAACATGTTGACAAGGTGCTCAAACTATTGGAGGAGAAGCAATTATATGCAAAAACCTCCAAACGTTTCTTTGGAGTACAAGAGGTGGAATATCTGGGTCATATTGTATCTCGGGAGGGTATTAAGGTATACCCTAAATAACTTAAAGCCATTAAGGAATGGAAAGTCACCACAACCATAAAGTAGTTGAGAGGATTTCTCGGGTTAACAGGGTATTATCGCAAGTTTGTTAAGAATTATGGGAGAATAGCAGCACCTCTAACAACATTATTGAATAAAGATGCATTTTCATGGACTCTTGAAGCAACTAAGGCCTTTGAAAATCTTAAAGAGGAAATAGGCCTAACACCGGTCTTAGCTATGCCAGACTTGACAAAAACCTTTATTATGGAATGTGATGCCTCAGGAATGGAATTGGTGTTGTTTTAATGCAGGAAGGAAGACCCATTGCTTTTGAAAGTCGTCTAATCAAAGGAAAGTATTTACAAAAAGCTATTTGTGAGAAGGAAATGTTGGCAATACTACATGCACTAAAGAAATGGTGACCTTACCTAATGGGAAGGAACTTCAAGGTAAAAATTGATCATGATAGTCTTAAATACTTTTTGGAACAAATACTATCTTCAGAAGAACAAAAAAAATGGGTCATAAAGATGTAGGGTTATGATTTTGAAATCGTCTACAAGAAATGGAAGCTAAATGTTGTTATAGATGCACTCTCAAGAAAGGATGAGGAGGTGGAAGCATTGCTTTGTGCCATATCTATTATCCAACCAGATTGGATAACCGAAGCAAGAGAGGAATGGAAGAATTATGAGGAAGTGTGGACATTCATTCAAAAGTTGCAGCAAGATCCCAGTACATCTGATACATTTAGTTGGAAAGATGATTCCTTATGGTACAAAGATCGCTTATATCTTTATAAGAATTCCCAACTAAAACAAAATATTAGTTTGGAATTGCACACCTCTCCCGTAGGAGGACACTCAAGATTTTTAAAAACTTACCACAGGGTGAAGAAATCATTTTTTTGGGATGGCCTTAAATCTGATATTCAAAAGTTTGTGGCAGAATGTTTGGTTTGTCAAAAAAATAAAGTTGAGAAAATTAAGACCCTAGGTCTGCTACAACCTTTACCCATTCCAAGTCAATCTTGGGAGGAGGTTTCAATGGATTTTATCCAGGTTTACTTAAGTCTGAAGGAAAGAGTGTCCTCATGGTGGTAGTAGTTATGCAGATAAATCCCTCTTGCGGACAAGAGAGATCTTCCTAGTATCCTACAGATAGCTAGAAACAAACATCCATTTGTAAATCGTTTTCTCTAGCTTATATGTGATTCAGAATTATTATAAACAAAGAAAGAGGACATGCTCCTACCTTGAAATTCGATGTTCGGTGCATTCTTTTATCCAGTCGCTCCAAACAGGCTTCTTCAGTAATTAGAACCTGCAATCAAGGATAGACAAAAGAATCAAAAGCACCTGCAACATATAATAATTGAGAACAACTAATCTAACTCATTGATCAAGGAATCCAAGTATTGAATTATTCAAGTAGACATAAGAACAACTCAATGAGAAAAGGAGATCCATATGTATTATCTTGTATGAAAAGAGTAACTTTACAACCTGTCACCTTGATGTTGCACAAGTTTCTCTCGGGGTCCTGAACAATCGTTCCTCCTTCAGATTGACAAGCCTTCCTCTCTATGAACTAGCATGAAGTTATGGACATGAGTGTGTGATCATTCTCATACAAATAATAACTAGTATAGAGCGTATGCTCTCCTGAGAATTTCTTCAGCAACTAATATGTATGTCTACCCTTGAGACTGAAACATGAGCTCAATTTTTAGGGAAATGGAGGTAGTTTCAGTTCCATGAAGAGGGGGATGGATTCCTCTCATGAAGGGATTTGAGCTCCATATACCAAGGGATAAAGCTCATGAGTATATGATAAAGCTCGAACTGAACGCGCTTCTAGTAGCTTCCAGTTGGGAGAATATTCGACCAGCTGGGCTTCTAGAACTTAATTTTTCCTTTATTTGACTGTTTACAGGGGTCCGTGGGTTTTATAAGCAAAATGTGTAGGATTTGTTGTAGGTTATAGAGAAAATATCTGCGGTTCCGCAGGCAAGGGCTAGGAAAAGTGTGGAGTTAGACTTTTTAGGGTTTTAATGAGATTTTCTCCAATTCCAAGACTTGTTTTAGGAATATTTAGGGGTTTTAACCTCTAAGGGAGCATAATATAGGTTAGTGATGAACCTATATAGACATTCAAATGTCATGGTGACAAAATAATGTGTAATAGATTGCCCCCTAAAGTACGAAGTCTAAGGTAGTTCTGAAGAGTGAAGTGCTTTATCTTTCCGAGGATTGGATTACGAACACACCGGTTGAAAACTTGTAAAAACATTCAATGCAAACATATATATGTATATCATCATTGAGGTAGGCATTCCCATACTCAGATCAAAACTAACTACATGTTCTGGTACATAAAT
This sequence comes from Pinus albicaulis, assembly GCA_034641835.2. Taxonomy (NCBI): domain Eukaryota; kingdom Viridiplantae; phylum Streptophyta; class Pinopsida; order Pinales; family Pinaceae; genus Pinus; species Pinus albicaulis. The sequence goes on along the minus strand of CM076570.1, from coordinate 2,683,628 downwards.
GATTTTAAAATTACATCAATAGTAGACACAACATGGATGCAGCGATATGTCATAAGTAGTCTACTGTATCATGAATAATAAAACTCCTTGCAGCCTGGATGGTGGAAACTAAATCCAGGGTCTTGATTTCCACTTCCCGAACTAGTACGACTCTATCCATGCGATTGATTGTGTTGAAGTCGAACATGGTAGAAACCACTTGATTACTAGTCAATGATGTGAATTGTTAACAAGTGTGAGAGAAACCACCAATAATGACAATGGATCTCAAAGTACTCAGTACAATCCATGAAGTGTGAATGAATGATTAGCAGTCAAACACTTCACGGAATCATTCGATCGAAGGTCAATGATGCAACCTATCGTCGAAGGTGAGAAACCTGCGATTAAGGTATGCAGATCCCAAGGTACTAATAGAATTCTAGATCAACTTTCTAGATGATGAGCTGCCGTTGATAGAAAGCGACCCGTCATAGGAAAGCCTACGACACGAAACCATTAGATCAAGTTTTGAAGAAATTTTTAGCAAGGTCTGACTCAGGGATGGTTAACGCGAATGGAGACAAATGTTTGCAATGAATGGTTTATTTGAGCTGTCTCTTGAACACATAATGACACTGCAGATGGTTTGGTAACAATTGACTTAAAGCCAATACCTAGAAATCAGCTGAAGACTTTCAATGTGGTTTGATTAACTGTTAGACAAATGATTTTCCCAACCCAGGTACAAACATGACAAAGTGTCGTGTTCAAGAGTGGTATACTGCTTTTAAAACAAGGGTGAAAACTGGATTCATTTTCTCTTTTTCCCCCCACCATTACTAGCTAGTACCTCTTTATTTTTGACAAGCTTGAGGAGGATAACATTTGCTTGTTGTGTAAGCTCATCCTTCAGATGAGTCCAACTTAGTATAAAAATTGAACCCTAAGAACGAGTGGTTCGTTCTTGTTTGTAATCATGCCCTTTATTGCTAAATTTTAACGAGTCCACTATAGGTGAAACTCGGTGTTTTTCAATTTTAGGGAGTCAGAAGAAAAACATAAGAAAACTCTGTGGTTGTACTTTTTCATAAATTTAGTCTCTCAAGCCCGAAAAAGGATAAAATAATACAAGAGAGAACTCTATTGACTATGATTAGTCAATGTATACATTTTCATAAATAGTCCATTTCAGTCCAGAAAAGAGGGAATCTTATACTGAAAGGGCGATTGTTCATTTCCTTTAACGAGTTCGAATAGTCAAGTACTAAACAATCTTTTCATGTTTAAAGAGTCCGAAAATGGCTTAAAAGAGAACTCAAGGGTTTTTCTTTTTTCGTAATTTTCAAGAGCCCGAAAAAGTGATAAAAGTGTACTCATCATCAAAATAATTCTTTTCACCGGAAAAATCTGTATTCTGCACAAAAACTTGAAAGATTAAACATTCCTATTTCCAATAAGTAAAAGCATTGAAAAATAACCTTTTAAAGTGGAAAATAAATAAAATAAAATATTTTATTCATTCAAAAAATCTTATAAAAAGGATTTTAACAAAGTCATTTTCACCTTTTGTCTTCAGAGTTGTAATTTGAGAGCTTTTGGCAGAAAAATTTTCGGAGTTGATAACGGGAGAACTGACCGCTCAAATCGAGATTCATCAGAACCAGGTAATCCACAACACTCATTATTTCTATTCGATTAAATTCTCTTTTTAGGCTTTAAAATAATTTTTTGAGGAGAAATTATGTTCAAAATTCCGCTCTTAGGGGTCCGCGGGTCATACATGCGTTACCAGCGGACCCCGATAGTTTTCTTAAAGGAAAATTATCGGGCTATTGCGGTTTTCATGTAGAGCTCGTGCGGACGTCCGCACTATCTCTGCACAAAAACTGCTGAGGTGCCGTGACCAAATGTAAATTGACAATTTCTCACAAAAAAGGTTAAAATTTCCCACTCTAAAAGTTTCTAATCCTCAAATGCATCCATTTGCAGACTATTCCACCATGCTAGAGTGGAGAGAATGTGAGCATGAAGGTACAGAGGATGCAACTATGAATGATCCAACCACAATGTGTGCGCTTAGAAATTGTGGTTTGTATAAATTCTGGGCAATTCAAGGTATGAGGGCACAAGTGGAACTGATGACATGGCTAGTGAACAAGTGGGATGTTCAAGATCAATGCTTTATCATTGGTGATCATCAGCTCGAAATTGAACTCAAGTATGCACACTTTTGTGCATTATCTCATCCATTTCAAGCAAGTACAGTTGCTACTGCATTTATGGAAACAATTCAAAAGCTACATGGAAACCCAAAGATTATTGTAAGCAACAAAGGTTCCATTTTCACTGGAAATTTTTGGACATAATTATTTTCTTCTTTGGGTACTCAACTAGCCCATAGTTCATCTTATCATCCTCAATCCGATGGGAAGAATGCGTTAGTGAACAAATGTTTGGAAGGATATCTTCGTTGTTTTGTATCTGATAAACAAATACAATGGGTCAAGTGGTTACCTCTGGCTGAATGGTGGTATAACAATTCCTTCCATATTGCAGCAAACATGACTCCATTTATGGTACTTTATGGATATCATCCACCGTCCATCACATCATCTTTAAGATAAAATTCTAAGGTTCAAGCAGTGGAAGATAACATCGAGCATCAACAACAAGTTCTCCAACTCTTAAAGGATAACCTAAATTTGGCACAAAATCGAATAAAACAACAAGCATATCAACATCGCAGCGAGAGAATTTTTGATGTAGGAGACTAGGTATTTTTACGGCTATAACCATACAAACAAATGTCCCTCAAGCAAGCTAAGAAGGATAATAAATTATCGCCAAAGTACTATAGTACTTACAAGGTGTTGAAAATGAATGGTACTGTGGCATATAAATTGGAGCTTCCTACTTCTTCTTGGTTGCACCCAATTTTTCATGTTTCATGCTTAAAGAAGGTTATAGGTGACAAACTTCCAGTTCAAACAATATTTACAGAACTTGATGAGGAAGGAAAAATCATATTGGAACCTAAAGCAGTCACGGAAACAAGAACTCGACATCTACGAAATCGATCAATTTCAGAGTATCTCATAAAGTGGAAGAACTTACCCACTGAAGATTCCACATGGGAGGATGAGAATTTTATATAGAAGAATCCATAGCTAGTCAAGCATTGAGGACAACACTTTTTTGAAGGAGAGGGGCATGTTAGGTCCCTATATTACTAGTGTAGTCCCTTATTGTTGTAGTGTAGCCTCCTTATTGTTATTGTTGTACCCCTGTAGTCCCCATATTGTTATTATTGTGCCCCATATAACCCCACTATTGTTATTGTTGTGCCCTTACATTATTATTGTTAGGTCGACTAGGATTATCTTGTGACCCCATGGACTCCTATATATGGAAAGGGGGTTTTTTCATTTGAATCATCCAAGAATTGTTCATTTATGTAATGTAAAGGAGGTTGCCCCCTCGAAGTGGTTGATTTCAGTAAATTTCCAATCCCCACTCCAGTTATCAGTTTTCTCTTATCACTCCATGCATTTAATGTTAAATCCAAGCATGATAAAAAACACTAAAATCTAGAAACGAAATTTATTTCTGAAAACATAAATTTGGAGATTTTACTACTGCAGGAAAATGCAGAAATAAATGCACAGTAAAAATATAACAGCCACACACAGAAAATGACACAGTGATTTTTGGTCAATGTGACCCTGGAAAAACCCCCTACAACTCGTGGGGAAAACCAATTTGAGAGCTCTTATTTAATTCTGAAAAATATTTTACAGAGAAACTAAAATACACAGGAAATTTAAAACATTCACAAAATCCAAATCATCTCGATTTCCGTGCTAAACTTCCACCTCGAAATTTGTGCCAACAACAAAACAAAAAAAACAAAAAATTACAGCATTAAATGTTGTATGGCTGCCTCTAGATTCGTGCCCAGAACTATGTGTACGGCCGTACGGACTATACATAGTGTACGGAAATGGTACAACTGTCTTATTCCTCAAAAATTGTGCCAACTCAGCCTCGAAATTCATGCCTTCAGCTGTTGTTCCTCTTCCTCAAAATCTGTGTTGTACCTTTCTTGGAAAATGTGCCAAATCACTACTATATGAATTTATGTCTTGGGATGTGTGCCAATAAATGCTGATGTACGAATTTTCTGCCTTAGGATGTGTGCCAAGCTGCTGTACAGATTTGCTTCTCTCCTTCACTTCCTCCCTGCTCAGAAAATCTCCTTGCACTCTCTTGCCTTTTCTCTCATATGCTCATAAAAGATTAATGTGATCTTTTCTTTTCTTCTCTCTTTTTACCCTAAATGATTTTTTGGGAAACCCTAAGATCTAATGGCTCGGATTCATTTAGATCAAGAGATGAGAATAAATGTGCATTTAATTCTCACTTTATATTTTTTAACTCACCCACTTAAATAAAGACCCACTTAGCCTTTTATTTCCATAGTCACTTTTTCACTTTCTAATTCTTCATTGACTTTAATAAAGTCACTTTAAAATTAGAATGTAACTTTATCACTTATAAAGCCCTTTAATATTAGACTGACTTTACCACTTATAAAGTCACTTTAATAGAAGAAGGACAATAGAGTGGACACTTTTCCTTAGGCCGAAGATCAAAGCCTTAGGGAAACACTTGTCCTCTAGTACCCAAAATTTAACACTCCCTCTTACCGAGGAAAGTGTTCCTCACCACTCCCATCTTGTCTTTGAAGTAGATATGTTTGCCCCGTGGTAAGGCTTTGGTGAAGATGTCTGCCACCTGCTGATTTGTGGAGATGTAATCAAGCTTAACTGCTCCCTTTTGGACATAGTCTCGAATGAAGTGATACTTTGTCCCAATATGCTTTGACATGTCATGAAAAACTGGATTCTCCGTGAGTTTTATGCAACTCTAATTATCGTAGTAGATCACAGAAGGTCTCAATGCATGAAAAAATAGACCAAACAACATCTTGCATAGCCATATGGCCTCACAACTAGCCAAACTAGCAGCCATATACTCTGCCTCAGTTGAGCTCATGCAACTGACTATTGTTTCTGGCTGAACCACGACACAACTGCCGAACCAAACCCAAAACACCACCCTAAAGTACTCTTCCTATCTAAAGCACAACCTGCCCAATCTGAATATGTGTACCCTACCAGTCTCACTCCATCACCTTGTCTATAATCCATACCATAATCCATAGTACTCTACAAGTAATGAAGAATGTGTTTTGCAACCACCCAGTGCACTTTCCTTGGATCACACATGAATTAACTCATAGTGTTAATTGCAAAACATATATCTGGTCGAGTGTTGAACAAATACATCAATGAACCAATCAGTTGTCTGTATAGTGTAGGATCCACCAACTCGGAATCTGAAGCGTGAAGCTTCTTCCAGTTAGTGATCATAGGTGTAGACATGGGTTTGTAGTCCTCCATGCGAAATCTGCTAAAAATATCCACAGTGTACTTCCCCTATCCCAGGAGGAAATGCCCCTTCTCCCGCCACACCTCCAATCCTAGAAAATAATGCATCAAGCTGATATCTTTCATCTCAAACTCTGAAGCAAGATATCTCTTGCAGCTCTCAATGAGTCTCTCTGCTCCAGTGATGACTAAGTCATCAACATACAACACCAAAATGAGAGGCTCCTCGCCTACCACAATGAAGTATAGGTTCGGATCAGCCGCACTCTTAGTGAAACCCAACTGCTGCAATTATGTATCAATCCGAGAGTACCAAGCTCTAGGTGCTTGCTTCAAGCCATAGAGTGCCTTTTTCAATCTGCGTACATGGGTCTCCTGCCCATGCACCTCAAAGACCTGTGGTTGCTCAATATAAACTTCCTCCTGAATGAAGCCATTGAGAAAGGCAGTATTCACATCCATCTGGTGGATCTTCCAACCTATCTCTGCTACAATCGATAAAATGGAGCAAATAGATGTATACATAGCCACGGGAGTGAAGGTCTCCTCGTAGTCAACTCCCTCTACCTGTGAGAACCCTCTCGCCACAAATCGAGCCTTGAACTTCTCTATGATGCCATCTGCAACATGCTTTATCTTGTAGATCCATCTGGAAGTAAAAACTGATTTACCTTCAGGCCTAGGCACTACCTCCCAAACTTCGTTCTTCATAATAGAATAATACTCCTACATCATGGCCTCTTTTCAGACCTGCCGGCTAGCTGCCTCCTCATAACTAAAAGGCTGAGAGTCATCAATGCTTGTTACCAATGCCATGTAACTACATAACTGCTCAGGTGGTCTACTCTCTCTGACCTATCTCTTTGGCCCATCAACTAATGTGGCCTCGCGCAAGGTGTCTTGAAGCCACTTGGGCTTCCTCTTCCCTGAACCTACTTCTTCCACTAGAGTGAAATAATCATCATCACCATTAGAAGCCTGAACTCCTGAAGGCCTGCCCACTGACCTCATACTTGTGCCTGTAGAAGCTGAAGTACCATGCAAGTTATCCATCAGTGGACTATCCTGTGAACTGTCCTACATCCTGCCCAAAGATCCCCTCACCCGACTCTGAGAGCCACTGCTCACTGATGGACTTGACACTGTAATAGATGTATCTCCTGACCCCTGACCTCATGCACCTTATGCAATGGATCCCTATGGCTGAATCAACTGTTGTTGAGGGTCTAGTGACTCTAGATAATGTAACTCTTGTGACCTCCTGAAAGCTCTCTCCTCCTCGAACTTTACATCCCGCCTGACAACCACTTTCCTCTTCGCAGGAATTTAAATCCTGTAAGCTTTCGAGGTCTCACTATAACCCACAAAGATTCCCTTGTTTTCAGTAGGTTCTAGCTTGTTCCTCTTCTCCTTGGGGACATAGGAATATGTAAGACACCCAAAGAAACGAAAGTGCCCAACATCAGGCTTCTTCCGTGAGAAAACCTCCTCAGGAGTCACATTCCCCAAGGCATGATGTGGACTCTTGTTCTGCAAGTAAACAACAGTGTTGCAGGCCTCTGCCCACAAAAATAAAGGTAACCCCTGATCGTGAAACATGGCTTTGGCAACCCCTACAATGGATTTGTTCTTCCTCTTTGACACCCATTTTTTTTGTTGGGGTTGTAAGGAACCATGCACTCCCTCTTAATGCCTACCTCAGCACAAAAATCCACAAACTCAGCAAGAGTATACCCACCTCCATTGTCTAACCTGAGTACCTTGATCTTCCTACCTGTCTGGGTCTCCACAAGAGCTTTGAACTCTTGAAACCGCTTGAATACCTCACTCTTGGTCTTCAAGAAATAAATCCAAGTCTTTCTGGGGTGGTCATCAATGAATAAGACATAATACTCAAAGCCACTCGAGGATACATGAGACATTCAACCACTCACATCAGAGTGAATCAAGTCAAGGATCCCTGTCGCTCTGCTGTCACTGCTGGGAAAAGGGGCTTTTGCTAACTTCCCCATAACACATCCTCTGCACACATCAAGGTGATCAGAACTGAAATATTGCACACCAGTGGTGATCTCTCTTAATTTCCTCAAGGCCCCACAATAAATGTGACCCATCTTGCGATGCCAAATCTCACACAAATCTTAACTGCTAGATCTGTTGTCAGTCCTGTCTCTGGTACTGCTACTCAATGCCATCAGGGGTTAGAATGAGAACTTGTACACCTTAGCATGGTGTACTCCAATCAATATAGTTGAAGCAACTGGAGTTCCCTTGGGATATATGAGCACCTGACCACTCCTGAACAACACCTCATACCCTCTATCCTCAAGTGTTGAAACATATATCAAGTTCTTCTTCATTCCAGGAACATATAGAACATCTGACACTTTCAAGGGAGGTTTGGGTTCCCTATCAAATGTGAATGTTCCCACAAAGACTGCTCTAACAATGTTGTCATCACCAAGTACTACCTCCATATCAGTGTCTCTCTTTGATAGCTCTGAGAAGTACTCCCTGACTCCTGTCATATAGCGAGAAGTGCCACTGTCAACATACTAAATACCAGAAGATGCTCTAATAGTAGAAGTGATTTCACACCCCCTTTGAACCTATATGGCAAGTGATACTGCACTAGAGGCCTCACAAGCTATTAATCCAAACTCTCAATCAAAGCTCTCTGAGAATCCCTCTATCTCTGCAAAAGCTTCCATGGTTTTCTCTTTCCCTTTCTTGTTTTTCTTCTCTAGACACACAACAACATAGTGTCCCATATTTTGAGAATTCCAACATTTGACTTTGGAATAGTCCTTCTCTTTGTTCTGCTGCTTTCCTTTACCTTTTTCTTTGCCTCCACTGGTGTAATATCCCTTCTTTGCTTTGGATTTCTTTCCTCTTGCCAACAATGCTACATTGTCATCCTCTTCCCCTTGTTTGGCTGCTCCAATATGGTTCTTCATGATCTCATTCTGAATGGAATCATCCCACAACCTTTCCCATTTGAGAAGGTTCTCACGTGGAACAATACCATCTACAAAACTCTCCCAAGTCTTGGGAAGACCATTCAAAGCTATCCTCACCAACTCAGTGGGTGTAATGGTCTCTCCTACGGCTGCCAACTCATCTCTCACCGAAGTGATCTTGGTGAGGTATGTTGTAGCACTGTCAGTCTTAGCCATTTTTATGGCCTTCAGTTTATCCTTTAGGACCATCTTTCTATTCTCATTTGAGCTTTGGTAAATCCTGGTCAAGGCAGCCCACATTTCATGTGCATAAGTCTTTCCTCTCACATGAGGAATGACATGATCTTTGAATCCATCCAAAAGCAATCTTTTGGCCTTATCATTCTTCTTATTGAACTCTGCTAACTGTACTGGGTGTTGTGTGGTATGTACCATAATGCCCCAGACCTCTACTTCCTCAAAGATAATTTGGATTCTCTCCCTCCATGCATTGTAGTTGTTGAGTCTGAACTTTACCCATTTTTGACACCTATCCTAGACCTTGCCTCCCCTATTTTTGAACCCTTTTCGCTCTTTAATCATACCTAGTTCGACTATGTTATCTAGTTTTTCCTAAAAAGGGTACCATAAGCCTAAGGTATGTTAAATTATCATAAGAAGTGTCATTTTATCTAAATTCGAGTATTCTTTGATATAGCTATGTCTTTGTTGCATTACTACTCTAACTAGTCTAGAACTCGTGCGCAGATTTGCTAGATTTGAACAGTTCCACAAATCCTATAGACAGCTCATGCAGCGGAGATTCCTCCAGACGTCCTGGATTTCCTGTAGATATGCAGATTTCCTGCAACCGTCTCAATTACCTGCAACGAGATTGATGGTTGGTCATGTTCCACTCATCTCCAAATCAAGTAAAGACATGGGTTTTGAAGGGAATTTGTTGCACATGGAAGCTATCCTATTCACTGTTCTGAATCCTCTTTTGCAACCACCCAAACCTATAGATATTCTCTTGTGCCCACATGGAGAAACTGCTTCAACCGCACAACAGAAATCGTCTAATCCATGCTTCCAGTCATGGATTAGACTTAACAGAATTGTCAATTTGTATTTGTATCATTGGCTGTAGGCTTAGAATAGTGATCTTCTTTGTTCAATCCAAATATGGGCTTCGAGAAATGTATAAATCGGATGTATTTCGCTTTGTAAAGGAGGTTGGGTTGAGATTGTTGTTGATAGCAAGATATCAGACTATACTTGACTATAAATTCCAAATTAATAAAATAGTATACGTTCTGTTTATCTTTCTGAGCAGCTTCTTCGACTTTTGAAGGAGTTGTGAGTGAGGGAGGGCCCCCTTTGCTCACAACTCCCGTAACATAGTGTGTGTTTTATTTCTATTTAATTTATGCCTTAATAATTCATGTACACAGCTAGTGCTTTCTTTCTGCGTTTCCTGCAACAAACTGTTAATTAGTGAAGTGATTTAATTCTTTATATTAATGAGTTCTTTTCATCTGATCAATGTTTGGATTCATTCTCTTTAAGTTGGATTCTTGATTATGATTTATCTTATACCTTTTCCTGCATCGATATCAACAAAATCAAGTGATGTAGAGGGATGATATATGCCACTCCATAGCCATTGCTGCAAAGTATTGATACAAGAAAGAAGCATGAGTTGGTGATTGTTGTTTGACCTTTATCTTTTTATGATCAATATTAGCAATCCTAAGTGCTGTTGAGGGATGATATATGCCACTCCATAGCCATTGCTGCCAAGTATTGACATAGGAAAGAAGCATTAGTTGATGTGTGTATAACGTATTGACACTTGAAGTAATCAGCCTGCATATACTTTGCATTGCATCTCATCAGTTTACCTTCCTGGGTTGACAATTCATGATTAGAAAAATTATAAGCATATAATTTGACTCAACATTTTGGTGATGTTGCCGAGGAGGTGCTGAGGAATGATACTAAAAGTGTTTTAGTTTGATTTTGTTGATTTTGTTTTTCAGGACTCGGGGAGTCGAAGTGAAAAGACGATGGGCAAAGCCCATGCACCCACAGAGGTTAGACACTCGCCAAAGCCATGTCCTGATTGTTTGGTAAGTTTTTAATTTTATTTGAATATCAGATGAATAGGGTCCAATATTTCCTACATTTTTTCGTGGTGGTGAGAGCACCACTTCATTTACTAATACACTGGCAAGAAAAATGAAGTATGCAAGAAACAAGGCAGTAAAGGAAGAAGAATCTGAACAAGAGGTCTGCAGTCCAGAATAGATTGACACTTCCATATAGAACACTCTGCTGGAGAATTCTCCATTGCTGCCCATCTAGAATATCCTCTTTCAAGGAATAAAACATCTCTGCTTAGTGGTTAGCCTGAAGAAGAGTTCCTTGTGAACCCTGTGAAAGAACCAGAATTCCATACCATTGAATCTGAGGAATTTGTAGCCTTCCAAGGTCCCACTCTTTCTTGGACTCATATGGCTCAAGAATAACGTATTGGTAATACCAATGGAGGCTTTGATGATAAGGAGGAGAAACTGGTCACATTTGAATTCCCTATTAGGGAGACTAGTGGAGCTACTCATGAAAAATATCCCTCCTTTAGCCTTGCCTAATTTTCATGTACTTCTAGTGAGGATCCAAATGCCTTCCTATTTGAATTTGATGTGTTGTGTCAGAGCTATGACTATTATTCCAATGCTTAGAAGCTAAAGTTGTTTCCTGCTACATTGAAGGATGCAGCTCGCAAGTGGTTTATGGGGTTGGGGTCAAACTCCATTGCAACTTGGGGTGAAATGAGAAGGTATTCCTGAGAAATTACCAAGACTAGTGTAATACCAAGGACCTCAGAGAAGAGAATTTTGGGATGACTCAGAAGGAAGGGGAGAGTCTTGAAGATTTTGTAGAAAGGTTCCAATGCAATTTGCAAATATCTAATATGAATCAATTGGATAAAGAGACCAAAAGAACCATTTTTATTAGGGCAATCAAACCAGAATAGCTGGAGGTCTTAAATCTAATGGGAGCAGGTGATGTATCGAATTTGAGTTATGATGATGTGTCTGAGCTTTGTAAAATATATTCAAGAGGAAATTCCAAGGTTGGAGGAAGACCAAGAGATCCTTCTTTCAATCTTGTCAAATCAATTGTTGGAGCTGGAGCAACCAGAGTTGAAATGGGTAATTTATTTGAAAATTTAAAACTGATATTCTTAACACTTTATCTTCACAATTGGATGTTTTGCATCCTAAGAAGAAACAAGAGAAACAGGATGAACTGGAGAAAGCCTTGGCGAGTTCTGCTCCAAATGTAGGAAGAAACATGCTCTAAGGGAATTCCCTGCCGATAGTATCGAGGTATGTCGAATTTATGAGGCTAAGCATTCCACTGATCATTGTCCTTCTATGCCTGAAATTAAAGCAACATACATAGCAGATCAAAGAGATGCCAATACACTTTATGCAATGGCACCTCAGAGGCCATGGCGGCCACGTCCTGCAAGTATGTCACAATCAAATTTTCAATTTCCTTATGGTCAAAATAAGATGTGGAATGTTCCAATGCCTTGGCAGCCTTGGCCTCCTCAACAACCTTGGCAAGGGAACTATTCTTATCCTACTACACAAAGTTTCCCAACTCAAAATTTTTATTCACAACCCACAACGCAACAAATGATACAACCGCAACAACAACTTCAATTGATTGCCCCACCAAATCAACCTCGTCCCACACAGCTTCCTACTCAACCAGTGTCTAATCCCAATAATAAAACCGTGTGATCCTCTCACAACATTGGATTGGCCACTTATCCCACTTTTCCTACCTACTATATTGCACCTCAGCCGCTGCAGGAAGTTTCTGACTTTGTGTACAAGAATATCCTACATATCTACAGGAAATTGTTGTTCCTATACAATTGCAAGAATTACCTGTGTAGCTGTAGGAAATCAACCTTAGGTCGGGAAAGGTGGTGACTCAGCCCGAAATAATTGAGGATATTGTAGAGGAAGATATGTTAGAAATTCCTGAAGAGGAAACCACACCTAAACCAGCAAAACCATCCACCTCAAGGCCACAAGAACCTTCCTCATCTCATATAGTCCAGCCTCCTTTTCTAGAGAGGTTGGAAATGGAACTTAAAAACAAAACAACCCGAATTTGATCTTGTGTCTAAACTGGGAAACATGTGCATCAAGATCCCATTACTGCAAGCAATAAAGGACATCCCAATATATGCCAAAACACTGAGGGAACTATGTACCAAGCAATCAAAGAGACAAAAGAAAGAACCTTCAACAATTCAAGTAGGTGGAAATATTGCAAGTTTAATGTCTACCAGATTTGTTACTGAAAAATATGTGGATCTCGGAATCCCTGTGGTGACCACCTTCATCAATGGATACCCCATAAATAACACTTTGATTGATTTAGGTGCAGCCATCAATGTGATGACTATGGAAAATTTATCTCATATATGATCCTTTGACTTATTACCCACTCCTACCATGTTAGAATTAGCAGATAGGTCTAAGGTAAAGCCATAGGGGGTTTTAGAAGGCATTGCCATCTCATTGGATTCTTGGGAGTACCCTGCATATTTGTATGTTCTTCAACCTAAAACTAACTTGGGAGGGCACCCATTGATCTTGGGGAGACCATGGCTAGCCACGGTTGATGCCTACATAGGGTGTAGATCTGGAAACATGACTATCACTCATGGGGTTGAAACAAAACATATCAACTTGTATCCCCCCACTAAACCCCTCTTGAGGTCATAAAACACGCATTGGGTTGAAGAAGAAGAATAACATGATTCGGAAGGTACCCAACCAGTTTTAACAATAGCCCAAGCCATGAGTCTTAAGAAATTTTTTGAGGAAGATCTGATAAATTGTTGTATTTCTAATCCTGATTTCCCACAGCATTTAGAAGGACATTCTAGTCATAATTTAGATATCATTACTGATCTGCAAGATTTTTATGAACACAATTCAACTTCTAAATTACATTCAACCCTCTTATCTACATTTCCTGCATATTCAATGTCTGAATGGGGGAGTAAGGTAGTGGAAGATTTTTGTGAAAAATCTTTAAACATTAATTCTACCTTAACTCATGAACAAGAAAAACAACTAGTTCAAACATTGAAATTTTTTTCAGATACATTTGCATGGGAATACACTGATATGAGGGGCATTCACCCAAACACATGCATTCATCATATCTATATAGAAGAAAATGCTAGGCCTATGAGACAACCACAAAGGAGGATGAACCCCGCTTTACGGGAAATTGGAAAAGATGAATTACAAAAATTGTTAAATGTAAGATTCATCCATCCTATCTCAGATAGCCAGTGGGTATCCCCACTAGTCACTGTTCCCAAGAAAAATGGTAAATGGCGAGTGTGTGTAGATTATAGGAAATTGAACAAAGATACATTAAAAGACCATTTCCCTTTACCATTTATAGACCAATTATTGGATACTCTAGCAGGGAAAATGTAATTTTCCTTCCTAGATGGATTCAACAGATACAATCAGATTAGGATAGCCCCTGAGGATCAGGAAAAGACAATGTTTACATGTCCCTCGGGTACCTATGCATACAAAGTATTACCATTTGGTCTATGCAATGCACCAACCACATTTCAATGGGCGTTCCTTGGTATTTTATATAATCTTTTGCATGATTACGTAGAGGTTTATATGGATGATTTTACAGTTATGGGTGATACTTTTGATGAAGCTTTACATAATCATGAATTTTTTTTGCAAATATGTAGAGAAACTGATATTTTGTTAAGTAATGAATTTTTTTTTATGATTATGACTGAAGGTATTGTTTTGGGTCATCATGTTTCTGTTGCAAGAATTAAGGTTGATCCAGAAAATATTGAGGTTATTGTAAAGTTGCCTCCACCAACCAATCAAAAGGGAGTTCGTAGCTTTCTTGGACATGCAAGTTACTACATGAGGTTTGTTGAGAAATTTACAAAGGTAGCCCCTCCATTGTTTAAATTATTGACCAAATAATCTGAATTTCATTGGAATGATGAGTGTCAAGCTGCATTTGATAAACTCAAGGAAAAGCTTTCTTCAGCACCTGTCTTGAGAGGCCCAGATTGGAATTTTCCTTTTCATATGTCCACTGATGCCTCTGATTCACCCATAGGGGAAGTATTGGGTCAAAAGGAGGATCATGTAACCCATGCCATTTATTTTATTAGTAAGAACTTGACTCCTGTAGAACTAAATTACATGGTAATTGAAAAAGAATTTCTTGCTATGATTTATGCTATTAACAAGTTTAGACACTACATTACGGGTTATGAAGTTTTTGTGCACACAGACCATTCTACTATTCGTTATCTCATGAATAAACCAATCATTAATGACATAATTACTAGGTGGTTGTTGCTACTGCAAGAATTTGACATCACAGTATTGGATAGACCGGGAAAAGAAAATTAGGTAGCCGATTCCTTGTCTAGGTTTAACCATGCAGGTGAGGATGTTCTTGTTAATGATGACTTTCCAGATGAAAATTTGTTTTCCATCTCTGTTAAAACATCTTGGTTTGCAGACATGGCAAATTATCTTTCTATAGGAAATTTTCCACCTTACTGTTCATCTAATCAGAAAAAGAGAATCATTAGGAAAAGTGTTGATTATTCTTGGATTAGGGGAGATCTCTTTTTTAATGGACCTGATTTGATTATCTGAATGTGTGTCAGAGAAGATGAGATCTATGACGTCTTGAGAGCCTGTCATGATGAACCTTGTGGAGGACACTTTGCAGACAAGCGGACAACTTATAAGATCCTTCACACAGGTTATTATTGGTCTAATCTCTTCAAGGATGCAAAGGAGTATGTTCGGAAGTGTGATAGCTGCCACAGAATGGCACAGCCTGTACAATCAGATGAGATGTCTTTGCAACCACAATTTCTCATAGAACCATTCGAAAGGTGGACTCTTGATTTTGTAGGTCCCATCAATCCTACATCTAAAGGTAAGAAATATATTTTGATTTGTACTGATTATGTGACAAAGTGGGTGGAGGCAAGAGCAACCTAGAGCAATGGAAAAAGCAGTGGCAGATTTTCTTTTCTCTGATACTTTTGTAAGATTTGGAGTACCTAGGGAAATAGTTACTGATCAAGGTGCTCAGTTTGTGTCTAAGCTTGTGTAGGAAATGGTGCAAAAATATCAGATTACCCATCGTAAGTCCACCCCTTATCATCCACAGGCTAATGGGCAGGTGGAATCAACCAACAAGGTGTTGGAAACAATCCTTACCAAGACAGTGCAATTACACAAGAAGGATTGGTCTGACAGACTTTTTGAGGCCTTGTGGTCTTACCGAATTACATGGAGGGGTACCACTGGTTTCTGTCTGTATGAACTAGTGTATAGAAAACAAGTTTTGCTGCCCATCGAATTTCATATCAAAAACTTTAGAATGGCATCAGATTTGGGTATAAACCTTGTAGAAGCACAACAATAGAGAATATTGCAGCTCAATGAGTTAGATGAGATTAGGCAGAATGATTTTCAAAATACTAACTTGATCCAACAACAAAGGGCTAAATGACACGACAGATACATCAAGAAGAAGCGATTCAAAGAGGGAGACTGGGCATTGTTGTATGATTCTAAATTTAAAAACATCAAAGGGAAATTTAACACACATTGGCTAGGCCCCTATGAGACTGAGAAAGATTTTGATAATGGATATGTTCATATTAAAACTATTAAAGATGAGAATTTTACCTTCTTGGTGAATGGACATAGACTCAAGCTATATCAAAAACCCCAATCTAAGGAGGAATTTGTGGAAGAAATTGTGAAGAAGAAAGAGTTGGAAATGGTAAGGGAACAGATCCTTCCTTCTATTGTCTCTTCCTAATTTCCCTACTGATACAATGAGCTCACTCTGTTCCTCCTCGTGCTCGATAAATCATGAGAGGAATGTTTATTGTGTACAGGTTTATTCCTTATTCCGGGCCCAATGGACTATTTACGGAAAAGGAACCCCCTGGAGTCTTCTTTTCAGTATTTCAAACTCTCTAAAATTGAAATCTAGCGAGCATGGACTACCACTATGTTGAGATTTTGTGTATTTGTGATAGCATCAGTTGTGCTCTAGCTCCCAAATTTTGTGCAGGGACTAGATTACACTTGATCTACAAGACCCAGAAATGGATTTGGGAAATTTCATATCGTTTAGGAGATATTAAATTAATTAATTATTTTAATGTATTTCCTATGTTAAAACTTAGGAAAATAAAATAATTAAAGTGAATTTAATTAAACATGTGATGAAATTGTCTTAAGTCACACGGATCAAGCTTTCTTTTAATCTTAGCCATTGATTAACAATCCGATCATAGCCGTTGATTTTTCAACGAGAAAAGTATAAAGGAAAGCCTTGGGGTCATTTGTAAATACACATAGAGGCAGAGCACTGAAGCTAAGCTGAGATTCTAGGGCATGTTTGCTAAGAATACTCGGAAGTGTTTCAACTACAGAGAGGGGAACTTAGACCAAGGGGATGATCTAATCCCGGGGTCTAGAATACACAAGAGGAAAAGATCAGCTCAGAGGACAACATAGAGAAGAAGGCAAGTTGCAATAGCAAGGACAACGCAGTCCCTCTAAGGAAAACGTGATTTTTCAGCAGGAAACCCTCAAGGGTTACACAGAGACACTAAGGGGCAGTGTAGGGCCTACATCACCCAGTTTGGGGTAACACAGACCTTTCTGGAGCAGCGCTGAGGGTCAGAGGGGCTTCGGACGCTGACATAGAGGCTTTCAGGGGTAGCACTGGGGTTTCTAGGCCCTAATTTTGGCTGAGTTCTGTAAATCCCGTTTGAGGGTGTGGATCAGTCATTATTTTGGCCCTAGATTAGCCAGTGAGTTGTAGATCTAATATTTCTCTGTCAAGTATTCCAGATCTGGAACCTAGGCTTGTTGTATTCAGAAAAATTCTTAATAATAAAACCCTTCAGCATCCAGAGACTAGTTTTGCCACATTTGGTTTTTCCGGGGACAATTTTTCCAGAAATAATTGTGTCACCTTGTCAATGTGTGCATGTGGTTATTCTAGATCTGAATTGGTAGAGAACTATTATGTGTTTTGCTTCGATTTTAACTTGAATTTATTCAGCTAATAACTTGTATAAGTAGGAGGAGCTTAACGAAATTAACAGTAATAATTTCTGCATAAGACATAAGATTCAGAAATTTCTACATGGTATCAGAGGAATTGCAGATCTAGAAGGGTCACCAGCTGAAGAATATGAAGGATCTAGTTGCAGAAAGAAGCTAGAAAGGTAGCAGAGAAGCAGATTTGAAGGGAGAACATAGTTTTCAGAAGCATATTCACGTAGAGGGAAGGGTGACGATGTCCAGCGTTGTGTCCTAGCAAGCCCACACAATTACTTCGAAGAGGCAGCTCAGAAACAACACTAGTTGGGTATGAATCCAACCAGTATGATTCAGATCTGAATCTGTCAAATCCAGAAAATTCTGCAAAAAAACTGCAAAAATTTAGAAGAGATGGTGGGGTTAAATTTTTGAAGTTTTCATATTTTTAGCCTTAGCACAAGTGACAAATATTGGGAAGAGATCAACTTCTCAGAGAGTTTTTCCAAAGGAAACTTGTAGTTTGATAAGAGGATCAAAGAAGAAGCTGAATCATAGTTGATTTGGTAGATTTCTAAGGAGGTAAATCAATTGTCAAAGGGAGCAGAGGGTTCCCAGTTCGTAAAGGACCTTAGATCCAGATCTCTAGTATAGAGAGGAGGAGCTCTGACAAATTCTGAGTAAACGACTCCTCGTGGATTGCGTGATCAGGATAGGCTAGAGGGCCTCTCAAACTTTTCGGTGTTGAAAGAAAGGATCTTGATTGTCCTTGAGGCATACGGTCTAACAAACCATGCAGAGCAGACTCTGGCCACACTGACAGATGCAAATCTCCTATGGAAGCATAAGGAAGCTGCTGGGCATGCCAAGCGGCTAATAATGGATAGTATCAAGGACCATATTGTACCACACATAGCTGAGAAGAGGACAGCGAACGAAATGTGGAAGGCCTCGACTTCCATGTATGAGGGAAAACTAGTCCAAAGAAAGATGTTATTGGAGGCCCAAATGAGGTCATTCATGATGACCAAGGGAGAAGAAATCGAGCATTTCCTCTTTAGATTGCAATCAATCAGGGATCGAATGACTGCAACCGGTGCAACCATAGATGATGTAGTGATAGTCAGGACTGCCCTTAATGCAGTCATAGATGAGTGGGAAACCTTTGTCCAAAGTATCTTGGGCAGAGTGGACCTCCTAGATTGGGATAGCTTGTGGTCAATCCTGCTGCAAGAAGAACTATGCAGATTCACCAAGAAGCAGCACAGCCCTGGTTGACCAAAGTAAAGAAGGAAGAGGAGGAAGATGTTGCCTTGGCATCGAAGAAGCAACCAAAGAAGAAGAAGGATATTTCAAAGATCAAGTGCTTCTAGTGTGGCAACATGGGACATTTTGCCAGCCATTGTCCAAAAAGGAAAAAGGACAAGGAAACATCTTCTTCCAAAGCAACGGTGGCAGATCATGGGTCAGGAGATGATGTAGCCATGAGTGCTCATGAACCACGAAGGTGGGGTGACATGGAAATGTAGAGAAGCTACATGGAAGTGAGGCAGGATCCTTGAGCAGCTCATCTCTTGGATCACAAGCGAGCTACGATAGCCTTAAGACAGTAGCGGGACAAGTGGAAGAGTGGGTGCATAGATCACAGATGAGGTAGAAGTAGAGGCAGATCTGAAGGCTGGGAGGAGCAAAGAAGAGCAAAGTGAAAGCAACGTAGAAAAAATAGCAGTGCAGAGGCTAATGTGACTTCAGTAATGCAGTGTAGTGTTGCTTACGTAGTGTAGAGCTGCAGTAGTGCAGAGAGCTTCAGAAGGACATCACAGCGCAGCAACAATGTGATAGATTTCAGCATAATGAGCTGATGTAACTTCAATAGTGTAGGGGGAGTCTGATTACACTATCAGAGTTGTAATTGTGCATCATTATTTAGATTCCAACACATATTTGTAGCCTATGGAGCTTCAGTGATGAGGATGCAACCCATCTAACTTGTCTGTCAAAGATTGGGCAGGCGATTCAGTTGTTTCTCTCAACAACTGAAGTTGCAGTGCAATAGATCAGAAATGGCAGTGCTAGGAGCAGCACAGATGCAACATATTGAGAGGGCGCTGCAGTAGAATGGTTGCAGTGGCAGTGGCATAGTCATGGGAAACAGTACAAAATGGCAGCATTAGTGCAGAGTTGAGTGGCAGGAGGCCAAGCTCCAATGGCACAGAACCAATACCCAAAATCATGTAATGCATAAGTGTGATGTATTGCTAGAGCACACCCTTGATGCTAAGAGGGAGTGTTAAGATTTTGTGTATTTGGGGTAGCATCATTAGTGCTCTAGCTCCCAAATTTTTTGGAGGGAATAGAGTACACTTGATCTACAAGACCGAGAAATGGATTTGGGAAATTTCATCTGCTTTAGGAGATATTAAATTAGTTAATTATTTCAATGTATTTCCTAAGTTAAAACTTAGGAAAATAAAATAATGAAAGTGAATTTAATTAAACATGTGATGAAATTGTCTTAAGTCACAAGGATCAAGATTTCTTTTAATATTAGCCATTGATTCAAGATCTGATCATGGCCGTTTATTTTTCAACAAGAAAATTATAAAGGAAAGGCCTGGGGTCATTTCTAAAGACACACAGAGGCAGAGCACTGAAGCTAAGTTGAGATTCTAGGGCGGGTTTGCTAAGAATACTTAAAAGTGTTTCAGCTGCAGAGAGGAGAATTTAGGCCAAGGGGATGATCTGATCCCGAGGTCTAGAATACACAAGAGGTAGAGATCAGCTCAGAGGATAGCGTAGAGAATAAGGGAAGTTGTAGTAGCAAGGACAACGCAGTCCCTTCAAGGACAACGTGATTTTTCAGCAGGAAACCCTCAAGGGTTACACAAAGACCCTAAGGGGCAGTGTAGGGCTTGCATCACACAGTCTGGGGTAACGCAGAACTTTTCAGAGAAGCACTGAGGGTCATAGGGGCTTCAGAGGATGACGTACAGGCTTTCAGGGGTAGGTTTGGGGTTTCTAGGCCCTAGTTTTGGCTGAGTTCTGTAAATCCCGTTTGAGGGTGTGGATCAATTATTCTTTTGGCCCTAGATCAGCCAGTGAGCTATAGATCTAATATTTCTCTGTCAGGTATTCCAGATCTGGAACCCAGGCTTGTTGTATTCAGAAAAATTCTTAATAATAAAAACCTCCAACAGCCAGAGACCGGTTTTCCCACATTGGGTTTTTTTGGGGACAGTTTGTCCAGAAATAATTGTGTCACCTTGTCAATGTGCGCATGTGCTTATTCTAGATCTGAATTGGTAGAGATATATTATGTGTTTTTCTTCAATTTTAACTTGAATTTATTCAGTTAATAACTTGTATAAGTAGGAGCTTAACTAGATTAACAGTAATAATTTCTACACAAGATATGAGATTCAAAAATTTCTACACACTGGGATCGTTAAAAACAAAGGTCAAAAGATCCTTTTGGATCCTCTCAAAAAAAAAATTTCCTTAGTTAATCTATGGATTTCTCGTGTTGGATTGATGTGGGATTTCTTAAGGCCCTCCTTCCAACAATTATGGCCCATCGACATCAGCAAATTATCTAGGTGCGGGATTAGAGCCTTGTGATGCCTTGAAGCTTGTATGCCCCAATGACAAGCTATCTCGCCAGTGGTAATGGAGAATCATCATGATTCTTTACTATTGGATCCTACAGGGGTTCGCCAACAACTCATATATTCACACCCAATAGGATGCATCAGGGTACCTTGGTCCTCACTCTCATTAATGGTGATGGACCTCACATTGGTTAAAAATTGACCTCAATGGTTGGTAATCCAATGAGGCCATTACACATTCGACATCAGCACATTCATTCATGTGCAGTGAACTGTACACAATGGGTGGAGAAAGCGTTTCCTACAGAATTTTCAGCAGTCCCAGTTTTTTATTCCTAAAGAATTTTCACAGTTGTTTCAATTCCTACAGAATGTTCATCAGTTGCAGTTAAATTCCTAAAGAGTATTTAACAGTATTTCTGCAGAATGTTCAGTAGTTGTAGTTTTAATTCCTTCAGAACGTTCGATAGTCAGTTTTAAATTCCTGCAGAACAACTGTTAGGAACAACAACACTTGGGTTTCCTGAAAAGACAAAAGAAAATAAAAATCATTAAACAGAACATTAGATTAAAATCATGTAATAGAGTACTAAAAATCATTATTTGGTTAAGGTCATGGATTATATGTCTGATGTAATAGGTTATCATTGCAAGAGCAAGCTACGTCATCGAGGACAGGACCGTTGGAGGTAAGCGGTAAAGTACAATCGGTGATAAGATGCTCGAGGTATGGTATAATGACTAAAATCTTTAAAATTTCACATAACTAAGGCTTTGGTGACCCTTGTGGCCGTGAACCGTTGTAGCAATAATCCCATGACCTATTATCATCATGCCGATGGTGGTTGTACTTTCGAGGTATGTCCTGCAGGTCGGATCATGATGGAAATCATGATCACGACCTGCTGCCGAAAAAGCCCCGTATTTCCTATTTAGCCCCTTCCACTATTGAAACCGTTGCATAATTCTCGGACTATATTCCCGCAACCCGCATTTGTTCTGTTCTTTCTGTCCTCAATTGCCTTGTCTGTTTCCTCACTTACCTGTCCATTTCCTCCTCCGCCATGTCTAAGTTCTGAGCCCCTGTTCGATTCGAGCCACAGAGCCTTGCGCTGCTTGACGCTGATCCTCGTAGCAAGGCGAGAATAGAAAAGGCGAGATGGTTGCCTTTCTTCCAAAGGTTCGGCAGCCATAACTCTAAAGTAACAAAATATTTTTCCTTGAACCTGAATGGGGATAAAGCACAGGTTGGAAACATACACTTCAGGTTGACGAAAGATTTGGTGGCGCGGGCAAGTGGAATTCCGCAAGATGGAGAGCGATGGTTTAAAAACGTCCGCTTCAACAAAGAAATGTGCACATCTTTCCTGCAAAAAGATCACTCAAACCCCGACTGGAGTAAGGGGATTCCGCAGGAGTTTTTAAGGAGTAAGTATCTTTAGTTACTGTTTTTCCTGCAGAAGTAGGTTACATGTGAGGGTCGCTTTGGCTTCGCATTCTTGTTTCATATTAGGCTTCTCAGACAGTTTCGAGGCAAGACCCTAAATTTTCCCTATTATTTAAAAATGTCATTGATCAAACTATCCACAATCGCGAAAGAGAGGGTCGCCCACATAGAGGAAAACCTCTACCATCATGGGTTGGTGAAGATTATTCTAGTGGAAGTCCTGAGGAAACAAAAAAATTCATGGGAGGAATTTCTAACAGAAAACCATTTTGTGAATGTTGGAGATTCCGACTCCTCGGGCGTCAGGGAGGAAAATCCCACAGAGAAACCGAAGAAGAAACCGCAAACCCATGGACCAAAGGTGAAAGAAGATGATGGGGATGACGAAGTTATGGTGACCAGTGAAACTACTATGGAGGGCTCCTAGTAGAAGAATCCTTCTACCCCTGCTAAACGATATACCAAAAACCAGGCTACTTGGCTGGCCATTAAGGATACAACAAAAGAAGGGACACCACCTGAAAATTTTACCAAGAAGATAGAGGAGTCCCTTGGTCAGGCCAAGGGAAAGGAGAATGTCAGCCCTGCTACATTCATTGACAAGGACACTGTGGCATTTCAAGATCCTTCACTACATGAAAGTCAGAATGAAGCTGTGAAAGCACAGGAGGATTTGAGTGTGTCCCAATCCTCACAGGGGCATCATGAGGGAGAGGTGACTCCAATGAAGAAACGATCTCGACATATGCAGGAAGAGACCATTAAGGAACTTACCCTCTCAGAATGGGCCTTGAGAGCAAAGAACGCAGTCGTGAAGGAAAATAGCCTTAAGATGTAGAAAGAGCATGAAGAGTGGCATGAGAAGGCAGCCCGCATCATGAAAAATAAGCAGGCCCAGATCGACCACTTGAAAAGGAAGAATGAATCATACAAGGGACATATTCAAGCGGAATCTAGTCGGGCCCAACTAGATCATTTGGCTGTAGTCACTGCAACCCAGGAGAACTATTGATTTTCTGTTTGGGGACTGCCTCAGTTTTGCTTGCATAGGGACATGCAAGAGTTTTGGTGTGGGGGAGATGTTGAGTATGAAATTCACCCATTTTTGACGCATATCCTAGACCTTGCCTCCCCTATTTTTGAACCATTTTCGTTCTTTAATTATACCTAGTTTGACTATGTTATCTAGTTTTGGCTAAAATGGGTACCATAAGCCTAAGGTATGTTAAATTATCATAAGTGTCATTTTATCTAAATTTGAGTATTC
The DNA here is from genome assembly GCA_034641835.2 of Pinus albicaulis. Classification (NCBI taxonomy): domain Eukaryota; kingdom Viridiplantae; phylum Streptophyta; class Pinopsida; order Pinales; family Pinaceae; genus Pinus; species Pinus albicaulis. Next base: position 2,659,747 of record CM076570.1, on the reverse strand, counting down.
TTTGATCTAGCTATGTATTTATTGCATACTACTCTAACTAGTCTAAAACTTTTGCGCAAATTTGCTAGATTCAAATAGTTCTGCAAATCCTGCAGACAGCGCATGCGGCTGAGATTCCTGCAGGCGTTTCAGATTTCTTGCAGATACCCCGATTTCCTGCAACCGTCTCAATTACCTGCAATGATATTGATGGTTGGCCATGTTCTACTCATCTCCAGATCGAGTAAAGACATGGGTTTTGAAGGAAATTTGCTGCATATGGAAGTTGTCCTATTCATTGTTCTGAATCCTCCTTTGCAACCACCCAAACCTCTAGATCTTCTCTCTTGCCCACATGGAGAAACTGCTTCAGCCGCACAACAGAAATCGTCTAATCCATGCTTCCAGTCATGGATTAGACTTAACAAAATTGTCAATTTGTATCTGTATCATTGGTTTTAGGCTTAGAATAGTGATCTTATTTGTTCAAGCCAAATATGGGCTTCGAGAAATGTATAAATTGGATGTATTTTTCTTTTTAAAGGAAGTTGGGTTGAGATTTTTGTTGATAGCAAGATATTGGATTGTACTTGACTGTAAATTCTAGATTAATAAAATAGTATATGTTCTGTTTATCTTTCTTAGCAGCTTCTTCGACTTTTGAAGGAGTTGTGAGTGAAGGAGGGCCCCCTTTGTTCACAACTCCTTCCACATAGTGTGTGTTTTATTTCTGTTTCATTTATGCCTTAATAATAATTTAAGGGCACAATAATAACAATATTGGGGTTACAGGGGTACAACAATAACAATAAGGGAGGCTACACTAACATAATAAGGGACTACACTATTAATATAGGGACCTAACAATCTACCTCAAACCACCTTTTTCTTTCTTATAAAAGGGACACTGACACTTCTACTTCCCACCTCTGCCTAATGCTCCCATCTGAGTCCCTATTTTTACCACTCAAATCAACTTCCACCAAATACATATGTCCATCCACCATTTGGGAACTACTCTTAAATCCTGCCCACACTCTATTCCATCCACCTCACCTCCCCAAACCCTGGATCTTTCCCCATGTACTAGTGGAGTGGCAATAGATGCCAAGCCTCCACAGTGATGTTCGACATGCCTTCACTCACGCTCACCATTCCTAATAACCCCCTCCCCTTCCCCAACCGATATTAAGGCTTCCTATTGTCGCATCCTCCACCACAAGAATCACCTCTTCATATTCCACATAAGATGGTAATTTGGTACCTCCCCCATCTTCTGCCCTAAAATAAATCTAGCAGACCGTCTTCCCTTGCCACTCCCTCTCCCACTTGATCTTGACTCGGAAATCATGTTCTCCATACCTCTTGCCTTTATGATGTCCCAAGGTAGTGCCTTATCCAAGTTACCTCTCCCCCTTCCTATTGCCACTTATTCTCAAACCATGATATTTGGGAGGTAGTGTTGGTGATACACACCAATGAATAAATAAGGAAGGGTTCTAGGCAAAACTCTTCAAGAAATATCTTCATGCCATGGATAGCCACTTGGTCACTTTATCTAATCATGTGGTCCATACACATTTTCTATGTTATTGGTCACATTACACTATTCACCTAATCCACAAATTAATATTGGGCATCAATCCCAATAACCACAATATGATCATGGTTGGCCACTTTCCCAAAACTCTATGCTACAATCCTCCATTTGAAGCTGTCTAGAGAGCCTAAGCAAAGACAACCAAATGCAAAATTATAGGTTGGATTTTGACCTCATCACCAACCATTGATCATAGTTCTTACACTCTAGGCCAACATCATGGGGGCACACCATCACTTCACCAAAGTTTGCTTTTTCTTTTCAAACTTTCATAAATTGTTTGACTACAACCCACAAGAGGCATTATTCAAGATGCTCGAAGACATTGTTATTTTAGAGACCTCATTGACAACATATGCATATATGAGTCAGTCCTTGGTCATCTTTTCTAGTCCACAATGTATTGGATCTTATTAGGAGTTTTATTGAGGTTAAACAAGGGTGACCTTTGTCCCCCACATTATTTGGGATCTACATGACCACAGCTTGGACAAAGACAAGTGCCTTCTCCACTAAAAGATTCTGACAATATAAATATCTTGTTTCTCGTTGATGACATCATCCTCTTGGCCTCATCCCCATAAGGGTTGCAGATATAGTGAGATACCGTAGCTCTTTTTTGTGATCCTCTTTAATTGATGGTCAAACATGGATCTTTATGGGACAAAGAATATGCTCTTTGATCTTCATTTTATTTAGGGGAGAGGAGATTGAGATCACTAATACGTATACTTATTTGGGGGCATAGTTCATCACTTTGCTTCATTTTGTGGCATGCACTTCAACTCCAAGTCACCAAGGGATGAAAATCCTTAGCCCTTTTATAAAGACACCATTTATAGAACCATTTGCAGACATATCGACCTAAATGTCTCTCATGAAAACTTATTTGGCCCACCATTCTGTATGTATTGGGTGCCTTTGTTCTACAATTTGATTTTGAGCCTTGTTAAAAAGAGTAAAATCCTCTGTTGCATCATCAAATGTAAGCAAATATTACCTTGTAATCTTTGTAGGAATTTACAAGGTAAGTTCCTTAGATCAAGAACCAAAGATCACCGCTCACAAACATATCACAAATCAATACACCAGTATAATCACGTGGTTAAAACCCTCAAAGAGGGAAACAATCCATAGCCTGAGCCAACACGGCCACTTCAGGAAACTTATTAATATAAAAAGAAAAGTTACATATGTTTCTCTCATAAAAAGTTACCGGAAAAATGACCCTCCATGCTCTTTAAATAGAGATCATGGATTAATCGAGTGCTAAGCCATGAATCAAGTGTCATTAATACCGAGGAGAGAGACAACTGTCGGATCACTACAAATCGCGACTGTCGGATTATAAGTTACAAATGCACATGGTAAAGAAACACACTTTACCTAATTCTACACTAGACAAAGTTATTCTTAACTATTTCCTATGTGTCGGAATATCCTAACATCCCCCCTTAAGAACAACTTGGTATAGGATTGAAGGATTTACAAAAGTGACACAAAAGGAGCCTATTTCCTATGTGTCGAAATATCCTAACATTCGCCCTTAAGAACAACTTGGGATAGGATTGAAGGATTTACAAAAGTGACACAATAGGAGAAGGAAGGAGGCATTAGAGCCTATCCCCCCTTAATGAAAACTTTCCTGAACTCCAAGCATGGATCAAAGTTTGGTAAAATTTTCTTCTGTGAGAGCCTTTGTAAAGATATCAGCTACTTGATCATTGATTGGACAGTATTGCACTTCAAGAACACGATCATGAATGAGCTTTCTAATGAAGTGTATGTGGAGTTCAATGTGTTTAATACGCTGATGTTGAACTAGATCTTTACATAGTTGAATGGCACTCTGATTATCACACCAAAGTGTAGTTGGATGTCTCTGATAAAGACTAAATTCAGACAGGATCTGACGAAGCCACATGGCTTCCTTGCTGGCTTCAACTGCACCACAATACTATGCTTCTGTTGAAGAAAGAGAGATGGCATTGTGTTTCTTACAAGACAAAGTAATAGGTCTTGAACCAAGAGTGAATACATATCCTGCAGTAGACTTTCAATCATCAGGGTCACCAGCACAATCAGAATCAGTGAAACCAATCAACAATGGAGATGCTCCTGCACTGTGATGAATCCTGAACTAAACTATACCTTGAATATATCGAACTATTCTTTTAGCTGTTTTCTAGTGACTTTCATGAGGTTGGTGCATAAAACGAGCGACAAGACCAATAGCAAAGGAAAGGTCAAGACGGGTATGGGTTAGATACAAACTTTTACCAACAAGTTGACGGTATAAGGTAGCATCAACTTCAGGGGTATTACAAGTGATTGAAAGCTTGACTCCATACTAAAAGGGAGAAGGGGCTGGCTTATAGTCTTCCATGTGAAAGTGGTCTAGAAGATCACAGGCATACTTGGACTGAGAGAGGGTAATGCCTTCCTTGGATTGCAAGACTTGAAGACCAAGGAAATAATGCAAGTGTCCTAAGTTTGTCATTTCAAACTGCTTTTTGAGGCTAGACTTCACATGGTTTATATGGTTTAGATCACTAGCAGTAAGGATAAGATCATCAACATAAAGAACAAGGATGGTGAAGGACTTACCCACTTTCTTGGTGTAGATAGTGTTGTCAGAATGACACCTAGAAAAGCCATTATTTAAAAGAAATCTGTCCATTTTGGCATACCAAGCCCGAGGAGCTTGTTTGAGACCATAGAGAGACTTCCTAAGGCGATAAAAAAGGCTAGAGTCATTTTGGATAAAGCCAGGGGGTTGTTCTACGTATATTTCTTCATGCAAATCTCCATGTAAGAAGGCAGATTTAACATCTATCTGATGGACTTCCCATTTAAAAGAGGCAGCAAGGGAAAGAACAACGCGGATAGAATTCATTTTGGAAACAGGGGAGAAGGTTTCAATATAGTCAATGCCTTCAACTTGTGAAAATCTTTTAGCGTCAAGATGAGCTTTATGTCTATCCCTTTTTCCATCTGGTCCAAACTTTGTTTTGTAAACCCATCTGCATCTGACAAGTTTTCTTCCTTTTGGAAGAGGAACAAAATCCAAATTATCATTCGCCAATAAGGAACGATATTCTTCATTGATAGCTTCATCCCAATTTGGATGACTGGAGGCTTCTTCAAAGGTTTCTGGATCAGGATTTTCTGGAACTTGAGCCAATAAGGAAGAGACTCTTTCGAACTGAGAACGAGTACGTCGTCGATCTGTAGGGTCACTTGCAAGAGGGCCTGCTGCATCCCGGTAGAGTGGACCCATCTTGGAAGCTGTGGAGTAAGAGGAATAATTTCAAGAGGTAGAGGATTGTCATCCTCGCTGTCATCATCTGAAATAGAAGGAATGCTATTAAAAATAGAAGAGAGAGAGAGAGAGGTGGTACATATGCCGAATCAGGCTCGCAAGCTAAAGATGGCACACACGCCGAACTAGGTTCGCAGGCCGATATATTTTCATCAAATTTTACATCTCTTCTAATAATTATATTTTTGGATTTTGGTTGAAGAAGTCTAAATGCTTTGACATCTTTAGAATATCCAACAAAAATGCATTTTTCACTCTTAGGTTCTAAGGCTTTATGTTTCGCATCTGGAATATGGGCCCAAGCATCACTTCCAAAAACACGGAAGTGACTTACATCTGGTTTAATTGAGCTCCAAGCTTCTTTTGGAGTTATATTCATTAAAACCTTAGTAGGAGTGCGATTTACTATGTAATTTTCACAATTAATGGCTTCTGCCCAAAAATTGAGACCAAGTCCTTTAGATTGAAGCATACAATTAGCCATTTCTTTTAAGGTGCGATTCTTCCTTTCAACTACACCATTTTGTTGTGGAGTATATGGAACAATATGTTGCAACTGAATGCCATGCTCAGTGTAGAAGTTGATAAATTTGTTGTTACCATTTTCTCCTCCATTGTTTGATCTTAACTTAAGAATTTTATGTACAGATTGTTTCTCAACAAAGGCCTTAAAGGCCAAGAACATGTTAAAAACATCACTCTTGAGTTTTAAGAAGTATACCCAAGTGCATCTGGAAAAATCATCAATGAAAGTTAAGAAGTACTTGCAATCAGAGAAAGAAACAACAAGAAGTAGATCACATAAATCACTGTGCACAAGCTGCAGAGGGGCTGAAGCGTGCCAAGAGGCACGTTTGTCAAAACTATCCCGATGATGTTTTCCGAGTACACATTTGGAGCAAACACCATCTCAGAAAGATACCATAGGAAGACCCATCACCATATTTTCCTTACATAGAGTTTGAAGAGAGAAATAGTTTAAGTGACCAAATCACTCATGCCAGAGTTTTCTCACTTCATCATTATAAGCAACAAAAACGAAGGGAAGACACGATGACCCAAAGTTGTCAAACTTATACAACCTTGTGGAATCATCAGAAATGCTAGTATCTAAAATATGTTTACGATCTTTGAGGTCCTTGATTACAACATCATGAGGTGAGAATTCTACTATTTTCCCTTCACCTGAATGAGTTATCTGATAAATAGAGAGAAGGTTGCAAGACAAGGTAGAAACACATAGTACATCATTAAACTGATCATTATCGAGATTAATGGTTCCAGATCCTACAACACCAAGAGATCTATCATCACCAACATAAATATGTTTGGTGTTACAATCATTTAAAGAAGAAAACATGGCTTTATTTTTGGCCATGTGATAAGAAGCTCCAGAATCAATGAGCCACTCATGAGAATGAGAAGATGAAGATATAATTAATGCATAACCAGATCTTAATGCTTGACAACCACAAGCAGAAAGTGCCATTCCTGAAGATAAAGGTGAAGAGTGCTCCAAATTGATGTTGTGCTTCTTCATTGCTACTTCTAAGGCTTCCATCTTCTTAAAACATTTGGACTCTATATGGCCATCACGATTACAAAATTTGCAATGTCTATCGATCTTCTTCCCTCTGTTTTTATTTGCCTTATCATTTTGGTGAGTTTCTTTTTCAATTTGCAGTTGAAATTGCTTAAGACCCTTGTTTGGTTTTGGACCATATTTTTTAGGATACTGCTTCTTGCGATTCTTTTGATATGATTGTTGTTGGGCTGCTAAGGCTTTCTTAGAAGCGTTTTCAAGAGTGATAAGACCAAGGTGTAAGAGTTTTTCTTTTTCTCTTATCAAAGAATCACAAAAGGAATCAAAAGAGGGATTCTTGTAGGTGGTTCTTGAAGAAATAATGGCTTCTCTAGTGGAATGGAAGGCGGAAACAAATACAGAGTATGCAAGGCCAAGCTTAGCAAGAATGAAATAGATGAGGCTACCATCTTCCTTTTTGATGTTACAACCTTCTAAAAGAAGTCTAAGGGTCTTGAATTTGGACAAAAAGTCTTCAATAGAGGAGAAATTATTAGGGTCCAAAGTAAGAAACTCATTTTCAAGTTGGTGGGCCCTGATTTGATTTTGAATGCCAAAGACAGTATTTAGCTTGTCCAAGGCTTCATGAGGGGTGTCAATGTCAAGGATATGAAATCGAAGATCTTGAGCAATGGACATTCCTATAAATCCTCGTGCTTGATCTTGTTTATTTTCTCATTTTGCGACTTTATCATCATCAGAAGGTTTAGTTTCTTGTCCTGTGATTATTCTATAAAGCCCTTTATTTCTAAGTATATCTACCATGTGAGGTATCCATTGGAAATAATTGGTGCTGTCAAGAATAATCAGGCATGCACTTCCCATTTTTAAAAAACTGAAGCTGAGAAAAGCTGAAACTAACTGCTCCAATGGAAAGATCTCGAAAAATTAGGTTGATTAAAAAAAATGGCTTCCGGATGAAGAAGTTATGCCTTTTTGAAAAAACGAGTTGAAGATGCTGAATAGTTACAGGAACGGTTTGAAATTTGATGATGAAGTTCGAATTTAAAAAAAAAAAATCCCGCCGCTTTAACAAAAACTTTTTACCAAAGAAGTTTGAGAAAGAGACTTGAACCCAAGACCTCTATTCTCATAAACTAACTTCTCACCAAGTGAGATAGTAAAAGGATTATATAATTGTTTGAAAGGAGGAAGGGGGGTTTTTCTTCGGTGTGCATGCCTTTTCCTGCACAAAAAAACACAAAAAATCCGAGCAAAAAAAACGAAATGCAAGCCTTATGGCAGATTGTTAGATTTTTGGTTAGCCTTACCAGCAACTATCAATTTTTCCACCATTTCTGATTTCCCGAGATCACACAAAGACGAGGGGAAAGAGCATACATAGCAAAAAAAAAATCCCTTCCTCTTGTTTCTGATTTGCCGAGATTGCACACAGCGCAGAGCAAAGAGCATACACAAAGAAGAGGGTATAGATCCGACAAATAAATAATACCTAAAACCGAAATAAACAAAGGGAACCAAAATAAGAAATAAGCAGAATTTTTAACAAATAAAATTGCAAAACAGATACTTTATACTTCCAGATCTAAACTGACATAACTTGGGCAACCAGAAACCTTTTTGCATGAATGAAAGGCGTTCCTCACTGTAACAGACGCTTTGGACACAACAGAGCCGTTCTCCAAGCTCGAAAATGTTCAGAAATAGTAGATCTAGAAAACGGTAGTCGCATGTAGTCAAACCGGCTTCGGATTTTGATCAACGGATGCGGCCCTCAAAATAGCTCTGATACCATGTAGGAATTTACAAGGTAAGTTCCTTAGATCAAGAACCAAAGGTCACCACTCACAAATAGATCACAAATTAGTACACCAGTATAATCACGTGGTTAAAACCCTCAAAGAGAAAAACAATCCATGGCCTGAGCCAACGCGGCCACTTCAGACAATTTATTAATATAAAAAGAAAAGTTACATATGTTTCTCTCATAAACGGTTACCAGACAAATGACCCTCCATGATCTTTAAAATAGATCATGGACCAATCGAGTGTTAAGCCACGGATCAAGTGTCGTTAATATCGAGGAGAGAAATAATTGTCAGATCACTACAAATTGTGACCATCGGATTATAAGTTACAAATATACATGGTAAAGAAACACACTTTACTTATTCTACACTAGACGAAGTTATTCTTAACTATTTCCTATGTGTCGGAATATCCTAACAGTCTTAGTCCATTATCATTACAGAGTTTTGTGTTCGTGTTGATTTCTGGTAGTATCGTCGGATGTGTTCTAAGTCTCAAATTTTGCAGGGAGGCTTAGATTCATGTATTCCAAAATACCCAAAAAAACATTTTGAGAAATTCCACCCAAATGGGGTTTTATCAAAATAATTAATTATTTTTAATGGGAGCCTAAGTCTTGTTGATTTTGGTAGCATCAGATGTGCTCTAAGTCTCAAAATTTGTAGGGAGGCTTAGACACATGTATTCCAGATAACCCAAAAATTGTTTTTGAAAATTCCACTCAAAGTGTGTTTTATTAAATTGATTAATTATTTTAAAGGGACCCTAAGTCTAAACTTATGAAAATAAATATTTAAAGGGTATTATTAAAATAGAGTGTGAATCTTCTAGATAAAACAAAGATAAGTCAAAAGTTAATCTTAGTCGTTGATTAACGATTAAAGTCTCAACGAGAAAATTATAAGGACTTAATGGATCATTTGGAAGATACACAAAGAGGATAATGAGATCGAAATTCTTTAGTGAGCAGTGCTCATGGAGAAAATAGATCAAGAGATCTTTGTAGAGAGGGGAAGTAATTCCGATTGGAATGATTCTTGATCTAGCGAGTGTTGTAGTAGGATTCCAGGTAATACGAATTTTCACATGGAATCAGATCTTGTTAGTAGTGCAGGAGGAGCAAGAGAGCAGATTAAGTAGGTCCAGCGTTGAAGAAGAAGTCGGGGATCAAAGAGTTGCATAAGCAGCAGACTGATCACCCCTGTGATTGCACAGTCCAAGCCAGGAGGGCTAGAGCTGTAAGGAAATATCTCTCTCAGTGAGCCGATAGAGAGGTAGGATTTTTTGGTTTGCAGTTTTCCAGAGGTAGAGGGAGCAACTCAATAGTTCAGCGCAGATCTACAAGCTAGAGGGACTCAATTTATGTGAGATAGTGATTGTTGGTGCAGAAAGCGTTAGGAAAGAGTAGCTAAAGACATTTTGGGGATTTCTGACCTCAGAGAGTTTCTTGCCCAAAAAACTTCGATTTCCCGTGCAAAAGCAATAGAGTTCGTGACTTATTTAGCCTACTCTAGCAGGTAGTGCGTAGAGCCAGTTGCGCAGAGGGTTAGAGGCAGCAAATCAACAATGATTGTGTGAGATGACAACGAGTGGGTTGCATGACCAGGACCAGTTGAAGGGTGCCTCCAACTACGTATTCTAGAAGGCAAGGATCTCCTTCCCTCTAGATGAACATGACCTCAAGCACATTATCGACAGTGCATAGGATGAAATAGTAGATATGTCACACCATTGAGAGCCTTCAAGAAGAACATGGCAAAAGCCAAGAGATTGATCCTCGACAGAGTGAAGGATCATATTGTGTCACACATTTATAGCAAAGGGACAACTAGGGAGATGTGGGAAGCGTTGGCTACACTGTATGAGGGGTCTTCCAAGTAGCAGGAGGTGTTCTTAGAGGAGAAGAGGTGGACTAATAGGAAGCAAAAGGGAGAGTGCATTGCTCTGTTCTTGTCTCAACTTCAGGAGAACCAAGATCAATTGGAAGTTGTGGGATCAACTCCTCAGGACACAAAGATAGTCAAAATGGCCCTCATTTCAGTGTCCAAAGACTATTAGGTCTTTGTCTAGAGAATCCTGGGCAGAGAGAAGTTATCAGAAAGAGAATCAATGTGGGCAACACTTCAACAAGAAGATATGAGGAGAGATCTACTCAAGTGCAAACTTGATGGCAGAAGCAGCAGTGGGTCGAAGCCTAAGGAGGAAAATGCAGCCCTTGCATCAAAGGGGCAGCAGGAGCAATGCAGAAGGAAGAAGGATCTTTCCAAGATCAATTGCTTCCTGTGTGGCGAGATGGGACACTACCCCACACAATGTCCTCTCAAGAAGAAGGACAAATATATGAAGCATGATCTGCAGGTTGGAACAACAAAGATAGAGGAGGAGGAATTCGTGATGATTGCCCATATATTGCCAAGGGAGCGTTGGGGTGATCTGGAGCTCTAGTTCAAAAAAGCTGTAGATTGGGTAAGATCCTTGAGGAGTCCACCTCTCGGATTATCACCTTGCTACGGGAGCTCAAATTAAAGGTAACAAGATGGAAAAGTTTCAATTGGTGCAGAGGAGTGCAGAAGTGACAATGCAGTGGCTAGAGAACGCCAAATACTAAGTAGCGCACATCAGAGTTGGCAACAGTGCAAGAAGGCACAATGCAAAGTTAGCAACAACGCAGACGCTTTAGAGGGACAACACATAGACTAGCAACAGTAAAATCTTCAACATGCGATGTATCCTACTGAACACTTAGTTCATTTTTGGATGTTTTTCTATTGTAGTAAGCAACTGAGTTGCAGTGCAGTAGCAGTTGGCAGCAACATGCAAGGTCAACAACAACACAGATGCAACAATGCAGTGTTGGTGGGCAGCAGTGTCATACATCAGCAACGCATAGGGAGATGTGGCAAAATCATAGCAATACTTCAATTGGTTGTATTGCTAGAGCACATTCCTCACTAAGAGGGAGTGTGGTTTTGGGTAGCATTGGATGTGCTCTAAGTCTCAAAATTTGTAGGGACGCTTAGACACATGTATTCCAGATAACCTAGAAATCGTTTTTGAAAATTCCACTCGGAGTGTGTTTTATTAAAATAATTAATTATTTATAAAGGGACCCTAAGTCTAAACTTAGGAAAAATAATAATTAAAGAGTATTAATAAAACATATTGTGAATCTTCTAGAGAAAACGAAGATCAAGTCAAACGTTAATCTTATTTGTTGATTAACGATTTAATCTCGGTCGTTGAAGTCTCAATGAGAAGATTATAGGAGGGACTTGATGGATCATTTGGAAGATACACTGAGAGGATCAAGAGAACAAAATTCTTTAGTGAGCAGTGCTGAGGGAGAAAATCGATCAAGAGATCTTTACAGAGAGGGGCAGTAATTCCGATTGGAAGGATTTCTTATTCGGGGAGTGTTGCAGTAGGATTTCAGGTAATACAAATTTTCACAAGTCTAAACTTAGGGAATAAAATAATTAAAGTATATTAATAGATTTGGGTGTGAATCTTCTAGAAAAAAATGAAGATCACGTCAAGTTAATCTTAGCCCTTGATTATGTTTTAATCTGGGTCGTTGATTTCTCAACGAGAAGGTTATAAGATAAAGCTTGATGGGAATTTGGAAAACATATTGGAAGAGAGTCTAGAGATCGATTTCTCAAGTGAGCAGCACAGAGCAGCCAAAGAGATCACATCGAGTTGATTCTACACAGTCAGGGGCAAAGAGAGTTACGGTGGAGATTTTTCTTGAGTCGGGAATACATCACAAAAGAGGCAGCGTAGGGGCTACATTGGGTGGCGCAGAGCCATGTAGAGGCAACGCTGAGCCTCTAAAGGGATATGATATTTTGTTGAGGATCACTCAGATCCAGTGCTAGAGCACTGGGTTGTGAGACTGGAGGGGCAGAAGAACGACCAGGTAAAGGCAGTGACGCAATCCCCAACTAGAGTGACGCAGATCTTCCAAGAGGCAGTGTGGGGCTTGTCAGTTCAGGGTTGGGTGTGAGTGTTGGATCTCAAGTGTTAGTGTGAGGTCATTTTCTCACTAATTCTCTATCAGTTAGATTCTCTGTGGATAGCTAGATTTGGGCATCCAGATTGTATTTAGAAAAACTACTTCTTAATAATACAAACCCTCGGCTATTGTACCGGTTTTCCCACATTGAGTTTTTCTGGGGACATTTGTCCAAAAATAATGGTGACATATGTGTGTTTGATTTCCTTCTTGCTCAGTTCTTGTTTCCACAAATTATTTTATGTTGTGAAGGTTGTAGTGTGATGTATTCAGTGTTTGTCGTAGAACAACTGCAAATAAATTGTTAAGTAATGAATAACAATTAGGTGAATATTTTCCAGTTGCTGCAATAGGATTCCAGATTTAGGAATTTTCACAATTTGATCCTTTTGACTTGAGATAGTTTTTAACTCGATCTCACTTCTACAACACATTTACAATGTCATTGATTTAGTGAAGGGGTGAGACGAATATCCATACTTGGCCTATCACTCATCAGATCCCATTTTCTCAAACAATGTTTTAGGTTGCAATCATTATTGGTATGTGGGGGTCTTGAATCTTTTGGTGTCTACATTTCTTGTGATGGACTGACCTCATCAAGTTAGATACTAGGCTTGATTCACCTAATCACCTCTTACTTGACAAATATGGGATGAACAATGTCATCAAAGATAATATTTACATACAATTTGTGTCAATCACTTGGATAAACCCTCAAGGCGGGTTACATCCAAAGATGGCCTTCTAAATTGCACACATCATGGATTTGAAGGATTGAGTCATTATTTGGTCCCTTTTTGCATTTTGCCTCTAAATGCACACTCTTCATATCCCTTTGGACCAATTCAAAGCAAACTTTCAAACACCTTAGGTTGAGGCGACCCACCAAATTCACTGGTGAAGATAGGATTTGGCGAAGTACCATCTCTAAGAGATTGAAAAGTACTACATCTTCTATTACCTAGCTTAATACAAGATCTGAGGACAATTCCACTATATTTTCAAAGCACTCTAGATTCTTAACAATGTCTTTAGTTACTGCAATTAAAGATGTATGGCATTATACATGTAGGAGGCCACTTTTCTATGTCTACTCATCTTTCAACCACATCCACATTTTGGACTGATTTCCACTCAGGAGATCACTTATTTTTAAGATGCTTTCATTTACTAGGCGCATTACAAGGTAGAGGGATGGAAGCATTGTTTATGACCCTAAGTCAATGTGAACACAATGGCATTACCAATTCATATCCCATACCAAATATTTCTTACAATTAGACAATACCTTCCAAGCCACAACGATGTGCTCTCTCTTCCAAGCAACAATGTAGTATGCAATCCAGTGCCTCTTTCAATCTTTTTTATAGCCAAATGTCTATTTGAGCTTTCTCCATTTGGACTCGAAAGTTAGAAGTGATGGTTTTAGAGAATCTGATAGACTTTTACCATTTGTATCACAAATATTACATCCACTCATGTTCTACATCTCTCCTAGATCATCTCTCCATGCTTGTAGTTGGCTTATGAGGACTTAAGATAGATTCATGATTTACTTTATGCATCTTGCTTTCTATAGGAGCCATATTAGTGCTTTCACCTTGTATTGACATTTTCATACCCAACAGTGCAATTGACCTACTTTAGTGGTAATTCGTTGAACATTAATATAATTATCTTATCCATTATCCAACTTGCCCAATGCTTAAGTTGTAAGTTGCATTTCAATATTCATTACTTCATTTGATATAATTTTTTTTTTTTTTTAGAGATTAATATTGCCATTGGGATATTATTGATGAAATTCCCTACACATATATTTCAAAATACATTAAACCTTTTCAAACAAGTATGAGTGAAATAATAATTATCTAAAACAATTTTCGACATACTATTTTGTAAGCCTAAAGATTTAACTGGGTTAGTTTACTTTTGAAACATTTTCCATGGTGCTAGAAGCTTATAGATGGTTTTTTTCATAGTGGTTCACGTTCCTATGTGCCCATACACATGTACTAGCTACATCCACGGTCTGAATGAATCGCAGTAAATCCTCCTGAACGGATCTACTGTCGGCCTAGCACTGAGGCCTAACCCTGCGGGCGTCTAGGGGATTTGATCCTGTGACCTCTCAATCTAGGATTAATTTCAAGCGGGGACTCAACCAATTGAGCTAACCCTTGGGGCCATTATAGATGGTTTTGTTGATATTGATTTTGATTCATTTACTTAGTTGTTTGCAATATACGAGGGACTCAATTTTTCTTTAACATAATATTTTAATTCAACAAATTTTATGACACTTCAAAAATTAACATTTTTAATAATAAATTTTTTTATTATACATAGTTTATTAATATTTTGAATTTTATTTGTTTACTACTTTAATTTTTAATTAAAATTTAATATAATATTTTTATAAATTTTCCATATATATATATATATAGAATTTCTAGAGAACCAATAACTTCAAAAGATCGATTGTCACTATTATACCAGATATAACTATTCATAAATAACATTAACAGACTGGTTACCACATGTCTCCAGAGACTTGAACCCACACAGATGCCGAAACAAAATTTTCACCAAACCACTCAAACTAAGATCCTTTGACCCCACACACAAAATTTAAAAAATATTATAATTCCAAAAACAATTTATTATATGTTTTTTAATAAACCTAAAATTATTCTCCTAAATTTCTCATCAAGTTGTTATTATGCTCAAAGGTTTGTTATTGACGGTAATGTTCATCATACCCAAATGTTTTAAAACACTTCCAAAATTTTACTTTGCTCACAGAAAAATCCCCCTTTTAAAACCATATTCATGTTTTGTTAAATATAAATTGAATCACTTTTTCATTTCTATTATGTTTTGTAATGAAGTGGAACCTTTTAAATTGGCATAGTTCTACATAGTCTCCATGATAATGAGAAACTGTGGCACAATAGCAAACGTTGCCATTCCCTATGGTATAGTTCGGTAGCGGAACATTATGAAAATAAATAAAATGATAGTTATCCACTCTAATCTTACTTTGAACTGTTTTCTCACCATTCTTGAGCCCAATAATGATGCAATGATGAAGATGAGATTGTTGATGTATAAGTACAAAAAAAATATTATAATTATAATCCGTATTAGCAACACAAAACATATAATGTTAAAAGCCTTCAACACTAGTGATATTGTCCCGGAATAATCAGGGATGCTTTGCATGCTAGAATTAGGTGTTTAATCTATAATGAATATAGAATTTATTGTTGCACCATACCAATCGACACTAAAACCCTTTTTCTCCAATAATTTTTGAAAATTCCGAGGTGAGATCAAATATCCATTTACATGAATAATATAATCAAAACTTTAAAAACCGCCTCAGCCTCAAAAATTTCAAAAGGTGTTGCCTTTCACTATCACTTTGTCTCGAAATGGTTTTATACCAAGGAATATATTTTCAAAAAATCTTGGTTGCACTTTGGAAGGTATATATTGCACCAAGGATATAACCAGAAAATTGTGTTTGCTTATGGTGGCCTTGATAGACTATGAAAATGCTGATCATAGGATTAAATTAAGTTTGATTGAACTAACGTTGACAAGGGATATCCGCAATGTAGCGTTGTTAAGATTAGAACATGTTCTATGCCATTTCAGATTAGGGCACAAAATACTGAAGCAGATAGAACATAGCAATAGATCGATAGAAGACAAGTCAAAACAGAGATAATAAATGGTGGTGTTACGGCGATCAACAGGATGCTTCTACCAGCAAAGTCTCCAATAGGTCATTCAGCCAAGCGTGTCACACATAACCCCAGTGCAACCCAAACAAATGAACACTCCACAAATACGCAACACCAAGAACGCAGCTCCAACGCCATCAAGAGAGAAGAAAATCCTCCACACATTGTGTGTATAATGAACTCCAAGTCTCTCCATTATATAGGCATCTTTGGGGGTGTGTGACATGCTCTTTAAGACATTTAAGTCTATATTATATTCCAGGCCGACCTAGCACATAAGTGGAATAAATTCAAAGTACATGTTCTGCTCATCCGATTAAGATGATCTTTAGATCAATCTTACACCTTTTCGAAAGAGGAATCCAATAAAAATATTGGGATTGTCATCTGAGTAGCACAACCCGGAGTTTGGACATAGTTGTCCAAATTTAACACTCCCTCTCAACTAGGGAGAACTCCGTCCACTACTGCAATCCAAACATCATGCGTCATCCCGCCGTAAGTTGCTTTGCTGGCCTCTTTATTTCAGAACAGAAGTGGGTCAGTCACAAAGACATCATACCTGGCTGACAGATGTAGCCGAGAGGTCTAAAACCTCTATAGGACTCACAAAGAGTCTCATATCAACCCGAAGTTGATTTACCTGACCCAAAGTCAGTTGGAGGTCTGAAACCTCACTAGGACTCAAGAGAGCCATATACTAACCCGAAGTCAGTTGGAGGTCTGAAACCTTGCTAAACTTGATCCTAGATCAAGTTGTTGGACACGTGCCATCCTAAGCATAGAGAGTACGACAATCTCCGATGCGTCCATCGGTCTTGCTATGGCCTCTATTCACATTTCCCACCTCATTTGCCAAATGAGAGGTGCTTCCCATGAGTCCGAAACTCCATGGGTAGGATGCATACGGGGCACAGATCAAAGAGAGGTAAACCATCTCAATATCATCACAGTGGGGTGGAAGCACACCAACTAGGTTCGGCAAGCCTAGCCCTGTGGTTGCTTATAGCACCAAAGCTATCCCCAAAACCCCTTTGGAGCTCCCAGAGCTCATCGTTCAACATGACCCTCCAAATAGGGTCATTCCATGATTCCAAGATTCTCACGGAAGGTTAGGAACATGACCTTCCCCAAGGGCATTGTGAGAATGTCTGCGACCTGCTCATCAATTCCTGTATGATTGAGCCTTACAGCGCCTCACTGTACCATATCCCGGATAAAGTGGTACCAACCATCAACATGCTTGGATCAATCGTGGAACCCGAGTTCTATGACAAATGAATCCCCCTTTGGTTATCACAAAGGATAATGGTGGCATCTAGCACACACATGCTCGACTCACTGAAGAGCTTTTGCAACCAAGTGACTTCACAATGGGTCTACAATGTATTCGACCTCAGCGGTGCTCAAGGCTATCAACTTCTTTTTCCTGCCCGAAGCAGATATATTTGTGAAGTAGCATCCAGATGTGATCTTATGATCCACCACACTGCCAGCCCAATCGGCATCTATATATCCAAGGAGTGTCATGCTCCCAGCAGTGTCTCTTAGCCCATGGTCTATTGTGCCACAGAGATATCTCAAGAGTTTCTTGGCACCAACCCAGTGAATGTTATGATCAACCATTTGTTGACTCAAGGTGTTCACTGCACAACATACGTCCAGACGAGTGTTCACTAAGAACACCAGAGCCCCTACAAGTTGATGATACTTAGTAGGATTTTCTAACACGGGCCCAGCAGCGTTGCCACTCGACTTCTTAAATTTGAGTTCCATCGGTGTCGACATAGACTTACAGTCCACCATACTAGAAACTTCATAATGTTTTTCCTTAGGAAAGGAAAATCTCGCTAGGTCTCTGCCAGACCTCCAGGCCTAGGAAGTAGTGCATCAGTCCTAGGTCATTCATCTCGAACTAAACAGTGAGCTCCCTCTTGCACTGATGAATGAGAGGGTCATCACCTGACAGGAAGAGGTCGTCCACATACAACACCAAAATGAGAGGCTTTTCTCTATCAACCTTGAAGTAAAGGTTCGAATCAACATTACTACGAGTGAAGCCCGACTTCATCAGGTAGCTATCTATTCTCTCGTACCAAGCTCTGGGTGCTTTCTTCAGCTCATAGAGGGCTTTCTTCAACCTGTAGACATGGGTGTCCCGATCCTGGACTTTGATCCCCAGAGGTTGTTCTACATACACCTCTTCCTTTATCGCACCATGCCAAAAAAAAAAAACAATCTTTACATCCATCTGATGAAGATTCCGTCCTTGCGTAGCAACAAGGGAAATAATAGATTATAGGTGCAATCATAATCAGTGCCTTCCTAGAGAAGTCTCTGGAAACACAATTTCCCATTAGGTCCATGCTTGATCTTATATCGAGGTGATAACAACTTTGTTCTGTGGTCTAGGAACCATATCCCAGACATCATCCTAGCATCCTTCCAGGCTTGATGCTTTACAGCTTCTTCAAATGATCCAAGCTCATACTGTACCCATGGCAGCTAGATACCCCTGGTATTTATATGGCTTCTTGGTTTTCTTCTAGAATTCCCCCCTCTAAAGCCATATATATTTGTGACATGAGGATCTTCTTTCGTCCAGCAATGATATTAACTCAGGAGCATATACAGTTGTATTCTCCCTCTTAATTCCAGCTTCTCTTGAGAGAGAAGACATCTATTTTAAATGAGGTCATCCCAGACACCAACTTAGAAAGGGGTCTTCTTCTCCCACAATCAAGGCCATCCAAACAGGCTTTGCTGATCAGGGTTCAAGATGCCAACAACATGACTGAGGGCTGCAAAAACTTCTCAGTTCACACTTCAAGTTTATCATTACGCTATAATGTAATACTGATACTGTCACCAACTTATTGAAAATATGAATTTCGTAAGCATGGGTGACTGTCTATGTCACTGTCATAATGACAGTGACATAGAATGACAGATTTAGCTCCTCAAGTTTACGGCTATAGAACCGTCATCACTGTCATATCGCTGATTACAATGTGACCATAATTGTATCATATCCATCACCATCTTCTTCATCATGGTCATATTGCAGTATAGAAGATTTCAAATTTCATAGTCATGCATATTCTACCATATGTCACTGTCAAACAAGGATATTATATCATGATTCCTCCTCTCATGATCCTGCACTGCTTCTTATTGTCCATTTGTCATTAGTTTGGTCATTTTTAGAAGACTTCCCCTAATGCTATCAAAATTGGCCTAGCTCTATGACATATCAACTTCTCTTGTCACTCCCCCTAGGGCTTACAAATTTGACCATTTTGACAATAATCTGACCATTGCACCCTCTAAAGATCCTTCCAATTCCATAAAAAAACTGCTTCTAAGGGCTTCTAGATCTCAGATATGCAATTTGTCTCCTAAATTGCACAGATCTAGGGACCAATCGTACAAATGTTCCAAGCATTGAATTTACGCTTCTACATGTCATTCCATACCTTACATGAGGCCTTTTTGTTACTCAGATCTAGCACAGTTATAAGTGCACATCAATCATTGTTGTTTATCGCCTATGAACATACACACCTGCCCTCTTGGCTCTTCTAATCATAGTGCACAATTTTGCTGATTATGATCAATAATTTGCAGGCCATGATGGATACAAGTAGCCAAGAAATCAATGCAAAGGTGACAATTTTATCAAAATAATCAGAAGACTGAATATGATAGTTATTTTGCAAGAACTGTCCAAAAAAAAAAATTCTTTGTAATTCAGACCCCTGGTCGAGTTTCCTTCTTGTCATGGAGAAGATACATGTGGATTTTAAATGACATAGTGTGTCATCTTTTCCGAGGTTTTGGGGTGACAGTTCATTATACTGCTGCAATCCAAGCTCTTTGAATTTTCCCCAGCCAACACTTCTTCAATAAGTCCGAGATTCCCTGAATTTTGTATATTGTTGTAGATGACGGTTAGGGAATTTTTCAAGCTGCACAACCTCCTTCTAGCTGTGGCCTACGCAATACAAGGTGCCTTGCTGATGTATGTGACAGTCTTTAAAAACTTTATGCTGGTTTGTTCATGGGCATAGATTTGGTCACAGGTTAGATGCAACCTTCTCTCCTTACATCCACGGTGGTCTTGATGTGTGAGGAGGCACCTATATTTCCATGATAGGGTTGTTTTGACCCTCAAAATGCCACCTACAGTCCTGCGGCCTAGACATTTCAAGTAGGTTTCTTTGACGATTTTCTTGCCCAGATCACAAGCTGTCAAAGCTTCAGCTACCTTTGCGTCCTATGCAGAACATCAAACATGTACATAAAACAGACTTCAAACTTACCTTTGAGGCAGAAGTCAAACTATTGTTGGTTAGGGCACATATAGCCTTCAAACAACCATCAAATTTGCTATGGTCTAGACTGGAAGAAGTGTTGTCTTCTTTAACTGTTGTCCTGGGCAGACAATCTCTAAACAATTCATGCTAGTTTGATACAACGGCTCCCTAACAGCCC
The DNA here is from genome assembly GCA_034641835.2 of Pinus albicaulis. Taxonomy (NCBI): domain Eukaryota; kingdom Viridiplantae; phylum Streptophyta; class Pinopsida; order Pinales; family Pinaceae; genus Pinus; species Pinus albicaulis. Next base: position 2,639,230 of record CM076570.1, on the reverse strand, counting down.
TTGAAACAGCCTAACAAACCTTAGATCTGGCCCATAGTTTCTCCCCTTTGTTGTGGCTACCCTTTAATGGGAGGCTTCCCCTCCATGCTGCTAAAACAACCTCTTATGAGGGCTATTTATTTATTAGACAACCTTTAAAACAATCCCTTTTGCTGCGGTCTTCTTCCAAGGGACCTCGGCCTTCCTTATTCTCAGTGGAAATCATTAGAGAGGCTTCAGAGGCCTGCGACATTCATAAATTGTTTTGGTTTAGGAAAGGAGATATGGTCACATTGTAGGCTGAAGTTCTGGGAACTTTGCAGCCCCAAACACTCCCACACTGCCTCTGCTTTAGGTTGATAAGGCCTGCGGCCTATCACAGCAATATGTTGTTACTTCCAACCAACCTAAAACAACCCTACACATGTGTTTGACTCTTGTTGTTCATGACACCTGGTTAGGGCAAGTTCATGCTGCAACTCACCCTTACACAGTCACCTAACAACCTCGTTCTAGCTTGTGGCTTAGGCAAGGAAGGCTCCTCTTTATGCAAGATGCTGTTCTCGACATGTTACAGCCCAAGAACCCTTCACGCTACCCTGAATTTGGAGACTAGGTATGTGGCCTGCCTCAGTTGGCTTTCTCACTCCGGTTTTAGCCTTCAAACTACCCACACATGACAACAATTCACATGTCTTCTCCTCAGACAATTAGCCCAACAAACTGGCCCTTAAGACAACTGTAACCATATCTGTCTTAGCCCACAATCATGCCTTAACAATACGCTGTCACCTACAGCTCCTTCCACACTATCTAAGGTAGACTCCCTCACGTTGTTCCAAGCCTCCTTGTTCAGCCAGATGAGATGCACTTGATGGATCAATAGATCAGAGATTGCTTTTCAACCAAATTGGGCATTGTCTTCCCCGTAGAGCTCTGATAGCATGTTAAGATTAGAACATGTTCTATGCCATTTCAGATTAGGGCACAAAATATTGAAGCAGATAGAACATAGCAATAGATCGAGAGAAGACAAGCCAAAACAGAGATAATGAATGGTGGCATTACGACGATCAGCAGGATGCATCTTCCAGCAAAGTCTCCAATAGGTCATTCAGCCAAGCATGTCACACATAACCCCAATACAACCCAAACAAAGGAACACTCCACAAATACGCAGCACCAAGAACGCAGCTCCAACGCCATCAAGAGAGAATAAAATCCTCCACACATTGTGTGTATAATGAACTCCAAGTCTCTCCATTGTATAGGAATCTTTGGGGGTATGTGACATGCTCTTTAAGACATTTAAGTCTATATTATATTCCAGGCCGACCTAGCACATAAGTGGAATAAATTCAAAGTACATGTTTTGCTCATCCGATCGAGATGATCTTTAGATCAATCTTACACCTCTCCGAAAGCAGAATCCAATAAAAATATTGGGATCGTCATCTAAGAAGCACAACCTGGAGTTTGGACCTTGTTGTCCAAATTTAACAAGCATCTATGAAGATCCCTAAGCCTTTGCAGTTTCACTGTCAGATGCATGTGCACAGTAAACAATGATGGATATCTCGCAATGGCAAGTGAATCAAACAAAGTTGACCTCTTGTATTAACTATGTCCAATGCATTGAAGCTTCGCACTATACTCCAAGGGACACTTCCCTAAGTTCTCATATTAAAAGGTAGTTGCTGCCCCATAATGACAACTTTCATTACTTCAATTTGTTAATGGCACTACAATCTCAAAGAATTTGTTTAAATATCATATATCTATTTCAGTTGTTTTTTAGCTTTAAAATTGATCCCCAAGCTGGTGGTAGAACAAGTTTATGTACCCCTCCCTCTGACTATGCTCGCTATTTGGCTTTAGTTTTAAAATTGATAAGGCAATCATAAATGATTTCTCAAAGCCGGTTCCCCAAGCTTAGTGCTAGAACAAGTCTATGGACTCCTTCTTTCGACTATACTCATTGATGGATACTCCATCTGGGTTAAGTTATATCATAACTAGAGACGATCACAGTTCACTGATGAAAGGCCTACAAACAAATGGTATCCATGTCAAGTAGATACCATGCTTCTCCTATGGCACAATCTAAAATAAGAGATTCTATTGGTTGTGTTGTTGCTCCTAGAGACAGTGTTGAGTTGCATGAGACCAGTGCCTAGGACATCTTAAAGCAGGAGGTCTTTTAGGTTCTTTTCATGTTCTTAGACAGGAACCTCCTAGATATCTGTTGGATAAAATAGTTTGGTCTATGGTTCTGGATCTCGAGGAGAGCCGAGTAACAGTTGTGAACCTTTGATTGCAGGGAAAAGGCTTGCTCGAAATGGGCTTGTGGCTGTCATGAAATTGGATTTGCTACAAACAGGGATGGATGTGAACTAACAAATAGTCCTTAGATTCAATTGAGATGAAGATTATGAAGAATTAGAATAGTAAGTCCGAGGGAGGTGGGCTTACAAGGCATAAGAATCCACCCTTCAAGGATTTAAGAAGAAAACGGTTAAGAGAAGGAACTTGAGATGGAAATAATGCCCCAAGCCTGATTAAGGTAATACTATAGGTCATAATACGAGTACCATTCAAGATAATTTCATACATAACCTATAGACCCTCCGCATTCCGAAAGCAATGATAACGGGAAGGAAAATATGAATGAAATGAGCATTAAACTGAACAAATACATCAGAGACATACATATTATTCATAAGTCCAGTAGGAATCCATTCTCACAACAAACATTCGTTATATTATTTCTTCAAAAACTGCTCTTTAGATATGCATTAAGAGCAAACCTCAAAACTGCAAAAAATGATATGCAGACTATATACTTCCAACTTTCAGAGAATTTAGAACCTTTACTTAATCTGCGATTTGGTCTTTTATAGTTGTTTACATGGACAGCAAGACCTGATATTTCTTCAGACAAAATATTTCCTGTTGATATTACAATTTCCCATGTAAAGCAAAAATGATGAGGCATAACGACATCTCATCCAGGATGATATGGTCCGACATAGACTATAACAAGAACATAACAGAAAATATGAAATGTAGAAAGTGCATAGGGTGAAATCGAGATTTCACCCATTTTTACATTACATAGAAATTGAAAATAAAAATTCAAACACACTCTGCATGGGCCAAATCGTGATATCCATCATTTGGTACGACGAGGAGTGCCCGAGCCTTCTAGACGACGTGAATGGACTAAAGACGAGGAGGATCCATGCTGATGAGGCGGAGGAGGTGGCAGCTGCTGTGAAGTAGAGGAAACTAGAGGATTTGCGTATTCGTAACACTTTCGCCGCAAAATTTTCCCGATTATTGATGATGTGGTGTAGGTCTCAAACATAGACTGCAATTGTGTAAGCTCCATATAATCCACGTGAACATCAAAGAATTTCTTAACCTGACTGAGAAGGAAAAATTCCTAACGCAATGCAGCTACTATGGTCTCTGCTTTTAGCCGGGAGATTTTCTCCAATGTTATGTCTGCCTCGCACATGATTTCTAACATTTTCTGATTATAGGACGTTTGGGGAAATAGTGCGCTTGATTGTGGATCCAGCATGGCGGGAGGTCAGCGTCTACTTTTCCACTCCCGATCGAACTTTTCCACTCCCTTTGATACCAGCGCTAAAAACCCCAACGTGTTCACGCGTGCGTTTTCTTTTTCAATCATCTTACTGACGTCCATGACCGTCCTGAAATGGTCGATCACTCCCTGTGTGCGCAATTCTTCAGGTGAGAGCTCAATGAGGTATCTGACATATTTCTTTGCAATTGAAGCCTTCTCTTCTCCTTCTTTGCATCCCACCTCCAATTGGGCCTTAAACTCGTGAATGGAAATCTTCTTGTCATTGATCAACACAAGAAGCTCCCACTGCTGCTTGACTTCCGTTATGATTTCCCCCTAGACAAGTCTCGCTTCTATGAGTGACATGTTACCTTTGATCTTCCCTGTTAAGTCTCTGATAGACTTCTCATGCTCCTGAGCTTCCTTGCAGAGGTTCTCAACCTCTTTATGTAGGGATGAAATCGTCCTCTAATTTTCTGCTTGCGCGGCCTGGGCATCGTCTAAGAGCCGGGGAATGGAGCGAGTCTCATCTTCAGACATCCTTAAATCGTCCAAGGCCTTGGTGAGCTGCTCTAGGGCAGTCTCGGGATCTCCTAATATAGGAACCATGCATGTATGCCTGTCCCATTTGAGTTGCAATTCTGACAACCTCTCCTTAAGTGCAACAATCTCTTTATCCTTCTAAATGTTCTCTTCGTACTGTTGAGCAAGGGAATCGGTGAGAACCGTCTTTTCCTTTTCTACTTGGACAAGTTCCTCGGTCTAAATATGTTCAACACGAAGCATATTCAGCTTTCACCTCAACTCCTATACTTCCAAATCTGATTTGGTAAGAAGAGCTTGCAGAGCTGCATTGGTATCCATCCCCTTTCCTCTTATCAGTTTCTTGGTGTTCTCCAGCTGGGTAGCAACGCCCCTACCGCTAATCCTTTCTCTTCGTTGGTTTTCCTTCATTTGCTTTATCTTCCTTTCGAGCTTCTCTAGAGAAACTGTATGCTTCACTACCTCGGTCAGTAGCATTTCCACGATACACTGGTGCAAATCCAACTTGTCTGTCAAGGGAATGTTGCCCATATTTAGAATTATTTCCAAAGCCTTGTATTTGGATCCAGAAGGTGATGGCTGCAAAGCCGACTGTTGGATGGCCAATATGAGTTGTTCTTTATCCATATCCTGCATAGAGGAAAGCCTAGTATGGTGTTTATCCACGAACTGAGAAAGGTCAACCCTCAACCTTTCTCTTGTGAACTTGTTCTTGGTCTCAATATCGTCCCTTGCCTCATGTCTGCCCAGTGTGACTTCCTGTGAAAGTTCTGAGGGGGTTGAATATAAGGCAGAGTCGAGGGAGAGTAGAAAGCCCGACTTGTCTTTGACAGGACTCCTAATCACGGGGACTTCTTCATCAGATGACTTAGCCTCTAAGTCATCTGGCCCTTCGAGTCTTTGTTTTTTACTAGGGTAAGTTTTCTCATCAACATCCATGAACCCTTGACTTCCCGAGGGGTCCCCCTGTTCCTGCCCTTCTGCCACAACGACACATTATCTCCTTTTCCTTCGGCAGCTGAGGATTCGGCCTCCATCTGTGCATCCAAAGGCCACATATCAAGGTTGGCTTTCCATTCAATGAAGGGCCTAGGTTCATGCGTATAAGCTATTGATTTTATTTTCTTCTTCCTGCTGGTGAGGAATCCCTTAGGGTAATAGTGCCAGACGTCTCCCTAAGGGAAGTTCATCTCCCGTAGCATTTTTTCCACAGTGGGAAGGGCATGCCTTAAACTAATGGTGAAAGGGCCAATGGAATTTTGGAATTTGAAGATGTTTCCCTTCTTCGCAGGCACAAAGTGGACCTGGTCGGCCTTCAAGACCTGTTGGATGAATTTGAGGGAAAAAACCCGCATGGATGAAAAGACCCTGATCTCGGTGTGGTCTTCAAACAGGTACCAATCACCTATGTAGTCCATTTCGTTGAACTGGAGCCAGTCCTTCTGCTCAAGAAAGATTCTGGACGGGGGGTTGTCGTGTATGATGGCATAGGCTATGGAAATGAAATCATTATCAAATTTCGCATACCCCTTCTCCTCCGGCTGCTGGCAAACTACCAGAGTCCACTCAAAAACGGATCTGGGTTGGTGTTTCTCCTAGATAACCTATTCAGGCCTAGACCTTCAAACTTATCCGTGTGCTCAAATAAGAACAGGTAAAAAACGAGGGAGAAATATTTGAAAGAACAGAAGGAAGACATCTCTTGAAACTCAGCCCTGATAGCCGAGGCTAGAAACGAGGGGATATCCAAAAGGATCTCTGCCTGCATCATGAGCCATAGGAAAGATATACCCGCCTTGCTCACCTGCTCAGCATCCTCAAACCCTAACATTCCCAAGATGACTGCTAGAATAGGCTATGCATTGCTTCGAAAACTTGACAGGGGAATAGAATCTGTGTGAGGGAAAGATGATAAGCGCAAGTCAGAGAGAATATTGAGAAAACCACTTTTTTTTTCACAGGTTTAATTTGAGAAATGGAAAGAGAGAGTGACCTCAGAGAACTCAACATAGTCCTGAGCGGGAGGGTAATAAAGGGTTTTCCCTATGAGTTGGGGGGTAATCTTGAGGATCTTGGTGCCCCGGGTGGAGAGGAAAATGTCCTTATGCTCGACGTAGGCCTCCCTGAGCCAGATAATAAATTCTGGGAACGGATGTGTCGTCAGGGCGATTTGATAATACAGACCTGACTCGATGACCCTAAATATGTCCTCGCCTCTTCTCTGATAGTCGAAGAGCTCGACTCTGGTGCGAGCTACATTGAAGGGATAGATTGGGTCACAAAGTTGGGCGTGAGCATCAATGACGGGTTCGGGTCTAGGAGCAGTCCTGACCTCGCGAGCTTGGGGGGTTTTGGGCATGGAGTGTTTCAGTTTTTCCATGAGAATTCGAAATAAAAGTAAAAGGGAAATAGAAAAAAGGGAAAATGACGAAATACCTGAGAAAACGATGTGAGAATGAAAGCGACCAGTACTTGAGTTTTAACCCGCCTGAGCGAAATACCGGTAAATAACCAGTAACATTGCATAATTAAGAGTAAAACACGCTACAACAAACAAGGTTTTACTAAGTATCGAGGTTGGCAGCAAGCAGGGTAGGTGGGGGCCACGTGCCGGACAAGGAAAGTACCGGCCTTCGTACCGCCTCCTATAATTACCTTACTATGAATTTACCTGAGCCAATTGTTGATCGTGGTGGGCCCTCTCGATTTTCAGCAGGGTGAGTAGAGGCCTCCTTCCCCTTTTATTTGCCCCACGGAACCCTTCTGATTGGCCCGGAGGAGGGATGACGTCACCTCCTCCAAGGGGTCGGCTTCGACCACCGTAGCGTCTCTCGGGTGTCGATAGAATGGTTATTGGCCGCAAGCTCTTGGCGCATGGTTCGGCTGCAGAACTGTGTGCGTTGCCTTAGTGAATACTCTATATGATATATGATATCACCGCGCTCGTTCTTTGAAAGCCACTTCCATGATCTTTGCTATTCATCGTCCTCTTAGTCTGTGTTTTTTATTTTCGTTTATGCGACAACTCCTTTTCTTTTATCGGTGAAGCCACAAGCCAACATTGGCTCCACTTGGGGACGACACGCTCGCTCTCGAGGGGTTCGAGAACTTCGCAGACCATCTGCTGTGCATTTGTGAATATACCTGGGGCATCATCAAAACTTCAAGTATTTATGGAAAGAGTTAAAACAAAAATTCATGGGGAACTTAAAATGAAATATATATAAAGTGTGGAGGATAAATACAATGGGTGGTCGAGGCCACTGTCAGTACTGAAAGTAAGGCTTGAGGAATTGCCCGTTCATGGGCATTTCAATCAGGATCCCCTCTAGATTTTCCAATATGAAGGTGTTGTTGTCTTTGACTTTAGCCACCTTGAAAGGCCCGAACCAGAGTGGATCGAAATTTCCAGGTTTACCCTTGTACACCCGTTTAACGTCCCACCTCAGCACCAAGTCTCCTGATTGTATTTCCTTATCTTTTTCTCGTTGATCAAATAAGCATTTCATTTTTTCCTGATAGTCGGCCAACCTGATGTTCACCTGGGCTCGGGTTTCCTCCAATTCAACAAGCTGATTCATTCTCCTAATGAGATCATTTGGTTCCTCTTCACTGTCTTGTAGAAACCTGGCGACAGGTAAAGCAAGTTGAATGGGGAACACCATTGCTCGGCCATATACCAGTTCATAAGGAGACTTGCCTGTGGATCTTTTACTGGAAATGCGATTTTCCCAAAGTGCAAACTTAATCTGGGAGTCCCAATTCCTCTGATTCTCGCTTATGGTATTTTTCAGAGTCCTTACCAAAGTCTTATTTGACGACTCAGCCAACCCGTTCCCCTGGGGATAGTAGGTCGTAGAATGTCCCAGAGTGATATTATACTGCTAGAAAAAGTTTATGAACTTGGAAGACTTGAAGACTTGGGCATTGTTAGTGATAATTTTGACCGGGCACCCAAACATTACTATTATATTTTCTTCCATAAATTTAACCACCACCCCATCTGTGGCGTTTCTTGCAGGCACTGCTTCGACCCATTTGGTGAAGTAGTCAGTGGCAGTGAGGATCCAACAGTGTTGGTTTCTAGATGCGGGGTGGATCTCTCCGATAAAATCAATGCCCCATTGCCTGAATGGCTCCTCGACATGTACTAGGATTAGTGGTAGTGGAGTGAATTTTTTCTTCTCTGCAAACATCTGGCATTTTTCACATGCTCGGACACGAGCATGAACATCTCCAAATAATCGAGGCCAGAAAAAACCATCTTCCAGGATTTTGTGAGTCGTGGACCGCCAACTATAATGTCCGCTGCATACACCATCATGGAATTCAGCCATGACCTCATCCACCTCCTGCTATGTTAGACATAGTAACAAAATTGATGAAGGGTCCCTCCAATACAATCGTCTATTTTCCATGACGTACTTCTGTGATTTTAATCTCAGAGTGCAATACTTTGCTTTGTCAAAATTTAGGGGACATCTCAGACTAAGGAGGTATTCTACCACATCTTTGTACCATGCAGAGAGAAGGTATTTCACATGCGTCTTTTGCACTAAGGTTTCTATTCCGGGTTGTAATTTTGTACCCTTTGGTATAGGCCTGCTTTTCTAGAATGTTGTATTTTAATTCTGCATCCCGCAGAACCTGGTTGAAAAATGCAATCGGTTGTTCGTTCCCATATTCGTTCTTCTGTAGCAGCACTTCAACTACTGTATGAGGGGAGGCAAAGGAAAATATCATGAAAGGCTTGATGTAGTCAGGGCCTGCCAATACTGGAGCCTTAGCAAAGGCCTGTAAAAATTCTGTTGAAAGCAGTCCTTGACTGGGGGGTTCATTTTACTTCGTTATCTTTCTTGAGCATCTCTGTGATATGTCGGACCATCTAAGCATAATTTGGAATAAACCTTATTAGGAAGTTTATTCTCCCCAGGAATACCTGGAATTCATTTTTATTCTGTGGGAGTGAAATTCCATTGATCACTTCTACCCTTTTGGGGTCAATTTTTACTCCCTCCTTAGTCACTATGTGTCCCAGCGGCTTCCCCTCCTCCAAAGCGAACATGGACTTTTGACGGTTCAATGACAATCCCTACCTGCAACACTTCTCAAAGGTCCGGCGAAGATGTTCGATGTGCTCAGCATCACTTTTTGAGAACATAGTGATATTGTCCAAATAAATCACTACGAATTTATCTTTCTCACCTACAAAAGCAATATCCATTGCACATTGAAAGGTGGCACCCACATTGATCAAATTGAACGACATCCGGGCGTACATGAAAGTTCCCCACGTTGTGGTGAACGTTGTTTTCTTTTGATCCTCGGGGAGAACCGCCACCTGATTATATCCAGAGAAACCATCCATGATAGACATCCAGGAGGATCCCAACACCTTCTGCAAAATGTGGTCCATATTCGGGAGGGGATAATTTTCTTTAAGAGAATACCTATTGATATTTCGGAAGTCCACACACAATCTTATTTCTCCATTGTTCTTCCTGACTAGAACCAAGTTGGCCACCCACTCCGAATATCTCAAGGGGACTATAATTTTAGCCCGCAACAACTTTTTGATATCTTTCTCAATTGCTGGAAGCAGCAATGGATTGATTTGCCTCAGTTTCCCCTTATGGAGCTTGGTGTCTCCTTTGAGAGGAATCTTGTGCTGTATAACCTCCACGTCAAAAGTCTTCAGATCTTGATATGACCAGGTGAATACATATTTATATGCTTGGAAAAACCAAATATATTTGTCTTGATATTCCTCAGGAACTCCCCTGGACAACTTTACTACCTTCGGGTCTCCCTCCATCCCGATGTTTATATCATTTACCTGATCATCCAGTTTCATCTTAACAGGGCTAATTGGGATATCATTTTATCGAACAGCCTTTCCAAGGACACGAGGCCTCTGGGAATGACGTTCCCTTTTAGTTGCAGCACAGGATGTCCGGCTAACGTCTCCTCCCACTTGGTCTGTGGTTGTTCATTGGGCTCTTCGTCCACTGCATATACCACCAGATTAGAGAATTCGCCAACTGTCGCAATGAAATGACTAACTTGTTCTTCGTCCTCGAAGACCTGCCAGTGTTTCACATTACCTGGGATGGAAGGGCGATATCGAACCTCGGCTTCATACCTGAGCAGAGGATTTTGTGGCAGGCGGAAATTGCTAGCTGCAACAACGAGCGAATCAACCATTTGGTTTTTATCTCTAGACATGAACTGTATATTAAAAGGCAAGAATAAATTCTTCAGCATGTCCCATATCTCATTTCTGTAAGCTTTGAGCCGTGGATGTTTAGCTTGGCACTCATTTCTGACTTGCCTTACTACTAGTTCCGAGTCCTCGAAAATTGTTAGGCTCTAGATATTCATATTCCTTGTTGTCTGTAATCCTAGGAGTAGGGCTTCATATTCGGTCATGTTGTTTGTGGCTTCGTACTCCAGCTTGAAAGAGAGAGGGACCAAACATCTTGTGGGCGATATCAAAAGCACCCTGGCTTCGTTCCCTTCACGAGAATTGGCCCTGTCAAAATACAGAGTCCATATGTCGTCCTCATCTTTACTCATGGGCCCCTTCCACTTTAGAGGGTGTGCTTTAGTTTCTTGCAAGAAATCTTCATCTTCTTCGAACATGAGGCAAGCAAATTCGCCCTCTTTGCCATATACCGGCGAGTTCGTCCAGCCATCAGCTTTAGTAACCATTTTTACAAACCTGGACTCCCGGTATAGCCTTCTTTCCTCTCCTCTGAATACTGGGATAGTAGCATAAGTGAGATTGAGTTTAATCGACCCACCAATATTTGACCCCGACGATCTAGACAACAACATCCCAAAACGAGCTGGAATATCAACCACCATGATATCCATCACCACGCTCTTGGCTGGGATCTGGGCCAAATTTACCACCAAATCTTTATCATGCCCAGGCACTTAACCGTCTTGGAGTCAAACGAATACATATCTTTATATGGATGGGTAATTTTCAGCCCTAACTGCTCCATGACAGACAGTGGCAGTAGGTTATGTGAAGCCCCAGAATCTAACATGCAGTTGTGTAGCAGCGGATCGTGAATGACCAAAGATACATAGAATGGGGGGGTTGCTGAGTACAACTCTTCTACATGAGGGCCAAAGACTACCCTGGGCCTTTCTTCCTAGAGATTGAGGATGTCAAGGGGAGGAACTACTCCATGGGGGAGCATGAATTGGGATACTTGAGCTTTATACAAAGGTTGTTTTAAAATTTCGAGTAGGGGAATAGGAATTTTAACCTATTCTAACTCTTTCTAGAGGTTGAAGATTGCAGGATTATTTTTTGTAATGACCTCTTTTTGTTGTTCTTTAGAAGGGATGAGTGAGTTTGAGGTCGCAGTAGGAACCTTATGATTTACAAGGGGATCAAGGACTGACCTTGTGGAGGAAGAGGCAGTGGATTTTTGGTGTACGGGATCCTCTATGGGATTTTTCCCCTTGTTGACAGAAATTGGAGCGGTCGGCTCTTTTGGTGTGGATTCCCCCTCTTGTTCTTGCACATAGGTTCTCTTTCTAGAAGATCTAAGATCATACTTCTTATGAAGTTGGGCTTGCATGAAGTCCACAAATTGTCTGCAGTAATCATCAATATTTGGATCTTCTAGGGACACTTCCTTCTTCTCTTGCTCCTCTTGCAAGGTAAGCTCTCCCTCTTCATCTTCTGAATAAGCAAGAAATTGATCCTCCTGGCAGTTATAAACTTCCTCAGCTTTTCCTTCCATTTTCCCTTCCAAATATAAAAGAGGTTGGATATGATCTTGCTGCTCCTTTCTATCCCGCTGTAATATTTGTAGTGGAGGCTTTCGGTACTTTGGATTGACACCTCGGTTAGGGGTCATCTGGTTGGGTCGAGAAGCGGAATTCTTAGCTTCCAACTCAAGCTTCACCAACTTGTTGGAAAGGTTTTTGATCATCTTGTTCACCTCTTCGATCCTACACTATGATGCTTCTCTTTCTTGATTAGAGGAAGAGGCTTCCTCCTTACCTCTTTTCTTGGAATCATGCTCTATTCTTCTTTTGCATTTTGCGGCAGAGGCAAAGTTTGCTTCTACCTCTAGAGCATCCGTCTGGATCTAATCCAAGGAAGCATACTTTCTTTCTCTCAAAGTGAATCCAAACTCGGACTCAAATGCTCCAGCGAAAACTACTTTTGCTACTGCTTGAGGAGGTTTTAATTCAGCGGGTATATTTTTGTACAGTTTGTTGAATCTTTTTATAAAATTCGTTACATCTTCATTGTTCTTCTTCTTCAAGGCATTGAACTCTGTGAGGACGTAACCGTGATCCCTCTTTTCTCCCCATTTTTGAGTAAAATCATTCTCCATTTCCTCCCAAGTATTGACCGAATTGTTAGCAAGATATTTAAACCACTTTCGGGCTTCCCCATCCAAGGACTGGACGAAAAGCATCAACACTACGTCCAAGTGTTCCACATTGACATTTTCATCGAAAACACAAAAGTCCTCAAAATGATTCTGAGCAGAGGCACTTTCTTCCCTGGTGAACCGAGGCAAGAGCTTTAGGTAATCCTAAGGCATACCATTTAAAACTTGAGGCAGGGCCAATGGGGCATATTTGTTAAGGAGGAAACCCGGCATAGCCATGGGCGGCGGTGGATTCTGAGGAAATTCTGATGGAGGACAATAGGTATATGCTGGGGGGAGATTTGCAAGTTGACCTGAGGTGAGCTCTGGAGTATGGTGACTTGTTTGACTTCCTCAGCCTCTAGGGTGGGATGTAAAGGAAGCACAAAGGTATTCGCTAATTCAAATTCATCTTTTATCTCAGTGTGGTCTAAAGAAGAGTCATCTGGGGGATATTCAAGTACTTGGATGTGGAGCCAGGGCCGTAGACTTGAGCCTTCTTAAATGAGGATGGGGAATCTTCTAATGAGAATGTGGTAGTTCAGTTTGGACTGGTTGCTTTTCTTTCAAAATTCTCTTGAATATAATTTTTTCAAGGTCAAATACAGACGAGGTTCTCAATTGAGAGGTGTCTGACCTATGATGTGGCTTGGTGTAAGCCAGGATTGCGGCTGATTTAGATTTAGTTAACAGTGAAGTCGCCAAGGTGAGGGTTGTGAAAATCTCAACCCTTCGTACTCACCTAATTGAAGGGTGAAGACAATGTCGTATTCCAGGGAAACGATTTTCAACTTCATTCCCCGACAACATTGCAAACAGGGCCGGATGTGAACTAACGAATAGTGATTAGAGCCAATTGGAGAGAAAATCATGCCCCGCACCTGATTAAGGTAATACTATAGGTCATAATATGAGTACCATTCAAGATAAATTCATACACAAACTATAGACCACCCGCATTCCGAAAGCAATGATAACAAGAAGAAAAATATGAATGAAATGAGCATTCAACTAAACAAATACATTAGAGACATACATATTGTTCATAAGTCCAGTAGGAATCCATTCTCGCAACAAACATTCGTTATATAATTTCTTCAAAAACTGCTCTTCAGATATGCGTTAAGAGCAAACCTCAAAACCGCAAAAAATGATATGCAGACTAAACACTTGAAACTTTCAGAGAATTCAAAACCTTTACTTAGTCTGTGAATTGGTATTTTATAGCTGTTTACATGGACAAAAAGACCAGATATTTCTTCAGAAAAAATATTCCCTGCTAATATTATATTTTCCCATCTAAATAAAAAATGATGAGGCATAACGACATCTCATCCGGAACGGTATGGTCCGACATAGACTATAACAAGAACATAACAGAAAATATGAAATGTAGAGAGTGCATAGGGTGTGTTACACAGTAATCTGTCACCTTCCCTGCAATCCCCATCCCGCACATTGGAGGGCTTATTCCGTGACCTGTGAGCAGTGACATGACCTGAAACCACTTTCATGGCATCCCCCTGGACAAGGACATTCATTCCCCTTAAGACAATTCCTTGTGAAAAACCCTAAAAATAGCCTTTTTTGCCTTGGCGCGACCATCCAGTTCAGCCCTTGCGCCAATGGGGGAAATCCTCCAAAGAGGGCGCGCCAGCTGGCGCACTGTCTCAGTGTTATACCCGCGCCAGGCTTATTAAGGAATGTTTTTTAAAAATAAACGGTGGAAGATTGACTCCAACCAATTCCTGAACTGGTCTCTAAATTGAGTTGGGAGGTTTGGCTCCGGATCTCCATGTAGAGGAAGTGGTTTTCCACCTCTCATGGAAGCTTCCTTGAGGATAGGGCCAATTCCATGATTATAGGGATCCCAACTCCCCTTCCACCATCTATATAAGCTTTCCATTTTCCTTTTTCAAGCTAGCCTTCAAGAGCCCTCAATAGCCTAGAGAATGCTGAATGAGCCTTGATAGTCCTCATAGAGCCAAATCAGTAGCAAGGAGATTATTGTCAAGAAAACCGAAGAGAGAGGCTTGTCCCATCCCCGACGAGCTTTATCGAGACGTACTCCGTTGTCGACCTGCCGAAGGAAGATTCAGCATCAGAGCCAAGTTGTATCTTTCTTTGTATTGATTAATGATAAGCGACTTTGGTTATGGTTCCACTCATATTGTTCATACTTTGTGATTATGGGTTGTATCTTCTCTGACTGATACATAATTGCATATATTGGGTTTTACGCTTGTGTGTTCGTCGTGTTTCTTATATGTGTAGGTGTTCGATCGCGCCAAGCGGGAGAATTGTGATCTGCCGGAGCAAGGGATCAGGAGCGCTATCTTCTCCGCGAACAACAACGTTGGACTTGAGGTAGGCCTTTCTCGCAATTTGGTCTATTGCAATTAGGAACTTGCATCTTAGCGTGATATGATTGTTGCTAGACCCGATCTGGGCTAGTAGGGATCGCCTCTGTCTGCAGAGGGGATTTACCTCTACAATAGGGTGAAATCGAGATTTCACCCATTTTTACATTACATAGAATTGAAAATCAAAAGTTAAACACAGGCCGCATGGGCCAAATCATGATATCCATCATTTGGTACGACAAGGAGTGCCCAAGCCTTCTAGACAATGTGAACGGACTGAAGATGAGGAGGATCCATGATGACGAGGCGGAGGAGGTGGCAGCTGCTGTGAAGTAGAGGAAACTAGAGGATTCGCGTATTCGTAACACTTTTGCCACAAAATTACCCCGGTTACTGATGTTGTGGTGTAGGTCTCAAACATAGACTACAATTGTGTAAGCTCCATATAATCCATGTGAACAATAAAGAATTTCTTAACCTGACCGAGAAGGAAAAATTCCTTATGCAGTGCAGTTATTATGGTCTCTGCTTTTAGCTGGGAGGTTTTCTCCAGTGTTATGTCTGCCCTGCACATGATTTCTGACATTTTCTAATCATAGGTCGTTAGGGGAATAGTGCGCCTGACTGTGGATCCCAGCATGGCAGGAGGCCAGCTTCTACCAACTTGTGCCACTCTTGATCGAACTTTTCCACTCCCTTTGATACCAGCGCTAAAAACCCCAACGTGTTCACGCGTGCGTTTTCTTTTTCAATCGTCTTTCTGACATCCAGGAACATCCTGAAACGGTCGATCACTCCCTGTGTGCGCAATTCTTCAGGTGAGAGCTCATTGAGGTATGTGATATATTTATTTGCAATTGATGCCTTCTCTTCTCCTTCTCTGCATCCCACCTCCAATTGGGCCTTAAACTTATGAATGGAAATCTTCTTGTCATTGATCAGCACAAGAAGCTCCCAATGTTGCTTGAATTCCACTATGATTTCCCCCCAGACAAGTCGTCTCGCTTCTACGAGTGTGTAATATTCCTAATTAGCACTAGCTAATTGGAAATATTAATTTTGACTATTTTACCTTTATAAAGTTAAGTTATAAATAAAGTGGGTGAAGAGGGACACTCAAATCACACTTGGGATAAAAAGTATTTCCTAAAATCACTTGAGAGACATGACTAATTGGCAGCGTGGGGCCTAGTGGTTAAGTGGCAGCGTGGGAAAAGGGACAGCGTAGGCAGCGTGGGGCCAAGCTAGTGCAGAGAGAGATGGACAGCATGGCTCAAGGAGACTGCGCAGTTGATGGTGGGGCCTAGGTGAGAGCAAGGGTCTCCAAGCATAAAAAGGGAGAGGGTCTCCTCATTTTGATTCATTTTGATTATGCATCTATGAGATTTGTCTTCTGACATTGAGCACGCTTGTTGTTTAGAAAATTCTGCACGTACTGTTCAGTACATCGAGTGTCTCCATGCGGAGATCCCAACCTAAGCCCCACGGGACTTCGAGTGCCTACTCGGGTGAGGAGTTCCATCCTTGTTTTGTTGGAGAGAGTCGTAGCAACCGCAGTCGGGAGCATTCACTCAGAGAGACAGCGCAGTCAGTGAGAGGGAGGACGCAGTCTTGGGAGGAGGTGATTCCGGATTGAGGGTTTTTCGGTGGATTTAGCCCAGGAGAATTGGAAAGGGGTCAGCCCTTCCCTATTCTAGCATTTTGGAGGAGTCGAGGGCCATTATTTGGAGCAGATCATTTAGGGCCAGCGTTTCTCATTAGGGAATAACATAGTGCCTCAAGGGAGCCATTTTCGGGGGTCAGCCATTTCCAGAAATATTTCCGGGCTTTTCTGGGTATTGGGAGGAGAGGCCATTTCCAAAGTTTCAGAATTTTCCGAGGTGGGGAGCAGCCCCAAAGAGTCAGTTCATTCTAGCAGTAGCAGCAGCACAGTAGCAGTACCAACAACATTGGAGATAACGCAGACTTGAGGGAGCAACCATTCTGAGTCATCTTCTGAGAGTCTTTCTACACTTGCCTAGTGCAAGCCAAGGTGCCATCATTCTGATCACCTTTTGTATTCATTCCATTTCTCAGTATTAATAAAATGGCTCAACATTCTCCATATTGTCTTTTTTTCTTATGATCTCTCTCTACTTGTTGTATGTCTTTATTTATGTCCTTTATATTGCTGTTTGTTTCCATTCGGAATATTACAGAGCGATATGTTACCTTTGATCTGCCCTTTTAAGTCTTTGATAGACTTCTCATGCTCCTGAGCTTCCTTGCGAAGGTTATCAACCTCTTCCTATAGGGATGAAATCGTCCTTTGATTTTCTGCTTGCGCGGCCTGGGTGTCGTCTAAGAGCCGACGAATGGAGCGGGTCTTATCTTCGGACATCCTTAAAACGGCCAGGGCCTTGGTGAGATGCTCGAGGGCAGTCTCGAGATCTCTTGATATAGGAACCACGCATGTATGCCCATCCCATTTGAGTTGCAATTCTGACAACCTCTCCTTAAGTCCAGGAATCTCTTTATCCTTCTGAACATTCTCTTCTTGTTGTTGAGCAAGGGAATCAGTGAGAACCGTCTTTTCCTTTTCTACCTGGACAAGTTCCTCGGTCTGAATATGTTTAGCATGAGGCATATTCAGCTTTCTCCTCAACTCCTGTACTTCCAAATTTGATTTGGTAACAAGAGCTTGCAATGTTGCATTGGTATCCATCCCCTTTCCTCTTATCATTTTCTTGGTGTTCTCCAGCTCGATAGAAATGGCCTTAGCGCTAATCCTTTCTCTTCGTCGATTTTCCTTCATTTGCTTCATCCTCCTTTCGAGCTTCTATAGGGAAACTGTATGCTTCACTACCTCGGTTCGTAGCATGTCCCCGATACACTAGTGCAAATCCAACTTGTTCGTCAGGGGAATGTTGCCCAGATTTAGAATTATTTCCAGAAACCTGTATTGGGATCCAGAAGCTGATGGCTGCAAAGCCCACTGTTGGATGGCCAATATGGGCTGTTATTTATCCATATCCAGCAAAGAGGAAAGCCTAGTATGGTTTTTATCCACGAACTGAGAAATTTTGGCCCTCAACCTTTCTCTTGCGAACTTGTTCTTGGTCTCAATCTTGTCCCTTGCCTCATGTCTGCCCAGTGTGACTACCTGTGAAAGTTCTGAGGGGGCTGGAGACGAGGTAGATTCGAGGGAGAGAAGAAAGCCCGACTTGTATTTTTCAGGACCCCTAAGCACAGGGACTTCTTCATCAGATAACTCGGCCTCTAAGTCATCTGGCCCTTTGAGTCTCTGTTTTTTACTAGGGTGAGTTTTCTCATCAACATCCATGAACTCTTGACTTCCCGAGGGGTCCCCCTATTCCTACCCTTCTGCCTCAACGGGCACATTATCTCATTTTCCTCCGGTAGCTAAGGATTCGGCCTCCATCTGTGCATTCAAAGACCACGTATCAAGGTTAGCTTTCCATTCAATGAAGGGCCTAGGTTCATGCGTATAAGCTGTTGATTTTATTTTCTTCTTTTTGCTAGTGAGGAATCCCTTATGATCATAGTGCTAGACATCTCCCTGAGGGAAGTTCATCTCCCACAACATTTTTTCCACAGTGGGGAGGGCATGCCTTGAACTAATGGTGAAAGGGCCAATTGAATTTGGGAGTTTGAATGTGTCCCTTCTTCGCAGGCACAAAGTGGACCTAGTCGGCCTTCAAGACCTGTCGGATGAATTGGAGGGCAAAAACCCGCATGGATGGGAACACTTGTAGGTGGTAAGGAGGCACCTCTGCATCGTAGACCCTGATCTAGGTGTGGTCTTCAAACATGTACCAATCACCTGTGTTGTCCGTTTCGTTGAACTAGAGCCAGTCCTTCTGCTCAGGAAAGATTCTCGGCGAGGGGTTGTCATGTATGATGGCATAGCCTATGGACATGAAATCATTAACGAATTTCGCATACCCCTTCCCCTTTGGCTGCTGGTGAAATTCCAGAGTCCACTCGAAAACGGATCTGGGTTGGGCGCTTCTCCTAGAGAACCTGTTCAGGCCTAGACCTTCAAACTTATCCACGTGCTCAAATAAGAACAGGTAAAAAACGAGGGAGCAATATTTGAAAGAACAGGAGAAAGACATCTCTTGAAACTGAGCCCTGATAGCCGAGGCTAGAAAGGAGGGGATATCCAAAAGGATCTCTAACTCCATCATGAGCCATAGGAAATCTATACCCGCCTTAGTCACTTGCTCAACATCCTCAAACCCTAACATTCTCGAGATCACTGCTAGAATAGGCTGTACGTTGCTTTGGAAAGTTGACACGGGAATAGAATTTGTGAGGGAAAGATGATAAGCGAGAGTCGGAGAGAATATTGAAGAAACCACTTTGTTTTTCCCAGGTTTGATTTGAGAAATGGCAGGCGAGAGTGACCTCAGAGAACTCAACACAATGCTGAGCAGAAGGGTAACAAAGGGCTTTCCTTATGAGTTAGGGGGTAATCTTGAGGATCTTAGTGCCCCGGGAGGAAAGGAAAATGTCCTTACGCTCGACGTAGGCCTCCCCGAGCCAGATAATAAATTATGGGAATGGATGTGTCGTCGGGCCGATTTGATAATACAAACCTGACTTGATGACCGTAAATATGTCCTCGCCTCTTCGCTGATAGTCAAAGAGCTTGGCTCTGGTGTGTGCTACATTTAAGGGATAGATTGGGTCACAGCGTTGGGTGTGAGCATTAGTGAGGGGTTCGGGTCCAGGAGAAGTCCTAACCTCGCGGGCTTGGGGGATTTCGGGTGTGGAGCGTTTCAGTTTTTCCATGACAATTCGAAATAAAAGTTAAAGGGAAATAGCAAAAAGGGAAAATGACGAAATACCTGAAATAACAGTGAGGTAGCAAAGGGGAAAACAATGCGAGAATGAAAGTGACCAGTCCTTGAGTTTTAACCTGCCTGAGTGAAATACCGGTAAATAACCAGTTACATTTCACAATCAAGAGTAAAACACGCTACAGCAAATAGGGTTTTACTGAGTATCGAGGTGGGGTGACACTTGTAGGGCTGACGTCGTAAGGACGTTGACAATGAGACACGTGGCATCAGGTGATTGGCTAGCAGCAGCCAGGTAGGTGGGGGCCACATGCTGGACAAGGCAGGTACTGGCCTTCGTACTACCTCCAAGACTTACCTTACCGTGAATTTACTTGAGCCAACTGTCGATCATGGCGGGCCCTCTCGATTTTTGGCAGGGTGAGCAGAGGCCTCCTTCCCCTTTTCTTTGCCCCACGGAACCCTTTTGATTGGCTCAGAGGAGGGATGACGTCACCTCCACCGAGGGGTCGGCTTCGACCACCGTAGCGTCTCTCGGGTGCCGACGGAATGGTTATTAGCTGCAGGCTCTTAGAGCATGGTTCTCCCGCGGAACTGTGCACTGCCTTAGTGAATAGTTTATATGATATATGATATCACCATGCTCGTTCTTTGAAAGCCATTTATTTTCGTTTATGCGACAACTCCTTTTCTTTTATCGGTGAAGCCACAAGCCAACATTGGCTCCACTTGGGGACGACACGCTCGCTCCTGAGGATGTCTAGAACTTCGTAGACCATTTGCTTGTGCATTTGTGAATATACTTGGGGCATCTTCAAAACTTCAAGTATTTCTGGAAAGAGTTTTAAAAAAAAATGTGAAACTTAAAATTCAATATATATATATATATATATATATATAGTGTGTGTGTGTGGAGGATAAATACAAAGGGCCGTTGAGGCCACTGTCAGTACTGAATGAGGAATTGCCCGTTCACGGGCATTTCAATCAGGTTCCCCTCCAAATTTTCCAATATGAAGGTGTTGTTGTCTTTGACTTCAGCCACTTTGAAAGGTCTGAACCAGAGTGGATCGAACTTTCCATGTTTACCCTTGTCCGCCCGTCTAATGTCCCACCTCAGCACCAGGTCTCCTGCTTGTATTTCCTTATCTTTTGCTCGTTGATCAAATAAGCATTTCATTTTCTCCTGATAGTCAACCAACGTGATGTTCACCTGGGCTCGGGTTCCTCCAGTTCAACAAGCTGATTCATTCTCCTAATGAGATCATTTGGTTCCTCTTCACTGTCTTGTAGAAACCTGGCGACGGGTAAATCAAGTTGAATGGGGAACACTGCTGCTCGGCCATATACCAGTTCGTAAGGAGACTTTCCTGTGGATCTTTTATTGGTAATGTGATTTTCCCAAAATGCAAACTTAAGCTGGGAGTCCCAGTTCTTTTGATTCTTGCTTATGGTATTTTTCAGAGTCCTTACCAAAGTCTTATTTGACGACTCGGCCATTGTGTTCCCTTGGGGATAGTAGGCCGTAGAATGTCCCAAAGTGATATTATACTCTTGGCAAAAGTTTATGAACTTGGCAGACTTAAAGACTTGGGCATTGTTAGTGATAATTTTGACCGGGCACCCCAACCTTGCTATTATATTTTCTTCCATAAATTTAATCACCACCCCATACGTGGCGTTTCTTGCAGGCACTGCTTCGACCCATTTGGTGAAGTAGTCAATGGAAGTGAGGATCTAATGGTGTTGGTTGCTGGATGCGAGGTGGATCTCTCCGATGAAATCAATGCCCCATTTCTTGAACGACTCCTTGACATGTACTGGGATTAGTGGTAGTGGAGCGAATTTTTGCTTCTCTGCAAACATCTGGCAATTTTCACATGCTCGGACATGAGCATGAACATCTCCAAATAATCGAGGCTAGAAAAAACCATCTTTTAGGATTTTGTGAGCAGTGGACCGCCAGCTATAATGTCCACTAAATACACCATCGTGGAATTCGGCCATCACCTTAGCCACCTCCTGCTCTGTTAGACATAGTAACAGAATTCCTGAAGGGTCCCTCCAATACAATCGTCCATTTGCCATGACGTACTTCTGTGATTTTAATCTCAGAGTGAGGTACTTTTCATTGTCAAAATTTAGGGGACATCTCAGACTAAGGAGGTATTCTACCACATCTTTGTACCATGCAAAGAGAAGGTATTTCACATGCATCTTTTGCACTGAGGTTTCTATTCTGGGTTGTACTTCTATACCCTCTGGTACTTCTCCTCCTTCCATGGATAGATTAATGCCCAAGGACTAGCAATTGGACTGCGATAACATTTTATCCAACCCCTGTCCTTTAATGAGCTTAGTGGGTCTGATATCTAACTCATATTCCTGAATTTTGGCAATCCACTTACCCTTCTTTCCTTCAATGTCTCCTTGTATTAAAATATCCTTTATTGTTGCTGTGGGGACGTAGGCAGTTATGGCCGACTGCAGCACATATATCCGAAAAGCCTTTAAGGATTTGACTAAGGCATAGGCCTGCTTTTCCAGAATGTTGTATTTTAATTCTGCATCCCACAGAAGCTGGCTAAAAAATGCAATCGACTGTTCGTGCCCATCTTCGTTCTTCAGTAGCAGCACTGCAGCTACTGTATGAGGGGAGGCAAAGGAAAATATCATGAAAGGCTTGTTGTAGTCAGGGTCTGCCAATACTAGAGCCTCAACAAAGCCCTGTTCAATTCTGTTGAAAGTATTCCTTGACTGGGGGGTCCATTTTACTTCGTTATCTTTCTTGAGCATCTCTGTGATATGTCGGACTATCTCAGCGTAATTTGGAATAAACCTTCTTAGGAAGTTTATTCTCCCCGGGAATACTTGGATTTCCTTTTTATTCCGTGTGAGTGAAATGCCATTGATCACTTATACCCTTTTCAGGTCAATTTTTACTCCCTCCTTAGTCACTATGTGTCCCTACAACTTCCCTTCCTCCAAAGCGAACATGGACTTTTGAGGGTTAAATGACAGACCATACATGCAACACTTCTCAAAGGTCTGGTGAAGATGTTTGATGTGCTCAGCATCACTTTTTGAGAACACAGTGATATCGTCCAGATAAATCACTACGAATTTATCTTGCTCTCCTACAAAAGCAATATCCATTGCACGTTGAAAGGTGGCACCTGCATTAATCAAACCGAACGGCATCCGAGCATACATGAAAGTTCCCCACGGTGTGGTGAACGTTGTTTTCTTTTGATCCTCGGGGAGAAACGCCACTTTATTATATCCATAGAAACCATCCATCATAGACATCCGGGAGGATCCCACCACCTTCTGAAAAATGTGGTCCATCTTCGGGAGTGGGTAATTGTCTTTGAGAGAATACCTATTGAGATTTAGGAAGTCCACACATAATCTTATTTCTCCATTCTTCTTCCTAACTGGAACCAAGTTGGCCACCCACTCTGAATATCTCAAGGGGACTATAATTTTAGCCCACAGCAACTTTTTGATCTCTTTCTCAATTTCTAGAAGCAACAATGGATTGATTTGCCTCAGTTTCTGCTTATGGTGCTTGGCCTCTCCTTTGAGAGGAATCTTGTGTTGTATGACCTCCATGTCAAATGTCTTTAGATCTTGATACAACCAGGCGAAGACATCTTTATATGCCTGGAACAACTAGATATATTTGTCTTGATATTCCTCAAGAACTTCCCTGGATAGCTTTACTACCTTCGGGTCTCCCTCTGTCCCAATGTTTATATCATTTACCTGATCATCCCATGTCATCTTACCGGGGCTAATTGGGATATCATTTTTATCGAACAACCTTTCCAAGGGCACGAGGCCTCTGGGAGTGACGTTCCCTTTTAGTTGCAGCACGCGATGTCTGGCTAACATCTCCTCCCACTTGGTCTATGGCTATTCATCAGGCTCTTCGTCCACTTCATCTATCGCCAAATTCGAGAATTCACCAACCGTCTCTATGAAACGCTTAACTTGTTCTTTGTCCTCGAAGACCTAATCGTGTTTCACATTATCTGGGATGGAAGGGCGATATCGTACCTCAACCTCATACCTGAGCAGAGGATTCTGTGGCAGGCGGAAATTGCTAGTTGCAACAGCGAGCAAATAAGCCATCTGGTTTTTATCTCTCGGCATGAATTGTATATTAAAATCCAAGAAGAAATTATCCACCAGGTCCCATACCTCATTTCTATAAGCTCTGAGCCATGGATTTTAGCCTGGCACTCATTTCTGACTTGCCTTACTACTAGTTCTGAGCTTGCAATGCCGCATTGGTATCCATCCCCTTTCCTCTTATCATTTTCTTGGTGTTCTCCGGCTGGATAGCGATGGCCTTAGCGCTAATCCTTTCTCTTTGTTTGTTTTCCTTCATTTGCTTCATCTTCCTTTCAATCTTCTGTAGGGAAGCTGTATGCTTCACTACCTCGGTCTGTAGCATGTCCCCGATACACTAGTGCAAATCCAACTTGTCCGTCAGGGGAATGTTGCCCAAATTTAGAATTATTTGCAGAGCCTTGTATCGGGATCCAGAAGTTGATGGCTACAAATCCGGCTGCTGGATGGCCAATATGAGTTGTTCTTTATCCATATCCAGCACAGAGGAAAGCCTTTTATGGTGTTTATCCACGAACTGATAAAGTTCGGCCCTCAACGTTTCTCTTGCGAACTTGTTCCTGGTCTCAATCTTATCCCTTGCCTCATGTCTGCCCAGTGTGACTACTTGTGAAAGTTCTGAGGGGGTTGAAGATGAGGCAGAGTCGAGGGAGAGTAGAAAGCCTGGTTTGTCTTTGTCAGGACCCCTAAGCATGGGGACTTCTTCATCTAATAACTCATCCTCTAAGTCATTTGGCCCTTCGAGTCTCTTTTTTTTAGTAGGGTGAGCTCTCTCATCAACATGCATGAACTCTTGACTTCCCGAGGGGTCCCCCTATTCCTACCCTTCTGGCTCAATGGGCACATTATCTCATTTTCCTTCGATAGCTAAGGATTCAACCTCCATCTGTGCATCCAAAGGCCACGTATCAAGGTTAGCTTTCCATTCAATGAAGGGCTTAGGTTCATGCGTATAAGCTATTGATTTTATTTTCTTCTTCCTGCTAGTGAGGAATCCCTTAGGGTCATAGTGTCAAAAGTCTCCCTGAGCGAAGTTCATCTCCCGCAGAATTTTTTCCACAGTGGGCAGGGCATGCCTTGAACTAAAGGTGAAAGGGCCAATTGAATTTGGGAGTTTTAATATGTGTCTCTTCTTCACAGGCACGAAGTGGATCTGGTTGGCCTTCAAGACCTGTCGGATGAATTCGAGGGCAAAAACCGGCATGGATGGGAACACCGGTAGGTGTTAAGGAAGCACCTCTACACCGTAGACCCGATCTCGGTGTGGTCTTCAAACAAGTACCAATCACCTATGCAGTCCGTTTCGCTAAACTGGAGCCAGTCCTTCTACTCGGGAAATATTTTGTGCAGGGGGTTGTCGTGTATGATGGCATAACCCATGGACATGAAATCATTAACGAATTTCGCATACCCCTTCCCCTCTCGCTACTGGTGAATTGTCGAAGTCCACTCGAAAACAGATCTAGGTTGGGCGTTTCTTATGGAGAACTTGTTCAAGCCTAGACCTGCAAACTTATCCGCGTGCTCAAATAAGAACAGGTAAAAAACGAGGGAGCAATATTTGAAAGAACAAGAGGAAGACATCTCTTGAAACTGAGCCCTGATAGCTGAGGCTAGAAAGGAGGGGATATCCAAAAGGATCTCTGCCTACATCATGAGCCATAGGAAAGCTATACTCGCCTTAGTCACCTGCTCAGCATCCTCAAACTGTAACATTCCCAAGATGACCGCTAGAATAGGTTGTATGTTGCTTCGGAAAGTTGACAGGGGAATAGAATCTGTGTGAGGGAAAGATGATAAGCGCGAGTTGGAGAGAAGATTGAGGAAACCACTTTGTTTTTCCTAGGTTTGATTTGAGAAATTGAAGGAGAGAGTAACCTCAGAGAACTCAACGCAGTCCTGAGCGGGAGGGTAACAAAGGGCTTTCCTTATGAGATGGGGGGGTAATCTTGAGGATCTTGGTGCCTCGAGTGGAAAGGAAAGTGTCCTTACGCTTGACGTAGGCCTCCCCAAGCTAGATAATAAATTCTGGGAACAGATGTGTTGTCGGGGTGATTTGATAATACAGACTTGACTCAACGACCCTAAATATGTCCTCGCCTCTTCGCTGATAGTCGAAGAGCTTGGCTCTAGTGTGGGCTACATTGAAGGGATATATTGGGTCACAGAGTTGGGCGTGAGCATCAGGGAGGGGTTCGAGTCCAGGAGTAGTCCTGACCTCGCTGGCTTGGGGGGTTTCGGGCACGGAGCGTTTCAGTTTTTCCATGACAATTCGAAATAAAAGTAAAAGGGAAAGAGCGAAAAGGGAAAATGATGAAATACCTGAAATAGTAGTGAGGTAGCAAAGGGGAAAATGAAACGAGAATGTAAGGAACCAGTACTCGAGTTTTATCCTGCCTGAGCGAAACACCGGTAAATAACCAGTAACATTGCACGATCAAGATTGAAACACGCTACAACAAACAGGGTTATACTAAGTATCAAGGCAGGGTGACACTTGTAGGGTTGACGTCGTAAGGACGTTGACAATGAGACACGTGGTTTTAGGTGATTGGCTGGCAGCAACTAGGTAGGTGGGGGCCACGTGTTAGACAAGGCAGGTACCGACCTTCGTACCACCTCCTAGACTTACCTTACCGTGAATTTACCTGAGCCAACTGTCGATTGTGGTGGGCCGTCTTGATTTTCGGCGAGGTGAGCAAAAACCTCCTTCCCATTTTCTTTGCCCCATGGAATCCTTCTGATTGGCCCGGAGGAGGGATGACGTCACCTCCTCCAGGGTGTTGGCTTCAACCACCGTAGCGTCTCTCAGGTATCGACAAAATATTTATTGGCCGCAAGCTCTTGGCGCATGGTTCTGCCACGGAATTGTGTGCGCTACCTTTGTGAATACTCTATATGATATATGATATCACCGCGCTCGTTCTTTGAAAGCCACTTCCATGATCTTTGCTATTCGTCATCCTCTTAGTCTGTGTTTTTTCTTTTTGTTTATGCGACAACTCCTTTTCTTTTATCGGTGAAGCCACAAGCCAACATGTTCAAAGTTTTTGGCTCAAGGTTGATGGATTTAAGATTCCAAGGTGCAACATTAGCCTCAATGGGTTCAAATAAAAAACAAAATAAAGTGTAATTAATAAAAGCTCTAGATGATATCATACTTCGCTCCCCAACTTGTTATAGAGTTCTTTGTAGTTAGGGATATTCACAGCTCCATCAAACACTTCTTATCGTCAACATAGCTCCATGGAATATTGATTTTTTTTCCTCTTTATGTATAGTCTCACTTTGATATTTTTGTTTCAGATGTTATAGTAAGATGATTATTTTTCCACATTCCAACGGTTCTATTGCTAGCTTTCTAATACCCATATGCTAATTTAATAAAAAAAAATGTGAAGAAACTGAAACTGAACTCCAAACACTTTTACTAAATATGTTGAGCATTCTAGCAAATGATAGCAGCGGAAAATAAATTCACGAAGTCACAAGTACACAATAAACAATACAACCAAAATTACCCAAGAAACCCCAACTAGGGAAAACCAGCCAACGTGTGTTCTATTATTATTATTCTCAGCAAAAATCTCATAAAATTGATGTAATATTCCTGTTTAGCAATTCTGCTAACCAGAATATTAATTTTGGCCAATTTTGATATGATTACAGTGTTGATTTAGAAAATGTGGGTTTGGGGGCCCACAATTAGACTTAGGCAACTATAGGCCTCAAAACATTAGGCTAAGGAAAAATATTGCAGCATTAGTGGAGAATGGGGCCCAATGAGGAGAAACTGCAACCCACATGGAGGCAACACAGTCATTGGTGCGTATTGGAGGCTAGAGGCACGAGGTGGGGCCCAAGGGAATGTTGGGTAGCCTTGGACAAAAAGGAAGCATGAGGCTCATTCTTGGCATTCATTCATCTATTTCAAAATTGTCTTTTGACTGAGCATGCTTGAGTAGTGAGCCAAGTCTGCATGTGTTGTTCAACACATGGATGTCTTTGAGTGGAGATCCCAGTCTTTTCTTCGGTGGGCTTCGAGTGCGAGCCCAAGGATGGTGCTTCATCTTAATTCGATCATTTCAGCAACAAAGAACCTTTTTTACAACACAGTCCCTCCATCAGCAGTGCAAAGGTTGCGCAATCCCTTGAGGGAATCACTCCGAGAATCGGGGGGTGAGTAGAGTTTTTGCAAGAGATTTGGTGGGAAGGCTTGGAGCCTTCTAATATGAATTTTCCAAGCATTTTGGTGGCATCCAACAACAGAATTATTAGGAGGTACGAATTTCCCAAAAGTTCAGTGAGCCAAGCCCAAGAGAGCCAATTTCCGGGGTCAATCTTTGGCCAAACCCTTCGCGAGTTATTCTGGGTTTATTGAGTAGAGTCTAGGGTTAAAATCCCAGAATTTTCTGAGCAGTACAACAGGCCCTAGCAGCAGATCATTGGGAGCAGCAGCAACATTTCTGTGTAGTTTCTAGTGTAGAGCTACAACCATGTAGAGAGTAGAATTGAGGGAGCTCGACAGGTACATTTTGAGGACTTCTCTAGCTTGCCTTGAGCAAGCCCAAGTGCACTCATTCCAACACCTCATTTTGTACACATTCCTCATCATTAATAAAATGGCTCAACACAGTTTTTTTGGCTCAATATTTGTCCAAATTCTGTGTTTATTTTTGTTGTGTGTGTTTTGTCTATGCATCTCTGTTTATTGTTGTAAATTACCTTTGAGGATATTACAGTGGTATCAAAGTTCATCGACTTGGCTCAGCCTGTGGGAGTAGCGCAGTCTATGACACCAAAAGACAAGAAAAATGTGACATGCCAGAGGCAGAGGTGCATGAGCAGAGAAAGAGAGTAAGAAATCACTCCAAACCCTATGACAAGTGAACCGGAGGTTATGGAGACAAGAATTGGGGACGCATAAGGGGAGAAGAGGAGCAAGGAGGAGAAATTTGTTCACCTTCTGTTGAACGCAGTGCGGGACCTCACGAATAACATTGAGTAGATGGGTCACCGAAACAACAATGGCAGTAAAATAAAGGGAGTCCAAGGGGATTTCCAGATGGGAGAACGATCCGACGCCTCACATCACTAGGCATCACTTAACCCAAATATGCCTACAGTACCATATACACCCCCACGGTCTACCATTCCTACATTCCTAGCTTCAGGAGCAGGAGGAAGCTCACTATGGAGAGTACTTTCTAGAATACCAGTCCTATGTCCCAAAGTTCGGGAGGGCCATTACTTTAAAATATTTCTGCCAACTGAAGGTCAGAAACAAACCCAAAGGATAGAATGGAGGAGGCTACACGCAGGGGAATGACTTACATCGTACTATGGGGAGGTGGTTTCTCCTGACTTTTGATGGCTCCTCTAAGAGCTCGACCAAGGCATGGGTTGAGAAGCTGGATGTTTACTTCTAGCTGAACCAGATGATCGAGGGAGAGGAAATCAAGATTGCCATGCTGCATCTGGATGGGGAGGCTCATGACTGGTGGTTCCATGGGCTGACCACGCTGGGACACGCAGGGGTCACAACATATGATGAGTTCACTAGGAGGGGGCTAAAGCAGTTCGAGATGAAGGACCCAGAGGAGTATTTTGGGGAGATAACCAAGCTCAAGCAGTCTGAGAACCGGAGGTGTACATCTCAGAGTTTTTGATACTATCAACGATGGTACCAGACCTGTCAGAGTCTAGGAGGATTTATATGTTCATTGAGGGATCGGCAGAGCCATTGCGAGGGCTAGTGAGGTCCAACAGACCTACTACGCTGCAGGATGTAGTGGGGAGAGATAGGGACTTACAAGATGCCCTACCCAGAGCTAGGGCACCTCTACCAAACAAACCTGGTTTCCAGCATAGGGGAAGCGACATGAGAGCCCCACCACATAGAGCCAACCAGAGATGGGGACAACTAGATGATAATACTCAGAGAGACCTTCAGAGGAAAAAGCTACGCTTCACTTTATAGGAGCCATGGGCACCAGGCCATAGGTGTGCAGCAGGAAAGGCCCACTATATAGAGGTCTTCAGTGTCACCCCAGACTAGGTTACACTACCCCTACGCTGCCATGGTTGGGCCTGCGTCAGCCCTGTTGGCCTGCTTCTACCCCTGCGCTGCCCTTTCTGGGCCTGCATCAAGCCTGCATATCTCCTGAAGCCTCTGCGTTGCCCCTGCCTGGCTCTTGGCTGAGCTGTGTAGTTATTGCCTTTGCGCTGCCTTGGTCTATTGCTTCTCTGCCCTCATTGCACTCTTGGCCTGGGATCAAACCATCCCTCTCACCAATACTGCCCCTCGCTGCAGCTGAAACACTTCTAAAATTCTTAGCAAACCACGCCCTAGAATTCCAGCTTAGTTTCAGTGCTCTACCACTGTGTGTATTCTCCAACTGACACCAAGCCCTCTTCTTATACTTTTCTCGTTGAAACATCAATGACCGTGACCTAATCTTAAATCGACGGCTAAGATTAGAAGATGTTTGATCCATGTGACTTAAGTCATTTTCATCAAATGTTTAATTTAATTAACTTTAATCTTTTAATTTTCCTAAGTTAGACTTAAGGTATTTAATTAAAAAGATTAATTAATTAATTATCCCTTAAACATGATGGAATTTCTTAAATCTATTTCTGGCTCTTGGAGATCTTATGTACTCTAGTCCCTCCACAAATTTTGGGAGCTAGAGCACATCCAATGCTACCCCAACACCCCAAAATCTCAACACTCCCTCTTGTTGAAAAGTGTAACTAGGTCAGTCTTCATGTTGACTATGTAATTATGTATTTACAAGACAGATTATAAAATATAATTTGTTGTACTTGCTTCATGGGTTTCATGAGCAAGAATTTTTATTATAGGTTAATAGACTTCTTCTTGATGTCTATTTAGGGTTTGTTTAAAAGAATAATTAGTGTCATGTAAATGGAGAACCTAGTCTTCAGTAGAGTGCTCCAAGATCTTGTCATATACCTTGTGGAAGAATGAAATACAATAGCTCGTTCTCAACGCTAGAATCAAATGATGAAATCAACCTATCTACAGCATTAATGTCGGCCTCCATACTGTGGACAAGTCGGCCTAAAGGCAGATTAGTGAGTCGTCCTTAAAACAAGAAGCATACATACATACATATATATACATATATATATATATATACATATATAGATATATACATATATATATAAGTTGCTCTGCGACTCATTTGACAGGTAATGGATTATGGATTCCTCTGTAATTATGGATAATTCTGAGCCAAATAAAGGAAGAATTTTCGGATTTGAAATAGAGGTGCAGGAAGAAAATTGTGGACTTATCTCTAAACTATAGTGCAGTTAAAAGATTGAACTCAGTGCGGATTTAAGAGGTGAATTTAGTGTGGATTTAAGAAGGGAATAAGTGCAGATCTCTAAGGTAAGAAAGTGCAGATTATCAGTATAATAACAGTGCGGATTTCACTGTATGAAGTGCAGGTATAAAGTGTGGACTTAAGATCATCTCAGCATCTATCTAAGACCCTTAAGAAAGGAAAAGTACTGCAGACATACCACTGTTGTTCTGCATATTAACTTGTGATTCCAGAACTGTTAAAAGGTCGTAAAATATAAAGTTAAGGGCAGTTTGTTTGAAAGAAGGATTTGCAGAAGCTAAGACTATGATCATAAGAAGAAATACAGGTCTAAGGAAAGGAGAAAGTGAGGAAGGTAAATCTGAAGATTTACCTTCCTAACTACATTCAATTGCAAGTAGATGCAAAGAGAAGATAATTTTGTCCTTACATTTAACTGAGCATCAAGAAGTGAAAGCTGGAGACCGAGTTATCTAGTTTGAGTGCAGAACAGTGTAGATTGGTGGAGACAAGAAGAATCAAGTTCGAAGAAGTTGTGACAAGATCTTGGAAGCATATCTAGGTCAAGGGTCTGAGTCTTGGTCATGGTACTTGTCATTTGAAGATCTATAGAAAGAATTCTTTGTGGGTTTTCCTCTCCAAGAGGGAGAGGTTTTTCCATGGCTCTAGGAGCCTAATTTGTGTGTCTTGTGTATTTTGATAATTGACTTGATGAAATATTAACTAAGCTAAAAGAAGAGAAGACATAAGTAACTCAAGTAAGATCACATGTAATTATTAAGAAGAGAATTTGTATTAACCTACAAACCTCCAAATTCTCAACATGGTATCAGAGATAAGGTGTTGAACGCAAGGGCTGCTTGTCAACAAAGACACTCAAGGAAACGTAGATCTAAGTTTGGGTTGGAAAGTCAAATCAGTCTACAAAGAAGACTATCTAGCTACTTAAAACATCATCTACCATCAATAATTCAAGATCACCTAGATTGAAGAATTCTACCTTGGAAGAAACTGTTAAACTCTTCGTTATCATCAAGAACATTGCTGCAGAAGAAAGTAACTCTCTTAAGTAAGTATCTATGACTTCATCTGAATCTGTCCAAATGAATTATTGGTTAGAAAGCAACAAATTGGTTGGGTTATATAACCTAGATGCATGGAAGAAAAGGATAGATCTAAAGCTAATTGAAAATGAAGTCATGGGTTTCATAGAAGGATCTACAATAAAACCTCCAAAAGAAGATATTCTAGCATATACCAAATACATGCAGGGAGATATAAGAGCCTGAAGGATTCCTATAGAATCCATAAAGGACTCTCTCATTCCCTATGTATCAAAGCTAGAATCCTCAAAAGAAATATATGATAAATTGGTGGAACAGTTCTCAAAAGTTTCTACAAAGGAAATAATATCCCTGAGACAAAAACTATACAAATTGAAAATATCAAAGGAAGGAATAATTCCATATCTGATGGAGATTTTCGCAATACAAGAACAACTACTAAAATTGGGAGAACTAATGTCCGATAGAGAAATACTCACTATGGTACAGAATGTATGACCGAAAGAATGGAGAGTTTACTCTTTCAACATAGATGGGAAAGAAGAAGCCATGACATTCCAAAGTCTAGGTAAGATAGAAGAATCAAGATTGAAAGAAGGATCAAGAAAACAAAATCAAGCCTTTGCCACCATGTCTGCGAAGAAGGAAGATTCAATAAATTTGGTCCTCAAAATAATAAGAGAAATGTGAACAAAGCACGATGCTTTGGGTGTAATAATTTTTGGCATTATAAATGAGATTGTCCTAAACTAAGAAAGGCCAAGATGAAAAAGGAAGAAGCCCATATAAAATGAGAACCCGATAAAAAGAAATCTAAGAAAGAAGAAGGGAGGGATCTCAACCATGATTAGGATCTTCTTCTTCTTTAAGTGATTTCTGTTGGTTATAAAATAATATGATAGGGAGCAATGTATATTATAGCATCATGATAAAAGCAAGATAGGAGCTCCTGGTGTAGAAGCTTTGGGGAAAAACCTCTCTAATAACATTACTAATGGAAAGCAGTTATCAAGAACAAGGGTCATCATGGAAACAAAATTTATGGGATGTGATGACATATTGATGGAGCAGGCCAAGAGAATAAAGCTCTTAATTTTTAAGAAATTGCTACAGGATGACTCAAGGTATGAGGTATGTATACATTTATATGCTAACATTGGATGCTGTGAAGTCATGTCATATGGTTGTAGGTAATGAACCTCTATATTTAGAAGTATGATCTATGGAGGAGTATCTCTCAGTGCACAGACAGATGAAATCAACATAATATGTACTCATGGAAAATGAGGTGGTTGTATATGAATAAGAAACTAGGAAGGTTGCAAGTTCCTGGAAATGGAGAATGTGCAGAAAGGAAGAGATCATGAAATGCAACCCTGTTAAGAGGTTGTTATCATCCGGAGGCCAAGAAGATGTGACTAGGATATCTCTTGGGAAGATGTGTAGACTCTGAAGGAAGTCTGGTAAAGAAGAAGACCCTTGGCAAAACATATCACTAGGAGATGTGTCAATCTATATGAAGGATGTCGATGCCTATAGGAAGATGTCATGGTGAAAGATCATCACTAAGGTAACTTTTGTTCTAAAAGTTCATATGTATATGCTTATCTGGATAAATTTGTGCAGGGTTGCTAATCATAAGAAAGGATGTATAGTCCTTGAGGATGATTCGAAGGAAAGCAGCATAGCATAACAGTGGACCAGATGAGGAAGACTCATGAATCACTTTCTAATAGTGGACATGACTCAAGTGATGGATGATCTGTGCCCTATGAAGCCAAAAAGTTGAAGATTCCTCAAATATCGAAAAACCATGACATCGAGGGGAGGAACTCTTCATGAATAGTTGGATTGCTGCTGCAGGACCCTGGTCAATAAGGCGCCTGATGGTAAGTTTCTTGCTTGGAAGAAACTTGAAGTATGTCCTTCCTATGTTAAGAGGGAGTGAAGTATGTGATTCTCTATTACATGTGTCATGCACTAGACTAGGTCTAACAGCCGTAAGTCTTAGTGAAGGCCATGTGAAGGGAATGGATAGACACATCATTCTAGTCTTCACCTAGAAGACAGAATGGAGGATTGGGTAATCATCTGGCATTTGATATTCTTTGAGAATGAGATAGGGCATTCAAGCTAAGAGTAGTCGTGGACCGATATTCTTTGAGGGCTGGCTACCAAAGAGAAGAATATTCCAAGAAGGTCATACTCTGGGAACAGGGGTATGTACCTTTGAGAGACAATGACTATGGCGTCTATTAGTCATGTGTCTCGCCAGCATTATAGCCGATTGTCTCGTTGAGAGATAGGGCTGTTAGTCAAGGCCTTGCACTAGGACAATGCTGGTTGATATGATGTTATACAGATACGATTACCAATATGATTCTTCTTATGAGATTTTTCAGTTTGAAAGTAACCATGTACCTATATGAATACCTCCCTAGTTAAGAGGGAGTGTTGAAAAGTGTAACTAGGTCGGTCTTCATGTTGACTATGTAATTATGTATTTACAAGACAGATATTATAAAATATAATTTGTTTTACTTGCTTCATGGGTTTCATGAGAAAGAATTTTTATTATAGGTTAATCGACTTCTTCTTGATGTCTATTTAGGGTTTGTTTATAAGAATAATTAGTGTCATGTAAATGGAGAACCTAGTCTTCAGTAGAGTGCTCCAAGATCTTTTCATATACCTTGTGGAAGAATGAAATACAATAGCTCCTTCTCAACGATGTAATCAAATGATGAAATCGACCTATCTGCAGCATTAATGTCGGCGTTCATACTGCCTAAAGGCAGATTAGTGAGTCGACCTTAAAACAAGAAGAATACATATATATATATATATATATATATATATATAAGTTGCTATGTAGCTCATTTGACAAGTAATGGATTGTGGATTCCTTTGTAATTACGGATAAGTCTGAGCCAAATAAAGGAAGAATTTGCTGATCTGAAATAGAGATCCAGGAAGAAAATTGCGGACTTATCTCTAAACTACAGTGCGGATAAAAGTCTTAACTCAGTGCGGAATTTAAGAGGTGAATTCAGTGTGGATTTCACTGTATGAAGTGTGGGTATAAAGTGCGGACTTAAGATCATCTCAGCATCTATCTAGGACCCTTAAGTAATGAAAAGTACTGCGGACATACCACTATTGTTCTACATATTAACTTGTGATTCCCGAACTGTTAAAAGGTCGTAAAAGATAAAGTTAAGGGCAGTCTGTTTAAAGGAAAGATTTGCTAAAGTTAAGACCGTGATCATAAGAAGAAAGACGGGTCTAAGGAAAGGAGAAAGTGAGGAAAGGTAAATCTAAAGATTTACCTTCCTAACTACATTCAGTTGCAAGTAGATGCAAAGAGAAGATAATTCTGTCCTTACATTTAACTGAGCATCAAGAAGTGAAAGTTGGAGGCCGAGTTATCTAGTTCCAGTGCAGATTGGTGGAGACGAGAAGAATCAAGTTCGAAGAAGCTATGAAAAGATCTTGGAAGCATATCTAGGTCAAGGGTCTGAGTCTTGGTCATGGTACTTGTCATTGGAAGATCTATAAGAAGAATTCTTTGCGGGTTTTCCTCTCTAAAACGGAGAGGTTTTTCCTTAGCTCTAGGAGCCTAATTTGTGTGTCTTCTGTATTTTGATAATTGACTTGATGAAAGATTAACTAAGCTAAAAGAAGAGAAGACATAAGTAACTCAAGTAAGCTCACAAGTAATTATCAAGAAGATAATTTGTATTAACCTACAGCCCTCCAAATTCTCAACACCTCTTAGAAAGGAATGTGCCTTAGCAACAATACTTCACCCCGAAGTTCTGCACTGATCTCTGGTGTAGGTCTCTATGCTAATGCTTGGCCTGCTACCCTTCATCACTGCGCTGCTGCTGCTCTCCCGTACTGCTGCCCATGAAGCTGCCACTGCCACTACCACATATGTACTGTAGCTCCCTCTCAATCTTTTGCATCGTTGCACTGCAACTCAGTTGTTGAGAGTAAGCAACTGAAGTTCTCCTGCCCAATATTTGACAAACAAGTCAGTTGGGCTACATCTTCATCATTGAAGCTCCATAGGCCACTGCTTTGTGCTGACATATGGAGGTTGTTGCATTGTTGTAGCTCTGCACTGCGTAAGCAGAGCTCCTCTGCGCTGCCTCTGTGCTGAAGTCCCCTACGCTGTTGATGTGTTGCGTTGTCCTCCTGAAGCCTCTACGTTACCGCAACTTTGCACTGCGTAAGCAAGCTTGCTCTACGCTGTTGAAGTCACATTAGCCCCTCTGCACTGCTACATCTGCAATACGCTGCTCCCTCTCAGCATCCAGCTCTGCCTCTGCTCCATCTGTGATTCTTTGCACCCACTGCTCCACTTGTCCCACTACCGTCTTAAGGCTCCCGTAGCTCGTATGTGATCCAAGAGTTGGGCTACTCAAGGATCCTGCGTCCACTCTATAGTTGCTCTACATATTAAGATCACCCCACTTTCGTGGTTCATGATCACTCATGGCTACGTCATCTTCAGAGCCATCGTCTGCTACAACAGCCTTCGAACTAGAAGCTTCCTTGTCCTTTTTCTTTTGAGGACAATTGCTGGCGAAATGTACAAGTTTGCCGCATTGGAAACATTTGATCTTCGAAAGATCACGCTTCTTTCTCCCTTGCTGCCTCTTTGATGCCAAGGCTGCATCTTCCTCTTCTTCCTTCTTCACTTTGCTTGAACCAGTGATGTACTGTCTTTTGGTCATTCGACGGATTTCCTCTTGTCGGAGGATAGCCCACATGTTGTCCCAATTGGGAAGGTCCGCTCTACCCAAGAGAGTTTGGACAAAAGTTTCTCAGTCCTTTGTGACTGCATTCAAAGCAATCCTCACCATGACATCGTCATCTACCTTGACCCCCATGCCAGTGAGTTGATCTTGGATCGATTGTAGTATGGATAGAAAAGGGTCGATCTCCTCTCCCTTGGCCATCATGAATAACCTCAGCTTGTTCTCCAGAAGCATCTTCCTCTCGACGGATCTTCCTTCATATAGTGTGGTTAGAACTACCAAGGTCCCGCATCTCATGAGTCGTTGCCTTCTCGGCTATGTGTGGAACCACATGATCTTTGACCCCGTCCATAATGAATCGCTTGGCATGTGTCGCTACTTCTTCGTGCTTCTCAAGGAGTTTCGCATCGGTCAGTGTAGCCAGGACTTTCTTTGCATGCTCCCTCAAGTCGTATGCCTCCATGACTACCATGATTCTAGCCTTCCAGATTGCAAAGTTGGACACGTCGTCCAACCTATCCTAATCACGTAGTCCATGGGGTGTCATCTGCTCAGAAGTTAGTTGGAACGAATCCTCCTCTCTATGCTAGAGACTCAGATCTAGGGTCCTTGGCGAGACAAGCACCCTCTGCTCCCTCTAACAACTGACTGCCTCTCTTGGAAGTCTGCCAAACAAAACGAATCAACTCTCTTCGATCCTTTGATCGATCTTTAGACTTCTTTGGCAGGAAATCTTCTGAGAAGTTGTTCTCCTCTCGCTCTTTGTCAACTTAGCTTAGTCTAAATTCTACACCAACATAATTTTCACCCCAACAGCAACTGTTGAAGGTCTGCAGCTTAGCTTTCGACACTCTGAACAACAAACAACTTCTGGACTGTGTCCCCTGATCCAGCCTTTGCGTGAGCATACAGTCTCAGTGCAACTTCTGTGCTGCCTCTGCACAATAAGTGTGTGGGCCTGCGTGAGTTTGTGTGTAGACTATGTCACCCTTTCCTTTGCTCGGCTTTGCTTCCTTCTGTTGTTGCGCTGCTTTCTCTGGTCTGGTTTATTTGCTGCTGTTGCTGCTTTCTGCAACACAGACTCTTCCGTCATCTTGTTGGAGATCCATCTAGTTCTGCAATCACTCTGATACCATGTGAAAATTTCTGAATATGCTCAAACAAAAATCCTACAATTAAATTTCTGATTTAGTTCTCCTACTTACATTAAGTTATTAATCTGAAAATCTTCAGCATTAACATTGAAGTAAACACATTAACAACCTACACATACAGATCTAAACTAAATATCATGCACAATGACAAAGTGACACATAAGGATTTTCTAGACAACTGTCCCCGAAAAAACCCAATGCAGGAAAACTGGTCTTCCAACTGCTGGAGGGTTTTTATTATTAAGCAAAATCTAAGTACAACAGATCTGGGCGCCAAACTGGTTAATCCGACAGAGAAAAAAAAGAACTACAATTATACCTCTGTTCTGGAGACAAAAAAATGACTGATTCACACCCTCAAATGGGATTTATAGAACTTGGCCCTTTTCAGTGTTTGGAAACCCCAGCACTGCTTTGAAGCCCTCTACGTCAGCCCCTGCGTTGCCCTAGTTAGGCCTACTTCAACCTTGTTGCCCCTGCGCTGCCCTTTCTGGGCCTATGTCAAGCCTTCATAGCTCCTGAAGCCTCTGCGCTGCCCCTGCTGGGCTCTTGGCTGAGCTACGTAGCTGCTGCCTCTGCGCTGCCTCGGTTTTGCTGCTTCTCTACCCTCGTTGCACTCTTGGCCTGGGATGAAACCATCCCTTTCGCCAATACTTCCCCTTGCTACAGCTGAAACACTTCTGAAATTCTTAGCAAACCACGCCCTAGAATTCCAGCTTAGTTTCAGTGCTCTGCCACTGTGTGCATTCTCCAACTGACACCAAGCCCCCTTCTTATACTTTTCTCGTTGAAACATCAACGACCTTGATCTAATCTTGAATCGATGACTAAGATTAGAAGATGCTTGATCCATGTGACTTCAGTCATTTTCATCACATGTTTAATTTAATTAGCTTTAATCTTTTAATTTTTCTAAGTTAGACTTAGGGTCCTTAATTAAAAATATTAATTAATTAAATATCTCTTAAACATGATGGAATTTCTTAAATCACTTTCTAGGTCTTGGAGATCATATGTACTCTAGTCCCTCCACAATGTTTGGGAGCTAGAGCACATCTGATGTTACCCCAACACCCCAAAATCTCAACAAGATTCAGGTCATCCTTGAAAGGTACCCTATAGTATTTGGAGATATACCACCTGGCTAGCCACTTGACCGAGGATTTGAGCATACCATAGAGTTGGAGCCCAGACTACAGGAAATGATCACCACTCCCTATAGACATCCTAAAGCCTACTGGGATGACATAGAGAGAGTCATCCATGAGCACTTGGCAATGGGACACATCAGACCCAACTCTAGCCCTTTTGCTTCATCAGTTCTGGTGAAGAAGAAGGATGAGACCCTGCGTATGTGCATTGATTACAGAGCCCTTAATAAGAAGACCATGAAGAACCACTACCCCATCCCACGCATTGATGAGCTGATGGATAAGTTGAGGGGATCCAAGTTCTCCTCAAAGATTGATCTACAGTCCAGGTACCACCAGATTCGGGTGAGGGACAAGGATGTCCCTAAGACAACTTTCTAGTGCCACTATGAGCACTTTGAGTTCCTGGTTATGCCCTTTGGGCTAACCAATACACCAACCACTTTCTAGTAGTCTATGAACCACATATTTCGTGGAAAGATGAGGAAGTTTGTGCTAGTGTTCTTTGACGACATTTTGATCTATAGCCGAACATGGGAGGAGCACTCGCAACGTGTTGAGGCAGTATTGTTTATCTTGGAGGAGTAGTAGTTCTATGCCAAGTTGTCCAAGTGCGAGTTTGGGTTGACCGAGATGATGTATCTGGGGCACATCATCGGTGTTGATGGAGTGGCTATGCATGAGGAGAAGATTCGAGCCATCAGAGAATGGCCAGAGCCCAGGAACGTGACAAAGCTGAGGGGATTTGTGGGCACTTGCACCTATCAGAAGTTTGTGAGGATATTTTCATAGTTGGTTGCACCCCTTATTGATTTGACAAGGAAAGGGGCCTTTGCATGGACAACTACAGCGCAGGAAGCTTTCGAGCACCTCAAATAGATGATGAGCAGCTGCTCCGTGATAGCACTTCTTGATTTTACTCAGCCTTTCATACTGGAGTGTGATGCATTCGAAGGAGTGGGAGCCGTATTGATGCAGGGAGGGCAACCCATGGCTTTCAAGGGTCAGAATCTACGGCCTCATGAGATGTTGTACCCTATATACGACAAAGAGACGCTGGCCATCATGCTGCACTAGCTAAGTTCAGAGAATTCCCCGATTGGGGAACAGGTTTTGGGTGAGGACTGACCACAGTAGACTCAGATTCTTTTTGGAGCAGAAGCAACTATAGGAGAGGCAACAAAAATGGGTGAGCAAGCTCCAAGTGTGTGACGTTGACATAGAGTCACTGTGTTGTCTAGGAAGCCAAATTTCCTTTCAGTGATGATTTTTGCTCCAAATTGGAGGGCTCAGCTGTTCGTGGAGTATTCCAAGGGCCGGTTTGCATGTGAGGTCCTTGAGGGGGTGGTGATTGATGATAGGTACCGGGTGATGAACGAAGTGATATATTACAGCGACCAGATCTACTTGGTGGCTAACTCCTAGCTGCGGGAGAAGATACTACAAGCCACCCATGACTCACCTCTCGCAGGACATCAGGGGTACACAAAGACCTACAGGGCCATCTGACAGAGGTTTGTGTGGAAGGGTGTTAATTTTGGACAACTAGGTTCAAACTCCATGTTGTGATGCTCAGATGAAGATGCCAATATTTTTATTGGACTCCTCTTTCAGAGAGGTGCAATATCGATCTAAAGATCATCTTAATCCGATGAGAAGAACATTTATTTTGAATATATTCAAAATATGTGCAGGTCGGCCTTAAGGTTTTCTGCCCCAACAATTGTGTCCCACACCCTCACTGATGGATATAAATTGGTCAACGTTGGAGGAAATTTTCACTCATCTCATCCTCACACATTTCTCTCTCCTCATCTGATTGGTTCGATGACCTTGGAGGCTCTTCTCTCCACGCGTGGGAAATTTCAGTAGCAGCGCTTTTCTATTTTTGGCTTAAGGTTTCTGCAACAGCTTTGACCAGCATTGACTTTGGTCAACGCAAGGTTAAACGGACCTTAGACTCTCCCAAAATTTCGATCTTCCAAATCCACATTTTTTGGTACTATTCTCGAGGGTAGACGTTGACTTTGACTTTGTTGCGTTGACCTAGCTGCTGCTGCTGTTTGCGTTGACCGTTGACTCACAGTGTTGACTTTTGAGTTGACCGTTTTGGCTGTCCTAAAGGATTGTGTGGCATTGCTCGTTGGCTGACCATATTGAGACTTTGTTGGTTGAAGCATCATGTTGATCGCCGTAATGCACCAACACACTTATATATTTTTGGCTTGTCTTTTGTCGATCCACTGGTATGTTCTATCAGCATTTTACTTTTTTGTTTATGTGATTACTGACTAATATTGGGATAAAAAGTAAAGTTGCATCAAGCATAGAACATCTACAAAAATTTACATGGTATCAGAGATGAGGTGAAGACAAAGCCCTAGTTTGTAGCAATCACCGAAGAAGAGGATGGGTTCCTCAAACTACAATGGCTTTAAGGCTAATGACAGATTGAATGGGAAGGATGACTTCCGCGCTTGGAAGATGACATTGGATCTTAATTTGGAAGACCAAGATGTCATGGACTATGTGCAGGGTAAAATCCAAGAGCCTCCATCCACTGCAATTTTTGTTGCCAAAACAAAGTACAAGAAGGGAGAAAACAAAGCAAAGTTGATGATCAAGGACTCAATTCATAAAAGTCTGGTTGCCTACATCTCTGAGCCGGGTACATCCAAGGAGATGTACGATAAGTTGGTCAACATTTTCAAGGCCAACAACGCGAATCAAGTCCTATTCTTCAAGAATCAATTGAAGAGTCTGAAGAAAGGCAGGGATGAGTCTGTCCAATCATACTTTTTGAAGCTGACCAAGATCAGGGATAATTTGCTAGCTATTGGGGAAACAATAGTTAATCGAGAGATGGTTCTCACCACACTTGGAGGTCTATCATTCGAATGGCATGTGTTCAACACTACCATTCTCAATAAAAATGTCATACCTGACTTTGACAAAGTACTATTGAGATGCGTACAATAAGAGACAAGGATGAAGGAATATGAAAATGAAGGAAATGCTGCCTTCGCTGCTCATTCTAGAAAAAAAAACTTTGGTGGTCCAAGGAACAAAGCAAGAGCAGGGGACCAAGGAAAGAAGGACAAGTGTTACATTTGTCACAA
This sequence comes from Pinus albicaulis, assembly GCA_034641835.2. Taxonomy (NCBI): domain Eukaryota; kingdom Viridiplantae; phylum Streptophyta; class Pinopsida; order Pinales; family Pinaceae; genus Pinus; species Pinus albicaulis. Next base: position 2,596,797 of record CM076570.1, on the reverse strand, counting down.
GCTAGGTCACTATGCTAGAGAATCCCTTTCAAGAAGGATTCTACCGATGATGATGACAACAACAACAACCAGAGAAATGGCAATCAAAGGAACAACGGGTTCAAGGCGAAGAGGAAGGCTCCCTCCGACTGAAATGGTCACCTTTCGAAAGGTCGAGAAATTCCAGGTATGAGGAATCAAATGTTGTTGATAAAAGAAATGAATTCATTCTTGTATCTTCCCTCTCTGCTGCATCTCCACCTGATACTATGGATTTCTGATTGATAGATAGTGCTGCCTCAAGGCACATCACTGGGTTCAAGGAAGCACTTTCTGATATGGTTGAGAAGGATACTAATCTGGAAATTATCCTTGGAAATAATGCCACATATCCTGTGAAAGGGACAGAGACTGTGACCCTCCGCTTGTCTCAAGGTCAAGTCCTCCGCTTACAGGATGTACTCTATGTACCTGATTTGAAGAAGAAGCTTATGTCTATATCAGCTATGGAAGACAAAGGTTTCAGTGTGGCATTCATTGATGGGAGGGTGCGTATCTGGAAGAAGAATTTCAAGGAAGCTATCACGATTCAGTTTAGAGTTGATACACTCTACCAGGTTGAAGGAAGTCCACTAGAAGTGATGACGTGTGATACTATCAGACAGATGGAACTATGGCACCGGAGGTTTGGAAACCTTCACTACAAAGCCCTTCCCGAAGCAAGGAAGGTGGTGATGGGGATGCCCGAGTTCTCAAATAATCATGAAGGTGTATGTTAGGGTTGTGCCGAAGGAAAGCACAAAAGGGGACCTTTCCCCTTAAGTGTCACAAATATATCTGGTGTCTTGCAATTGATACATTCTGATCTGTCTAGGATGTTGCCCGTGACATCCTTGGGAGGATGTTCTTATTATATTACATTCATAAATGACTTCTCTCGCAAAACCTGGATATACTTCTTGAAAAAGAAGGATGAGGCTTTCAAGTGGTTCCGTACCTTCAAAGCCTTGGTGGAAAATCTAACAGGGAAGAAGATCAAGATACTGACGAATGATAATGGCACTAAATATGAGATGAACGAGTTCAAGAAATTTTGCAGAGAAGATGGCATCAAGAGGGAGACCACCACTGTCTATACTCATGAGCAGAATGGTGTTGCTGAATGAAAGAATAAAACCATTTTGGAAGCTGCCCAAACCATGCTATGTGACCAAGGTCTACCGAAGTTTTTGTGGGGAGAAGCTGTGAAAACTGCTGTGTACATACAAAACTGATGCCCACATTCCGCTCTGAACTCCAAAACTCCCAAAGAGGTTTTCTCTGGTAAGAAACCTGACATCTCACATTTTAGAGTTTTTGGATGTCCTGTTTATTTTCATGTGCCAAAGGAGAAGAGAAGCAAGCTAGATGTTTCTAGGAAGAAGGGAATGTTTATGGGCTACAACAAAACTTCGAAGGCCTATAGGGTCTATGTGTCTGGTCAAAGGGAAGTGGAGATATGCCACGATGTTACCTTTAATGAAGATGCTTCCCTGAGGAAAGTAGTCAATCTTCCGAGATCTGAGGAAGATCATGAGGTGAGGCCTAGAAATCAAGAAGAACCGAAGGATGAGACGATGCCCGATGTTGAAGGACTGATGGACCTAATTGATCCACCTCCTTCGATTAGGAAGAGGCCATCATGGGTCAGGGACACTCTCGAAGATGTTGAGGTACATATGGCCCCAAGGGGGACATTCCGTGAAAGCAAGAAACCAAATAGATACCAACGGTATCTAGTAGCCATGAGTACTATTGTACAATTTGAGCTTGGATCTTTTGAGGAAGCGGTAAAGCATCAAGTCTGGAAGGATGCTATGCATGAAGAGTATGATTCCATAACGAAGAATGATGTTTGGGATGTGGTTCCAAGACCAGACGACAAAGCACTTGTCACCTCGAAATGGCTCTACAAGATCAAGCATGGATCTGATGGAAGTGCTGAAAAGTTCAAGGCAAGATTTGTTGCCCGTGGCTTCTCTAAAAAATAAGGTGTAGACTATGATGATATATTTGCACCTGTGGCCCGATATACCACCATCCGATATATCATAGCCCTTGCTGCTATGCAAGGATGGAATCTTCATTAGATGGATGTGAAGACTGCGTTTCTGCATGGTGCGATAAAGGAAGAGGTGTATGTGGAGCAACCTCTGGGGTTTGAAGTCCCGGATCGAGACACCCATGTCTGCAGGTTGAAGAAAGCCCTCTATGGGTTGAAGCAAGTAGCCAGAGCTTGGTATGAGAGGATAGATAGCTACCTAATGAAGTTGGGCTTCACTCGTAGTAATGTTGATCCGAACCTTTACTTCAAGGTTGATAGAGAAAAGACTCTCATTCTGGTGCTATATGTGGATGACCTCTTCCTGAAAAGTGTTGACCTTCTCATTCATCAGTGCAAGAGGGAGCTCGCTGCTAAGTTTGAGATGAAGGACCTAGGACTGATGCATTACTTCCTAGGCCTGGAGGTTTGGCAAAGACCTAGCGAGATTTTCCTTTCTCAATGAAAATACACTGTGAAGCTTCTCGAAATATTTGGTATGGTGGATTGTAAGTCCGTGTCGACACCGATGGAGCTCAACTTTAAGAAGTTGAGTGGCAGCGTTGTTGGGCCCATGCTAGAAAATCCTACTGAGTATCGTCAACTTGTAGGGGCCCTGATGTTCTTAGTGAACACCCGTCCGGACGTATGTTTTGCAGTGAACACTTTGAGTCAACATATGGTTCAGCCTCATCACATTCACTGGGTTGGTGCCAAGAATCTGTTGAGATATCTTCAGGGCACGATAAACCATGGGCTGAGATACACTACCGAGAGCGTGACACTCCATGGGTATACTGATGTCGATTAGGCTAGCAGTGTGGTGGATCGTAAGAGCACATCGAGATGCTGCTTCACACTTGGTTTTGCTTCAATATCATGGATGAACATGAAGCAGAAGTCGGTGGTTTTGAGCACCGCAGATGCCAAATACATTGCAGCGAGTATGGCCTATTGTGAAGCAGTTTGGTTGCAAAAGCTCTTCAATGAGTTGTTCGGGCATGTGCTAGATACACCGTGATACTCTGTGATAACCAAAGTGGGATTTGGTTGTCTGAGAATCACGTTTTCCATGATCAATCCAAGCATATTGATATCAGGTACCACTTTATCTGACATATGGTAAAATGAGGCATTGTAAGGCTCGATCATATAGGAACTGATGAGTAGGTCGCAGATATTCTCACAAAGCCCCTGGGGAAGCTCAAGTTCCTAACCTTCTGTGAGAATCTTGGTATTGTGCATCGACCCTATGCTGAGGGTCTTGTTGGACGATGAGCTCTAGGAGCTCTGGGGGCTTTGGGTATAGCTTCTCGGAGCTATAAGCAACCACAGGGCTAGGCTTTTCCGAACCTTGTTAGTGTGCTTCTGCCCCACCATTGTGATGATTGAGTTGGTTCACCTCTCATTATTTGTGCCCCGTATGCATCCTACCCATTGAGTTTAGGGCTCATGGGAAGTACCTCTCATTTGGCCAGTGAGGTGGGAAAAGCTAGATACTAGTAGCAAAGACTGATGGACGCATCAGAGATTGTTGTACTCTCTATCTAGGATGGCACGGTCCAACCACTTGATCTGGGATCAAGTATAGTGAGGTTTCGAACCTCCAGCTGACTTCAGGTCAGGTAAACCAACTTCGGGTTGGTATGAGACTCTTTGTGAGTCATATAGAGGTTTCGGACCTCTGGGTTGAATCTGTCAACTGGGAATGATGTCTTTGTGATTGACCCACTTCTGTTTTGAAATAAAGAAGCCAGCAAAGCAAGTTACAGCGGGATGACGCACGATGTTGGGATTGCACAGGTGGATGGAGTTCTCCCTAGTTGAGAGGGAGTGTTAATTTTGAACAAATAGGTCCAAAATCCATGTTGTGATGCTCAGATGAAGATGCCAATATTTTTATTGGACTCCTCTTTCAGAGAGGTGCAAGATCGATCTAAAGATCATCTTAATCCGATGAGCAGAACATTTATTTTGAATTTATTTAAAATATGTGTAGGGCGACCTTAAGGTTTTGTGCCCCAGCAGTTGTGTCACACACCCTCACTGATGGATATAAATTGGTCAATGTTGGAGGACATTTTCACTCATTTCATCCTCACACATTTCTCTCTCCTCATCTGATTGGTTCGATGACATTGGAGGCTCTTCTCTCCACACGTGGGAAATTTCAGTAGAAACTCTTTTCTGTTTTCGGCCTAGGGTTTCTGCAGCAACTTTGACCAGTACTAACTTTGGTCAACGCAATGTCAAACAGACCTGAAACTCTCCCAAAATTTCGATCTTTCAACTCCGCATTTTTTGGCACTATTCCCGAGGCTAGACGTTGACTTTGACTTTGCTGCATTGACCTAGTTGTTGCTGATGTTTGCTTTGACCGTTGACTAACAACGTTGACTTTTGGGTTGACTTTTGAGTTGACCATTTTCGCTGTCCTAGAGGGTTGTGTGACATTGCTGGTTGGCTGACCATATTGAGACTTTGTTGGTTGAAGAATCTTGTTGATCGTCGTAACGCACCAACACACTTATATATTTTTGGCTTGTCTTCTGTCGATCCACTAGTATGTTCTATCAGCATTTTACTTTGTTGTATATGTGATTACTGATTGATATTGGGATAAAAAGTAAAGTTGCATCAAGCATAGAACATCTACAAAAATTTACAAAGTGCCTCAAGGATGATGTTCTGTGGCATATCAAGGAGTGTGAGACATGCCAACAAAAAAAGGGTGCGCTGTCACACACAACAGGTTTATTGCAACCTCTTCCTATTCTGGAGGGGAAGTGGGAGAGTACAAGGCAAAGACTGCATTTACATGCTTGTGGACCGATTGACGAAGTTTTCACACTTCTTCGCCAGCTCATTCCGGTACACGGCCTCACAGGTGGTCGAGTTGTGCTTCAAGGAGATTTTTCGGTTCCATGGTCTTCCCAAGACCATTGTGAGTGATCGAGATAACCATTTTATAGGAGGATTATGGCAGGAGTTGTCTCAGTTGGTGGGCATGTAGCTCACCCTTAGCACGAGCTACCATCCTTGGATGGATGAACAAACCGAAATAGTTAACAAGCGGCTAGAGGGCTACTTGTGTAACTATGTGACAGGGCAACAACGGGAATGGATATAATGGATACATATTGGGGAGTATTTCTTCAACACTATGTATCACATGTCTATAGGTATGTATCCTTTTCATGCATTATATGGATATGATGCTTTATCTTTTGTTGATGTCATGTTTGGAGACAGCAAGGCCCCAAGGACCAAAGATTGGGTCCAGGAGAGCCAGGACATATTGAGGGCACTCAAGGACAACATGAGGATGGCCCGAAACCAGCAAAATATCAATGCATATCGGCGCCGAGTGGAGAGGCATTTTGAGGTCGAGGACATATTTTTCCTCCGACTTCAACCTTACAGGCAGTCTACGCTCAAGCAGAAGGGGGTCGAGAAGCTCAAGCCCCGCTTTTATGGGTCGTAGAGAGTCACTCGAAAGGTGGGGGAAGTGGCTTATGAGTTGGAGCTACCCCCGTGGAGCTGGGTGCACAACATTTTCCATGTATCATGCTTGAAGAAGGCATTAGGACAACAAGTGACAACAGCCACCGAGATACCCCCTATGGATGATGAGGGGCACTTGGTGCTACAACTGGAGGCCATTTTGGATTCCATAGAGACGCACTTGAGGAACAAGGTGATCAAGGAATTCTTGATCACATCGAGGAGTATTTTTGATGAGGATGCCACCAGGGAAGGAGATCAGATCCTCCAACATCCATCACTGCAATTACTTGAGGACAAGCAACATCTTGGCAGAGAGGACTGTAATATTCCTATTTAGCAATTCTGCTAATCAGAATATTAATTTTGGCCAATGTTGATATGATTACAGTTTTGACTTAGGAAATGTGGGGCTCACAATTAGACAGAGGCAACTATAGGCCTCAAAACATTAGGCTGAGGCAAAATATTGCAGCATTAGTGGAGAATGGGGTCCAATGAGGAGAAACTGCGGCCCACATTGAGGCAGCACAATGATTGGTGCGTATTGGAGGCTAGAGGCAAGAGGTGGGGCCCAAGGGAATGTTGGGCAACCTTCAACAAAAAAGAAGCATGAAGCTCATTCTTGGCATTCATTCATCTATTTCGAAATTGTCTTTTGGTAGAGCATGCTTGAGTAATGAGCCAAGTCTGCATGTGTTGTTCAATACACAAGTGTCTTCGAGCGGAGATCCCACCCTTTACTTCGATGGACTTCGAGTGTCGCAAGGAAGGTGCTTCACCTTAGTTCGATTAGTTCAACAACAGAGAACCTCTACTACAATGTAGTTCCTTCATCAGAGGCTATATAGTCCCTTGAGGGAATCACTCTGGGAGTCGGGGAGTGAGTGGAGTTTTTGCAGCAGATTTGGTGGGAAGGCTTGGAGCCTTCTAACAGGGGTTTTCCAAGCATTTCAGTGGCATCCAACATCACCATTATCAAGAGGTCTGAATTTCCCAACAGTTCAACGAGCCAAGCCCAAGAGTGCTAATTTCTGGGCTCAAGCTTTGGCCAAAACCTTTGCAAGTTATCTTGAGTTTATTGAGTAGAGTCTGAGGTTAAAATCCCAGAATTTCCAAACGGTACAACAGGCCCTAGCAGCAAATAATTGGGAGCAACAACAACATTTCTGAGCAGTTTCTAGCGCAAAGCTACAACTACGTAGAGAACAGAATTGAGGGAGCTCAACAGTACTTTTTGAGGACTTCTCTATCTTGCCTTGAGCAAGTCCAGGTGCACTCATTCCAACTCCTCATTTTGTCCACATTCCTCATTATTAATAAAATGTCTCAGCGCAGTTTTTGTGGCTCAATGATTGTCTAAATTTTGTATTTATTTTTGTTGTGTGTGTTTTGTCTATGTATGCATGTTTATTGTTGTAAATTACCTTTGGGGATATTACAATTGATTAGAAATACTGAGAAAAATTCCCCTTTAACCATTGTCCCTAAACACACTGTTATGCATCATTCTAACCAACTTGGCCTTTGCATACATAGTCGCACGAACTCATAGAGGCTATTCGACCCTCCTACGTAGGCTAACTCAACCTTGGAATGTGAGCACGTTGGCTGTGTGAAAATTCCTAGATATGACAATCTTAGGAATCCTACTGCAACTATCTGAGTTTACTTCTCCTATTATGATAATTACATTTACAGAATTAATTCAGAATGCATCATGAATTATTGAAGTAAACTACTGAAGCAACATATGCTTAATTAGATATGATTTTGAAACAAGAAAATTGAGTAAGAAATCAATCACATAGGACACCTTTATTTTGGACTAAGTCCTTGGAAAAACCCAATGCAGGAAAACCATTGCAGCAGATCTGAGGGTTTGTATTATTTAGCAGCAGCTTTTTGAATACAATCTCTGGATGCCTTGATGGCTATCCAGTACAGAGAAATCTCGAAAGACAAAAATATAGTGAGTTTTACCTCACACTCCAAGTCTTGTCTGAACTAGATCTGAACTGGCGAAACCCTAGCTTCCTCTATGCTACCTCTAAGCAGTAGATGCATATGCCTTCATGGGTATGGGTGTGGACTACATCACCTCCTCTCTGAATCGATAAGCTTCTTGGAAAATCAAGTTTTAGCCCTCCCGGCTCAGAAACCTCGATCTCGAGCAAAATCTCGGACTGTCTCTTGAAAACACTACGCAATTCGTGCATGGGCCTGCATCACCCCTTCTGGGGACTGTGTTACACCTCTTGGTAGTTGCGTTGCTTCCCCTACTAGTTTTGCTGCCTCTCTACTATGTACTCTTGGTCTCGGAGAAGATCCTCTGACCAATAACTGCCTCTGCCCCTCACTGCATTGAATCACTTAAATCTGATCTTCGTCCGAGCACTTGCTCCGTCAGAAGAATTCGATATCTAGATTCACTTGGTGTGTCTTTCCAAATGACCCTCAAGCCTTCCTTAGTAGTCTTCTTGTTGAGAAATCAAAGACTAGAATTAGATCCTTATTCAATGACTAAGATTATAACATGACTTGATCTTCGCTTTCTATATCATTCTCACTCTATTTTATTAATACCCTTTTAATTATTTAATTTCCCTAAGTTAGACTTAGGGTCCCTATTAAAATAATTAATTTTTAAAATAAAACATGAACCGAGTGGAATTTTCACGAACAGATTCTTGGTTCTTTGGAATACCAGTGTCTAAGCCTCTCCACCAAATTTGGGGCTTAAATCACTTTCGATGCTACAAAAAATCAACATTCCCTCTTAGCGAGGAAAGTGCTCTAACAATATGTCTGTTGCATAATGCTTTGACCTTGAAGCATCCTCTATGTTGCTAATGTCTGACAAGCAGTCCACCAACCACTACGCTGTTGCTGTAACTGTACTATTGCCCATGACACTGCCACTGTCACTGTTGCATCTGTACTACAACTCCCTCTCAAATGTTGCATCTGTTATGCTGCTAACACTGCATTTGCACTGCAACTCAGCTGCTGAGAGAAGCAACTAAAATCACCCAAAGACTGAACAAGTGTTCAGTGGATGCACATCGGTGCTAATAACTATTGCGCTGTCGCTTCTCTGCACTCCTGTGCACTACGTTTTTGTTGTTTCTCTGCTCTGCACTGCTACCAACTGCAATTGTCACTCTGTCACTCCTCATGTCCCACTGAATATTCCTCAATCCCGCTACTGCAAATATGGGCTCCCATAGCAAGGTAATGATCATGAGGTGGGCTCCTCAAGGATCCTGCCCAACTGAATTTCAGAGTGAAATACAATGCAATATCACCCCACTTCTCACTTGGAGAAGCATGGGCACTCATGGAGAACTCATGATGTTCGATCTTTGTGGCTACAACTTTTGGATCGTGCGTCTCATCCTTGTCCTTTTTCTTCAAAGGAAACTGTGATGAAAAGTGGCCCATCTCACCACATATGAAGCATTTCACCTTTGAGACATCTCTCTTTTGTCTTCATTTCCCTTACTGCCCCTTCTATGCATTCTCCTCATCCTCCGGATTCTTAGATCCGCTCCCACTGCTACCGTCCAACTTGCACTTGACTATATCTCTCCTCAGCTCTTCCTCGCGAAGTGTTGACCACATCTGCTCCCAACTAGGAAGCATAGCCCTGCCCAAAATACTTTGGAAAAAAAGTCGCCACTCCTTCGTGACTGCATTAAGGGCTAGCCTCACCATAGTTGGTGAAGATGGGGTGGATCCCACGGCTGGAAACTGGTCTCGAATCTCCTGAAGTCTCGTAAGGAATGGAGCAATGCGCTCCCCCTTATGCATCTAGATCGTCCGGAGCTTTTGCTCCAAGTACATATTCCGCTGCTCGAAAGTTCTTTCGTACATCAAGGACAAGGCCTCCCACATCTCCCTGTTTGTGTTCTTGCCAGCTACATGAGAGACTATGTGATCCTTGACACCATCAAGGATTAGTCTCTTAGCCTTTGCCATATCGGACTAGTACTTCTTAAGTTTATCCGGATCTGAATGTATATCAACCAAATTTTCCACGAACGTCTTGAGATCATATTCATCCAGAAGGAATTGGATCCTTTCCTTCCAGATTACATAGTTGGAGGAACCCTCGAACCGGTCCTGATCTCTAAGACCATGAGATTCCATCTCAGCCGAAAACTATCGAACTGCTCCCTCTTCTTCCCCTTATGCGCAACAGTAGGCAGGCTTATGCACTCCTTATGGAGCTCGTATATCTGTTATTCAGATCTTGGAAAAATGTTGAATTCCTCGGCTAGGAACTCACTGAGGAAGAATTCCCCGCTATGTGCTCTTTTTTTCTTTTGACGCTTCTCTGCCCAACAATTGCCTGCAAAAAAACTGCGTCCCTCTAGCTCTGTGTGAAGGCTCTGCGCTACTCCCTCTACCTCAGAAAAATCTCGAATTGGAAGTCTTACCTCTCTATCGACTCACTCCGAGAGAGACAACCATGAAACTTCAGCGCTTTTGGCTAGAACTGCGCAATCCGTCTAGGGATTCGATTTGCTGCTGCTGCAACAATTCGACCTTCACTTCAGTGCTAGATCCACTCTTCCTGTTTCACATCAAATGCTCTGATGCCATGTGAAAAATCCTATATCTGACAATCTTAGGAATCCTATTGCAACTATCTGAGTTTACTTCTCCTATTATGTAAATTACATTTACAAAATTAATTCAAAATGCATCATGAATTATTGAAGTAAACTAATGAAGCAGCTTACACTTAATTAAATATGATTTCGAAACAAGGAAACTAAGCAAGAAATCAATCACACATAGGACACCTTTATTTTGGACTAAGTCCCCGGAAAAACCCAATGTGGGAAACCGTTGCCGCAGATCTGAAGGCTTGTATTATTAAGCAACAATTTTCTGAATACAATCTCTAAATGCCTTACTGGCTATCCAGTACAGAGAAATCTCGGCATACAAAAATATAGTGAGTTTTACCTCACACTGCAAGTCCCGACTGATTCGAATCTAAATTGACGAAACCCCAGCTCCCTCTATGCTGCCTCTGCACAGTAGATGTGTAGGCCTGCATGGGGATGGTTGTGGACAACGTCACCTCCTCTTTGAATCGATCCGCCTCTCGGAAAATCAAGTTTTAGCCCTCCCAGCTTAGAAACCCCGATCTCCAACAAAATCTCGGACTGTCTCTCGGAAACACTGCGCAGTCCCTGTGTGGGCCCTATGTGGGCCCGCGTCACCCCTTCTGAGGACTGCGTCACAACTCTTGGTGGTTGTGCTACTTCCTCTACTGGTTCTGTTGCCTCTTTGCTATGTACTCTTGGTCCTGGAGAAGATCCTTTGACCAATGCCTTTGCCCCTCACTGCAATAAATCACTTAGATCTGATCTTTTTCCAAGCACTTTATCCGTTAGAAGAATTCGATCTCTAGATTCACTTGTTGTGTCTTTCCAAATGACCCTCAAGCCTTCCTTTATAGTCTTCTCGTTAAGATATCAATGACCGAGATTAGATCTCTATTCAATGACTAAGATTATAACATGAATTGATCTTCACTTTCTAGATCATTCTCACTTTGTTTTATTAATGCTCTTTTAATTATTTAATTTCCCTAAGTTAGACTTAGTGTCCCCATTAAAATAATTAACCATAGTAACGCAGGTTCCGCACCCAACCATTCGAGAGCATGTACCCCACGCTCCTACGCTCCCAGGAGCTTGAGAGCTGGTAGGAAACTTTCTAAAATTGCAGGGAGCTTCAAAGGGTACTTTGGAGTTTTCCAGGAGCTTCACTACAACAAATTTTGGTGTTTCAGGTACCTATTTTGAGCAGATTTTCACCTTTCTAGTACCTATTTTGAGCAAGGAAGGTACCATTTGTTTATTTTCTAATTGATACATGATAGGTCAGGGGGTTGGACTGCATGGGCTCTGTAAAGCGACAGAGATGTGGGGATGTAGCAAAGGTTTCAACAAAATATAGATAGTTTCCAGTCATTCCTTGGTAGCTTCTATTGCAAATCTTGAAGTTCAACAATTGCAAATAAGTCTACTTTCTTAAAGTCTATCTTGAAGCTTTAATGATAAGACTCAACAAATTACAATGATGGTCAGAAAGAGAAAGTGTAGCCTCTTACTAAGTTTCATTTTATAAATTTCCAAACTTGAATTTCGAAATTGAATATAATATAGTGTTGCATGATATCACATAATAATCAAGTAATAATAGCCTTTTCTTAATTTTAGGAGTTTTGCATGTTTCTTTGCTGGCAAGGAATTTCATTGGCAAGTTGTTGACGGATTAATATTTTGATTTTTTCTCACATTGTTTCAAAGTTCAATATTTTACATATTTCATTTCAAGATGCAATTTGCAGGATTGAATTTAATTGGCAATGTTTGGATGGAAATAAATTAATTATTTTATTTTTATTTTTAATATATATTAAATTTTAATATATTATATTATTGTCGCTCCCAACTTGACGTTTCATGTAAATTTAGGCAAAGCTTCTAGCCGTACTAGATACTTGTTCCCCCGTACCCGAAGTACCTACATACAGGAAACTCGTGCAACATAGTAATTAAATTTTACAATAGAACATGAATCGAGTGGAATTTTCACAAACAGTTTTTGGGTTCTTTGGAATACCAGTGTCTCAACCTCTCCACCAAATTTGGGGCTTAGAGCACTTCCGATGCTACCAAAAATCAATAAGCTAAAGAAAATCTGAAGTAATTCAACCTCTTTTCTCTGCCCTAATGCGTTGATTTGGGAAAATATCCTTTGTTGAGCTAAACACTCAAATCTCTAGTGCATAATCTGATTAGCCAAGTCTCCGCCCTTCCCTTTTTATAAAATCGAATTGGCCCATCAACTCGGGTCGAACTAGCCCTTTAACTCAAGCAAACGGTTGAGATCGATTTACTTTTTCACCATTAGAATTTTCCTAAGTCAAAATTAAGTGAAAGTATAATTGCGCCTTAGTTTCACTTGTGGGTCCCACTGACACATTTAGCGCACTTCTTAATTTAGCAGAAACCTTCCATCTTTGACTTCAATTCACACTCCCTCTTAGAGAGGAAGGATTTTTGTACTACACCCAGTTTATCCCTGAAGTAGACAAATCAGTCTCTTGCCAATGGCTTGGTCAAGATATCTGCTACCTTCTCCTCCGTAGGTATGCACTGAAGTCTGACTTTACCCCTCTGAACACAATCTTTTATAAGGTGGTACCTAATCCCAATGTGCTTGGAGTGGTCATGAAACACTGGATTTTCAGAGAGCTTGATGCAACTTTGATTATCACAGTTTATGATCGTAGGCTCCAACTCTGACTGAATAACCCGACAATTAGCTTTCTCAACCAAATAGCCTCACAAACTGCCATGTACTCAACCTAAGTTGAGCTTAGTGCCATTGATCTTTGCTTCCTGCTGAACCAGGAAACAACTATTGACCCAACACTTAAAGCACAACCTAAAGTGCTCTTCATGTCTATTGAACCCCCTGCCCAATCTGCATCTGTGAATCCCTGAAGACTTACTCCAACTTTCCTGTACAACAACCCATAATCTGTTGTGCCCTTAAGATACCTCAACATGTGCTTACCAACAACCCAATGCATTTTGGTTGACTCAACCATGAAGCATGAACTGGCTCAAATGGTTAACTACAAAGCAAATGCCGGGTTGTGTGTTCACAAGATACATCAACGACCCTATGAGCTGCCTATAGAGAGTGGGAACCACTCGCTCACCTTTGGTAGTGTAGGAATTTATAGGGTAAGTTCCGTAGATCAAGAACCAAAGGTCACCGCTCACAAACAGATCACAAATCAGTACACCAGTATAATCACGTGGTTAAAACCCTCAAAGAGGGAAACAGTCCATGCCCTGAGCCAACGCGGCCACTTCAGGGAATTTATTAATATAAAAGAAAAGTTACATATGTTTCTCTCATAAATGGTTACTGGACAAATGACCTTCCATGCTCTTTAAATAGAGATCATGGGCCAATCGGGTGTTAAGCCACGGATCAAGTGCCGTTAATACCGAGGTGAGAGATAACCATCGAATCACTACAAATCGTGACCGTCGGGTTATAAGTTACAAATATACATGGTAAAGAAACACACTTTACCTAACTCTATACTAGACTAAGTTATTCTTAACTATTTCCTATGTGTCGGAATATCCTAACATCCCCCCTTAAGAAAAACTTGGGATAGGATTGAAGGATTTACAAAGGTGACACAAAAGGAGCCTATTTCCTATGTGTTGAAATATCCTAACATGCCCCCTTAAGAACAAATTGGGATAGGATTGAAGGATTTACAAAAGTGACACAATAGGAGAAGGAAGGAGGCATTAGAGCCTATCCCCCCTTAATGACAACTTTCCTGAACTCCAAGCATGGATCGAAGTTTGGTAAACTTCGCTTTTGTGAGAGCCTTCGTAAAGATATCGGCTACTTGATCATTGGTCGGACAATACTACAGTTCAAGAACACGATCATGAATGAGCTTTCTGATGAAATGTATGTGGAGTTCAATGTGTTTCATACATTGATGCTGAACTAGATCTTTACATCGCTGAATGGCACTCTGATTATCACACCAAAGTGTAGTTGGATGCTGCTGATGAAGACCAAATTCAGACAGGATCTGACGAAGCCACATGGCTTCCTTGCTGGCTTCAACTGCACCACGATACTCTGCTTCTGCTAAAGAAAGGAGATGGTGACTTTGCTTTAAAAGACCAAGTAAAATTGAACCAATGAGAACATATCCCGTAGTGACTAAAATATCAAGTAATAGGTCCTGAACCAAGAGTGAATACATATCCTGCAGTGGACTTCCGATCATCAGGGTCACCAACCCAATTAGAATCAGTGAAACCAATCAACAAGGGAGATGCTCCTGCACTATAATGAATCCTGAACTAAACTGTACCTCGAATATATTGAAGTATTCTTTTAGCTGCTTTCCAGTGACTTTCATGAGGTTGGTGCATAAACCGAGCGACAAGACCAATGGCAAAGGAAAGGTCAGGACGGGTATGGGTTAGATACAAAAGTTTACCAACAAGTTGATGGTATAAGGTAGCATCAACTTCAGGGGTAGTACAGTTGACTGAAAGCTTGACTCCAGATTGAAAGGGAGAAGGGTCAGGCTTATAGTCTTCCATGTGAAAGTGATGTAGAAGATCACAGGCATAGTTGGACTGAGAGAGGGTAATGCCTTCCTTGGATTGCAAGACTTGAAGACCAAGGAAATAATGCAAGTGTCCTAAGTCTGTCATTTCAAACTTCTTTTTGAGGCTAGACTTCACATGGTTTATATGGTTTGGATCACTACCAGTAAGGATAAGATCATCAACATAAAGAACAAGGATGGTGAAGGAATTACCCACCTTCTTGGTGTAGACAATGTTGTCAGAATGACACCTAGAAAAGCCATTATCTAAGAGAAATCTATCCATTTTGGCATACCAAGACCGAGGAGCTTGTTTGAGAGCATAGAGAGACTTTCGAAGGCAACAAACAAGGCTGGAGTCTTTTTGGATAAAGCTAGGGGGTTGTTCCGTGTAGATTTCTTCATGCAAATCTCCATGTAAGAAGGTGGATTTAACATCCATCTAATGGACTTCCCATTTAAAGGAGGCTGCAAGGGAAAGAACAAGGTGGATAGTATTCATTTTGGCAACAGGGGAGAAGGTTTCAGTATAGTCAATGCCTTCAACTTGTGAAAAACCTTTAGCGACAAGACGAGCTTTATCTCTATCCACTTTTCCATTTGGTCCAAACTTTGTTTTGTAAACCCATCTGCATCTGACAAGTTTTCTTCCTTTTGGAAGAGGAACAAGATCCCAAGTATTGTTTGCCAATAAGGAACGATACTCTTCATTCATAGCTTCATCCCAATCTAGATGACCGAAGGCTTCTTCAAAGGTTTCTGGAACAAGTTTTTCTGGAACTTGAGCCAATAAGGAAGAGGCTCTTTCAAACTGAGAACGTGTACGTCGTCGATCGGCAGGGTCACTTGCAAGAGAACCTGCTGCATCCCGAGTAGAGCGGACCCATCTTGGAAGTGGTGGAGTATAAGGAACAATTTTGCAAGCTGGAGGAGGATTGCCATCCTCGCTATCATCATCTAAACTAGAAGGAATGCTATTAAAAATAGAAGAGAGAGAGAGAGGTGGCACATATGCCAAATCAGGCTCGCAGGCCAAAGGCGTCACACACGCTGAACTAAGCTCGCAGGCCGATATATTTTCATCAAACTTTACATCTCTTCTAATGATTATATTTTTGGATTTGGGTTGAAGAAGTCTATATCCTTTGACATCTTCAGAATATCCAACAAAAATACATTTTTCACTCTTAGGTTCTAAGGCTTTATGCTCTCGCATAAGGAATATGGGGTTTTCTCCAAGCACGCTCTAAAACACGAAAGCACTTACATCTAGTTCGACGAGCTCCAAGCTTCCTCTCGAGTTATATTTCGAGGGCTTATGAGGGGAGTGCGATTTACTATGTAATTTGCACAGCTAATGGCTTCGCAATCCCATTGAGACCAAGTCCTTTAGATTGAAGCATACAATTAGCCATTTCTTTTAAGGTGTGATTCATTCTTTCGCCTACACCATTTTGTTGTGGAGTATATGGAACAAAAGAGTGCTGTAATCGAATGTCATGCTCGCTGCGTGTTCATAAATTTGTTGTTAACATATTCTCCGCCATTTTCTGATCTTGACTTGAGAATTTTATGTCCAGATTGTTTCTCAACAAAGGCCTTAAAGGCCAAGAAAATGTTAAAAAATTCACTCTTTAGTTTTAAGAAATATACCCAAAAGCGTCTGGAAAAATCATCAATGAAATTTAAGAAGTACTTGCAACCAAAGAAAGAAACAACAAGAAGTGGACCACATAAATCACTATGCACTAGCTGCAAAGGGGCTGAAGCGTGCTAAGAGGCACGTTTGTCAAAACTATCCCAATGATGTTTTCCGAGTACACATCTGGAGCAAAAACCATCCTGGCAAGATACCATAGGAAGGCCCGTCACCATATTTTCCTTACATAGAGTTTGAAGAGAGCGATAGCTTAAGTGACCAAATTGATCATGCCAAATTTTGCTCACATATTCATTATGAGCAAAAAAAATAGAGGGAAGATATGATGACCCAAAGTTGTCAAACTTATACAACCTTGTGGAATCATCAGCAACGCCAGTAGCTAAAATATGTCTAGGATATTTGAGGTCCTTGATTACAACATCATGAGGTGGGAATTCTACTATTTTCCCTTCACCTAAATGAGTTATTTGATAAATAGAGAGAATGTTGCATGACAAGGTAGGAACACATAGTACATCATTAAATTCACCATTATCTAGATGAATGGTTCTAGATCCTACAACACTAAGATATCTATCATCACCAACATAAATATATTTGGTGTTACAATCATTTAAAGAAGAAAACATGGCTTTATTTTTGGTCATGTGGTAAGAAGCTCCATAATCAATGAGCCACTCATGAGAATGAGAATAAGAAGATACATTTAATGCATAGCCGTATCTTGATGTCTACAACCAAGGCGAAAGTGCCATGCCTGAAGATGAGAAGGTGAAGAGTGCTCCAAATTGATACAGGTTACTGTCGCTTTCTAAGGCTTCCATCTTCTCAAAACATTTGGACTCTATATGGCCAACCCGGTTACAAAAGTTGCAATGTCTCTCTATCTTGTTCCCTTTGTTTTGATTTTCCTTATTATTTTGGTGATTTGATTTTTTGCCTAGTGCTAAAATTGCTTAGGGTCGTTGTTTGGTTTAGGACCATATTTTGTAGGAGACTGCTTCTTGGGATTCTTTTGATATGTTGTTGTTGGGCTGCTAAGGCTTTCTTAGAAGCGTTTCCAGCAGTGATAAAACCAAGGTGTAAATTTTTTTCTTATTCTCTTATCAAAGAAATCACAAAAGGCATCAAACGAGGGATTCTTGTAGGTGGTTCCTGAAGAAATGATGGCTTCTCTGGTGGAATGGAAGGCAGAAACAAATATAGAGTATGCAGGACCAAGCTTAGCAAGGATGTAATTTATGAGGCTACCATTGTCCTTTTTTATCTTACAAACTTCTAAAAGAATTTGAAGGGTCTTAAATTTGGACAAAAAATCTTCAATGGAGGAGAAATTATTGGGGTCCAAAGTAAGCAACTCATTTTCAAGCTGGTGGGCCCAAATTTGATTTTGAACGCCAAAAACAATTTTTAACTTTTCCAGGGTTTCATCAGGAGTGCCAATGTCAAGGATATGAAATCAAAGATCTTAAGCAATGGACATTCATATCAACCCTCGTGCTTGATCTTGTTTATTTTCCCATTTAGCAGCTTTATCATCATCAGAAGGTTTAGTTTCTTGTCCTGTGGCTATTCTATAAAGCCCTTTACTTCTAAGTACATCTACCATGTGAGGTAGCCATTGGAAATAATTGGTGTTGTTAAGAACAACCGGGCATGCACTTTGCATTTAAAAAAAAAAAAATTGAAGCTGAGAAACGCTGAAACTAACTGCTCCAATGGAAAGATCTCGAAAAATTAGGCCGTTTAAAAAAAAAGACGACTCAAAAAACAGCTTCCAGATGAAGAAGTTATGCCTTATGAAAAAAATGAGTTGTAGATGCCGAATAGTTACGGGAGCGGGATGAAGTGCGGCTTTTTAAAAAAAATATTCTGCCCCTTTGAACAAAAACTTTTTACAAGAGAAGCTTGAGAAGGAGACTTGAACCCAAAACCTCTATTCTCATAAACTAGCCCCTCACCAAGTGAGATAGTAAAAGGATCATGTTATTTTAGAAAGAAGGAAGGGGGGATTGGGATTATTATTATTATTATTGTTATTATTATTATTATTGTTATTATTATTGTTATTGTTATTGTTATTGTTATTGTTATTATTATTATTATTGTTATTATTATTGTTATTCTTATTGTTATTATTATTATTATTATTATTGTTATTATTATTATTATTATTATTGGGTGTGTGTGTCTTTTCCTACACAAAAAACACAAAAAACGAGCCAAAAAAAAAACGAAATGCAAAGCCTTACGGCAGAATGTTAGATTCTCGGTTAGCCTTACCAGCAACTATCACTTTTTTCACTATTTCTAATTTCCCGAGATCGCACAAAGACGTGGAGAAAGAGCATACATAGCAAAAAAAAATTCTTTTTCCTGTTTCTGATTTGCAGAGATCGCACGGAGCGCACAACAAAGAGCATACACAGAGAAGAGGGTATAGATTCGGCAAATAAATAAAACCTTAATACAGAATAATAATAATAAATAAATAAATAAATAAAAAAAAAAAAAAAAAAAAACTGAAATAAGCAAAACTATTAACAAACATAACTGCAAAATAGATGCTTTATACCTCCAGATCTAAACTGACATAACTTGGGCAGCCATAGACCTTTTCGCATGAAACGAAAGGCGTTCCTCACTATAATAGACACTCCGGACACAACCGAGCAGTTCTCCAAGCCCAAAAATATTCAGAAATAGTAGATCTAAAAATCGGCATTTGCATGCAGTCAAATCGGCTTCGGATTTTGATCAACGACGGACGTGGCCCTCAAGATAGCTCTGATACCATGTAGGAATTTACAGGGTAAGTTCCGTAAATCAAGAACCAAAGATCACTACTCACAAACAGATTACAAATCAGTACACCAGTATAATCACGTGGTTAAAACCCTCAAAGAGAGAAACAGTGCACGCCCTGAGCTAATGCGACCACTTCAGGGAATTTATTAATATAAAGAAAAGTTACATATGTTTCTCTCATAAACAGTTACCAAACAAATGACCCTCCATGCTCTTTAAATAGAGATCATGGACCAATCGGGTGTTAAGCCACGGATCAAGTGTCGTTAATACCGAGGTGAGAGATAACCGTCGGATCGCTACAAATCGTGACCATCGGATTATAAGTTACAAATGTACATGGTAAAGAAACACACTTTACCTAACTCTACACTAGACTAAGTTATTCTTAACTATTGCCTATGTGTCGGAATATCCTAACATAAAGGCATGGTCATGAGCCTGCGATCCTGCATGTGGAATCACTTGAGAATCTGTTGTGCATCCCTGCCCCGTCCCAATAATATCTCCCCATCCAGTTATCAAACCTCCAATCCAAGGAAACAATGCATAAGCCCTATATCCTTCATTTCAAACTCTTCTACAAGATCTCTCTTGCAGTCACGGATGAGCTCCTCATCCCCTCTCAATATCAAATCATCAACATATAACACAAGAATGAGAGACTAGCCCTCGACCACGATATAGTATAGGATAGGGTCAAATTCCCTCTTGGTGAAGTCCAATCCGAGAAGGTAGCTATATGTCCGAGCATACCATGCCCTCAGTGCCTATTTGAGCCCATAGAGGGCTCTCTTTAACCTGCATGCATGCATGTCTTTGAAGAAAGCTTCAAACCCCTCACGCTACACAATATATATCTTTTCCTCAACAATTCCATTAAGGAAGGCACTCTTCACATTCATTTGGTGGACTTTCCACCCCATCTATGCTGCAATCACTAGAATAGTCCTAATAGATGAATATCAAGCCACTAGTGCGAATGTCTCATCATAATCCATCCCTTCGACCTAAGAGAATGCTTTGGCCACAAATCTATCCTTACACTTCTCCACACTCCCATCAGCTGCATGTTTAATCTTGTAGACCCAACGTGAACCAACCACTAACTTGCCTATTGGTCTTGACACAATCTCCTTAACATCATTCTACATGACAGAAGAATATTCCTCCACCATGGCATCTTGCCATACCTGCTGAGAAGCTACCTCCTTTTAACAAGAAGGCTTAGGGTCTATCACCTCAGTAATAAGTGTCATGTGCCCTTTATATCTCTATGGTTCTTTACTCTGTCTAAATGTGGAGTTGGGGGCTCCAACTCTCTCCAAAGCCTCCTTGATCAATTGATCTACCCACCTAGCTCGTCCTCTCCCTGCACTGGGAGTCACTGGTTGAGTGCGCCCCTCTAGCTCTACTCTCTCCTCGTGTTCTTGCGCTTTCTCCTCAACTGTGTGCTGGTCAGCCTACCCAACAACTGGCTATGATGAAGCCTAAAAAACTAGTTGAGCATCCTGCTTGGGAGCCTGCTCCTCCTCCTCTCATGCTACACCTTGTTCATGCTCCAAGGACAACATAGCCCTGGCCGCTCCAGCAATGCTCTGAGTCTTGCGCTCAACCACCCCATTCTGTTGAGGGTTATGAGGTGAAGTGAGCTCTCTCCTCATTCCCTCCTTGGCACACAAGTCTTTGAAGGCGTTGGAGATGTACTCCCCACAATTGTTTGATCCCAACGCCTTGATCCTCCTACCAATCTAGTTCTCCACCAAGTTTTTGAATTCCATGAACTTTGAGAATAATTGATCTTTCTTCTTCATGAAGAAGATCCAAGTCTTTCTCGAGTGGTCATTAATGAAGGTGACATAGTATCTATATCCCATCAGGGATGGAGAGGAAAATGGTCCACATACATCTGAATATACCAACTCCAAGATGCTCTTGGACTTGTTGTCTCAGCTGGAAAAGGATGCCTTGTCATACTTGCTAAGTGTGCAACCCTTCACACGTTATGTTGATCTACACTTTACTATGGTAGCCTTGTGGCAATCTCCCTCAAAATCTTCAATGCTCAATGGTGTAAGTGACCCATATGCCTATGCCAAAGCTCCCAAGGGTCACATCTATGTGCATTGATCTTTCAATTGTTTAAGGACGCTTCTATCTCAAATGATAACTTTTAGAATTTCTCCACCCTAATTCCAATCAACTTCATGGCTCCAAAGTTTAAGGGCTTGAGGAAAGCCTTTTCTCTGCTGGAAATGACCTCATAACTTTGTTTTCCAAGCTTTTTCTTCAACCCTGGGACATAGATGACATCCCTAAGGTAGAGAGGATTCATAGACTCCCTCTCAAACTTGACAGTACCCACGTCTTGTGCTAGATATTTTCCGTCATCTCCCATCTCTATATGAAACTACATATCCTTCTTTGTCAAGTGGCTAAAATAACCCTTGTTCTCACTCATATGATAGGATGCTCCACTATCTGTTGAGTTTTCTTGAGTGATGGGGTACCATCAGATGTGCTCTAGCTCCCATAATTTGTGGAGAGACTAGAGTACATGAGATCTCCAATACCCAGAAAGGGATTTGGGAAATTTCATCCGGTTTGGGAGATAATTAATTAATTAATAATTTTAATTATGGACCCTAATTATAACTTAAGAAAATTAAATTATTAAAGGTAATTAATTAGAACATGTGATAAAATTGTCTTAAGTCACACGGATCAAGCTTTCTTTTAATCTTAGTCATTCATTCCAAATCTGATCATGGTTGTTGGTTTCCCAATGAGAAAAGTATAAAGGAAAGGCTTGGGGTCATTTGGAAGAGACATAAAGAGGCAAAGCACTACAACTAAGCTGGAATTCTAGGGCATGGTTTGCTAAGAATTTCCAGAAGTGTTTCAGCTGCAGAGAGGGGGGTTTAGGCAAAGGGGATGATCGGATACCAATGCCAAGAATCAGCAAGAGGCAGAAAGCAGCTTCCAGAGGCAATGTAGAGTAGCAGAGGCAGCAGCAACAGAGAGGGCAGCAGTTGCGCAACGCAGGGCAGCTTCAGCTATGCAGTCCCTTCTGGGGCAGCGTTGGTCAGCCGAGGACCCAACTGGGTTACGCAAAGACCCTCAGGGGCAGGGTAGTGTTGAAATTTGGTTACTGGAGGACAGGTAGTTCCCTAAGGCTTTGATTTTTGGCCTACGGAAAAGTGTCCAAAAGAATTTAACTTTTTCTACTAAAGTGACTTTATAAGTTATAAAGTCAAATCTAATTTAAAAGTGACTTTAAGTGATAAAGTTACCAAGACTAATTTTAAAGTGACTTTAATAAAGTCAATGTGAAATTAGAAAATGAAAAGTGACTTTGGAAATAAAAGACTAAGAGGATCTTTATTAAAGTGGGGTGAATTAAAAAATAGAAAGTGAGATTTGAATGCACATTTAATCTCAGCCCTAGATCTAAAGCTATCTCAGCGATTAGATTAAGGGATTCCCCAAAAGTCACTTAGGGTTAGGTTAAAAGAGGAAAAGAGGGAAAAGATCATTGATTCTTTCATGAGCAGATTGAGAGAAGAGAAGAGACAGCAAGGGAGAAATTTTTGAGCAGTGAGGAGAAGGAGGACAACAGCTAGAGACTTCAGCAAATCCGTACAATAGCAAAGAGGCACAGTTCCCAAGGAAAAAATCCGTACAGCATGAGTGTGGCACACTTTTCGAGGGAGGCACAATTTTCTAGGAAACCATACAACAGCTTCAGCACAGTTTTCTAGGCAAATTATAGGCATGAAAATCGAGGAGAGGTACTGATCTTTAGTGGCATAGATTTCGAGGAAATCCGTACAGCAGTCGTACAGCAACTTCAGCATAGTTTTCGAGGCAGAAGGAGGCACAAAAATCAAGGAGGTACTGATGTGACTTCCATATAGTCTGTACAGTCGTATGGTCATACAGATGGGCACGCATTTCGAGAAGTACAGTCAGCATTTAATGTTGTAATTAATGCAATAAAAATTTATGTTTTGTTAGTTTACTGTTCGACACGTTTTCCAAGGCGAGGTATAAGCACAGAAATCGAGATAAGTACATTTGTTAAGTTGCTAGAATTTTTGTTGTAATTTTTGTCTCACTTTAAAAGCTATATTCAGAAATAAAGAAGAGCTTTCGAACTAGTTTTCCTTAAGAGTTGTAGGGGGTTTTTCCAGGGTCATCTTGACCAAAAATCAGCATGTCAAATTTCTGTGTGTGGCTGATTTATTTTCTGAGTTTTTATTTCTGCATTTTTAGCACTGTGAAATTTCCAGAATTTGTGTTTTCAGAAAATATTTATTTTTTCAGCTTGTTGAATGTATGGTTATGGGAAAAATAAGGAGAAACTGAAAACCGGAGTGGGTCTTAAATTTCTACACGTAGGGTCTACATCACCCATTATGGGGTTACGCAACCCTCTCCGGGCTAGCACAGAGGCACAAAGAGGCTAACTCAAGAGCTTCAGGGGCAACATTGGGGTTTCTAGGGCCAAGGTTAGGCTAAGTCTTGTAAATCCCTTTTGAAGGTGTGGATCAATCAACGTTTTGGCTTCAGGACAACAGGATAGTTGCAGATCTATATTATTCTCTGTCGAGTTTACCAATGTGGTACCCAGATTTGTTGTATTAAGAAACCTCTTAATAATATAAACCCTCCAACAGCTAGAAGGCCGGTTTTCCTGCATTGGTTTTTTCCGAGGACTATTGTCCAGAAAATCTTGTGTCACTTTGTCTATGTGTGCATGTACATTTTCTGTTTTAGATCTGAATCGATGACAGTCTGTTATGTGCTTACTTTGATGCTAATTTGAAGATTTCAGCATTAATAACTTGTTTAAGTAGGAGAAGTATAACCAGATCTAACATTAGATTTCTGCATAAGTAACATTTAGAATCATGGGCAGCAATACAGAATGGCAGCGGTAGCACAGTGATGAAGGGCAGCGGGTCCAACATCAGTGCAGAGACCCACACCAAAGATCAGTGCAGAGCTTTAGAGTGAAGCGGAGTTTGTACTAGAGTACATTCCTCACTAAGAGGGAGTGTTGATTTTTCTTAAGTGATGGGGTAGCATCGGAGGTGCTTTAGCTCCCAAAATTTGTGGTGGGACTATAGTACATGAGATCTCCAATACCCAGAAAGGGATTTGGGAAATTTCATGCGGTTTGGGAGATAATTAATTAATTAATAATTTTAATTATGGTCCCTAGGCCTATCTTAGGAAAATTAAATTATTAAAGGTAATTAATTAAAACATGTGATGAAATTGTCTCAAGTCACACGGGTCAAGCTTTCTTTTAATCTTAGCCATTGATTCAATATATGATCATGGTCGTTGGTTTCCCAACGATAAAAGTACAAAGGAAAAGCTTGGGGTCATTTGGAAGAGACACACTAAGGTAGAGCATTGAAGCTAAGCTGGAATTCTAGGGTGTGGTTTGCTAAGAATTTCCAGAAGTGTTTCAGCTGCAGAGAGGGGAGTTTAGGCAAAGGGGATGGTCTGATCGCAGTGTCTAGAATCAGCAAGAGGCAGAGAGCAACTTCCTAAGGCAGTGCATAGAAACAGAGGCAACAACAACAGAAAGGGCAACAGTTGCGCAGCACAGGGGCAGCTTTAGCTATGCAGTCCCTTCTGGGGCAGCACTGGTCAGCCGGGGACCCAACTGGGTCACGCAGAGACCCTCGGGGGCAGGGTAGGGTCTACGTCACCCATTCTGGGGTTATGCGGCCCTCTCCAGGCCAACATAGAGGCTGCAAAGGTTGACGCAGGAGCTTCAGGGGCAGCGTTGGGGTTTCTCGGGCCAAGATTTGGCTAGGTCTTGTAAATCTCATTTAAGGGTGTGGATCAGTCAACGTTTTGGCTTCAGAACAACAGGATAGCTACAGATCTATATTATTCTCTGTCGAGTTTACCAGTGTGGTACCCAGAATTTTTGTATTCAGAAAACTCTTAATAATATAAACCCTCCAACAACCAGAAGACCAGTTTTCCTGCATTGGGTTTTTCTGGGGACTATTGTCCAGAAAATCTTGTGTCAATTTGTCTATGTATGCATTGCTTTTTCTTTTTTAGATCTGAATCAGTTAATGTTTGTTATGTGTTTACTTTGATGTTAATCTGAAGATTTTAGCATTAATAACGTGTTTAAGTAGGAGAAGTATAACTAGTTCTAACAATAGATTTGTGCATAAGTAACATTCAGAAATTTTCACACTCTCAGTATACCACACGTTGTTGGCCATTGACCTTGCCATGCAAGCTATGAGAGAAAACTCCTCAAACTGAGATGTTAACTCCTCCACCTCTATTGATGTTGCTACATGATCCTTCTTGAATTCCTTCTTCCTGTTTGGACACTTGGTGGAATAGTGCCCAAACTTATGACAAGAGAAGCACTTCCCTTTACTGAGATCTTTCCTCTTCTTGCCTCCTGAACTGGACTAAGGCCCCATTGGATTTTTCTTTACCTTGGCCTTGCACTCTTTTCCAGCTAGGGAAAATTTTTCCTCTTCCTCAATCTTCGCATGAAACCCAAATTTAGATTGCTTCTAGATCTCATCTTGCACACAATCACTCCATAACCACTCCCAATCTGAAAGCTTTTCTTTGCCACTCACTGCATCAGTGAAATTTTCTCATGACTTGGGAAAGCCCAATAGTGCAAAATTGAAAAGATCTTTGTCTGAGACTATCTCCCCAATCCTAGCTAACTCGTCCTTCACTTGGATGAATCTGGTTAGGTAAGAAATCACAAACTTGACTTAGTCATCTTTATATTTATGAGTTTATCTCTGAGTATTAGCTTCCTAGCCTCACTCGTGCCCTGGTACAACCCTAAGATAGTTGTTCACATGGCTTGAGCTCTCTTCTTTCCACGTGGGTGAAGTATGATGTGATCCTTGACTCCTTCAAGAATTATTCTTCTAGCCTTTGCGTCCTTCTTATTGTGTTGGGCCAATTATTAAGGGTCTTGTGGTTAGGTTGTTGGACTATTCACAAACTCCCAAACTCCTTACTCCTCCAACACTACACCAATCCTTTCCTCCCAAGAACAGAAATTTGAGACTTCTTCAAGGCGATCCTCAGATATCAACCCCAAAAAAGCCATCCTACTTATTCAATCTACTCAGAAACCCTTGTGTAGAGCCTACATGAAAAACCCATGCCCAGATTATGCCTTGGTCACGTAGCCAAAAACCCTAGCGCAACCTTGAAGTGAATTGCATCCCCTTTCCTATGTCTTTCACTTGCTCCTGAGGAAAATAACACTTTCTAGTCTTCAATTAGAGACCCACTCTGATACCATGTTAACTTTCTAATACCCAACTGTTAATTTAATAAAAATTATGCGATGAAGAAACTGAAAACTGAACTCCAAACACTTCTACTAAATATGTTTAGTATTCTAACAAATAATAGCAACAAAAAATAAATTCATGAAGACACAAACACACTATAAATTACCCAGGAACCCCAACCGAGGAAAACCTACAAATGTGTGTGTTCTATTATTATTCTACTCAACAAAAAATCTCAGAAAATTGATTACAAAATTGGGAAAAATTCCCCTTCAACCATTGTCCCTCAAAACACTACTTTGCGTCTCTCTAACCAACTCAACCTCTACATACACAATTGTAAGGACTCAAACAAGCTATTTGGCCCACCTGCACAAACTGACTTGGCCTTGGAAAGTGAGCATGTTCGTTGAAAAAAAATTGACGCAATTCGACCTCTCTTCTCTGCCCTAATACGCTGATCTAGAAAAATCTCCTTTGTTGAGATAAACACACAAATCTCTTGTGCGTAATTTGTTTAGCCAAGTCAGTCTCCTTCCCTTTTTATAAAATTGAACAGATCGATCAAGTCAAGTCGAACTAGCCCATTAATTCAAGTCGAACTAGCCCATTAACTCGAGTCAAATAGCTGAGATCGATTTACTTTTCGACTATAGGAAAATTTGAATTTTCCTAAGTCATAATTAAGTGAAAATATAATTGTGCCTTAGCTTCACTTGTTGGTCCCACTACTAAATTTAGCTTACATCTAAATTTAGCAAAACCTTTCCATCCTTAACTTCAATTAACATCTATATTTTGCAGTGTGGAAAAAGTCAGTAAAAAGTCCCGAATTTTTCCCTGCGCCGACTCTATCGGCCGACTTTTTGTCGACTTTTTCATCCCTGAAAAAGTCGAGATTTTATCCTCGAAGTCCCGACTTTTTGCCGACTTTTTCCAAAAAATCATGAGTGAGGTAGTTTCTTTAATAATTATATATATATATTTTTTAAATCGAGACTTTTTCCAAAAATTGGGGATTTTTTTTCTAAAAAGTCAGGATTTTTTCCAAAAATGAATATTTTTGTATTTTTTTAGTTTTGCCGATTTTTTCAAAAAGCTCCCAACTTTATTGAGTTTTTCAACTTATGACCCTTGCCGATTTAATCTCGACTTCGACTTTTTCCACATTGATATTATGGGTAGCATAGTATGTATTTGTTCTCTCTCCCCCAATATATATATATATATATATATATATATATATATATATATATATATATGGCTCCTTTTTGGCAACTCAAAATAATAGGAAGGGAAATCGACATTTTTGGCATGAAATCCAACAAGAATAATTTTGTATTGATGGAATCACAAATATCAATCATTAGCATTTCAAAATCAAGTTGCACAAGGAGTGGTATTCATGGGCACTGAAATCCATTTATGCTTTAAAAACAATTATTTCAACAATCCAAAATTGCAATTTCAACAAATATTTTATGGCCAAATTTTGATGGTGCCAAACTGAAAAGGTCAAAACCGTAGAATGTCCAATCACTTTCTATATATAGAGTACAATATCCCTTCTTTTATTTAATTAAAAGTTTCCAAAAATTTTAGGATAACATTTCTTCACTCCATAATTTGCCAAGAGAATTTAACAAAAAACTACAAAATCCAGCTACTTTATTTCTTTAATATTGAGAAAGAAATTACATCAAATTTAATTTGAAACCTAACATATAGATAAACATAAATAACTTGGTCTTCTTTCAAAATCCTTCTCTTGTTGGACTCGCTTATCAACCATGTATGCTGCTTCAACCTTCAAGCAGTTACTCCAAAATCTCGCCTTTCCTTGCTAAGCACCTTTGAAGAACCAAAAGTGGTTGTTCTTCTTGACTAGCTAGCGCGGAATCTGTTGAAGTTGCAACAAGAAAAAGTGAAACTGGCATCCAGAAGCAACATGACAACACCGACACTGGTGTGGGACCATAGGTCATGTAGTGATGGGTCCTACCGATACATTAGTGTGCAATTCAATTTATTTAATAAATTGGAAATGTGTAAAATTTAATTATCCCTTAATTAAATTGGGCAATAAAATGTAATCTTATCTCATAATCACTTGTAATAGTTAACTGAATGTGATAAACTCAACTAGCTGATGAATTTCGAGTTGAGGGTGGTTGGTGAGCCATGCAGAGTGATTCGATTAGTTATGGAGTTTGAGTTGTAGTCAGTGCATTAGTTTAATGCATGAGTAATCAATTAACTCAATTAGGTGAGTTAAAGTCAGTTGAACTAGTTATAACTGTTTGTTGCACTAGTGAGAGATCAAGTGAATTAAATCAGATTCATTTCACAATCAGTGATCTACCATGCAACTGACGATTTACTATTAATAGTTGCATACATGTCAATTCCAGTGGAGACACAGTTGAGACAAAGGTTAAAGGAAAGTTGACTATTAGTTGTGTAACTAGCAAACTGCCCAGATGAAGTTAAACACCATAGAGTTGCCCATGATACTTGTGCAGTTGAGAAAGGTTGAAATTCCTAAGGAATAGGGATTGCATTCCTCATGAATTGTGAGAGCAAGGAAGGCTAAAGACAAGCTAAGAATTGGCTAAGTGTTGGCTCGATTTTGTCTGGATCAATGTGAGATGATTAGCAGATTGCAGGAGACTCTTGTGAGAAGAGTGCATTGTAATTGTTTCATAATTCCCTGATGAATATACAATAGAAGATAGAGGGGTTTTGAGCAGTAAGCTTTCCCCGAGAAAATATATGTGTTGTGGTTTGATTTGCTTCTTTCTTTACTTGTTGTGATTGGCAATCGTGTTTATTTTCCACAATTGATTTGTAGAAGGATTCAATATCTCGCTGTAGTACATTGCTTGATCGGATTGAATTCATTGATATACATATGTTTGTATAATTTCTACATGGTATCAAAGCACAGGAAATCACTATAGTGGAGAAGAAATTGAGTTTGTTACTGAATAGAATTCGAATTTTCAAAAGTATTCTTGGTGCGACAGGCAGATCAGGATCGAAATGGCTTTCAATGGCTTGAGATTGGAGTATGCACTCAAGGGCAATTCCAATTATATTGCGTGGAAAGACAGGATGGAAGCAATATTGGAGGACAATGGGTTGAAAGAATTCATTGATAATGACATTCTCAAACCCACTCCAACAGATGCCGCAAATCTTGATGCTTGGCAAAAGAAGGTTGCAAGGGCGAGTAGGATCTTATTAGAGGTAGTAAAAGACCACACTGTCTCAAGTCTCCATGGAAAAGCGACTCCATATGCAATGTGGAAGGCTTTGACAGATCTTTTTCAGAGCAGCAGTGGCCATAGAAAATTGGCACTGAAGGACAAGCTCAGGAAAATCAAAATGCAGAAAGACAACAATATTCCGAAATATTTAACCAAGTTTGTCCAATGTCGAGATGAGCTTGGGAGCGTCGGAATTACCGTCGCGGATGATGACTTGGTGAGCCTAGCTTTTCTAGGCCTTCCCAAGAGTTGGCATAGTTAACAGGACTCTGTCAATGGGAGGGAGAAGCTGCCAGATTGGGAACGACTTTGGTTGGATTTGGTGCAAGAAGAATTCAAGTGGAATACCAGGGATGGATCTTCATCTAAGACAGATGATGAAGAAAATTGTGCCTTGGTTGGTAAGGTGAAGAAGGGGAAGGGAAAGAAATCCTATTCCAAATCTGTGTCTGGCGAAGAAGGCAAGGAGCGCAACATGTCCAGAGTGAAGTGTTTTCACTGTCACGAGCTTGGACATTATGCCACTAATTGTCCACAAAAGAAGAAGAACAAGAAGGCTTCAAGATCTGCAGCTGCTGAGGCTTTGGTCTCGCAATTTGAGCTTGACTTCTCGCTCATTGCATGCATGGTGTCAAGTGCAATGGGATCAGTGTGGTACTTGGTTAGTGGTGCATCTTTCCACATGACAGGAGACAAAGAACTTTTCAGTAGCTTGGAGGAGGAGGACCTCCTGATGCATATCAAAATGGGTGATGACGGGCGGTACAGTGCTATCGGGATTGGTATAGTTACCTTCCAGAGACAGTCAGGTAAACACTTCTTATTAAAAGATGTAATGCATGTACCGGGCTTGAAGAAAAATTTAGTCTTAGTCGCAATGTTGGAGGATAGAGGCTATGATGTGGTTTTCAGTGAAGGAAAAGCTTTCCTTCGACACAAAACCACAGGACAAGCCAAGAAGATTGGGATTCGTGTGAAGGATCTCTATAAACTTGATGTAGAGAACTGCACAACATTGATGGGTAAAGCAAACAAAGTGGTGAGCTAGGATGAGGATGAGTTATGGCACAAGAGATTGGGCCATCTAAACCATGGAGATTTGAAGGTTATGCATCAGATTTCTACAGGGCTTCCAAAAGGTACTCTTGTGCAGATAGACACATGCAAGAGATGTACCATGGGGAAGTGTGAGAAAGCCATGCAATTGTCCCTTGAGAGGGAGCTTTCTTTGCATGCAGATGAGGAACTCTTGGTTCCAAAGAATGAACCTCAAGATGTGGAGCAGGCACAAGATATGGAGTGGCAGAAACCACTCATGCAGAGAACTCCAGGAGGGGGGAATTTCGAGCTAGATGGGCAGAGAAAGTACATGCAGCCATACCTCTAGGTGTGAGGTGGGGCGATGTGCAAAATTAATCCTTAGAAGAAAATTGGGCAGGATTCATTGAGATGGTGTGTCTCATGGATCGATCATGACTACGAGGAGCCCACAGTATAGCAGCAGCAGGATCCGTTAGATTGATGCAGACAGATGTCAGGAAGACATAAATCAAAGTGACAATTGTCGGATATTGGAGCGCAGATCAAAGTTGGCAGCAACGTAGAGTGCATGGATGCAGATGTCAACAACGCAGAGAGTCCAGTAGACATGTGCAGTAGCTAGCAGCAGTCAGAAGACTCTGATGACAGATGCATTGTACTGATTCAGTTGTTTGGAGGCTATTCAATTTCAAAAGTGTTGCATGCAAAAGTTGCATGTGCGAGAATCACTAGAGAAGTGTTGCATGCAAGAGTTGCATGTGCGAACAACACTAGAGAAGTGTTGCATGCAAGAGGTGCATGTCGCATGCAAGGACATTCCAAGGTACCAGATCGGGACAAACTGATTCCTTTCTTGTTGAGAGGGAGTGTTGAAGTTTGCAACAAGAAACAGTGAAATTGGCATCCAGAAGCAACATTACAGCGCCTACACTGATGTGGGACCATAGGTCATGTAGTGATGGGTCCTACCGATACATTAGTGTGCAATTCAATTTATTTAATAAATTAGAAATGTGTCAAATTTAATTATCCCTTAATTAAATTGGACACTAAAATGTAATCTTATCTCATAATCACTTGTAATAGTTAAATGAGTGATAAAGTCAGTTAGCTCATGAATTTCGAGTTGAGGGTGGTTGGTGAGGCATGTAGAGTGATTCTATTAGTTATGGAGTTCGAGTTGCAGTTAATGCATTAACTTAATGCATGAGTAATCAGTTAACTCAGTTAGGTGAGTTAAAGTCAGTTAAACTAGTTGTCACTGTTTGTTGCACTAGTGAGAGATCAAATGAATTAAATCAGATTTAATTCACAATTAGTGATCTGCCATGCAATTGATGATTTACTATTAATAGTTGCATGCATGTCAGTTCCAGTGGAGACCCAGTTGAGACAAAGGTTAAAGGGAAGTTGACTATCAGTTGTGTAATTAGAAAACTGCCCAGATGCAGTTAAAACCACTGGATTTTCCATGATACTTGCGTAGTTGAGAAAGGATGAAATTCCTAAGGAATAGGGATTGCATTCCTCATGAATTGCGTGAGCAAGGCAGGCTGAAGGCACGCTGAGAATTGGCTAAGTGTTGTCCCGATTTTGTCTAGATCAGTGTGAGACGATTAGCAAATTGCAGGAAACTCTTGTGAAAAGAGTGCATTGTAATTGTTTCATGATTCCTTGATGAATATACAATAGAAGATAGAGGGGTTTTGACTAGTAAGCTTTCCTCAAGAAAATCTCTGTGTTGTGGTTTGATTTGCTTCTTTCTTTACTTGTTGTGATTGGCGATCATGCTTATTTTCCGCAATTGATTTGTAGAAGGATTCAGTTTCTTGCTTTAGTACATTGCTTGATCAGATTGAATTCTTTGATATACATATGTTTGTAAATTTCTACAGAATCTTTCACCACCAAAACTAATCACCACCAGCTAGGTTGTGTCTCTCAACACTGAAACTGGGAACGATACTAAAATGTCCCAAGGGAATTTTTTTCCCGTAGGATTTATTGTTGAATAGGGTTTTGTCAATAAATCAAAATCAATAGTGCACACTATTTAACACTAGGTGTCCATCAATGCAATGCACCAATATTATAAAAGTTTTTCAACAACAATATGATTCTTCCACAAACCATAATGAGTTAGCGCTGACCACCCAATGAAAAATATAACTATTCAATCAATAATCCACCATGCATAAACCCAACTATAATTGCAATATTCAACAGATATATATTCCAATTGTAATTTACTAGCCAAACATTATCCAATCCTGTTGTCACTATATTAACTAACCACTCACTGTCTAACTATTGCTTGATCTATGTTGTTTCAACTTGCTTGTTGTCGATAGGACTTGTGACAATCCCTTCTTATCTAAGTTTCTCTTGCTGCCAGAGTAGTCCCCTTAGCCCATAGGTACGTTGATCTTACTGTTGTACAAATCATAGTCTTGGAGGATGGTCTAGATGTTTTGTTGTCCAACCCTGATGCCTGAGTTGATAATGAGTGGCCTCAGGGCTCGACACAATCTCAAATAGAAAAATGGGGTATCTGTTGCCTCATAAAAGTATTCAATGGTTATATCGTTGTCCTAAGTCACCTCAGGACTTCCAACACAACTTGATGGGCACAAAAACCTTTTGTGATTACCAACAAACAATATAGCAGATCTTTGCTGCATCAACCTTGCCCTAATGCCATCGAAATGGGTTGACAAGCAAGCGGTTGGCTGATCTGATGTCTGGAGATGACTTCAACTTGACCTTGGAGGATTCTAAAGCCAAGGTTTTACCCACAAATGGATTTTTGTCTCAAATTATTCCTCCATATGGTTAGCTACAAACCGAACCTGATATTTTGGTCTACTATGGGGGTGGAAACCCTCGTTCCTTCTATAGTAAACTTTATATCTTAACGCAGTTACAATCTAGCCCAGACTGTCCTAACCAAGTCACAGAGTAATTCTTGTTCTGCCACAAACGAGAATCGTGCTTCAAATAACCAACAGGAGACATTCTTGCTTGCCATAACAAATTAGAAACATTTGCAGGGACTATGTCAATTAGATCAATAGAAATGACTTCTTCCTTGCTGGCTAGAATAGAACCAAAATTTCTACAAGAGAATGCAATATAACAGGGCAAAGAAAACAAAATACTAGCTATGGTGTGATCGCCTCCACTGAAACTAGACAAGCAAAAAAGGGGTCTTAAAACCCTTAGAACCTTAGCTCAAAGAAAATAAGCATATTCAAAATCCAAATTGATGATGATAAAATGATTCTATCTCTCTCTTATTTGTAGATTCCTCATGGGGGCTTGTTTCCTTAATTTAATGAGAGGGGTTGCAAGTTTAGCTCTCAAATCTGGGTTTTTGCCCCAGCTACCCCAAATTTACCCAATGTTGCCGCAAAACATTGGATAATGGGTTTCCCCTTTTATCAATTACTAGCCTACGGGGTTGGTTAGGCTATTTCGTCTTCCCTTGGGAAATTAATCCATAGGGAACATTACATATACAAGGGCTTTCCCCTCACTCGACAAGCTACTAGAGCTCCCAAATCCAACTCAAAATAATCCAAATCATCATGTCCTCAAATGATCCTCTAACTCACTTTTATTGTGACGGCTATAAGAATACCATGGGTCTTCCGAAAACCATGGGTTATTTTCCTTCTTTTAATAAAGTGACTTTTTTATAAGGTTTATTCTTTAAGTAATTTTTAATTCACTTAAAAATCACACTTATTAATTTAACTACTCTTATCACCTTAGAGATGACATTAAATAATTAAATTAGGTAGCTGGTCTTCGGTTCTTGAAAAGGGGCATTACATATAAACAGCAGAATAAGAAGTGGGAAGCCAATTTGTGGGTTCTTTGGGTGCTTCCATCACGCTGAGGTAGCTATGCTGCCAACCTATTGAAGCAACAAATTCACTAATGTGGACATTCATAAATATGTTCCCAAAATAGATTGAGAATGCTGAATACAAAGTTGAAAGCTCGAGGCACATTCTTTAGGATACAAAAGTTGGAATTGAAATAATAAAAATCGAGAAGCATTCGGGTGTTGGTTGATAAATTAAAACTGATTGATAATACTTCTTTCAGACTATATTTAAAGTGGCAAGCATTAGCCCATCTTTCACACTAGTGATTTTTTTTAGCCAAATAAAATTTATTGATGGCCTCTTGCACTATCAAAATTGATATGAACTTACATCTATACTTCACCATATGCCACGGTTTCAAAATCACAACAGGCATGTATATTAGATGCTCTACGGCACAAGTAATTTACAAACATTCACACGCATTCTCACATGTATGCCAGGCTTCAGAATCACCATGGGCATATATGTCCAAATTTCATGTGAAGAATAACTCTTACCAGAGAAATTAATAACAACAAAACAACTATCAGAAGGAAAAGAAAAACTTAAATATTTCTAAATAACCACATCTATGTTAGCAAGAAATCGTCATAAAAGAAGACTTCAACATTTTTATATCAATGAACATAGGTGAGAAAATTAAGAATTATGAATTATATTTACATGTACCAATGTAATGAAGAAAATACAGATTGCGATTCCGGAGTCTTCCTTCTGGGGCACAAAATGATGGGTCTTCCTTGCATCTGACCCAATCAAAACATACATTACACAGTAAATTGATCAAATCTACAAACTCTGGGCAACACATTAGCCAGCAGCATTCCCTGTATGATAGAGAACATAAGCTAATCTTAGTTCCGAACATGTGTTTACCTGTGGTGTTTAAATATCATGAATCAATGAAAACTTGCCAAAAAGAAACTGACCTTTTGATATAGAACCAGAAGTTTCTGACTGACCCTTTCCCCTCTTTTCATGTAAGAAGATGTTTGAACTCTTCACAATCATCGGTGAGCTTTGTAAACCTTCCAACAGCTGTGGAGGCAATATACAGCAAATAGATCAAAAACTTAATCAGAGAAAATATCACAAGGAAACAAGAAAGTCATCCTCTACAAATCAATAGAACCATATAATTTATCATCATGTTACATAACAAAATTTACTGATTGAAGTAAAATTTAAATAGTTTCTGGACTTCATTTTCCTTAATTTTGAAAAGGAGGATTTATTTACACTGACTAGCAAGCGTAACCTTCTATTAACCAAGAGTGTTCCACCATTTCTCTAATAGAACCCACAGTTGATCTGTCAACCATAAAGCTGATCAATGAGGTGCATAATCCAATGTGCTATTAATGTCAATACCAAAAGATCTAAGTTGCAGTAAATGTCCCCCTACCATGTGTACCAGTACTTGAAATCAATGTTGCACGACTCATACTCGTATAAAACTCGTCTGGCCATTGACTCATTGACTCGTATAAGACTCAGGAACGATCCGTATAAAACTCGTATAAGACTCATCAAAATGTAAAAAATCCTTAATGCAAAATCCCTTTTCCTCCACCTCATTTCCAAATAAAATAAAATAATAAAATTAAAATTAAAAATAAATAAATAAATAATTTCCCTCTGAGGTTCGACGAGTCTCATAGGGATATGATGCAAGTCTTATACAAAACCCGTGGGTCTTATACGAGTAGTCGGGTCCACTGTTTTAAAACTCCGACTCGGTATCGACTCTGCCGGTTCGGTTTCAATGACTCTGTCTTTGAAAAAAATACATTAAATATTAACCTTTTTATAAAAAACAACATAATTTTAAATACTTTCATTTATGTTTCCAAACACAAAGCATTACCATATAGACAAAAGACAACATATGATCAAAGTAGGCTCATGAATATATCCATTATATCAAAATGGCACCCAATGCATTGTCTAATACATACATGAACACCCTAACAACAAGCTGAAAACCGGTTTGGAGTCCAAATTTGGGCGTTTGTGGGGTCAGCGACCTGTTCGCACTGGCTCGGCCGGTCTAACTCAGACTCGGCTGAGCTGGCCAGTTTGTGACCGAACCCGCCAAGTCGGTGACCGGCTCGACTGGTTCGATCACAAACCTACCACTGGACCTGCTTTTCTACCTAGCCGGTTTGGCTAGGGGGTTGGCTCGGTTGATTCTGAGTCTGACCCGCCGATTTTTAAAGCACTGGTCGGGTTTTATGCGATTTTGCTTGAGTAAGGGTCTTAAGCGCGGGTTCTATGCGAGTGACCCAACTCACATTTGACCAAGTACTCGCGGGTCTTATGCGGGTGGTAATTCACTACTTGAAATGTCCAGAAATGCCAAAACTTGTACAAAATGACATGGAAACACCACCGACCGTATTGTGCAGTGTCTCCTAATATGGAAATGTTGTACAGTACAGTTGGCGGCGCTTTCCAAGTCATTTCAGCTCAAATCTAACCCATTTCTGCACCTTTTGCTTGCGTGTGCCCATTCAAATGCCCAAGAAGGGCACGTGACATGATATTGCCAAATACAACTTAATTAACCATTAAAATTTATCTCTAATCACTCCACATAATAATAAACTCAATTTTACTTTCATTTGAAAAAATGACAAAATTTAGAATTCTCTAGAAACCCGAACAACGTCCTACCTCCTACTTTCTATAGAAATCATTTCATTCACTCCTTTCATTTTCAGAACACATAGCCTCATGTATGAAAGGCTGATTTTGGATGTATAACCCAATGTTCCACCAAGAGTCCGGTGTGCAGAGACGCACAGGAGGACGTGTGGAAGTACCCTCAAATTTTAGGGGTGCGAAGCGACGTCGGGGTATATAATTTTTAATTAATTAATTAATTAATTATATATAAATAAATATTAAATAGACTAATAGTAATACGAATACCAATACATTGAAAATTGAAATTTGATCCACACAAAATTTAAATTCATAATTGAATTAAATCATGACATACATTGATCCATCCTCATCATTCATTTTGACACATACATCATTCATATGACATACTCATTATTCATCCATACTGTTGGCCTCTGACCGAACACAAAGGGGAGAGTGAGAAAGGAAGGCCAGTCCTGACTGTCAAAGAGCTTCAAAGGAATCAATTTCCATCTCAATTCAGTAGAAAGGTGGGAAAATGTAGCTAATAAGGCTTAAACAGTGAACAAACTTCATTTCTACCATCCCTCATCTCATCTACCCTCTTTACCTACATTTGCCCTCTCTTATCCTTCACTTTCGCTTTTATAAAGCCCTGCATTGCATTTCTTCATTAGCAACACTGGCCCCCGCAAGTTTAACCATTACATCTTAAAAGACTCACCGAAACTTATCTTGCTGTCGATGCGACTTAGTGGGACCCATCCAACCTTGATACACTACCCACATTTGCATGCAAACCTTCATATTCTGCATTTTCCTTACCTTCCGCCTTTTCGCACTCACCTGCTTTCAGCGCGTCGCATGTCGCAGTATGCAGATTTCACAACTTACCTATTACAGTGCCCGCAAGTTCAATATTTTAGCTTGCAATATGAGCCGATTGCCATCGCACTTCGCAATGAATACCACATCGCAAATCAGCAATTATAACTTTTCCATCTCCGCCAACCTTTATCTTTTGCGATTGTCGATGTGCGATATCACATTGTGCATTTTATAACTTTATGCTTCACCGCACTACGCAAAATTTAAAGATCAAATCATATTCCCGAAGCATATCCTACTCTGGTTGCGATTTTGCGAAGCGCTTTGGGCCCCACTCCCTCGCCACGTCATCAAAGCCTTCCCCACGGCCTTTGTCTCACCCTTTTGCAGTGATTAAAACCATCCCGCTGTGTGTTATGTGTCGCACATCCCCTTCTAAAGCTCGGTCTCTGGTTCTCACAAGATTAAAACACAGCACGATTTTTTGATGGAACAGCACGGCTATGATTGTTCAGTTCATCCATGAACCTCCGCTAAAGAGTGGAGCACGCGCGACACAGATGGCCTTTTCATTTTGGTTAATGCGAATCATGAGAACATGGAGTGAAGGCCTTTCGTCAGTAGCTGAAATCAAGTGGTAGAAATCATACCACTCACCGGTTTTCAGCCACTTCTCACCACTCCTTTGAAGATTCTGGGTTTTGGCCTCCCAAGCCAACTGTTTTGTTTCTTGTTACTATTAGAGAGTGATGTTTTGCTGGTAAAATCCCGATTTTACCCAATTCTGTTTTGATTTTTCTATTGCAGGAGCGATTGCCTGAAGCACGCTCCGATAGTTTGTTAGGATATTTTGGTTTCACCTGTGTGGGTCGATCATGAGAGAATATTCAGTCAGAAACCCTCAGGGAGAACTCTTTAAATAGTGACTTCTAAGATGAAACAAAGGTACTGGAATTTTGGAAGAATTTTGCTGTAGTTTGTATGATTGTGCTCCCTGTGCTCTGAGATACATATTTGGGAGAGTTGTTTGAACTCAATATAATACAGAGCTGATATTTGGATTCCAGATGGAGCAATGAGCAGCATGTATTTATTTTCTTTTGTTATCAATAATCTCCTCTTCATGCATAATCATCTTTCATGCTATTCTGCTTTGATGGTTCGTGTAATGTAGCTACCGATGATCTGCAATTTTATTCATGAATCTGTATCTGTATAACGCTTAGGTGTTAACGCTCATGTAATTAAGCTTGTTGTATTACCTTAATTCACGCTCCACGAGCCTCTGTTGTTATCCATATTTCATTTATATGTGTTTCCTCTAAGTTTATAGGGGATAGATTCTTAAATCTTTTACGCCTGTCTCTTGTGGGTTCCTTCTCCGTTCTCTCTCATCGCCTCTGCATATTTCCAAGATTTCTGCTCATTGTTTTGTACTTGGCCCATTTAAAAGCCGCCAAGCATCGCAGCCTCTTGAGCCCTCTCACAGTATAGGAAATTCACATGCATCGACTCCAAGGTCTTCTCCATCCATGAACCACCAAAACCATTGTTCCCTCATTCCATATTTCGTCAGAGGGATTTTATGCAGTTCTCCACTTTTAACCTCTGATTTTAAGATGTCCTAAGCTCTGGTCTTTTGCAACTCAACGCTGTCCCTAGGAGCTACAACATCTTTTTGGCGTCGTTGTCGGGGAACGAATTAGAAAACCTTTCCTTGGGATACGACATTATCTTCACCCTTCAATCAAGTAAGCATGAAGGGCTGAGAGTTGCATAGCCCTCACCTTAGTGAATCCACTATTATCAAAGTTCAAATCAAGCATAATCCTAGCTTACACCAGACCTCATACCCGATCAGATACTTCTCAGCAGAGAACCCCTTCTGTATATGATCCTGAAAAGATTATATTCAGGAAAATCTGAAGGGAGAAGCAGCCCATCCAGACTGACCTACCCTCATTTTCTCTAGAAGATTCGCCTTCCTCTTCCCAAAAAGTTGATATACAGCCTGTGTGCTTGAGTACCCTCCAGAAGCCTCCGCTTTAGCCAGTACAGACATCAAAGACAAAGCCAAATCCGTTGATATTTCTTTGCCTCCTTTGCATCCTACTCCAGAGGCTAAAGAAGTCAAAGAAGTTACAGCACTCCATAACTCATTACAGATAAATATCCAAACCTCTGCTCAGCATATACCACAGCCAAATCATCCTCAGAACTCACCACCGCCCCTCATGGCTGTACCTAGCTTCCTCCTCAACAAATATGCTCCATTGGCTTTGCCTCAAGTATTTCATCACATGCCTCAAGATTATCTAAAGCTCTTGCCTCGGTTTACCGGGGAAGACAATACTTTTGTGCAAAAACATATTGAAGACTTCTGCGCCTTTGTTGAAAATATGAATGTAGAGCACCTAGATGTGGTGTTGAGGCATTTTGTCCAATCCTTGGTTGGAGAGGCTCGAAAGTGGTTCAAATCTCTTGCTAATAATGTAGTCACCACTTGGGAGGAAATGGAGAATTTCTTCACACTAAAATGGGGAGAGAAGAGGGACCATGGATATGTCCTCACAAAGTCCAATGCTCTTAGAAAGAGACATAATGAGGATGTAACAGAATTTATAAAGAGGTTCAATAAGCTTTACAATAATCTTCCTATTGAAATCAAGCCTCCACAAGCAGCTGCTAAGGTGGTTTTTGTAGAAGCTTTTGACCCAGAATTTGGTTTCACCCTAAGGGAAAGAAAGTCTACATCCCTAGACCAGATCCAAACTGATGCAATGGAGGTAGAAGCAAACTTTGCTTCTACAGGTAAATTCAAAGGGAGGACAGAGCATGAGGCCAGGAGAAGGGGTAGGGAGGAGGCTTCTACCTCTAATCTAGAAAGGGAATCACCAAAGTATAAAATGGAAGAGACGAATAAGCTGATCAAGAACCTCTCAAATAACCTAATGAAGCTTGAATTGGAGGCTAAGAATCCCTCTCCTCATCCTAACCAAATGTTTCCAAATCGTGGGTTTAATCCCCAATACCGGAAGCCCCCTCTACAGTTGTTACAGTGAGAAAGGAAGGAACAACAAGATCACATCCAACCTCCTCTATACTTAAAAGGGGAAATTGAGGGACAAGCCGAGGAAGTCACTGACAGCTAGGAAGATCAATTCCTCGCTTATTCAGAAGATGAAGAAGGTGAACTCACCCTACAAGACGAGCTAGAAGAAAAGGAAGTCCCCCCAGAGGATCGAGATATTGATAATTACTGCAGGCAGTTTGTGGACTTCATGCAAGCTCAGCTCCATAAGAAGTATGACCGTAGGTCCTCTAGAAAGAGAACTCGAGTGCAAGAACAAAACGAAGAGTCCATACCAAGAGAACGGACCCCTTCTAGTTCTGCCAGTAAGGGGAAAAAGCCTTTAGAAGAGTCTGCACATCATAAGGCCACTACGTCCACTTCCGCAAATCTAGGTTTTGATCCTCCTACAAACCAGAAGTCCTCTTCTATAGCCTCAAACCTACGTGATCACCCTAAAGAGCAGTCTAAAGAAGTCATTGCAGAAAAAGCTCCCACGACCTTCAACCTCAAGAAAGAGCTAGAGAAGGTCAATATCCGAGTTCCCCTGATCGAGCTCCTAAAGCAGCCTTCATATAAAGCCCAAGTGTCTCAATTTATGTTGCCCCATAGCGTAGGCCCTTTCCCTGACAGCCTCAACCTCCAAGAGGAAAGACCCATGGTAGTCTTTGGATCTCATGTAGAAGAGTTGGACTTAGCCACTCCCCCATTCTATGTGTCTCTAGTTATTCATGACCTATTACTACACAACTGCATGCTAGATTTCGAGGCTTAACATAATCTATTTCCATTGTCTGTCATGGAGCAGTTGGTGTTGCAGATTACCAGACCTTATAAATATTTGTATTCTTTTGATTCCAAGAGGGTAAAGTGCTTGGGCTTGATAAAAGATCTGGTAGTAAACCTGGCTCAGATTCCGATCAAAAGTGTGGCGATGGACATCGTTGTGGCTGATATCCCTGCTCGGTTTGGAATGTTGTTGTCCAGATCCTGGGGATCCAAGATTGGAGGGTCTATAAAACTGGACCTCACTTATGCCACTATTCCAGTATTTGGTGGGGAGGAAAGGAGGTTATACCGTGAATCTAGATTCGTGAAAATGGTAACCAAAGCCAATGGTTCCATAAATTCTCCGGTATATGGTAAGGAGGGCAAATTCTCTTGTCTTATGCTTGAGGAGGATGAAGGTCTCCTGCAAGAAACAAATATTTGTCCTATAATACAGAAGAATCCTATGAGTAGAGAGGAAAACAAGATATGGACCCTGCAGTTTCATGGAGCTAATTCACGAGAAGGGAATGGGGTCGGGGTACTCTTGATATCACCAGAAGGATGCTTGGTTCCCCTTTCCTTTAAGCTGGAATTCGAAGCTACAAATAATGTGGCTGAATATGAAGCCCTATTGTTGGGGTTGCAAACAGTGCGGAATATGAACATACAAAACCTCAAGGTGTTTGGAGATTCAGAGCTCGTGGTGAGACAAGTCAAGAGCCAATTGCAAACTAAACACCCGCAGCTTAGAGCCTATAGGAATGAGGTATGGGATTTAGTTGAGAATTTCTTTTCTGCATTTAATATTCAGTTCATGCCAAGGGATAGAAACAAAATGGCGGACTACCTAGATGTGGTTGCTAGTAATTTCCGCCCCCCACAAAATCCTTTGCTCAAATATGAAGTTGAAGTGCAGTACCACCCTTCTATTCCGGATAACATAAAGCATTGGAAAGTCTTCGAAGATGAAGAGCAGGTCCAATGCTTCATGGAAACGGTAGGTGAATTTTCAAATATGGTGATTGATTCAGTCTTTGATGATGACATCGAAGAATTAAAAACCAGGTGGGAAGAGACATTGGCCGGACACCATGTTCTGCTATTAAAGGGGAATGTCATCCTCAAGGGGCTTGTGCCATTGGAGAGATTGTTTGACAAAAATGACATCCCAGTAAACCCAAGCAAAATCACCCTCGACGAGCCTGTCAGGGATATGAATATTGGGACAGAAAAGGATTCGAAGGTGGTAACGCTGTCAAAATGGGTTCCTGAGGAATACCAAGGTCAGTATCTCAATCTGTTCCAATCATATAAAGATGTCTTCACCTAGTCATACTAGGATCTAAAGACTCTTGACATAGATATTATACAGCATAAAATACCTCTGAAAGAAGATGCGACCTCATAAGCAGAAGCTAAGACAGATCAACCCCCTTCACCTCCTAGCTATTGAGAAGGAAATAAAGAAGTTGTTGCAGGCCAAGATCATTGTCCCATTAAGATACTCCGAGTGGGTGGCGAGCCTGGTGCCGATAAGGAAGAAGAATGGTGAAATCAGACTCTGTGTGGATTTTCGCAATCTGAACAGAGCCTCGCTCAAGGATAACTATCCCCTCCCAAAGATGGACCACATCCTGCAAAAGTGTTGGGATCCTCCCGCATGTCCATGTTGGATGGCTTCTTAGGATATAATCAGGTGGCAGTGCTCCCCAAAGACCAGAAGAAGACAACATTAACCACTTGGGGGACCTTTATGTACGCCCGAATGCCCTTTGGCCTGATAAATGTCGGTGCTACCTTTCAGCATGCGATGCACATTTCTTTCATAGGAGAGCAAGACAAATTTGTCATGATTTACCTGGATGACATCACCGTCTTTTCAAAGAGTGAGGTTGAACACATCGAGCACCTTCGCAGAACCTTTGAAAAATGTCGCAGGTATGGTCTATCCTTGAATCCTTAGAAATCCATGTTTGCCTTGGAGGAAGGAAAGTTACTGGGGCACATAGTAACTAAGGAGGGAGTGAAGATTGATCCAAAGAGGGTAGAGGTGATAGATGGCATCCCCCTACCAAAAAACAGGAAGGAGATACAAGTGTTCCTGGGAAGAATAAATTTCCTCAGAAGGTTCATTCTCAACTATGCCGAGATTGTCTGCAACATCACTAGGATGCTAAAGAAAAATAGTGAAGTTAGATGGACTCCTGAATCCAGGGACTCCTATCAGGATCAAACAGGCCTTTGCAGAGGCTCCAGTGCTGGCCGGTCCAAATTATGGGGAGGCGTTCATGATCTTCTCTTTCGCATCTCCTCACACAATAGCTATAGTACTTTTACAGAAAAATGCCGATGGACATGAGCAGCCCATTACGTTCTTCAACCAAGTCCTACGAGATGCCGAGCTGAAATATGATATCCTGGAGAAGCAAGCTTATGCCTTGGTCAAATCTCTAAAGTCGTTCCAAGTGTATGTGTTACAGTCCACCATAACCGCCTATGTTCCCACAACAGCGGCGAAAGATATCTACGTACAGGGCGACAGTGAAGGAAGAAGAGGCAACTGGATAGCCAAGATTCAGGAGTATGAACTGGAGATAAAGCCTACCAAGCTCATTAAAATCCAAGGGCTGGCCAGAATCTTGTC
This sequence comes from Pinus albicaulis, assembly GCA_034641835.2. NCBI lineage: Eukaryota > Viridiplantae > Streptophyta > Pinopsida > Pinales > Pinaceae > Pinus > Pinus albicaulis. The sequence continues at coordinate 2,552,086 of CM076570.1, read as the reverse complement.
TGAATCCAACTATCAAGCTCTGGGGATAACTCTATCTATGACAGGGGGAGAGGCCCAGGAGGACGCAGGTGCACCTCAAGGCATAGAATCTTCCACTCAGAAAACACATGTGAAGTACCTTCTCTCCCCATGGTATAAAGACGTAGTGGAATATCTTTTTACGCTTAGATGTCCCCCCCAGCTATGATAAGGTCAAGTATCGTAACTTAAGGCTGAAGTCTCAAAAGTATATCGGGGCAAATGGGCGACTTTATTGGAAGGACTCGACGGGGATCCTACTATTGTGTTTAATAGAGCAGGAAGTAGACCAAGTGATAGTTGAATTCCACGAAGGGATATGTGGCGGACATTATAGTTGGCGATCCACCACACACAAGATCCTAGGCGCAGGTTTTTTCTGGCCTAAACTGTTTGGTGATGTACATATTCATGTCTAGGCCTACGAGAAGTGTCGGACGTTCGCTAAAATGCAAAGGTATGCACCTCTCTCGTTGATCCCAGTACATGTTGAAGCACCTTTAAGCAGTGGGGAATTAATTTCATAGGAGAGATCCATCTGGTCTCTAGCAATCAACATCGATGGATCCTCACTGCTGCAGATTACTTCACGAAGTGGGTAGAAGTAGTGCCCGCAAGAAATGCTACAGACTCAGTAGTGATCAAGTTCTTGGAGGAGAACATAATAGCTAGGTTTGGATGCCCAACTAAAATCATTACAGATAATGCCCAGGCTTTCAAGTCGGCTAAATTTGTAAATTTTTGTCGGCGTTACAAGATCTTGCTGGGACACTCCACTGCATACTACCCACAGGGCAACGGGCTGGCATAATCGTCTAACAAGACACTGGTGAGGATTTTGAAGAAGACCATCAATGAGAATCAAAAGAACTGGGACTCTCAACTCAAGTTTTCACTCTAGGCAAATCGCATCACCACTAAAAGATCCACAGGAAAATCCCCTTATGAGTTGGTGTATGGTAGAGCCGCGGTCTTCACAATTCAGTTTGCATTACCTGTGGCACGATTCTTACAAGAAAGTGAGGAGGAGCCAAATGACCTCGTCCAAAGAATGAATTAGTTGGTGGAGTTGAATGAAACCCAGGAACAGGTAAGCCTTAGACTAGCAGAGTATCAAGAAAAAATGAAAGGCTTATTTGATCAAAGAGCTAAAGATAAGAGAAATTCAAGTTAGGGATTTAATGCTGCAATGGGATATCAGGCGAGCAAACAAAGGGAAGCATGGGAAGTTCGACCCCCTCTGGTTTGGTCCATTCAGGGTGACAGAGGACAAAGGCAAGAATACTTTCGCGTTGGAGAACCTAGAAGGAGACATACTTGAGGCGCCCGTAAATGGGCAGTTCCTCAAGTTTTACTTCCATCACTGATGAGAGCTAATCTAGCTCACTATATATATCTTTCCACTATATACATCATTCCACTATACTCCATTTTTTTTGCATTCCTCCCATTTCATCTTCCATATCATATTCCACTGTTCCCATTTTGTTTCATCCATTGTTTGCATTTTCAAATCATCTTCCATATCATACACGATCTCATCTTCCATTTTGTGTCCACATGACCGTTGGTATAAAAACTTTGTCTAATCAGTGTGCATTTGTGACTCCATGTACCCAATAAAGCACAGGCATGCAGGTCTAAAAGTTCTCAACGCACTGAAGAACAGCACGTTGACCCCAGATGGAGCCAATGTTGGCATGTGACCAAACACAAAGGGGAGAGGGAGAAAGGAAGGCAAGTCTTGATTGTCAAAGAGCTTTAAAGGAATCAATCTGCATCTCAGTTCAGTAGAAAGGGGAAAAAATGTAGTTTATAAGGCTTAAATAGTGAGCAAACTTCATTTTTGCCATCCCTCATCTCATCTACCCTCTTTACCTACATTTTCCCTCTCTTATCCTTCACTTTCCCTTTTATAAAGCCCTGCGTTGCATTTCTTCATTAGAAACACTACCCCCAACAAGTTTTAACCATTACATCTTAAAAGATTCACCAAAACTTATCTTACCGCCAATGTGACTTAGTGGGACCCATCCAACCTTGATACACTACCCACATCTGCATGCAAACCTTCATATTCTGCATTTTCCTTACCTTCCGCCTTTTCGCACTCACCTGCTTTTCGCACATCGCATGTCGCAGTTCACGGATTTCACAACTTACCTATTACAGTGCCCACAAGTTAAATATTTTAGCTTGCGATATGACCTGATTGCCATCGCACTTCGCAACGAATACCACATCACAAATCGACAATTATAACTTTTCCATCTTTTGCGATTACCGATGTGCAATATCGCATCGCGCATATTATAACTTTATGCTTCACCGCGCTTCGCAAAATTTAAAGATCAAATCATATTCCCGAAGCATATCCTACTCCAATTACGATTTTGCGATGTGCTTTGGGCCCCACTCCCTTGCCACGTCATCAAAGCCTTCCCCACGGCCTTTGTCTCACCCTTTTGCAGTGATTAAAACCATCTCGTCGTGTGTTATGTGCCGCACATCGCCTTCAAAAGCCCAATCTCCGGTTCTCACAAGATTAAAACACAGCATGAGTTTTTGATGGAACAACGCGACTATGATTGTTCAATTCGTCCATGAACCTCCGCTAAAGAGTGGAGCACGTGCGGCACAGATGGCCTTTTCATCTCGGTTAATGCGAATCATGAGAACTTGGAGTGAAGGCCTTTCATCAATAGCTGAAATCAAGTGGTAGAAATCATACCACTCACCGGTTTTCAACCACTTCTCGCCACTCCTTTGAAGATTCTGGGTTTTGGCCTCCCAGGCAAACTGTTTTGTTTATTGTTACTATTAGATAGTGATGTTTTGCTAGTAAAACCCCGATTTTACCCAATTTTGTTTTGATTTTTCTGTTGCGGGAGCGATTGCCTGAAGCACGCTCCGATAGTTTGTTAAGATATTTTGGTTTCACCTATGTGGGTCGATCATGAGAGAATATTCAGTCAGAAACCCTCGGGGAGAACTCTTTAAATCTAAGTTACCAGGATTCGGATCTGGACACGAATACGGATCCGCCAGTTTTTTGACAAGCCAGGATCCGGAAACGCCAAGGAAACGGCAATTACAAGCAAATATAAAATATTTTATAATTTTTAATATTAAAATTTATATTAATATAAAATAGAAACATATGCTAAGTTTTAAATATATAATTTTTATATCCAATAAATAATTATTATATAAATCATTTCTAAATAATTAAACATTAATTAAACTTATATAAAAATTAAAAAACATATGTGAATTTTCATATATATAACTTCTATATAATACTTTAAAAATAATTATTAAGTTAATCATAATATAATTAATGCATCATTTATAAATATTTAAACATTAAATATTAGTTATAATTATTAAATTATTAAACTTATTTTAGAAAAAAATAATTTTTAAACTTGAAAAGAAACTTTAAAATTGATTAAAATATAAACTTACTTTTTAAACTTTAAAATATCTTCTAAATAAATAACATGTATTAGAGTTCATAATATATCTTTATATTTAAATTTATTATATGGTCAACATAGAAATAATAAATTGTGGCCTACCCACTTAATCATTTTTTTATCATTCTCTTTATTGACTTGCATTAAAGTTTATATAATGTCTTGCATTAAAGTTTTTAATATGCTCAACATAAAAATAATAAATTTTATGTAGCCCAACAACTCCCTAGTATTAAAGTTCATAATATGTCTTTATATTAAAGTTTATTATACGGTCAACATAGAAATAATAAATTGTGGCGTGCCCACTTAATCCATTTCTTATCGCTTTATTGACTTGAGTTAAGGTTTATAATGTCTTATATTAAGTTTATAAAATGTTTAACATAAAAATAATAAATTTTATGTACCCCGTAACTCCCTAGTTTATTGTTGGACAGATGCATGAATCCATTTCTTATCATTGGATTGACTTGTGTTGAATTTTCCACACTCCCTAGTTTATTTTCGGACGAATGTATATTAATCCATTTCTTATCATTGGATTGATTTGCGTTCAATTTTCCGTTTTGGATATGTATGATGACAGTGTTTTACCCATGGAGAGAAGATGACGGAGCTCTCCGTATCCGTCTCCGATCCGGGGATCCGCAGATCCAGCCATCAGGCCTGACAGATCCGGTAACATAGCTTTAAATAGTGAGTTCTAAGATGAAACAAAGGTTCTAGAATTTTGGAAGAATTTTGCTATATTTTGTATGACTGTGCTCGTTGTGCTCTGAGATACATATTTGCGAGAGTTGTTTGAACTCAATATAATACAAAGTTGATATTTGGATTCCAGATGGAGCAATGAGCAGTATGTATTTGTTTTCTTTTGTTATCAGTGATCTCCTCTTCATGTGTAATCATCTTTCATGCTATTCTACTTTGATGGTTTGTGTAATGTAGTTGCCAGTGATCTGCAATTTTATTCATGAATTCGTATATGGATAATGCTTAGGTGTTAACGCTCATGTAATTAAGCTTGTTGTATTACCTTAATTTGCGCTCCACGAGCCTCTGTTGTTATCCATATTTCATTTATATGTGTTTCCTCTAAGTTCATAGGGGACAGATTCTTAAATCTCTTAAGCTCGTCTCTTGTGGGTTCCTTCTCCGTTCTCTCTCAGCGCCTCTGCATATTTCCAATATTTCTGCTCATTGTTTTGTACATGGCCCATTTAAAAGCCGCCAAGCCTCGCAGCCTCTTGAGCCCTCTCACAATATAGGAAATTCACATGAATTGACTCCAAGGTCTTCTCCATCCATGAACCACCAAAACCATTGTTCCCTCATTCCATATTTCGTCAGAGGCATTTTATGCAGTTCTCCACTTTTAACCTCTGATTTTAAGATGTCCTAGGCACTGATATTTTGCAACTCAAGGCTGTTTCTAGGAGCTACAACACATACCATGAGATTCAATAAAAAAATTCAATAATGAAATATTCAAATACATTGATCCATATCATTCAACATTCATCATTCTACAATCTCCATTGATTTAAAAATTGAATTCATCATTCATCATTGTAGAATATAAACTGAAAGGAAAACATACTAGTATATTACTATATACTATATACTGAAGTTTGAACACTAAATTTGTATAACTCAAAGTTTCAAACTCAAAAATAATTAAGAGTGAAGAGTCAATAATTAGTCTGTGGTCATCAATATCTACTGTTGCAACTCGAAAGTTAAAAATAAAACATAAAAATGGATAATGAGCACTGAAAATAAAATCAACATCAAGGACTCAATCTCAATAATTGGTCCTCTACATCCATGTGTTGCATGAAGTCATCAGGACCATCAATGGGAATGCCATTATCTGAGTTAGAGTCACTCTCTTAAGTAACCAATGGAACTCCAACCAATCCATGTTGTAGCTCATCTGGTCCATCCTCATCATCTATCTGTGCACTATCCTTTGGATCCACATCCCATCATGTTGTCGGTCCCCTCCAATACTCTAGTGTCTTCCTATTGCAAGACATAGAGAACTGTGTAGTGCAACTAGCTTCTTTGCTTTCCTTTGGTGGGGGATGCCCAGACGCACCCCTTTGGGGAGTCTCGTCCCCCACAATGGGGAAACGAACCCCCTTGCATCTCCCCAAGAATCCCCAAAAAGGGTGTGTGGGGAAACACACCCCCAGCAGACTCCCCGTCCCGGATGCATGGGGTACGAGGGGTGTGTGCACCCGACCTTGAGGGATGCGTACTCGTGGAACACTAGACTATAACCTCATCTATAAAGGCTAATTTTGGATTTTACGTCATGTAATCATCTATGAGGGTTAATATAGACATGGTTTCTCTTTTAAAATGTCATTTATATGCATCATTCTTTTTCTTTTTTTTACTTGCAAGATTTTGTGTTACACACACACACTACGATACGTTTTACCAGACGTTTCAATTTGTGGGGGGTCATGTTTCCGTATGTTCCCATTTCGGAAACTTCCAAATGTTTCCACATTTCATGCAACTTAGAAAAAAATTAACTCAAGATGGGTGGAAATCAGCTGTTTTATTGGCACATTTAATTAAATGTGGGATTAGGGAAATTATTTTTAACACTGCATTATTGAGTCCTATCATGTAAGCTATCCAAGTAAAATCTCAGAATTTCCATCTTGAACTACTAAAAATAGGTTCAGAACATTTCCCTGGAAACAAATCATAAACAACACTTACTGTTATTCTTTCCCAAATAGACTTACGCCTTCTACTCAAACTTGGGGGAAAATACTTTCGTACGCATATCAAATCTTCTACGGATGAAAAATCAAATAGGAAACCCTCTCAAACTTAAATACTACCTATTAGCTCAAGTATGTCAGTGATCAAATGACTCTTTCAGTTGTTTTCCACAAAGTCATAGGTCAAAATTTTTTACATTTTTGAACATGTTCTCAGAAAATAATTGTCGTCACTGAAGAGGTTTAAACCATGTATGTTGCTCATTTCATTTATCATCACCATTGTCAAGGTCATCAGCATCATCAGTTTCAAGGTCACCATCTCCATCATCAACATTCAAGAGGTCTAGGGTTAGGTCACTCTATCTCATATAGGTCAAAGTCTAGGTTCATTCCTTCCTCTGGAAAAATCTTCAAATTTTCATTGAAAATAAGGCAACAACCCTCCATTTCATCCATAAAACCCTAGTGAAGGAGCAAGCATGTTTATGAAGTTCAAATAAAATCCATCTCTCTTGTTTCATATGGCTCAAGTTCCAAAAAGTTTCAAACAACTCCAGTTTGTTTCACTGTCTCATGAAAAATAACAATTATGTCTCACTGTTTTATGAAAGGATCCAAAAATTCATATTGACTGTCAGAGCTCCAAAGGAGGTCAATCTGACCTATTGTTCCATCCAGATGCAAAAGGAGTCATCCTCAGGTTTTCAGACACACCTCGTCTTGTTTGAAAGGTCATATCCAATGAGAAAAATTCAAAGGTTTTTGAAAAATACCCTTACTGTTTCATGTAAAGGAGAATTTTGTGTCATAATTTAATTCAAAAGTCAATCAAGTCACTTCAAATGTCAAAGGTTCAAAAGAACTTTACTCTGCCTTCTTATCTCATTTGAAAGAGCAGCATGTCACTTTCCAAGTTTGCACAAAGGGTCAAAAAGGTCATTTGCAAATGTCAAAGGGTAAGGTGTATTTCACAAATTTGAAAGAGAGAAGTTTATTTCATGTCTCATTAAAATGCCAAAACAGTCACTTCAAGAGCCAAAAAGGATGAACGAGGTCAATCTGCCTTCTTATTTCATTTGAAGGGGCAACAAGTTATTGTCAAAGTGCACAAAAGGTCAAAAAGGTCATTTGCAAATGTCAAAAGGTGAGTATTTCAAAGTTTATAAAGGAAAACCAACCCTCTTTTTATTATCCTTTCCATGAATGAGAGAGTAGCTCTCCTCTTCATTTGCCCTCCATACTCCCTAAAATCCAAAAGTCCAACATTCAAATCCCATTTAAAACAATGGCAATCCCTAAAAAACTACTTGTGTTACGCTTTTGGCTCAGTTGTTACACTTTTGGGTGAAGTTGTTACGCTTTTGTGCCTCTTTGTTACGCTTATGTGCCTTAGTGTTACGTTTTTACCACTGTTGTTATGCTTCTGGAAAAGAAGCAATTTGTGGTTTTTGGCTTCGGAAACCCTCCAAAACATTCAATCTTGTGCTCCCTTTCTTTGGTGTGGCCTCCATACAAGGTAAGGTCATAGTTTTAAAAATTGGGCGGACCGACTCCGAATCGGTCGAGCCAAATGAGCCAAACCCCCAGCCGGGCCAACTCGGTAGAAAAACCAGTCCGGAGGCTGGTTTGTGACTGAACCGGCCAAGTCGGTCACTAACTCGGCTAGTTCAGTCACAAACTGGCCGACTCAGCCGGGCCCAAGCTAAATTAGCCAAGCCAGTGCAAGTCGGCCATGGACCCCACCCAGCCTCCAAATCGGACTTCAAAATGGATTTTTCTTTGCTATTAGGGTTTTATGTAGCCTTCTAACCAGTCCCAAGTCCTCCAGTTGCAGCCGCAGGCACTTCCTCTAGTCAGCGACGACGAAAGCGCATAACTCGTCTATCTTAGGCTCAACGTACTACAATTCTAGTTGAGGATGTTGATGATGAGGAGGAGTGAGTCGTTCCCCCCTCTGGTTCAGAGTTTGAGCCAAAGGATATTGCCTTGTCAGATGTCTAGCAGTAGTGACTATTCATGTTTTGTTGTAGAGGCCATTTAGAGCCTCCTTGGTTATGTTTTTTGTTCTGATCTCTATATCATAATCATGTATTGGACAGTGCACTGGGTGCAATTTTGATATAATGAATATATTCATGAGCCTGCTTTGATCATATGTTGTCTTTTGACTATTTTGCAATGCTTTGTGTTTGGAAACATGAATGAAAATCTTTAAAATTATGTTTTTTTATAAAAAAATAGTATTTAATGCATTTTTTACAAAGACCGAGTCATTGAAACCGAATCGGCCGAGTTGATACCGAGTCGGAGTCGGAGTCGGAGCCGACCCTCGACCGTTTCGGAACTTGAGTCCGAGTTTTAAAACACTGGGTAAGGTACCTTCTCATACTCGTGTTTGGATTTATTTTGAAAGATTTGCATCATTTTATGTCACTTTACATCTTCTTCATGTGTTCACTATCTACATATAAAAGTTCTCTTTTGACCTAAAACCCTAACCCATCACTTAAAACATGACTCCTACATCCCCCATGCTCCATCTATACATTCCTATCACCTACACTACCATTCATAACATGTTTTACACAATCAACCCCTCATTCAAATTTTTCAACACAGTGAAAACAGTCAAAATTGGGCATTCACTGTGTTTTAGGGTTTTGACTACCCTACACCCATCCATTTGCCCTCATTCCACTTGCATTGTGGAGCTAAGGTGCTATACTCATCACTGAAATTTTCTCAGAATTTTTACTTAGCTTCATAGCCCTTGTTTCACCTACTTAACTTTAAAAAAAACTTTTTCACAAGTTTTCCCACAGTCAAAATTGGGAATTTCCTGTGTTTTGAGGTTTTGACAACCCTAAACTCATCCATTTCCCTTCATTTCACTTTCATTGTGGAGTTAAGACACTACCCTATCCACCGAATTTTTATCAGAAATTTTACTTAATCCCATCACCCCCATTTCATCTTACCAACTTACCCTACTATTGCACAAGCTATTCTCACAGTCAAAATTGGGAATTTCCTGTGTTTTAGGCATTTTGACACCTTCCTCACATCCATTTTCTCTCATTCCACCTACAACTTGAAGCTAACACACAACACTACCTACTCAAATTTTACTAGAATTCTTTTCAGCTTCAAGGCCCTTCATTTCATCCACCAAACTCACACCTTCCTACACTTTGTTTTCCAGACTTCCATTCATTCACTCATTTCATTATCAACTTAGGGTTTTCATCATTCTAGCGACAAACACAATCGAAAGTGACAAGAAGAGCTTCAAGGGAGGGCGCCACCTCAAGCTTGAACCATTCACCGTGCATGAGATTAATGCTTCGCCATTGGCCAGAGGGTGCTTTGAAAGAGCTCAATGTTTGAGATTTTGTGAAAGGTTTATGGAAGGGGGATATCATCTTCAGTTGTCCAGCCTATTAGCAACAACCTACAATATGGGAAACATCACTCTTGCAGGTATAGAGATCAGCCTATCATCTGACCTAATTGCTTCACCTACAGGTATCCCTTCTCATGCAGAGCAATGGTTCAAAGGCATGGACCTAGACATTGAAAATTACAAGCAATTCCTCAAACTTCATGCTAGAGAGGAACCAGAATTTCTTTTTCCTTTCACACCTCAGAAACAAGTATGCTCCTCTGATGATGTTCATAATGAAGTACTTCACATGTGAAGGAAGATTCTCCTGGTTATATAGGTATCATATCAGCCTTTTGATGCATTTTACCTCAGTCAAAACACTTGATTTTCCTCATTATATGTATAGAACCTTGATTAAGATGGAAGAGAAGGTTCAGAGTAGAAGAGAAGATAATCACACTAGTCTTTTTCATCATGGCCTAATCAAGCTCATTGTGTTGCATCACTTGTCCTCCATAAACATGACTTGGGAAAAATTCTTGGAGAGATTGTCAGCAGCGCTTTCTGTCTTGTCTATTACATCATCAGCACAACCAATGGAGATTGGCTCTTCTAGCATGCCTATTCAACCTTCAAATGTTCCTAGGGTAGTGGAATTTGCTCAAACATATGAGAGAGGGAAGAGACAAATATTTGTGCCTAAGTCTACTAGGAGTTTTCTTACACTTGGAACCCATGTTGAACAATTTCAGATAGAGGGGCAACCTCTTTTGCATCAACATAATCAGTCAGTGCCATTGGAGGCTGAGGTATTAGAGCATGTGGAGGTCAGATCAGTTGAAGAAATCATCAATGAGAAAAATAAAGAGACAACAGAATTGAAAGAAGCCTTCTCCATTGCCCAATCCCAAATTACTTTCCTTCAGTGAGAAAACTTTCAATTGCAAGTGAATCAGCTCCTACGAAGCAAGTACAAATAATACATGGAGGCAAACAGAGGTAAAGGCAAGAAGATTGTTGTTTTTGACCAAATCCAAGAGATGGAGGTTGAAACACACACAAGAAGACCAAGAACAAGAGGCCTCAAAAGGGTGTTGGGGCAAGAAAGACAATCAATTCATCAAACTGAAGTGTTGACATTTGATGAACTCATTGCCATGGAGATCAATGAGGACAGAGAGCTTTGGTTGTCAAGAGTTAATAAGCATTTGGAGAAGCTATTGAAGAAGGCTAAAAGAGATAACAAGCTGCAAAGACACATGACAAACTATTATCGCATCGGGGACACCATTTCTCAAATAAGGTTGAAACAAGTGAAAAAGAGGCTTAAAGAGACCCAAATGAAGCTCAAGGAGAAGTATAGCTTGGATTATTGGCTGAAGCTTCCTTAGCTATGTAGCCTATCTCTTACAGGTGCCAAAGAACCAATTTTGAGAACTTATGATCAATTTTGGCATTTTATATGATTTTTTGCAGAATTTTGGAAATTTCTCATTGCGGAAGAGTAACGGACTTTTGTTACTTTTATTTTGGAGGCATCCAAATGGTGATTTCTTTACATGGATGGATGTATTTTGATGAGTACATCACAGATCGGGAACCCTCATGGCATGACAAGCTGTAATTTGGGAGAAAAAGCTCAAAAAACGCTCATTTTTCATGTTTCTGCCTCCTTTCTGGACCCTCTGTTATGCTTTTGAGTGACCCTGGGAGAATGGATTTTTGAAGGCCTTCCCGTGGTCCATTTTACAAAATTCAAGATGTTCTGGAAACTAGACACACAGGGCTAGTTGACCGTTCTTTCAGAAGTGGATTTAGACCTCTCAAAGTGCCTCAAAAGTGCCTCCAAAGTTTTGTTATGCTTCTCCAAATTGTTTTTAAAATCCTCTGTCAGAGTTGTCACAAATCAGCATTGGATTCCTCAAAACACTTGTCAAGCTCAGAAATGGTCACAAAATCGAGACAATGTTGTCCTATGAGTTGTCACTAGAGTAAGTGGGTTGGTTTTGGCTTCCTATCATGATGGAATACATAATTAATGTAAGGGACAAACACTCCTAATTTATAGCTAAAATTCAGCGAAAGGTTTCTAACTCCTCTAGAAACTAGGAAATGACTCATCTTTTGCATTTATGATCCATTTTGGATGGGATTTCGACCTGATGAGGTGTCATAGTCCATACTTTCTATAAGTAGACTCTCTTTAGTCTTTTGTTGGGTTGGATAGTCTCATATTGCAGTGGAACTCTTGTAATCAGCTTGTGGAATGAAATCAGAGACAGATTTGCAGGAATTGTGTTGAGATATGTGTGGTATGCTTTGGAGCATCTGTGTTTCTCATGTATGTTTATCATTTTATGCTTAATACCATGTCTTCTTCTTCATATATGTTTATCTTGTAAGTTTGAGAGCAGAATTCATGTTTATGCATGCTCTATTTTAGACAAGATTCACCATATTATGTCTATTTGCTTCTAAACTGAATAAATTCACCTCAGTGCTCATTCAAACTCTCCTCCATTTTCATCCTATACTCAATGACTGATTAATATCCTTTCAAACTACCTATCTTGCCTCACATATTCTCTGCAGGTTCACCTTGAAGTTCAGACCCTAAAAACCTTATATACAGTCCATTCACTGACTTTTCTATCCAGCATTCAAAACATCAAACAAATTATATTTATTAAGCTTACATACCTAGCCTAAAATCATTAGATACTCATTTATTCATTTGACTGCTTAAAGTGACAAAGGGAGAGCCCTCTCTGGTCCGGGTAGGGCTAGCTATCTAACCTAAAGTTTGGTCTGTGGCTACCTTTCTCCAATCCTACTGTCAGCCTTGGAAAGTTGGGGAGAGTTATAACACTACCATTATACATGAGTAGAGGAATTCACAACATTATTTATATGAGCATCAGGTAAATAAAACCTAGTCCGTGTAACACAAAAGGAGCGAGCAGTACTTATGCCCTGTTTATGAAAAAATACACTTCAACTATAGGGTACCTGAAAACTACTCTCTTCAGCAACGATTGAAACTTCAGAAACTGAATCAACTATAAATTTAAAATAACAGAATCAGGATACACGAGCTCACTAAGACAAACAGACAAGACTACAATGACATTCAGATTGTAGCATTTTTTTATACTAAAGTGAATGGAGAAAAAGGATTTTAACTTTTACAGTATATAACTCTTCAAAAGGATACGTTAAAACAGAAATTCTGCATTTCCTGAAACACAGCATTCCTCATTCCCATATGGATGGACACTGATAACCAGGGCTTTTGTACCCATATATAATTTCTTAAAACATACAAGCCCACTTGCTGTCCCAAGATAAAGAGAAATATCTTTCATAAGTAACCTCATCGAGCAGATAACAGAAATTGCATACCTTGGAAGAAGGCTGAAATCTACGATTAGATCTGCGTGGTTGTGCATGATCTGGAGCTATTTTCAGGGGACCTCTCTCTTTGGATGTCTTCTCCTGTCGAAAAATGTTGTTTTCTGAATTTTGACTTGAGCTCTTTAATCTGGATGATTTTTGTTTTGATCCCTGGTCTGCATCTACTACAGAAAAAGGTTTCCCTTGGGTGAAAGGTGAGGGCTTATGAGATACCTCAACAGAAGCATATAAAGATGAAGCATCACCTCCTACAACTTTTCTACCTGCCCTTCTGCCATCAATGCTGATGGCAGGGTTGTGACCCATGACAAATTCATGACTGGAAGTAGTACTCTTTATAGTGGTCTTGTTGACAACACAAGACTTGTCTTTTTCAGCCTGTGCCTTATTTTGACCTTCGTTTCCAAATCTCCGCTCTGTAGGCTTTGGGAGTGTGGATTTTTTTGCCTTCATATATTCAAATTTGTTTGTCTCCAATCCACTTTGGCTATGAGCTAGCGTTGTCTTGTATTTATCCATTTTATTTGTAGGCTTACCTTCAGAAGAGTTCTTTACCATCTTATCTGCAGAATAATTTGTACTTACATCGATAAATTTCTTCTTCTTTGCTGGCTTAGGAAGCCCATGAAACCTAGAGGCTTCAGTCTGTCCTGCATGGTGTGCTTTGCTATTCATTGCACTTCTGCCTTCTCTGGAGATCTTAACTACAGAAGATTTGAGGCCATTTGCAGAGGATATCACTACACTCAGCTCTTGATCTCTATTACCTTCCTCTACAATTCGAACTCTGTGCAAATTGTTGTTGCTTTTCTCCTTCTTGACTGTGTCTTCTTTGTCAACCTTTTGTCGCTTCCCCAGCTCTTGATCTCTGTTACCTTCCTCTACAATTGGAACTCTGTGCAAATTGTTGTTGCTTTTCTCCTTCCTGACTGTGTCTTCTTTGTCAACCTTTTGTCGCTTCCCCAAAGGAACATCATCCTGGATAAATCAAACGAATTAAAGTTAGCTTTCATCCAAAATAGAAAAAAAGAAGTCAATTGCTGCAGGACAACAAAAATAAAAACCAGGAAAATAAAGCTAACTGGCAACCCCCACTCATGTGCTACCTTTTCTACGTTTGAATTTCTCCATTCAACCCACTGGCCATCATTCCAAACCAAAGATGGTCTGAGGTTCCATACTTTGATTAGCAGTGTATCTACTTTTCCTGCAGAAGAACAACAGAATAATGCTATGGTCAAACAACAAGGTTCTGACTGAAAAGAAGCACTAGCATCACTCTACAAGTTTACTGTAGTTCATAAATCTTCCTTGCAGAAACTCATGAGTCAGTTAACCTTTAAATTTTGCTTCTTTACCATGTGTTCAGTCTATTTTTTTATTTCGGCTGTGTACTTAAACATAGTGTCTTTATTTCCACAGTTTTTTCCGCACCAGACTTTATTTTATGATTTTACACCATTGGAATCTTCTTACAGAGTGCCATGTTGTGATCTGCACTGGATCAATTTATTATTTGTCATCCATCTCAATGATTTTAGAGTGAAAAAATTGGAGGAATCAGCATGCAGGGTCATTTTTACCAGTCATCCCATTCACTAGCAGCAGTGCCACAGCAGTCTGCCGGAAACACAGGATCGCTGGGGCACAGAGTGCAACCACCATGGCTATACGAGGGTGCAGATGACAGGTGAGTTGTACAGCAGAGTGCGGAGGAGGCACAGGTTGAATGCAGCAGTCACAGAGTGTACGGGAGCCAATAGGTTGTATAGAACAGCAATTTGCCAGATCAGTCAGCAGTAATTGGTGGAAATCATTTTTTAGAGGGAGACTGTACTAATCAAGGGTTTGGAAATGATGAATAATTTTTCGTGGGTGTTAGAAGGACTTAGCACACAGCAAATTTTTTATTCTCGAGGCTAGAAGGACTTAGCACAACACAGATCCTTTATTCTTGTGGCTGGACTTAGCACATGACATATTTTTTAATCAGATCAAGACATGGCAGATTGGAGGATGGGTTGGATGAAGCATCAAACTTCCTGCCCTGAAAGGCAAGGGTTACCTTGCTGCTGAAAGAGAATGGCATTTAGGAGATTGTTGATTAGGAGATTCAACATGCAACAGATGCAATGCAGTTGGCAACCCATGAAAAGGACATATGAGCTCAGGGGGTCATCATGGATGGGTGAATAGTCACTTCATCTCTCACCTGGTAAAAAAGAAGACAGCCAGGGAGATGTTCATGTTGAAGAATGTAACTAGTTTCGGTCTTCATAATTGTCATTTGACTCTTGTCATAGTGTAATTCTTATGTATCTATGAAAAGAAGAAAGAAAATGATGTAAAAGAAAAAATATTTGTGAAGCATGGGTTTCATACTCAAGTTATTTGTCACTAGGTCAAGCATCCATTGAATGCTCCTAGGGTTTGTCATGAGTCAAAAGTCCTTGTTATATTGTAAAAGACCCTTTCGGGCTCTTGTATGAAGAAAAAATAAATTTATTTTGTATTTGGAAGTGTCTAGAGGGCTCCCAAGAACAAGTCAGCCAGCCAGCTAAAGTCGACCTAGAGTGGCCTTAAAGAGCCACTTGGAAGCCTATATAAGGAGGGTCTTCGACCTCCATTGTGACATATACCTAGCACATTCGTCCTCATATTCGTCTGCGGATGGGAAAGAGATGCAAAGGTCATGGAGAGCTAGGACAAGCCTTGCAAAGAAGGAGAAATACCTCAATTCAAAAAGGAAGTCTGAAATCTGCCTTCTTCAGTCTATATGTGTGAAGAATCCTTGTGATTCTTGTGAAAATTCCTAGTCCCAAAATCCTACTGCAGCAACTGATGAGAATTCTTCTATTTGTTAATTTATGAACAAATTATTTGATGTGTTCTATAGGAAATATTGAAACCCATACACAACAACTTTCACAAAATTAAATTGTGGAAAATAAATAAGTGCGGAAAAAAGATCTGAACAAGAATAAACATTAGACACGACACTATTATTTTTGGACTAAGTCCCTGGAAAAACCTAATGCGGGAAAACCGGTGCAGCAGCTGAGGGTTTGTATTATTATGCAGTAATTCTAAATACAATTTGGGATGCCTTATTGGCCATCCAAACAAAGAATCGGACTAACAAAGAGCTAGTGAGGATTACCTCACACTGACACTAGAAATCCTGACTAACCAAAGACTGAGCTGATGAGCCCTATGTTGCCTCTGTGCAACCTCTGCGTCACTCTGCATGGGGACTGCGTCACCTCTGCTTGTTGGCTCTTCTACTGGCTACATATTGATCTCTGGCCCCTCCGATCTCACAACCCGACACTTCGGCACTAGATCTAACTGAAACTCAACTGAATCTCGGATCTCCTCAAGGTAGTAGTGTTGCCTCTGTTGGCACTGCGTTGCCTCAGCGTAGCTGCTACGCTGCCTCTTCTGCATACTGCCCTTTGTCTTCTCCGCTGTGTATTCCCTGCTCAGGAATTATCTCCAAACGGAAATTATCTCTGCCCCTCTCTGCAAGAATCAACTCGATCGATCTTCTCCCTGAGCATTGCTCACTAAAGAATTTTGATCTCTAGACTCTGTCGATGTAATTTCCAAATGCCCCATCAAGACCACCTTATAATCTTCTCGTTGAGACTTCAATGACCGAGATTAAATCATTAATCAACGACTAAGATTAACTTGACCTGATCTTCGTCTTTTTCTAGAAAATTCACACATTCTTTTAATTAATATCCTTTAATTATTTTAATTTCCTAAGTTTAAACTTAGGGTCCCATTAAAAATAATTAATTATTTTCATAAAACACAATCTGGCTGGAATTTCCCAAAATTCTTTATGGGTTCTTTGGAATACATGTGCTTAAGTCTCCCTGCAAAATTTGAGAGTTAGAGCAAATTTGATGCTAACAGACCAAACACTGCGCTGATGAGCTCTATGCAGATCTGCGTCACTCTGCGTGGGGACTACATCACCTATGTTGGCTGGATACTGATCTCTAGCCCCTCTTGTCTCACACCCCGACACTCTGGCACTAGATCTAACTGATCCTCAATTGAATCTCGGATCTCCTCAAGGCTGCAGCACTGCCTCTGCATAGTTGCAGCTCTTCTTGGTATGAGCCTCTGTCTTCTCTCTTGTGTATTTGTGGCTCAAGAAAGATCTCCAACCAGAAATTATCTCTGTCCCTCTCTACAATAATCAACTTGATCGATCTTCTACCTGAGTACTGCTCACTAAAGAATTTCAATCTCTAGACTCTGTCGGTGTAATTTCCAAATGCCCCATCAAGTCCTTCTTATAATCTTCTCGTTGAGATTTCAACGACCGAGATTAAATTGTTAATCAATTACTAAGATTAACTTGACTTGATCTCCATCTTTTTCTAGAAAATTCACACCCTTTTTTAATTAATATCCTTTAATTATTTTAATTTCCTAAGTTTAAACTTAGGGTCCCATTAAAAATAATTAATTATTTTCATAAAGCACAATCCAGGTGGAATTTCCCAAACTGCTTTCTGGGTTCTTTGGAATACATGTGCCTAAGCCTCCCTACCAAATTTGAGATTTAGAGCACATCCAATGCTACCATAAATCAACACTCCCTCTTAACGAGAAATGTGCTCTAGTACTGCATCCTTCTGATGCTCTACACCGATTCTACAACATCTCCCTCTGCGCTGCTGATGTCTGACACTGTTGCCCACCAACACTGCACTCCTGCATCTATGTTGTTGCTGACCCTGCGCACTGTTGCCAACTCCTACTGCACAACAACTCTGTTGC
Organism: Pinus albicaulis; assembly: GCA_034641835.2. NCBI lineage: Eukaryota > Viridiplantae > Streptophyta > Pinopsida > Pinales > Pinaceae > Pinus > Pinus albicaulis. The sequence continues at coordinate 2,534,240 of CM076570.1, read as the reverse complement.
TTATTGCAATAGAAAAACATCCAAGTATTGAACTAAGTGTTCAGTATGATGCATCTCGTACTGAAGATATGACTCCTGCTAGACTTTGCGCTGACCCTATGAAGTTGTTGCGCTGCTGCTAACTGTACAATGAGCCTTCCCGCACTGTTGTTGTTGACTCTGTGCTGACCTTATGAAGTTGTTACGTTGTTGCTAACCTTGCTCTGCGTTGCTCAGACTCAGGCGCTCTCTAGCCACTGTATTGTCACTTCTGCACTCCTCTGCACCAACTGATACTGGTCCATCCTGCTACTTCTGATTTGGACCCCCGTAGCAAGGTAATGATCTAAGAGGTGCACTCCTCAAGGATCCTGCCCAATCTGTGATTTTTCGAACTACAGCTCTAGATCACCCCAATTCTCCCATGGAGATATGTGGGCAATCATCATGAATTCTTCCTCCTCGATCTTCACAGTTGCAGCCTGCGGATCATGCTTCTCATCTTTGCTTTGAAGCGCATCATACCAATGGACATGTGGAAAGTGGTGTTGTAGTTATGTTCCCCAAGATGTAACCACTTAACCCACACCTTTTGTTGGCCAGATACATAATTTCGAAGATAGCCCTCCAGCCACTTGTTGACTATCTTAGTCTGACCATTGGTCTATGGTTGATAACTGGTGTTCGGTGTCAACTCAATCCGAACTAGTCTGAATAACTCCTGCTAGAAGCCACCCATAAATCTATTGTCTTTGTCGCTCACTATGGTCTTCAGTAACCCATGCGATTGGAAGACCTCCCTAAAGAATAATTCAACCACTTGTGATGTGGAATATTTAGATGGTATGGAAAAGAAGAGTGTGAACTTCGTGAGCCGATCTACCACTACATATATGTAGTCCTATCCTTGTAATAGAGGTCAATGTTTTAAAACTCAGACTTGAACTCGAAACTGGCTAAGGGTCAACTCCAAGTCGGTATCAACTTGGACTAGTTGATTCCAATGACTTGGTCTTTGTAAAAAGTACACTAAAAATTTAAATTTTAATGAAAAAACATATTTTTAAAGGTTTTCATTCATGTTTCCAAACTCAAAGCATTAAAATAATAGAGAGAAGAAAACATATGATCAAAGTATGCTCATGAATATATCTATTATATCAAAATGGCACCCAATGCACTGTCCAATACATGTAATATATAGAGATCAGAACAAAAACACATAACCAAGGAAGCTCTAAATGGCCTCTACAACAAAACAATACAACTGCGGGACTACAAGTCACTAATACAAAATACTATCTAGTAAGCATTAGTCATTATTGCTAGAGAGGTCAACATTGTCTGGCTCAGACTTTGAATCGGAGTAAGACAGGGAAACCCATGGCTCCTCCTCCTCTTCATCAAGATCTCCAACTGCAACTGTAGAAGTTGTAGCACTAGCACTAGTTGCACATTAAAATAGAAAATCTATGCGAGTGCGTCGTGGCTGAGTAGAGTGGAGGACTTAGGGCTAGTACTAGTAGATCTACATCTAACTGAATAGCCCCTGATTCATCCAACTCCAAATCAACATCAACATCAATATCCTCGTCAGGCTCAAACTCTTTTGGTTGAGTCTCCACTACCCAATCTGAGGTTGGATCAATATCTTCCAACACAATGAGATTTGTATCAGATCTTTTGTTCAACAATTGGTTGCATCTTAGTCGAAGGTTGTATTAGAAGAAGACTAAATCATTTAACCGTTTTTGTTCTAAACTTGCGCTCACACGTAGAAGCATTGGAAGTTTGATTCAAAATTCGGATTGCAAACTTCTGCAATTGAGGACACTGGCTACCAAATGCCTCCCACCAGTGTGCTGCGAAAAACGTAGTTGGGTAACGAGTTAGTTCAGCAAATGTTATCCAACTTTGAAATTATAAACAATTTAACAAAATAAGAGTTTGAAAATTGAAATTCTTTACCTGGCTCATCTGCTTCCCTTGCAATCCATGCTAGCTTTTTGCCAAAGGTACCTGTGGCTCTACTGAAACAAGTGATTTTTCGATATATCTCCAGCTGCTCACTCTCATCAGCGACCATGTGCTCAAGGCACTCATACAATCCATCTTTCACTTCCCTAGTCAAATCTTCTCCTAGCTAAGCTTTGTAATGATACCTTGGGTTCAGGAAATACCCAGCTACATGTATAGGGCAATGGAGTTGATTGTTCCATCTTTGATCAATGATTTCCCAAATAGGCCCATACTTAGTCACTCTATCCTTGTATGCTGCCTTTATTTGCTCCTTCGCCTGATCCATAGCCTCATAAATGAAACCCATAGCCAATCTTTTCCCATCCACCAACTGCAACACCTTAACTAACGGCGGAAGTTATAGATTTAGATCTTGTAGCGGAAGACTTGTATGCTTGTTGACTTTGATACTTCGAGAAATAGCTTTAATTATAAAAATACACAAAGTATTTATAATAATAATATTTTATTGATAAGATATAACATGATTGAATGATTACAATGAGGTCAGCTTTTATACCTATGCGGTACCTTTTCATGTGAGGCATGTCTTTTAGACATGCCTTCTGAATAACTAATGATTATTTAACCTAATCCTAATTGATTAGTAATTACATTATTCTCTTATTCTATTAATAACTATATTTTTATTACTTTAGTTATGAATTAGATTCTCGCAAACACCTTAACTAGAGACTCAACAATTTTCACAATCTCCGTTGCCTTTTTCAAAAATGTGTCATCATTAACTTTCTTTCTTATATCTTCTCCATCATGTTTGCGGGCCCATTGACATCCATTCCATTCGTCACTAGAAAGCATCTTCTGCAACTTTTTATGTTGGGAAAGCATAGATTGCAATGTCAAAAAGTGTGATGCAAATCTAGTGATGGTGGGCCTAACAAGATCCTTCCCCCCCATGTTTTTCCTCATTAGGTTCAAAATCCATGAGTGATTTTAGATGTACTTTGTTATGCTTTTGGCATGTTGTACAATGTTCTTGATCCAATCTACTTTACCAATATCCTCAAAGCATGAGGTCTATGCAATGTGCAGCATATGGGGTTCAAAAAATGGTTGTGTTTTTCCTCTAACATTTTACCAGAAACAACAAAGTTATTAGCATTATCTGTGATGATCTGAACAACATTAGCCACCCCCACCTCTTCAACAACCTCATTCAAAGCTTAAACAACAAGTGTGCATCTTTCACCTTATCAGATGCATCAATTGATTTTATAAACATTGTTCCCTGTGGGAAAAAGATAAGAAAATTTATAATGGTACAATTCTTTTGATCAGTCCATCCATCTGACATGATGGTACATCATGTTTTCACCCATGAGCTTTTGAAATATTTCAAATATTCCTCAATGGACATAACCTTTTTATGCAAACAAGATCCCCTTAATTCATGCATAGTAGGGCCTTTGAAGCCCTTACTAGCAACAATGATGGTATCAAACATAGGTTCATAATACAGTGAACAGACAACATTAAAGGGGATATCAACATCATACCACCATCGAGCTATGTAATCACAGGCAATTTCTCTCAATTCCTTTTTCCAATGATCATCTAAAGTAGGTTGGATTTGACTTCGATTAGCTTGAGGACCATGTGCACTATCAAAGTGAAAGGAGGATGAGAAATAACTTTTGATACCACCCTTCTTTTTACCCTTGCCCTTTTCTTGAATAGACTCCAAAGAGGGAGGAACAAAGAAAAAAGAGTTGGATGCATCAGTACAAGGGACAGATGAAGAGCCCTCATGGTGATTTGTGGTAGCATCGGATGTGCTCTAAGGCTCAAAATTAGCAACGAGGCTTCGGCACATGTATTCCGAAGAACCCAGAGAATTGTTTGGGAAAATTCCACTCAGAATATGTTTTATTAAAATAATTAATTACTTTTAAAGGGATCCTAACTTTAAACTTATGAAAATAAAATAATTAAAGGGTATTAATAAAAAAAGTGTGAGTGTTCAAGCAAAAGGCAGAGATCAAGTCAAAAGTTAATATTAGCCGTTGATTAGAGATTTAATCTCGGTCGTTGAAGTTTCAACAAGAAGAATATAAAAAGGACTTGAATGGTCATTTGGAAAACACATAGAGATGGAGAAAGAATCCAGAGATCGAAATTCTTTAGTGAACAGTGCTCAGGGAGAAGATTGAACGAGAGGTTTCTCACAAAGAGGGGCAGGGATAATTTCCAGGAGGAAGAATTCCTGATCTGGAGAGTGCATAACAGAGGAGGCAGTAGAAACCATAAACAGTTGTGCAGAGTTAGTAAAGGCTACGCTAGGACTGCGTAGAGCTGCAAAGGGAGCTCATTTTCTGTTGAGGAGTCGGTAGAGGGTCAGTGCCAGATCCCGGAGGAAGTTTCCGGTGGACAGCAGATTCCAGTTTCCAGCCAACAGAGAGATCTAGCACAAAGACAGAGGCAACTACAATTGTGACGCAGAGACTACGCAAAGTGACGCAATCATTACGTAGAAGCAGCGCAGAGTAGCTACTTTTGGGTGTTGATCAGTGTCGAGTTCCTGTGGAGGAGTGAGGTTTGACTCACAAGATTTTACTTGCCAGTTTCTCTACATGATTTGACAAATTCGTCAATCAAAGATTTGTACTTAGAAAATTATTACATAATATACAATCCCTCAGTTGTTGCACCGATTTTCCTGCTTTAGGTTTTTCCGGGGACAATTGTCCAAAAATAACGGTGTTAATGTGTATACTTGTGCTAGTTTTTTTCCTTGCATTTTTTATTCTGAAGGTTGCAGTATATTTCATTTCGATATTTACCATAGCATACATTAAATAATTTGTTCAATTAAACAAATATAAGAAATTTAATTAGTTTCTGCAGTAGGATTCTGGGTAGCATAATTTTCACATGGTATCAGAGCAAAGAAAACAGATCCAGAAGAACCAGTGTTGAATAGAAGACGGAGGTTAGAAGACTGCGCAGGCAGCAAATCGGATTTCCAAAAGGATTGCGCAGTCCTGTCCAAGAGGACAAATTTTCTTGGAAAATCTCTCTCTAAGTGAGTCAACACAGAGAAAGATTTCCGGATCAAAATTTGCCAGTGACAGAGGGAGCTGCGCAATAGCTTCAGCACAATGCATTCTTCCGGAAGGACGCAGTTTTTATTGGATTGCAAAAGCATCAGAAAGAAAAATAACACAGATAAGTATGGAAAATTTAGATGTCTCTGAATTGTCTTCTAGATTGGAAGAAGACTTTGCATGTTTGTCAAGTTTAGCATCTGCAGGCGTTTGATACATTGATAACCGAGCTTCAGCACACATGACTGTAGTACGAGAATATTTCTCAAGCTATCGGGAAGAACAAATGGACTTCCAGATCACTATGGGAAACAAAACAAAATGCACTCCAATAGGAAGAGGCACCATAGTGTTTCAAACGGAAGCAGGAAGCAGCATCAAAGGCACTAATTTTCTCCATGTGCCAGGACTAGGAATGAATCTAATTTCAGTGTCCTAGTTACAGGACAAGGGATACGAAGTATACTTCATTGGGAAGAAGGCATACATCAAGCATCCAAGCTGGAAGAAGAAGAGAAAATTGGAACTCAAAGCAAAAGACTATACAGATTACAGCGCGAGTCTACAATGGCAGTGATAGGCAACAATCTTGATGGCGAAAGAAATCTTAATGAACTATGCCATAGGAAAATGGGACATCTGCACCATGGAGCACTGTTACTCTCAGAGAGATTGTTACTGGAGTACCAGTGCTTAGTATGGAGGATGATGACGTATACAGAGGATGTGTACTAGGGAAGTACGCTAAGGCAGTGTTTCCCCAAAGTGATAACCGAGCAAAAGGCGTATTAGGATTGATACACTCGGACATTTGTGGCACAATGTCCACTAGAGCTCTCAACGGTGGCGAATACTTTGTCACCTTCATTGATCATTACTCCAGGGAAACCTGGAACTACTTCCTAAAGACCAAGGATGAGGTCTTTGATCGATTCAGTTAACCTCTCGTGGAGAACATGACAAGAAAGAAAATAAAGGTGTTGTGCTCAGATAAAGGTGGAGAATATAAGGATAGAGACTTCACAATTTTTTGGCAAAGGAGGGCATCAAGAGAGAGTGGACAACGCCATATAATCCACAGCAAAATGGTATAGCTGAGTGGAAGAACAAAACTATTGTTGGGGCGGCAAAAGCTATGTTAAATGACCTAGACCTGCCTAGATTCTTATGGGCAGAGGCATGTAACACAATTGTGTATATTGAGAATAGAACACCTCAAAGAGCATTGGGGAAGAAAATGCTTGAAGGAGTTTTCACAGGGAGGAAACCGGAAGTAGGTCACCTCCGAATATTCAGATAAGAAGAGAAGTAAACTTGATTAGACTACAGAAAAGGGGTATCTCATAGGATAAAGCGAGACCTCAAAAGCATACAAAATATACATTCCTAGTAGCAAGAAAATTGTAGTGAGACGAGATGCTAAGTTCATGGAGGATAGAGCTTTCAGGAAATCTCGTGATACGCCAACAGAGGATCAGTCAGTAGAAGTTTCTTTAGTCCAACAACAGCAGGGAGGGCAAGCAGAAGGACAGACACCAAGATAGAGTACAATGACTAGAACTAGCAATTCCTCGGGAGGAGAAGATTTTGGAAGTTCTCAGCAAATGGAACAACATGAACAGGAGGAGGGAATTAAGAGAACCTCCTATCACCAGTGGTAGAACCAGCATGGGGTCACGGCAGACATTGAGGGATGCAGAGGAGTTCATTGGAGCTCCCAAAACTGAGAAGAGGCTCAAGCTCTCTAAGAATCCAGTATTTCATGATCGGTCCAAACATATAGATATCAGATGTCATTTCATCAGAGAGTGTGTTCAGCATGGGACAGTACAACTATAGTACGTCGCCATAGGAGATCAGGTAGCAGATGTACTCACAAAGGCTCTAGGAAGAGCTAAGTTCATTCAATTCAGGGAGAAGATGGGTGTGGTTGAGAACTCGTTTCAATAGCAGATGAGTCCTCAGCTACAGTAGCATCAGATTGCAGTGACGTAGCAGTTGGCAGCAGTAAGCAAGGTCAACAACAGCACATATGCAGCATCGCAGTGTTGATGGGTAGCAGGGTCAGACAATTGAATTTTGTAGCATCAGAAAGTGCTCTAAGGCTCAAATATTGTGGAGTGGCTTAGACACTGGTATTCTAAAGAACCCAGAAACCGTTTATGAAAATTCCACTCAGTTAATGTTTTATTAAAATAATTAATTATTTTAATAGAGACCCTACGTTAAACTTGGGGAAATTAAATAATTAAAGGCTATTAATAAAACATGAGTGAGAATGATCTAGAAGACGGAGAACAAGTCATGTTATAATCTTAGCCGTTGATTAGAGATCTAATCTCGGTCGTTGACGTCTCAACGAGAAGACTATAAAGGAAGGCTTGAGGGCCATTTGGAAACACACATTGAATTAATCTAAGAGTTCAAAATTTCTGGGGTGTGGTTTGCTGAGAAATTCGAGCCAGAGATCTGAGCAACGAGGGGCAGAGATAGCATCCAGAGAGAGATTTTCTCAGCCAGTGGAGCATCAGTAAAAGAGGGGCACAGGTGATCTAACCAAGCAAGTGCTGAAGGAAAGGAGCTCACGCAAAAGCAGCGCAGAGGCAAGGAGGGTTCCAGAAATTTTGCTTGTGGATCAATTTCGGAGGACGAGATCTGGAAAGTGACACCGGGAGGTTGTTCCTCAGGGTACACAGAAGAAAAAAGACTTGTCTAGGACAGAACACTGAGCCTAGAAGGGGGTGACGCAAAGGCTGGAAGGTATAGCGCTAGAACTGCGCAGAGGCTATGCAGTGCCTCCCCAGGGCAGTTTTCTCTTCATCTGGATCTGTCGGGAACTTAGTGATTGAGTGAGGTAAATCCTCTCAAATTCTTTTGCCAGTATTTCTCTCTGTAACTGAATTACCCTAGGAGTATTCAGAGATGTATTCAGACATTGCTACTGCTTAATAAGAAAACCCTCAGATCTACTACACCAATTTTCCCAATTTGGGTTTTTCCGAGGACTTAGTCCAAAATAAAGGTGTCATATATGTGAAAGATTTTCCTTGTTCAATTTCCTTGTTTCAAAATCATGAGTATAATAGTGTAGGTTGCTTCAGTGATTGCTTCAGTATTTCATGTATTATTCAGAAATAATTGTGCAAAGTAAATTACATAATAGGAGAAGTAATCCAGTTGGTTGCAGTAGGATTCCTTAGATTGCTTCAGATCTAGGAATTTTCACATGGTATCAAAGCATTGATGTTAAACAGGAAGAACGGATCTGAATTCTGAAGTGAAGGTCGTTTTTGTTGCAGTGCAGCAGAACGATCCATTGAAGGACTATGCAGTTCTAGCCAGGAAGGCTAAGATTTTTGTGGCAGACTCCCTCTGAGTGAGTCGACAGAGAGAAGGGTTTCCAGATTCGAGATCTTGCTGTGGTAGAGGGAGCATCGCAGCCTCCACGCAGAAGACAGAGGGACAGTTTTCTGAAGTTGTCGCTGGGTAGAAAAGCGTCAGAAGGACACATATTGAGGTAATTCTTCCTCAGTGATTTCTTATTCGAGGAAGTCAGCATTTCTTAGTTGCTAAGCAGTAGAGGAGCAACAGAACTTACAACTCCATCAGGGAGTGCGTAAGCCTGCCAAGGACTACGCAGTAAAGAGGAAGAGGGAGCATATTCGACAGATTTCGGCTGACATGGCATCTCATGTACTTCACGATTAAGATCGGTTGGAAGGCTCCTCCAACTATATGATCTGGAAGAAACGAGCTCAGTTCCTTCTGGATGAACATGATCTGAAGGCGTTCATGGAGAACGTGGTAGTTGTTCCTATGGATGCGGATCAGCATAAGGAGTACAAGGCAGATATAGCCAAGGCGAAGAGGGTGCTCCTTAATGGTGTCAAGGATCACATCATCTCACATGTGGCTGCCAAGATTACTGCCAGAGAGATATGGGTAGCTTTGCCTGACCTATTCGAGGGATCTTTCAAGCAGCGGAAGTTGTACTTAGAGCAAAAGCTTCGTATGATCCGAATACGGAAAAGGGAGCGCGTGGCTTCATACCTCAAGAGGATTAAAGAGATTCGAGATCTACTGTTGGCGGTAGGTGCTACACCTATAGCTACAACCATGGTACGGATGGCCCTTAACAGTGTCACGGAGGAGTGGCGGGTGTTTGTCTAGAGCATATTGGACCGGGCAACATTACCTAGTTGAGTGCAGTTGTGGGCAACTTTTCAGGAGGAAGAGCTGAGAAAAGTCCTCGTCAAGTGCAAACTTGATCGAAGTATTGGAAGCAAATCGAAATCCGTGGAGGAAAAGGAGAACACAACCCTTGCGTTGAAGGGACAACAAGCGCAACGAAAATCGAAGCATGATGTTTCGAAGGTCAAGTGCCTCAGATGTGGCGAGATGGGCCACTATGATTCTCAGTGTCTTCTGAAGAAGAAGGACAAAGATGAGAAGCATGACCCAAAGGTTGTAGCCGCAAAGATCAAGGAGGATGAGTTCGCCGTGAGTGCTCACGCTTCTCGAGGAGAGAAGTGGGGTGATATTCAGCTGTAGTTCACTCTGAACTTCATTTGGGCAAGATCCTTGAGGAACCCACCTCATGGATCATCGCCTTGCTACAAGAGCCCATATTTGCAGTAGTGAGATGGAGGAATTCAGTGGAGACGAGGAGGGATGAAGACAACGGTGCAGTAGATAGCAGCGCTTATTTCTGGAGCAACGCAGAGCAGAGGCAACAGCAACAGCCGGTGCACAGGAGTGAAGAGCAATGCAGATCAGTGTTGCACAGTGCAGAGCAACAACAACACAATTCATCAGAGGGACAGCACAGTAGTTATCAACAATCAGAGTCTTCAACACTGAGGTGCATCCACTGAACACTTGTTCAGTCTTGGGTGAGTTCAGTTGTTTCTCTCAGCAGTGGAGTTGCATTGCAGATGCAGTGTTAGCAGTGGCAGTGTTAATAGCATAGAATATGCAGCACTTGAGACGGAGTTGTAGTACAGATGCAGTAGAGGCAGTGGCAATGTCATGGGCAACAGTACAGTTGCAGCAGCAATGCAATGGTTGATGGACTTCAGCAGTGCGGAGGATGCTTCAGAGTCAAAGCAGTATGCAACAAGAGCACTTTCCCTCACTAAGGAGGAGTGTTGATTTTTGGAGCATCAAAAAGTGCTCTAAGTCTCAAATATTGTGGAGTGGCTTAGACACTGGTATTCCAAAGAACCCAGAAACCATTTGTCAAAATTCCACTCGATTAATGTTTTATTAAAATAATTAATTATTTTAATGGAGACCCCAAGTTAAACTTAAGGAAATTTAATAATTAAAGGGTATTAATAAAACATGAGTGAGAATGATCTAGAACGCTGAGATCAAGTCATGTTATAATCTTAACCATTGATTAGAGATCTAATTTCAGCCATTGATGTCTCCACAAGAAGACTATAAAGGAAGGCTTGAGGGCCATTTGGGAAGACACTAAATTGATCTAAGAGTTCGAAATTTATGGGGCGTGGTTTGTCGATTCGAGCTAGAGATATGAGCAGTGAGGGGCAAAGATAGCATCCAGAGAGAGATTTTCTCAACTGGTGGAGCATCAGTCAGAGAGAGCCAGAGGTGATCTAACCAAGCCAGTGCTGAAGGAAAAGGGCTGACGTAGTGACCGTGCAGGGCTCACGCAAAAGCAGCATAGAAGCAGAGGATGGTTTCCAAATATTTCTCTTGTGGAACAGTTTTAGAGGTCGGGATCCGAAAAGTGACAGCAGGAGGCTGTTCCTCAGGGTCCACAGAGGCAAAACGACTTGCCTGGGGTTGAACGCTGACCCTGGAAGTGGGTGACGCAGAGGCTGGAAGGTACAGCACAGTGCCTCCCCAGGGTAGTTTTCTCTTCATCTGGATCAACCGACAACTCAGTGATAGAGTGAGGTAAATCCTTACAAATTCTTCTGCCAATATTTATCTCTGTAACTGAATTACCCTAGGGGTATTTAGAGATGTCTTCAGACATTGCTACTGCTTAATAATAAAACCCTCAAATCTGCTACACCGATTTTTGTGCATTGGGTTTTTTTGGGGACAATCCAAAATAAGGTAGTCATATGTGTGAATGATTTTCCTTGTTTCAAAATCATGAGTATTATAGTGTAGGTCGCTTCAGTGATTGCTTCAGCGTTTTATGTATTATTCAGAAATAATTGTGTAAATTACATTACATAATAGGAGAAGTAATCCAATTAGTTACAGTATGATTCCTTAGATTGCTTCAAATTTAGGAATTTTCACACAGACATCAGCAGCGCAAAGGGAGATGTTACAAAATCAGAGCAGTACTTCAAATGGTTGTATTGCTAGAGCACATTCCTCGCTAAGAGGGAGTGTTGATTTGTGGTAGCATCGGATGTGCTCTAAGGCTCAAAATTGGTGCAGAGGGTTAGGCACATGTATTCCAGAGAACCTAGAAATCGTTTGGGAAAATTCCACTCAGAATATGTTTTATTAAAATAATTAATTATTTTTAAGGGAACCCTAAGTCTAAACTTAGGAAAATAAAATAATTAAAGGGTATTAATAAAACAGAGTGTGAATGTTATAGAAAAGGCGGAGATCAAGTCAAAAGTTAATCTTATCCGTTGATTAGAGATTTAATCTCAGTCATTGAAGTTTCAACGAGAAGATTATAAAAAATACTCGAAGGGTCATTTGGAAAACAAATAGAGACGGACAAAGAATCCAGAGATCGAAATTCTTTAGTGAGCAGTGCTCAAGGAGAAGATCGATCGAGAGGTTTCTCACAGAGAGGGGAAGGGATAGAAACGGGCAAAGAATCCAGAGATCAAAATTCTTTAGTGAGCATTGCTTAGGGAGAAGATCGATCGAGAGGTTTCTCACAGAGAGGGGGAGGGATAGTTTCCATGAGGAAGAATTCTTGATCTGGAGAGTGCATAGCAGAGGAGGCAGTAGAAGCCACAGGCAGTTCCGCAGAGCCAGCTGCGCAGAGGCTACGTTGGGACTGCGTAGAGCTGCAGAGGGAGCTCGTTTTTCTGTTGAGGAGACAGCAGAGGGTCAGTGCCAGTTCCTGGAGGAAGTTTCTAGAGGACAATAGATTCCAGTTTCCATCCAGCAAAGAGATCCAAGACAGAGACAGAGGCAACTACAGTTGTGACGCAATCACTGCGTAGAAGTAGCGCAGAGCAGCGAGTTTTGGGTGTCGATCAGTGTCAGGTTCCCGTGGAGGAGTGAGGTTTGACTCACAAGATTTTACTTGTTAGTTTCTCTGTATGATTTGAATGATTCATCAATCATAGATTTGTGCTCAAAAAATTATTGCATAATATACAAACCCTCAGCTGCTGCACCGGTTTTCCCACATTCAGATTTTCCAGGGACAATTGCCCAAAAATAACGGCATTAATGTGTGTATACTTGTGCTAGTATTTTTCCTTGCATTTTTTATTGTGAAGGTTGCAGTATATTTTATTTTGATATTTACCGTAGCATACGTTAAATAATTTGTTCAATTAAACAAATAGAATAAATTTAATTAGTTGTTGCACTAGGATTCCGAATAGCGTAATTTTCACACCTCATAATCAAAATTGTGGGTGGAATCCATCATTTGTTTTAGACTCCTCTTCCTCCCTATTTCAACCTCTATTGTTTTTTGCCTAGCTTTGTCTTCCTCAAACTTCTTAATTTTTTTTCTAGCAACTCCTTTCTGATTTCCCCAATCTGCTCTAGTAGTGTTGCACATTGGACAATTTCACCTCTATTACTAGCCAAGTGTTGTTTAAGCCTGTGAATGCCCCCTCCACCTCACTTAATTTTTTTATGACAAAATTTGCAATACATTTGAGTGTTAATCATCTCAGCAGATGCCCAAGCAGTGTCTTTCACTCTAGGAGCCATTTTCTAATAATTGGAATTGGAAATGAAATGGAAAAATTCTGAAAATGAAAAGAAAAAAACAACTCTTAAGTTTTTCTAGAAATTCACTCATTTCAATTTCCAAATCTGACCAAAAAAAAAAAAAAACAAGGGAAGATTTGAGAACTGAAAAAAACATACTTGTAGCCTCCTCAATGCTGCTCCAAAAACCAACTCCTCAATTCTGCACCAAAGATCACCCAAGAACTTCCTCAATGCTGCTACAAAGATCACCCAAGAACCTCCTCAATGCTACCCCAAAAACAACTCCAACTGCTCACAAACTCCTCACAAATGCAATGAGATTGCTGTGAGGAAATATGAGGGGGTTGGGTCACCTTTATAGGCATGGGAGAGGGGTAGAGAGGCTAGGAAATAGTTTAAACAATCAAAAATTGATTTCAAGTCTGCCTTGCCTATGTTTTTCCCGCCACCGAGGCTGACCGGTTGAAGTCAGGGTTGGCCGATCCGTTACTCAACGGGCCAAGTCGGTGACCAACTCGGCTGGTTCGGTAACAGGTTGACTGCCAAAACTGATAATTGACTGATTCAGTTTGGGCAGGGCCCAGGGGTATGGCTTGGTCAACTAGGCCGAGTCCGAGTCAGACCAGCCTGGTTTTAAAACATTGCGAGAGGTAGCCCAGAAATAAAGTCCATAGAGATACTCTCCCACTTTTTCTCAGGAATAGGGAGTCGTTGTACTAACCCCGTCGAATGAGTGTGTTCTGATTTGTTCTACTGGCAGATGTTGCATTCTTTCCCGAACATCAACACATCCATCGTGAGGCCCTTTCACATGAACCTCTCCCTGATTTTGTAGAAATTTTTGAATCTTATATCTTATGCAGAAATTATTACTATTAATCCGGCTAAGCTCCTCCTACTTATATAAGTTATCAACTGAATAAATTCAAGTTAAGATCGAAGCAAAACACATAATAAATCTCTACCAATTCAGAACTAGAATAAGCACATGCACACATTGACAAAGTGACACAGTTATTTATGGACAAATAGTCCCCGAAAAAAGCCAATGTGGGAAAACCGGTCTCTGGTTGCTGAAGGGTTCTATTATTAAGAATATTTCTAAATAGACAACTCTGGGTTCCAGATCTAGAAAACCCGACAAAGAAAACTCTAGATCTACAACTCACTCGCTGATCTAGGGCCAAAACAATGACTGAACCACACCCTCAAACGGGATTTACAGAACTCAGCCAAATCTAGACCTAAAAACCCTAGCGCTGCTCGTGAGAGCTTCTGTGTCAGCCTTGCATGGCCTCCAAACACTCAGCGCTGCTTCGGAAGGGACTGCGTTACCCCAGACTGGGTGTCGCAATCACTACGCTGCCCCTAAGGGTCTCTGCTTAAACCCTGAAGGGTTTCCTAAAAATTACACTATCCTTGCTGTTGCTGCCTTCCTCTGCGTTGTCCTTGAGTTGATCTCTTCTCTGCCTCTTGTGTATTCTAGACCCTAGGATCAGATCATCCCCTTGATCTAAATTGCTGATGCAGGAGCATCAAACTTAATTCTCATTATTTATTTGTGTAATTTAGGGGGTGAGGTTTTTATTCATTTATTTTATAAATTATGTACATTTTAAAAATAATTTGGGAGAAAAATCTGAGTGTGAGGATTATTGTAAATATCTCTTAATTAATTGAGGATATGAGTGGAATTGGTTTGGGTAGATAATTTAGGGATCAGGAATTCCTTCAATTGAACACAGTTGAGTCAAATAAGCGATAAATCTATTTTAGATTTTGGTTGAGATTTGTGTGGAGCAAATCATGGATTGGAGTTACTTCATAATTGTGTCTAAATATGAAGCTTGTGTGAGGATGGAAACAGAGTGACAGATAGAGATAATTAGTGTGAGAGTTCATGTGAAGGGAGAGAGCCGAGAGGCCAATCATTGTAATATTCGGCTAAGGAAGTGTTTCCATTTGTAAATTTCTGATTGTATTTTATGCAATTATTTAGTTACTGGTTGGCTCTCTCTTCATATGTATTTTTTTGAGCTGAATTGAATGTGGTGTTAATGAGAAATTGGATAAGGTTTTCCATATTAAGGAGAGACCCACTCTATTATGTGCAAGGATCTGTTTTGTGTAGAATCCCTGCATCATTTGGTATCAGAGAGTAAGGTTAGAACTGAATGTGTGATAGATTGTTGCATCGATTTTGATGTGTGATAGCAGATCGAATGCCTGGAAAAAAATTTGGAGCCTTGTTCGATGTGGGAGGTCATTACACGTAGCGTGGAGCAGATGTACAACGTAATATCGAGTGCTTTGCTGGAGAGCGTACGCTGAAATTTGTTGTGGATTGACTATTTGTCATTGCGGACCGTGTTCTAAAACATTCACAACAGTTGTTTGCAAGTTTCTTTGTCAAAACTAGTAGATTTGCTGGTTTTCATCCGTAATGGCATCATTACGATTCATATTTTGTTGCATGTATAACTGTATATTTTCCTGGTTTAGGAAAACCACATGATTTTCCTTTAGCGACAATTTTTTTTATATATATACTCTACGTAAAGACTCCTCAAGTTTCCTCTCGTAGTACTCTGCCTCCCGTAACGAGATTATCATATGAGGATCATCAAACTTCAAACGCAATGTTCGATTGCCTGAACTGTGATTTTTGCGAGTTTTGAAGTGGTATGGTTCCTCCAGCAACAGATCCATGAAGCATTCCTCCAGTAGCAGATATCAAAAATAAATCACTCTATGGGAAAACAAAGTCTATGTAGAATTGCTTCTTAACATTGCAAGTGATTGGTCAACCGTGTAGACATAGGCCTATGCAATTGTTGAAAGAGAAAAATCAACAAAATCAAGATTTATGCACGACAAGCAATGAAGCATGTTGGTATTATTGCTCGTTTGAATGAAGCTCGTATTATCATCGAAGCCATAAATGTATTGCAGTGTCACGAAACCTGACGAATGTATTGCAGTGTCACGAAACCTGTGCAAGGAGAATTGACGTTTTGTAAGCAACTTTGAAGTCGTATTATATGGTTGCATTTGTTTTGATCTTCCTGTGTGATGACTTGTGCCGGCAGTGACTTTAATAATGCAGCGTTTTCTTCCTTATGTGATGTTCTATATTTGGTAGTGCATATATAACATAGCAAACGAGCAAGCAACACTGCTGCAAGTCATGTAGGGAAGGCGTTGTGAACTAAATTTTCGAAATCCTATGCGTTTGGAACTCCGAAGTATGTATTACGATGGAGCCTGAAGCAAATTCAGTGAACAACAAAGTGAAATCGTGGGTTTACGGCACACAGGGACAGTAAGTAGTTTTCTAACCAACAAGTGGTTTTTCGCACAGCTTAAACCAAGGTAAGCGAAATTTAATTGTGGAATGTGATAAATGTCAGGTGTTGACAAGTAGCATAAAGAAACTGCCCATTTCGCGTAAGACTGAAACCATTAACTGTCATTCTATTTAATTTGCGACTGTCGTTGATGTAATGAGTGCATGGTGAAATTATATTTCATTGTGAAAGGTATGTTGAAATAGCATGGTGAAATTATATGGTGGCACTTAAGTTTTAACCCTTAGTGCGAAATAGAAAGTGTGGCCCGAACATATATGTTAGCATTTCTATTCAAGGTCGAAATCATAGAAAGGAAAATCACAAAGCGGATATGATTGGTAATGTGGGTTTTTAAACAAAGGTCTGAATTTACAAATGAAATTGTCAAGGTGGGTGATTTTATTATGTTTGATAACAGAAATTGAGGTAATGTGAAAAGAGCTTCCGCATATGGTAGAAAGTCAAATAGTTTCCTGGATAAGGAACTTTTAGAATCAAGATATGAACAGAGTTTAAACCTTGGTTATAGAAATGGTTTCATTAAATTTGGAAAGAAAACATCTTGGGCATAATTGAAATAAGCATTTTAATGCGTATTGTGAGTAAAGGTAGCTTTGGCTGCGTCATTTTGACAAGCAGAAAAAGGATGTTGCAGAGTGAAATATCTTAAGAGATATTACAGTGATGAAAGTACAACTGGTTACTGGAGGCTCTACAGGGATGGCTGCAAGAGATAGGAATATGAGAGAGAGGGGTTGGATCATTTCAACCACAAGAAGATTGAAGGCAAGTGCTCATTGAATGGATCAATATTCATTAAAGGTATTTTAAAATTTGAATGATTAAATTTCCCTTGCCATATTTGAGAAGTTAAGTTTTTGTAAAATTTATGAAAGAATGAAATCAATCCAAAAGTTTAAGGTATGGAATTGGAATCCATCTTAGAAAGTAATGTGCAAATATGGTTCGAGTGTGGTTTGTGTTTCTTGCTGCGGAGAAATATGTTGATGCCACCATGTTAAAAGAAAGTTTTGGAAAATTCCTATGAAGGAATTGTTTTTGTGCACTTACAAGAGACGGTGTTGCATGATAACCGTCACTGCAAAGAATGAGCTGCATGGAAGTGCAAGAAAACTGTCTGCGCTAAGAGGATAAGTGTGTTGAAGAGGTTATGATCTAAAGGGCATGCGAATATTCACAGTGATAAAGACGGCACAGAAGAGTGAAATCCAAAGAGTTGAAATTGCAAAGAGAAGGTTTATTAATAACCTTGAAGGGAGCATAAGGTATGATCATTCATTTCAAAGAGGTATTTCTGAATGTTGAACATTAAATGGTTTATTTATTTTCACCATAAAATAAATCTTGGAAAATGGATTACATTTCGATTTAAAGGCTTAAGTATCATGTGGATAATGGGAAACTGATGATATTTTCATAAGAATGGAGCATGAGAGAGAGTGAAGATTTTACATCATGAAAATGTATTAAGGGTGGATGTTTATTGGTATGTTGTATAACTTGAATTAGAGTCAAAATATCCACTATTGTAATTATTGGATCAAGCCTTGAAGTCAAATCAGAGGTTAAGGTCAAATGAAAATTTGGATAGCTTGAGTCAAGTTAAACCATTGAGTTATTGTACAAGAGGGTGTATTTTTCATCCAAGATGAAGAGTTGATGTAAAGTCTAGAGTCAAAGAGTCGTAAGACAAGTCAAATGTTTGAATGTAATTGGGTGCATGATCGGCGGAGCCCGACACCCAAAGAGTTGATCATTATAACACATGAAATACTGCAGTTGTTGTTTGCAACAAAGAGGAGCAAGAGAGTTGCCAAAGATGATTCCAAGGCAGAGAACTAAAAGAGGTCAAGCGCGGGAAGAGAGCTTGTATTGTTGAATGACAAGTATGGAGGCTTGCTGAAAAGGGGATTCGAATGAAATCCACACGTGAAGAGATGAAGTTCGCAAAGGAGGAGAAGATGACTGTTGATAGTCATTTCAAAAGATCTAATGAAAACCACAGCAGAAGAAAGAAGAAGGAAAATGCCATGGTAAATGGCATATGTAAGTAGTTGATTGATGAAGCGTATGAGCGGGAGAAAGCTGAGATAGCAATTCACCTTGAGTTATTAATGGAATTGTTGCAGAGAAATAAAGACCAGAGACATGTTGGACCATGAGGAAGAAAGTGAAGTGGCAAAGGCTACACACAAAGAAGGAACAGCAGGTAAACATACAGTTGACAGAAGAGCTGAGGAAGCTCGAATATAATGAATGTGCAATCGAGATGTGAAGAACTCAGAGAGGCTGAGTTGAAATGGAAATTTCCATTTGTGGCCCAAAAAAGGGTGAAATTCAGGGTAATGAGATCAATGAGAAAGATCTCATGGACTATTGGAATAGTTCAGAAGAATTGGAAGATATGTTGACAAGAAAAGTAGATGAGGGTCGAGGCTATGAAGCCTTGTATTTTTAAATCTCACAGTTTATGTATCTTTGCAGGATGTGTGGTAGATGGTGGATAATCTGGTGAAACTGTCACAGAGATGAATGAAACTCTTAAGGTGAAGTATGAAGGAGAAGAATGCCTTTCAGAGGAGGAAGGTACTGATTTGTTGCAGCAGGAAGAAATCATAAATGAATTCTTGTTTGGTGTAAGACAGCCAATTGAAGTTGTTATGGAGCAGAAGCATAATGAAAATGCCAAAGTGATATTCCAAAGAGGTAAACAAATGAATTTGTTTAATGAAATCGCTGACAGAATTTTGCAATGTGATGATATAGAAACCAGGATAACTCAGGAGGATTGCCAGAAAAAGAATGAAACTGGGAATGGAGGTTGTGATGAAATACTGGAAAAATTTCACATGGAAATAGAGTACTTGGAACGATGGCTTAAGGAACCTGAAGGGGAGATGAAACTTGCAGAACCTGATACAGAAGAGATTGCAGTTGCCATGCATGATAGGGATGAAATGTTTTTAACATTTATAGAGTTGAGTGAATGTTATAACTTTTCAAATGATAATGTGCCTGTAAGTACAGAAGGAAACATAAATAAATATGATGTTGAAATCAGATAAATTGAGCAGAAAGTATTTGGAGATGAGATGAAAGATCAGGAGCAGCAAGAAAATTATGTCTTTAGAGACATAAAGGAAACATAAGTATTGAACCAGCAGGACGAAGATGAAAGCAGCCAGCAATTCAAAACGGGATCTGTTGAAATCCAGAAAATCTATGATAGGAGATTGGTGCTTGAAGCATCAAACGAGGCCGAAAGGTCTTATCTTTTTAAAACTAATAGTTTGTTGATGAATGCAGGTACAACACCAGATCAGAAATTTGTTCCTATAGGAGCAGTCAATGACTATAGTTGTGATCAAGGAGAAATTCTTGATTATTCTTCATTACAGAAAGTTGAGTGTTCAGCGCAGTTGGAGACGAAAGCATCAAACAAAGAGGAATTACTCCGAGGAATTGACGAATGGAATCTGATTGATAGAGTGAGTGATGTTGGTGATGAATTACAAAAGGGAGTTGATACTTTAAAAGACCAACGACAAAATAGAGCTTGGGATCCTGGAGGGAGCAAGTCATGGAGACTTGTGACTGTCGCATTACTACAGAAAAGTGATAGACCTCATAGACAGGAGTCTATGGAAACTTCTCTACATGGGGAGTCTAGTCTGATGCAGGAGCATCAAGCTTAATTCTCATTATTTATTTGTGTAATTTAGGGGGTGAGGTTTTATTTATTTATTTTATAAATTATGTACATTTTAAAAATAATTTGGGAGAAAAATCTGAGTGTGAGGATTATTGTAAATATTCTCTTAATTAATTGAGTATATGAGTGGAATTGGTTTGGGTAGATAATTTAGGGATCAGGAATTCCTTCAATGGAACTCAGTTGAATCAAATAAGGGATAAATCTATTTTAGATTTTGGTTGA
This sequence comes from Pinus albicaulis, assembly GCA_034641835.2. Taxonomy (NCBI): domain Eukaryota; kingdom Viridiplantae; phylum Streptophyta; class Pinopsida; order Pinales; family Pinaceae; genus Pinus; species Pinus albicaulis. Next base: position 2,513,958 of record CM076570.1, on the reverse strand, counting down.
GATTTGTGTGGAGCAAATCATGGATTGGAGTTAATTCATAATTGTGTATAAATATGAAGCTTGTGTGAGGACGAAAACAGAGTGAGAGATAGAGAGAATTAGTGTGAGAGTTCATGTGAAGGGCGAGAGCCGAGAGCCCAATCATTGTAATATTCGGCCAAGGAAGTGTTTGCATTTGTAAATTTCTAGTTGTATTTTATGCAATTATTTAGTTACTAGTTGGTTCTCCCTTCATATTTATTTTTTTGAGCTGAATTGAATGTGGTGTTAATGAGAAATTGGATAAGGGTTTCCATATTAAGGAGACACCCACTCTATTATGTGCAAGGATCTGTTTTGTGCAAAATCCCTGCATCAATTCCCCTCTCTGCCGCTGAAACACTTATGAGTATATTTAGCAAACCCTACCCTAGAATCTCCGCTTAGCTTCAGTGCTCTGCCTCTGTGTGTCTTTACAAATGACCCCAAGCCTTTCCTTTATACTTTTCTCGTTGACAAATCAAAAGCCAAGATTAAATCTTTAATCAATGGCTAAGATTAAAAGAAAGCTTGATCCCTGTGACTTAAGACAATTTCATCACATGTTTAATTAAATTCACTTTAATTAATTTATTTTCCTAAGTTTTAACTAAGGAAATACATTAAAATAATTAATTAATTTAATATCTCCTAAACCAGAGGAAATTTCCCAAGTCCATTTCTCGGTCTTGTAGATCAAGTGAACTCTAGTGCTTCCTCAAAATTTGAGACCTAGAGCACAACTGATGCTACCCCAAATACACAAAATCTCAACACTCCCTCTTAGCATCAAGAGTGTGCTCTAGCAATACATCACACTATGCATTACATGACTTTGAGTACTGGTTCTGTGCTAGTGAAGCTTGGCCTCCTGCCACTCAACTCTGCATTGTTGCTACCATTCTGCACTGTTGCCCATGACTCTGCCACTGCCACTACAACTTCTGTACTGCAACTCCCTCTCAATATGTTGCATCTGTGTCGCTCATAGCACTACCACTGTTGATCTACTGCACTGCAACTTCGGTTGTTGAAAGAAACAACTAAATATCCTTCCCAATCTTTGACAAACAATTCCAATGGGCTACATCCTCATCACTGAAGGTCCATAGGCTACAGATCTGTGCTAGCATCTAAAGAACGATGCACAGCTACAGCTCTACCTGCATAATCAGACTCCCTCTGCACTACTGAAGTCACATCAGCGCCTTGTGCTGAAATCTATCACATTGTTGTTGCACTGTGTTGTCCCTCTGAAGCTCTCTGCGCTGCTGCAGCGCTGCACTGCGTAAGCAGCACTGCTCTACACTGCTGAAGTCACATCAGCCTCTGCATTGCTACTACTTCTACGTTCTTATTGCTTTGCTCTGTGTTGCTCCTCCCAGCCTTTAGATCTACCTCTGCTTCTGCCTCATCTGTGATCTATGCACCCTCTGCTCCACTTGTCCCGCTACTGTCTTAAGGATGTCGTAAATCACTTGTGATCCAAGAGATGAGCGGCTCAAGGATCCCGCCTTCCTCCATGTAGCTCCTCCACATGTCGATGTCACCCCACCTCCGTGGTTCATGAGCACTCATGGCTGCATCATCTCCTGACCCATCATCTGCCACCGCTACCTTGGAAGAAGATGCTTGACCTTTTTCTTCTCTGGACAATCGCTGGCAAAATGTCCCATTTCACCACACTGGAAGCACTTGATCTTTGAAAGATCCTTCTTCTTCTTTCTGGCCGCTTCTTCGATGCCAAGGTTGCATCTTCCTCATATTCCTTCTTTACTTTGCTCAACGCAGGGTTGTGCTGCCTCTTGGTGAATCTGCGTAGTTCTTCTTGCCGCAGGATTGACCACAAGCTGTCCCAATCTGGGAGGTCCGCTCTACCCAAGATACTTTGGACAAAGGTTTCCCACTCATCCGTGACTACATTGAGGGCAGTCCTAACTATCACTGCCCCATCTCCTATTGCACCCGTTACAGTCAATTGATCCCTGATTGCCTGCAATCTGAAGAGGAAGTGTTCCATGTCTTCTCCCTTGGTCATCATGAATGACCTCATTTAGGTCTCCAACAGCATTTTCCTTTGGACAAACTTTCCCTCATACAGGGAAGTCAAGGCCTTCCACATCTCATTAGTTGTCTTCTTCTTAGCTATGTGTGGTACAATATGGTCCTTGATACTGTCCATTATCAGCGACTTGGCATGCTCAGCAGCTTCCCTATGCTTCCGTAGGAGATCCGCATTTGTCGATGTGGCGAGAGTCTGCTATGCATAGTCTCTTAGATTGTATGCCTCAAGGACAATCAAGATCCTTGCTTTCCACACCGAAAAGTTTGAGAGGCCCTGTAGCCTATCCTGATCACGCAGTCCATGAGGAGCCATCTGCTCAAAATTTGTCGAAGCTCCTCCTCTCTATACTAGAGATCTGGATCTAAGGTCCTTTACGAACTGAGCACCCTCTGCTCCCTCTGACAATTGATTTCCCTCCTTGGAAACCAAATCAACTATGATTCAGTTGCTTCTTTGATCCTCTGATCAAACTCCAAGTTTCCTTTGGCAAGAAACTCTCTGAGACGCTGATCTCCTCCCAATATTTGTCACTTGTGCTAAGGCTAAAAATCTGAAAACTTCATAAATTTAACCCCACCAGCTCTTCTAAATTTCTGCAACTTTTCTGCAGACTTTTCTGGATTTGACAGATTCAGATCTAAATCACACTGGCTGGCTTCAGACTCAACCAGCGTTGTTTCTGAGCTACCTCTGCGCAGTAATTGTGTGGGCTTTCTAGGACACAGTGTTGGACAACGTCACCCTTCCCTATGCGTGAATCTGTTCATGAAAACTGCATTGTCCCTTCAGATCTTCTTCTCTGCTGCTTTTCCAACTTCTTTCTACAGCTAGATCCTTCAGATCCTCCTGCTGGTGACCCTTCTAGATCTGCAATTGCTCCGATACAATGTAGAAATTTTTGAATCTTATATCTTATGCAAAAATTATTACTATTAATACGGTTAAGCTCCTCCTACTTATATAAGTTATCAACTGAATAAATTCAAGTTAACACTGAAGCAAAACACATAACAGATCTCTACCAATTTAGATCTAGAATAAGCACATGCACACATTGACAAAGTGACAGTTATTTCTGGACAAATAGTCCCTGGAAAAAACCAATGTGGGAAAACCAGTCTTTGGCTGCTGGAGGGTTCTATTATTAAGAATATTTCCGAATACACAACTCTGGGTTCCAGATCTGGAAAATCCGACAGAGAAAACTCTAGATCTACAGCTCACTGGCTGATCTAGGGCCAAAATAATGACTGATCCACACCCTCAAACAGGATTTACAGAACTCAACCAAATCTAGGCCTACAAACCCCGACGCTACCCCTGAAAGGTTCTGCGTCAGACTCTCAAGCCCTTGAAAGCTTCTGCGTCAGCCTTGGATGGCCTCCAAACCCTCAGCGTTGCTCCGGAAGGGACTGCATTACCCCAGATTGGGTGACGCAGTCACTACACTGCCCCTAAGGGTCTCTACGTAACCCCTAAAGGGTTTCCTGAAAATTACGTTGTCCTTGTCGCTGCTGCTGCTGCTTCCTTCCTCTACGTTGTCCTTGAGCTGATCCCTTCTCTGCCTCTTGTGTATTCTAGACCCTGGGATTAGATCATCCCCTTGGTCTAAAATCCCCTCTCTGCAGCTGAAACACTTCTGAGAATTCTTAGCAAACCCTGACCTAGAATCTCAGCTCAGCTTCAGTGCTCTGCCTCTATGTGTCTTTACAAATGACCCCAAGCCTTTCCATTATACGTTTCTCGTTGACAAATCAACGGCCAAGATTAAATATTTAATCAATGGCTAAGATTAAAAGAAAGTTTGATCCGTGAGACTTAAGACAATTTCATCACATGTTTAATTAAATTCACTTTAATTATTTTATTTTCCTAAGTTTTAACTTAGGAAATACATTAAAATAATTAATTAATTTAATATCTCATAAACCAGATGAAATTCCCCAAGTCCATTTCTAGGTCTTGTAGATCAAGTGAACTCTAGTCCTTCCTCAAAATTTGGGACCTAGGGCACAACTGATGCTACCCCAAATACACAAATTCTCAACAGATTTACCTGTAGGTTCTTAGATATCCTAGGTGTCCTGCCAAAGGTGAGCTATGAGTTGCTTGCACTATTTTCTCCTTCAACTATGATTGTGGTACAAGAGAGATCCAATCCTTATGGTAGATGATGTCGTCCACGACCCGATACCTATCATCCTATATTAACCCTATTACCCACCACTTGTGGGTGAAACCCATAGGAGAAAAATTTCTCTTAGATTGTCTTCTACCGACAACCAACAACCCCTTGCAACCCCTAGATAGCTCGAAGTGCCACCATCTTCGCCACCTGAGCAAAGCCATTATGCGCCCTTGCCCATCTGTCATGATCATATGTTTGAAGGTGGGCAATTTAACCTCGAAGTTATGCCTTTCATTATGTAGTTGTGTATTTTTGCTTACTAATTATGACACTTTTGGGCATGGATAAGAGGGGGGATTCGACGCAAAGAATGGACTTGGTTTGTACTCTTGTCCCCCTGTCCAACTTGGTGGTTAACCTTGTATCCTCGTCTCGTGGGATCTCCTTTATTGGCTACTAGCTTTAGGAGTAACACTACATGAGAAATTTTGATTCTAGCTGCATGGTCCCACTTCCCAGCATCACATACATCACTTCCCCTCCACTCATTACCCCTTTTCACATATTTCCCATTGGGGTCCACATTTGTCCATCAGGTCCCCAAGGAGTTAGCTTCCCCTCCCTTTGTCCACACTTTGGGACAAGCCTGGAATGTTGCCCCAGAGGTTGATGCAGATAGAAAGAAAGTTAAAAACATAATTTGGCCACTTACAGCAAGAAATGTACCATAGAATGCAAAACATGGACAGGACATAAAAATTTAGCAAATGGGCAAAAGCCAAACATGAGTTCCGCCCCCATTATGGTCATCACCCTGGTTCCTAAGGACCCTTTATGAGCCCCCTTTATAAGTGTGTTGGTGCGTTACGACGATCAGCAGGATGCTTCAACCAGCGAAGTCTCAATATGGTCAGCCAACCAACAATGTCACACAACCCTCTAGGACAGCCAAAACGGTCAATGCAAATAGTAGCAGCAAAAAGTCAATGCAACCCAGTGAAAGTCAACGTTCAACCTCGATTTCTGTGGCAGAAACTGCGGACTACAGAAATCAGAATATTGACCAAGATTTGGGTCAGTTTGACCATGCGTTGACCAAAGTCAACACTAGTCAACTCTGCGTTGAAAACCCTACGTCAAAAACAAAAATTCTCCTCGTTGTGTTTTCCCACGTGTGAGAGAGGAAGAGACTCCAATAGATGATCGAACCAATCAAATGAGAGAGAAATGTGTGAGGATGAGAAGAGTGAAAATGTCCTCCAACGTTGACCAATTTATATCCATCAGTGAGGGTGTGTGACACAACTGCTGGGGCACAAAACCTTAAGGCCGACCTGCACATATTTTGAATAAATTCAAAATAAATGTTCTGCTCATCGGATTAAGATGATCTTTAGATCGATCTTGCACCTCTCTGAAAGAGGAGTCCAATAAAAATATTGGCATCTTCATCTAAGCATTACAACATGGAGTTTGGACCTAGTTGTCCAAAATTAACACTCCCTCTCAACTAGGGAGAACTCCATCCCCCTGTGAAATCTGAACATCGTGTGTCATCCCGTTGTAACTTGCTTTGTTGGCCTCTTTATTTCAGAACAGAACTGGTTCAGTCACAAAGACATCATTCCCGGCTGACAGATTACGCCCAGAGGTCCGAAACCTCTATAGGACTCACAAAGGGTCTCATACCCGTGTCACCCAGTACTGATCCAGCTCCAAAACTAGCTCCAAATGGGCTCCACAAAACCCTTGAGTCAACCTCTATGTCAAATCTGCTTAGGCACCTGTACGTTTTGCCTGGAACTGCAACTGATCAAGTCGTATATCCAATCCAGCCTTTCAAAATGACTTGCTTGTGAAAATTTCTGAATCTAAGTTACAGAAATCCTACTGCAGTAAATTTGATTTGCATTACTTACTTACCTTATTTAAATTACAAGTTATTTTTCTTAATCCTCAATAAAAATACTAATGCAAATACACGGCAGCCTAGAGAATAATACAGATCAGGTACTGAAAAATTAGTGACAAGTTCAGACAAAGGACACACTTATTTTCGGACAGATGTCCCTGGAAAAACACAATGTGGGAAAACCGGTGCATCAGTTCTGACTCTTGAGGAATTATATTATTATGCAAATTTTTGAATACAATCTAGGGTCCCAAATGTGGCTCACCCAACAGAGAAAATCCTCGGCAAAAGTACCTCTATCCGGAGACAGATATTTCGGCTGATCCAGCAATAGAATGAAGAAACCCCAAGGTGACTACGCTATCCCCAGTGTTGCACAACAATAGTTGCAGCAAGCTCTACGCTGAGACTGCGTTACCTCCTCTAGTGGCTGTCTCACCCTCCTCGTGAGCCTTCTCGGCTCAAAAATTGATCTGTTGAATGGTTGCCCGATCTGCCTCACAGAAACCCCAGCGCAGCTACTCAAGTGACTATGTCACCCCCTCTAGCTCTGCGTCACCCTCTCAAGGATTGCGTTGTCTCTCCTGGTGTTGATCTGCCTCTCTACACTTGTATTCTCGACCCTGCACTGAAATCTCGCTGCCCCACTGCCCCTCACTGCACTGAATTACTCAGATCTGATCTTCGTCCGAGCACTCCTCCGTCAGAAGAATTCGATCCCTAAATTCAGTCCCTGTGTATGTTCTCCAACTCACCCCAAGCCTTTCCTTTATACTTTTCCTGTTGATGAATCAACGGTTGTGATCTAATCTCTAATCGACAGCTAAGATTAGAAAACACTTGATCTTCATCACTTAGAACATTCTCACCCACATGTTAAATTAATTCACTTTAATTATTTAATTTCCCTAAGTTTAGACTTAGGGTCCCCATTAAAATAATTAATTATTTGAATAACTTAAGCTGTGTGTGGAATTTCTCCAAACGATTTCTGGGTCTTCAAGATCTCATGTGTTCTAGCCCCTCCACAAAGTTTTGGAGCTAGAGCACATCCGATGCAACCCCAAAAATCAACACTCCCTCTGAGCGAGGAATGTTCTTTAGCAATACTTCAATACCAAAAGCATTACCCTGATCCACGGCATCGGCCCTCTGAGTTGTTGATGCTCAACTGTTGTCCTCCATCCACTGCGTTATTGTTATCTGTACTGTTGGCCATGACTCTGCCACCCTCACTGCTACATCTGTACTGCAGCTCCCTCTCAAAATGTTGCATCATGCTGCCCATAGCACTGCCACTGCTAATTGTTGCACTACAACTCAGTGGTTGAGAGTTAAGCAACTGAAAAACCTCCCAAAACTGACATGCTAGTCAGTCTGGATACTTCTCAAATCTGGAACTACCTTTGATGTTGATCTGCGTTGACCATCTGATGCCACTACGTTGTTGTTGCTCTGCACTGCATAAGCTCTGTTCCGCACTATGCTATCGTCGCCTCTGCTCTGCGCTGCTTCATACTTTGGCACTCTAGCTCTACCACTGTCGCTCCATCATCATTTGCACCAACTGACACATGTCATTCTGCTACTGTCATTAAGGGCTCCCGTAGCCGTATGTGATCCAAGAGTTTGGGCACCTCAAGGATCCTCGGTCCGGTGACCCTTTCAAGCCTAGTCCCTGGTTGGGGCCCTTCCTCTCTACGCAACTTGCACTAAACAACTCACACTTCCTCCGGTAACTGTTAATTTTTGGGTAGCATCGGATGTGCTCTAGCTCCGAAATTTTGTGGAGGGGCCAATGTGTTGCATGTGTCTGGTTTGAGGATGAGTTTGCTATCTGTATCTCAGCTACAAAACAAGGGCTATGACGTATACTTCATTGGCAAAAGAGTATATGTCAAACACCCGAGTTGGAAGAAGAAAGCACAAATTGGAGTCAGGAGCAACAAATTGTATGAACTACAGATTGAATCTCCAATGGCACTGATAGGCAGCAATGGTGAGAAAAATTGAATGAGCCATGGCACAGAAGTATGGGGCACTTACACCATGGGGCTCTAAGAATTCTCAGAAAGACCGTCACAGGAGTTCCAGATTTCAGCACTGTTAATTTTGGACAATTAGGTCCAAACTCCATGTTGTGATGCTCAGATGAAGATGCCAATATTTTTATTGGGCTCCTCTTTCGGAGAGGTGCAAGATCGATCTAAAGATCATCTTAATCCGATGAGCAAAACATTTATTTTGAATTTATTCAAAATATGTGCAGGTCGACCTTTAGGTTTTGTGCCCTAGCAGTTGTGTCACACACCCTCACTGATGGATATAAATTGGTCAACGTTGGAGGACATTTTCACTCATCTCAGCCTCACACATTTCTCTCTCCTCATCTGATTGGTTCGATCATCTATTGGAGTCTCTTCCTCTCTCACACGTGGGAAAACGCAGCAAGAAGAATTTATGTTTTCGACGTAGGGTTTTCAGCACAAAGTTCACCAGCATTGACTTTGGTCAATGCATGGTCAAACTGACCCAAATCTTGGTCAAAATTTTGATTTCTGCAGTTCGCATTTTCAGGCACAGAAATCGAGGTTGATCGTTGAGTTTGACCGGGCTGCATTGACTTTTTGTTGTTGTTGTTTGCATTGACCGTTGATTGACAGCATTGACTTTGCAGTTGATCGTTTTGGCTGTCCTCATCACATTCACTGGGTTGGTGCCAAGAATATGTTGAGATATATTCCGGGCACGATAAACCATGCGCTGAGATACACTACCAGGAGCGTGATACTCCATGGATATACTGATGCTGATTGGGCTGGCAGTGTGGTGGATCGTAAGAGCACATCAGGATGTTGCTTCACACTTGGTTCTGCTTCGATATCATGGACGAGCAGGAAGCAGAGTCGGTGGCTTTGAGCACCGTGGAGCCCGAATACATTGCAGCGAGTATGGCTTGTTGTGAAGCAGTTTGGTTGCAAAATCTCTTTAGTGAGTTGTTCGAGCATGTGCTAAATACCACCATGATACTCTATGATAACCAGAGTGGGATTCAGTTGTCTGAGAATCCCATGTTCCACGATCGATCCAAGCATATTGATATCAAGTACCACTTTATCAGGGATATGGTACAGCGAGGCGCCGTAAGGCTCGATCATATAGGAACTGATGAGCAGGTCGCGAATATTCTCACAAAGCCCCTGGGTAAGGTCAAGTTCCTAACCTTCCGTGAGAATCTTGGTATCGTGGAACGACCCTATGCTGAGGGTCTTGTTGGACGATGAGCTCTGGGAGCTCTAGGAGGACATCTACAGGCAAGTATATTCAGACCACATGGGTCAATCCTCCAAGCAGTCAGCGCCCAAAAATGGCCTTTTACGCGGAACACTTTTTGGAGATCAAAGATGGGCTCATCACTCGACCCCCGTACACCCTCCAACATTGGACGCATGCCACTAGGATCCCCCTGGGGCAGCTCAGAGTGGGGTCGCACAGGCTTCGGGTGGAAACAAACCACCACATTGACAAAACGGAGAGGAACTGTCAGCTTTGCCACTTACAGGAGGTGGAAACCGAGTCACAATTCATCTTCAGATGCCCGGTATACTATGAGATCCGCAGGCGCTTCTACTGCTTATTCAGAGGCCCTCAGAACCTGACCAATTTCCTCAGATACCCAGACCAGCGATTCCTAGCTCTCTACTTTCAGGAGACTTTCAGATACCGCTCGACCCTACTCCAGCCTCCTTCTGCTTCGACCACCACTCAGAGGATCACAGACTTCTTCAGAATTCTCTCAGCACCACAGTGCACCAAGAGAACTTCCGATCATTCCAGAGATCGTGACTACAAATCAGTGCGAATCCAGGATTCTTTCCCCGCCAGAACACCCCTTCGGCGTTCCAGGACCAGACACCCCCCTCCACTCAGACGGCGCCCCAAATCCTCTAGGTAGCAAAGTTTACAGTCCAGGCCCAACTCCTCTTCAAGGCAGCAAACACTGACAAGTTTTCTTCAGCCCTCTTCTATCGGCCTTGGATGATAGGAGAATGAGTTTGTCTCCGGTTAGGAGGCCCATCCTGCTCCTCCGGCACTTCTTCATCAGCACAACTCATTTCCATGGTCTATCGAGCAATCAGTTTTCTAGTCTTTACTTTGTAGCTTTGTATTTCCCGCCTTTATGTTGAAAGGGGACCGTTTGGTCCACTTGCTAGTGTGATGGAATCATTGTAACCAGCAGTCCCATTGACCTTTTTGTGGTCATTCGACGGACATTAATAAAATTATCTTATCTTATCCTATCTTATCTGGGGGGCTTTGGGGATAGCTTCTCGGAGCTATAAGCAACCACAGGGCTAGGCTTGCCGAACCTTGTTGGTGTGCTTCTGCCCCACCGTTGTGATGATTGAGTTGGTCCACCTCTCATTATTTGTGCTCCGTATGCATCCTACCCATTGAGTTCAAGGCTCATGGGAAGTAACTCTCATTTGGCCAGTGAGGTGGGAAAAGCTAGATACTAGTAGCAAAGACTGATGGACGCATCAGAGATTGTCGTACTCTCTATCTAGGATAGCACGGTCCAACCACTTGATCTGGGATCATGTATAGTGAGGTTTTGGACCTCCAACTGACTTCGGGTCAAGTAAACCAACTTCAGGTTGGTATGAGACTCTTTGTGAGTCCTATAGAGGTTTCAGACCTCTGGGCATAATCTGTCGGCCGGGAATGATGTCTTTCTGACTGACCCACTTCTGTTCTGAAATAAAGAGACCAGCAAAGCAACTTACAACAGGATGACGCACAATGTTTGGATTTCACAAGTGGATGGAGTTCTCCCTAGTTGAGAGGGAGTGTTAATTTTGGACAACTAGATCCAAACTCCATGTTGTGATGCTCAGATGAAGATGCCAATATTTTTATTGGACACCTCTTTCGGAGAGGTGCAAGATCGATCTAAAGATCATCTTAATCCGATGAGCAGAACATTTATTTTGAATTTATTCAAAATATGTGCAGGTCGGCCTTGAGGTTTTGTGCCCCAGCAGTTGTGTCACACACCCTCGCTGATGGATATAAATTGGTCAACGTTGGAGGACATTTTCACTCATCTCATCCTCACACATTTCTCTCTCCTCATTTGATTGGTTCGATCATCTATTGGAGTCTCTTCCTCTCTCACGCGTGGGAAAACGCAGCAAGGAGAATTTATGTTTTCGACGTAGGGTTTTCAACGCAGAGTTGACCAGCGTTGACTTTGGTCAATGCATGGTCAAACTGACCCAAATCTTGGTCAATATTCTGATTTTTGTAGTCCACATTTTCTGGCACAGAAATTGAGGTTGACCGTTGACTTTGATTGGGCTGCATTGACTTTTTGCTGCTGCTATTTGCGTTGACCGTTTTGGCTATCCTAGAGGGTTGTGTGACATTGTTGGTCGGCTGACCATATTGAGACTTTGTTGGTTGAAACATCGTGCTGATCGTCGTAACGCACCAACACACGTATATTTTTGGCTTGTCTTCTGTCGATCCACTGTTATGTTCTATTAGCATTTTACTTTGTTGTTTATGTGATTATTGACTAATATTGGGATAAAAAGTAAAGTTGCATCAAGCATAGAACATCTACAAAAATTTACATGCACCAAAGGAGATGAGGTGTGTACAAGATGCGTACTAGGTAAGTACGCCAACGTACCTTACCCCAGGAGTAGCAATAGGGCTAAGAGTGTGTTGGGATTAATACACTTAAACATCTGCAGACCAATGTCCACCAGAGCTCTTAGTGGTGTCGAATATGTCGTCACCTTCATTAATGACCATTCTAGGAAAACGTGCATCTACTTTCCAAAGACCAAGGATGTGGTATTTGATCGATTCAAAGAGTTTAAGGTTCTGGTTGAGAATTTGTCAAGCAAGAGGATAAATATATTGCAATCAGATAATGGTGGAGAATATAACGATAAAAATTACATTGAGTTCTGCGCAAGGGAATGCATCAAAAGAGAGTGGACCGCTCCATCTAATCCGTAGCAGAATGGAATTGCAGAGAGAAAGAATAGAACTATTGTTGAAGTAACCAAGGAAATGTTGTATGATCAAGATATGCCCAAATTTCTATGGGCAGAAGCATGCAGTACAACTGTGTATGTATAGGCATCAGGTATGAGTAGAGGCAATGGTGGAAGAATACAATTCCATTATGACCAATGATGTCTGGGAAGTGGTACCTAGGCCTCAAGACAGATCGGTTGTAGGTTCAAGATGGATCTACAAGATCAAATATGTTGCGGATGGCAACATGGAAAATTACAAAGCTAGTTTTGTGGCTAAGGGGTATGCTCAGAAGGAAGGGATAGACTACGAAGAGACCTTCGCCCCAGTAGCCAGGTATACTCCTATCAAATCCATGATATCCCTTGCAATGCAGATGGGGTGGGAGATTCACCAGATGGACATCAAGATTGTTTTCTTAAATGCAGTGATAGAAGAAGAATTATACATTGAACAACCAAAGGGCTTTGAGTGACATGAGCAGAAGACTCATGTTTGCAGGCTTAAGAAAGCCTTGTATGGACTTAAACAAGCACCTAGAGCTTGGTACGGTTGGATTGATGGTTACTTGCAGAAGATGGGATTCGTCAAGAGTGACGCAGATCCTAATCTCTACTATTTGACAGTAGGGAATGAGCCTCTAATTCTGGTATTATATGTAGATGACCTATTCCTGACAGGTTCATCTAGGCTCATCAAGGATTGCAAGGAGAACCTAGCTACAGAATTCGACATTAAGGATTTGGGGTTGATGCATTATTTCTGGGGTTGGAAGTTTGGCAGCAGAAGGGTGAGATATTCCTTGGACAAGAAAGATATGCTACAAAAATTCTAAAGAGGTTCAGGCTGCAGGTCTATAGACCCATGGCTACTCTAATGATCACTGACTGGAAGAAGTTGATCCCACCATGTACAGACAACTCATAGGATCCTTAATGTATCTGGTTAACACGAGACCAGATATATGTTATGCAGTCAACACCCTCAGTGAGTTCATGATGGAACCAAAGAGGGCGCACTAGGCAGCAACCAAACATGTTCTCATATACATACGAGGAACAGTCGAGCATGGATTAAAGTATAGCCAAGGCAATGACATCAGACTAAGTGGGTTCACTGACGCAGATTGGGCTGGAAGTTCAGTAGATCAGAAAAGTACCACTGGGTACTGTTTCAACTTTCAACATTGGATCAAGAATGACTTCTTGGTGCATTAGGAAACAAAATTCCATAGCTTTGAGCTCAACCTAGGTAGAAAATATGGCAGCCAGCACAGCTTCGTGTGAATCCATATGGCTTAGGAAGCTTCTTGTGAATCTATCAAGGCGAATGATGAAGGCAACCAGCATTTTATGTGATAATCAGAGTTGCATAAAGCTCTTTGAGAATCTGGTGTTTCATAATCGGTCGAAGCACATTGACATCAGGGGTCACTTTATCAGAGAGTATGTCCACCGGGGAGCAGTACAGTTATAGTACACTCCGACAGGAGAACAAGTAGCAGACATCCTCACTAGGGCTCTGGGAAGAACAAAGTTTGTTTATTTCAAAGAGAAGTTGAGGATGATTAAGAATTCGTTTCAGTAGCAGAGACAGATAGGAGCAGTACTTAAGAGGGAGTTGCAGTACAAATGAGGCAATGATAGTAACAGTATCATGGGCAGCAGTACAGATAGCAGCAACACAACAAATGAGGGGCAGTGGACCAAGCATCAGCAGCGAAGAGGACTAATGTCGTGGATCAGGGTGATACTTCTTTTGGGAAGTATTGCCAGAGCACTTTCCTTGCTAAGAGGAAGTGTTGATTTTGGATAGCATCGGATGTGCTCTAGCTCTGAAATTTTGTGGAGGGGCTAGAACACACAAGATCTCTAAGACCCATAAATCGTTTGGAGAAATTCCACCCGGAATGCAAGTTATTCAAATAATTATTTATTTTTAATTAAACCTAGGTTAAAACTTAGGGAGTTAAAATAATTAAATTGAATTAACTTAAATGTGGGTGAGAAGCTTCTAAGTGACGAGGATAAAGTCTATTTTAATATTAGTCGTTGATTAAAGATTAGATCACGGTCGTTGTTTTATCAACAAGAAAAGTATAAATGAAGGCTTGTGGGTCAGTTGAAAATGAGTTGAGCAAACACTCAGTATCCCAAGGGAAGTCGATTCTTCAGAATTGAGAATTTAATTCCAGAGGGAGAGTTGCAGGGTGGAGGAAGAGGAGGGTTTCAGCAGCAGTCAGATCTCGAGGAAGGAGGACGCAGAACAACAGAGGGTTAGCACAGAGAGACAGTGCAGTGGTGACGCAGTCATCACGCATTCTATGCGCAGAGGATCACACAAAGGTGACGCAGTGAAGGCCAAATTGCCTCTCGGGTGTTAGAACTTCTCCGGAGGTCAAGAGAAAAATACCACAAGTCTTTTCTTGGAAATTTCTTAGTTATTCTGCCAGTCATTCCTTGCAAAGAAATTGCCATTGAAGATTAATATATAAACCCTCATCTGTTGCACCAGTGTTCCCGCATTGGGTTTTTCCGGGGACAATTGTCCAACAATAACTGTGTCGATGTGTTTGATTCTCGTGCTTATATTTCACTGTTATTTTCTCTATATAATTGTGTGATAACTGCAGCAGAATTTATTTCAATACTTGTTGAATGTTTTGTAAATGACTTATTCTAGAAAATAAGTAGGAGAAATAAATCAGTAACTACAATAGAATTTCAGATTTGAAATTTTCACAGTAACTGCTTCCGTCAACTGGAAGTCTATATGTTGCCCAAATCCCTGTCGAGCTGCAAATATATGGACACTCAAAACAAGAGAAGGAAATGATCTCGCCAAAATGTCGAATGCCTCCTCTCTCCTTTGCGTAGCTACTGACTGGCTCTACGCACTCCCTGCTGGAGTAAGTGGATCTACTCCTGGCTATTGTTGCTCTGCAGTGAGAAAATGAATTTCGTGGCTTGGAATTCTCTGAGGAAGACATTCTCGCAATGTCATGCAACCTACTGGCTGCCATCCCTGCCAAACAACTGAATGTCGAACAAGTTCCTTTCTCCCTCTTTTGTTGCTACCCCAACAAAACTCAGAGCTGAATTCTTTGGCACTAGAAATTCTCTAAGGAACAAGATCCCTCTGAATCTCGATTTCCTTCACAGAAATCCTTCTGCCAACTAATGTCTAAACATTCTTCTTTGATCACTATTTGTTGTTGATCAACATTGGATCTAGACTCTTTGGCAAGAACTCTTTTGAGGAACTACTTCTTTCAACTTTGCCACTGCCCCACTAGACATTGTTCTGCACTAGCAAAAACAATGCCCCACCAGCAACTCCTAAAGAAAACTGAATTGCTCCTCCAGCCATGGCAACCGGAAAGATGGAGACTCAAAACCTCTGCGCTGGCCCAGCAAACACTGCGCTGCCTCTGCTGCAACTACAACGTCACCCTAGTTGGCTGACACAGGCTCTGCGTGAGCCCCTATGGTGACTGCGTCACCCTTCCTTGCCTCTTTCTAGTTCTACACTCTCTAGACAACTGTCCTCTGGAAACAACTTTTCCTTTGTCTTTTCGCTGATGGCTTCAACTCTACTTGATCTGCAATAGCTCTGATACCATGTGAAAATTTATAAATCTAAGTTACACTGCAGACTACACAATTATATGGATCAGGTACTGAAAAATAAGTGACACATTCATACAAACGACACACTTATTTTCGGACAAATGTCCCCGGAAAATCCCAATGCAGGAAAATCGGTGCAACAATTCTGAAAGTTTATATTATTATGCAGATTTTTGAATACAATCTAGGGTGCCAAATCTAGCTCACCCAATAGAGAAAATCCTCTACAAAAGTACCTCTATCTAGAGAGAGATATTTCAATTGATCCAGCAGCAGAATGAAGAAACCCCAAGGTTACTGCACTATCCCTAGTGTTGCACAGCGATGGCTGTAGCAAGCTTTGCACTGAGATTGCGTCACCTCCTCTAGCGGTTGTGTCACCCTCCTCATGAGCCTTCCCAGCAAAGAAATTGATCTATTGAATGGCTGCCCAATCTGCCTCGCAGAAACCCCAACGCAGCTGCTCAGGTGACTGTGTCACCCCCTTTGGCTCTATGTCACCCTTCTGGCTTTGCGTGAGCCTTGCTTGCTCTGTGTCACCCTCTCAAGAGTTGTGTTGTCTCTCCTGGTGTTGATCTGCCTCTCTACACTTGTATTCTCGACATTGGACTAAAATCCCACTACCGAACTGCCCCTCACTGCACTGAATTACTCAGATATGATCTTCGTCCGAGCACTGCTCTGTCAAAAGAATTCGATCTCTAAATTCAGTTTATATGTATGTTCTCCAACTAACCCCAAGCCTTTCCTTTATACTTTTCCTATCGATGAATCAACGGTCATGATCTAATCTCTAATCGACGGCTAAGATTAGAAAAGACTTGATCTTCGTCACTTAGAATATTCTCACCTACATGTTAAATTAATTCACTTTATTTATTTAATTTCCCTAAGTTTAGAGTTAGGGCCCCACTAAAATAATTAATTATTTGAATAACTTAAGCTCTGGGTGGAATTTCTCCAAATGATTTCAGGGTCTTGGAGATCTCATGTGTTCTAGCCCCTCCACAAAGTTTCGAAGCTAGAGCACATCCGATGCACCCCAAATGTCAACACTGATGGCCCCTTCCGGAAATTTTCCCGACCTCCAGCAACTGAATCAACCCTCTGTCTAGCCAAATCAAACTCTACCTCTGAAGCTTCTGCGTTGAATCTGCTACGTTGCTTCCTCTGCCACTGACAAACTGCAAACTAGAAAATCCTACCTCTCTGTCGGCTCACTTAGAGAGAGATTTCCTTGCAGATCTAGCCCTCTAGCTTGGACTCTGCAATCACTGGGGAAAACAATATGCTGCTTATGCAACTCCTTGATCTCCTACTTCTTCTTCAAAGTTAGATCCTTTTGGTCTGCTCTCTTGCTCCTCCTGCACTGCTAAACAAGCTCTAAAACCATGTAGAAATTCCTAGTCCCAAAATCCTACTGCAACAACTAATGAGAATTCTTCTATTTGTTAATTTCTGAACAAATTATTACTGTGTTCTACACTAAATATTGAAACTCATACACTACAGCCTTCACAAAATTAAACTGCAGAAAATAAATTAGTGTGGAAACAAGATTCGAGCAAGAATAAACAATAGACACACAACACCGTTAATTTTGGACCAAATCCCTGGAAAAACCCAACGCAGGGAAAATCGGTGCAACAACTGAGGGTTTGTATTATTATGCAGTAATTCAGAATACAATTTGGGATGCCTTACTAGCCATCCACACAGAGAATCTGACGGACAAAGAGCTAGTGAGTATTACCTCAACCGACACTGGAAATCCTAACTGACCAAACACTAAGTTGATGAGCCTTATGCTTCCTCTATGTCGATCTGCGTTACTCTGTGTGGGGACAATGTCACCTTTGCTTGTTGGCTCTTCTGCTGGCTGGATATTGATATCTGGCCCCTTCGGTCTCACACCCTGGCACTCTGACACTAGATCTAACTGGTTCTCAACTGCATCTTGGATTTTATCAAGGTTGCAGCATTTCCTCTGCGTGGTATTGCGCTCCCTCTACGATGCCTCTGCATAGCTGCTACTCTACCTCTTCTGTGTACTGCCCTCTATCTAATCTGTTGTGTATTCCCGGATCAGGAAAGATCTCCAACAGGAAATTATCTCTGCCCCTCTCTCCAAGAATCAACTCGATCAATCTTCTCCCTGAGCACTGCTCACTAAAGAATTTCGATTTCTAGACTCTGTCGGTGTAATTTCCAATGCCCCATCAAGTCCTTGTATTCTTCTAGTTGAGACTTCAACGGCCGAGATTAAATCGTTAATCAACACCAAAGATTAACTTGACTTGATCTCCGTATTTTTCTAGAAGATTCACACCATGTTTTAATTAATATCCCTTAAATATTTTAATTTCGTAAGTTTAAACTTAGGGTTCCATTAAAAATAATTAATTATTTTCATAAAACACAATCCAGGTGGAATTTCCCAAAATGTTTTCTGGGTTCTTTGGAATACATGTGCCTAAGCCTCCCTGCAAAATTTGAGACTTAAAACACATTTGATGCTACCAGAAATCAACAACTCTAGGATTATCTCAGATCCGATGTTTCAGGATGTATTGTAGAATAACTTGACAAGGACAAAAGGCTAGAAGATCCCTCATCTTGCTTTGTTACCCATGGAAACTTTGCCTAGAAGAAGAAAGGTTGGTTGGTTGACTGTAATGACCCATCTCGAATTAAAGGGAGCATAAGAATATTAGCATGCATACGAGGCATGCATATGATAGCTACATATGCATGCATTGGATGCACAGCGCTAGTATACAGATTAACTTATCATGAAAATTGCCCAGTAAAAGATAAACGAATTAAGTTTTGAAAGTTCAAAGTAAATACCTAATTCACACAAACATTAAATATGTTGGGTGAGGTACTTAATGTATGTATTTCCACCATAATATATAACTATACAAAATAAAGGGGAAAGAATTTGTATCATACAAAGTAAAAGGGAATATAATACATAGTACAAAAATAAATTGAATATAATACATAAAATAGCAAGAGAAATACAATACAAAATATATAAAGAAGTTATAATATATATGAATTGTTATATAAACTAAAAGGGAAAAAATTATAATATACAAACTATATAAACTTAAAAGAATTCATTATAAATATTATGCAATTAAAATGAGCATAAAATAAAGTCACTGGAAGTTATAAAGTAAACTATCAATACAACATGAATTAAATATATACAATAGTTCAGTCCATTTCTCCAAAACGTGACCGCCTCTACGAAATGAAAGAGCAAGGTGGGAGCTGAAATCCACTCCACCTGTGACCGACATAGAACCAATAAAGCATTTATTAATCAGGGTCCTGAGACGATGGAAAGGAAGACGGTGGAAGGATTGATGTATAAGATGGGAGGAAGTGGCAAAGAAGGGGGGAGAAAATTTATCGGAAGGGAAGGTTGAATCAAGGAGCCGAGAAGGGAGATTGAAGGAACAGCGGGAAGTTTCCGACATTGATACTGATTCTGAGTTTTTGAATCTTATTATTGATTATGAGTCTTATTTGTTCTTGGAATTCTAGGCACGGAGGGCCAGAAGTTCACCTTCTGGGTCTGGGGACCTTATGTAGACCCCAAATAGGCCGGGAGGTAAAATCGGTTTGAGTCACTGCTACAACGGGAACTGCTACAAACTGCAACAACAGGAACAGCTACGACTGCCAGGTATTCTACTGATATTCTCTTTGAAATTCCAGTTATTCTCCAAACTAAATGCTAAAATTAGATCTGTACACTGTTATGACATTGTCATAAACTCTCTGGTTAAATTATCGGATTTGGGTACTACATTGACTTGATTCTTGGTGGTAGGCCTGGTTTAGAGTTTGGTCTTGGAAGTCTTCTTTGAAGTTGATTCTATAAGAAGAGAAGTTCTTTCTAGGTTTTCCCTTGGAGGGGTTTTCCCCCGGCTCTCAGTCTATATCTTGTGTTCATGTGACCTTCATTGTTTTGGCATTTATTTGATGATAAGAACATAAGCATAATAAGAAGATGAACATAATATCACAATTAACTGTCAAGCAAGGAAAAGATGAATTAAATTGCTGCCCTAATCAATTTTTCAACAGTTCAAAGCTCTAGTGGACCTGTTCCAGAGAGACAACATGAACAAGAAGATGATCTTCAGAAACATTCTGAACATAAAAAGTCATAGTCACATTTGGATGAACAGCCATTCTCACACTCACAATTTAGTGCCTCATAGTAACTAAATTCATTATCTGAAGAATCAAAACGGTTAGCATTGTGATCAAAGAATTCAGAGGGATGTAAGATTCCCTCTTGGCAATCTCCCAATTTAAGTACTGTGTTTCCTGAGTTTGTTATAAGTTTCCCAGTGAAGCCTTTTGTCAAACAGTTTGCTGATGATACCGCTTTAGGTGAATTTCTCGGGTTTTGGATTAAAATAACATATGATGATAAGAATATATGCCCATAAAAACACTTCAGAATAAAGAAATAACTTTCATCCTTACTCAGCCAGTACAGAACTAGAGAATAGTCATAAATTATAATGACAGCTGAATAAACTTTATTTTTTCCATTACATTGCACACCCATAAATTATATGATAGTTCCAGCATTAACAGCCTTAATATCAGCTTGAAAGATACGTGGCATACAAGGAAATAGAACCTGATATATATAGATATATACGCTGCCACAGATATGCCAAAATACAGTGAACTCACTATCAGCTACAGTTAGTAAACAGCCACAACATATCAGCAACTCGTCCTCAAGAGAATGCTCAGCTATATGGATGGAATACAACCCCTTCTGAAGACTGATACGGCTCTCCAACTGTTTCCTCTAAGATGATAACAGTACACCCACTGCATGCTCCGACAGAAGCTTAATCTATGGAGGTAAATGCGCTGTCCCAATACACAGAATGTGCCCAGCTTAAGAAAAAAAAATTCATGGCCAGCAATAGGAGTCATGCTCAGCTGAGAAAGAAAGAGAAACTTGGTCCAATACACACAGTGAACTCAGCCAGTATAGGGAATGAGGAACTCAGGCAACTTATCCAAAATACCAAGCAGTGAATAACAATGTAACTTGACCTTCCTAGATAAAACTCAACCAGCAAGGAAAATAACAAAACTTGGCTTCTAGTCCACATTCAGAACTTGTCCATTCCAGCAATGCTCCTCTACTCACTAACTCGACCCATAAGAATGGGTTTGGGGGCTGAACATCTGCATGGGTTCCTCTTATCTGTCAAGAAATATGATGAACACAACATCTGAAGATAAAATCAACTGATAAAACCTCTTCTCTACAAATATATTCAGCAACTTTTTTACTCCATGATAGCGCAATGGTGAAATATGAGTGATTTGACTCTTGGAACCAACTAGGGTGTATATTTTCAACACTGAAGCTAGCTATAGTGGTCAGGATTTCTCAAACCCTAATCTTCTTTCCCAAAACTCTTCAATAGCTTATTTTCTCAAAATGCAAGTGAAAGAATGAGAACTCCTCACATTTCTCTTTTTATAATAGAGCGGCCACTTTTGTAGTCATTTTACCTTTTTAATATTTTATTAAGTCCTTTTAGGAGACTTTCACTTTATAAAATTAAAATGACATTTCATTAGCCTAGGATATGTTCCCTTTTCACCCCTTAGGCAATTATAAAGTTTCTCCTAAGCAAATCAGGTTCCCTTATTAAAAAATATCCCAGCCCCAGCCTACAGGAACTTAATAGGTTTGCAGAACCCGTCTTATTTCTCCTCAGCGGTAGGGGACATTACAAGGGATCTAAGAAAATATTGTGCCCTTTTGGTCTTTCTTTGAGATAACAAAAATTTAGATCCCACCATCTAAGTCTTCTGCAAATAAAGCAAACAACTTTGGCTTGGATTTTCCTTTAGACACTGATGTGCCCAATCACTAGGCTTTTGGCAATTATAACAGACTGATTTCTTTGAAGTCTGTTGGCACCATTTTAGATAAGGCACTCTTTTGAAATGCTTCCTGTACTTTTTGCATTCCTGTTGGGGCTGATCAAGATCAAACTTGGAATGAGTGGGTACACACAGTGAACTCAGCCAGCGTAGGTAATGAGGAACTTAGCCCACTTATCCAAAAAACCAACCAATGTAACTCGGCCTTCCTAGATAGAACTCGACCAGCAAGGAAAATCACAGAACTTGGCTTATTTTCCACATTCAGAACTCATCCATTCCAGCAGTGCTCCTTTACTCACTAACTCGACCCATACAAACATCTTCATGGGTTCCTCTTATCTGTCAACAAATATGATGAACACACATCAGAAGATAAAATCAACTGATAAAACCGTTTCTCCACAATACCTTTTGTAACGCTTTTATTCCACGATAGCACGATGGTCAAATCCAAGTGATTTCACTCCTAGAACCAACTAGGGTATCTAGTTTAAACCAGTGTTATTGCACAATATTTAACAATGTTTACAATGCAATTCCAGCAAACATTAAGCCCCCTCAAGGTTTAGCTCTGATTAAGTTCCCAGATGGTTTTGATGCTAACATGTCTTACCAATTAAGAGAATGAAATCCTGCAACCTTGGAAGAGATGCAGAGAGATGCTGTCAGTGTAGAGGCCAATTTGTTAGCCAAGAGAGCTAGGATTAGGTCTTAGAGAAGAGTAACCATAAAAGAGGAACCATCTACCTCCTTTCTTGATGCTAAGATAGATTCCCTAGTGAGAACTATGGAAAGAATGATGGAGAGAATGAATATTGTTCATAGACCTCCTCCTATAGAAAACCAACCTGGTCCTCAAATCAGAAATCCCAATTTTACGAGGAACCCACCACAAAGGGAACAAAAGGGACCAGACCAGCAGGTTAGGCCTCCATTTCAAGAGAACTATGTTGATGAAGAGGGTGAAACAGTTGAAGACCTAGATGACACTGAAATCAACTTAATGGGGATAAATGATGATGATTATGTGTTTCTTACTGAAGAAGAACAAAAACTTTTTCTGCTTTCACAAACTGAAGTTGATTCTGAGGAATCAAACGACTATAAACAAGGTTTTGAAAACGCCATCATGGAAGTTCATAGGCAATATAACCTTAGAAGTAAGAAAACCACTGACAACCCTACCAAGAAAGCAGCTGAAACTCAAATTAAAAAGACAACAGATACCCCTGCAAAGAAAAGTTCTGAGATTCCTCCTAAAAAGGCTGCAGAAAATCCAACTAAAAAGATATTTGATACTGCTTCAAAAACAACTCAAACAGATGTTCCATCCACCAGCCAGCAGAAAGAAACTACCCAAAGGGATGTCGCTGAAAAGCAAGATGTCCTAAACTCAAACAAAATTCAAACAACATTGAACATCGTACTGTGAAAGTTTCAAAACAGAAACCCTACTGTAGTGTCTAGATCTACATCGCCTACTTGTTTGATTAACTTAACAAGTTATTTAACTGAAGTATTCAGAAAGACATTAAAGCAGACACAAATTGCAGCCTGCACATCTACAGATCATTTACTAAACAATACACACATGTGACAAGATTACACACAATTTTTCGGACAAATGTCCTCAGAAAAATCCAATGCGGGAAAACCAGTAAAGCAGCTCTAGAGGGTTTTATTATTATGCAGAATCTGAATACAACATTCCGGGCAACAAAAATGGTTGGCCCTGTAGAGAAATTACACAACAATTAGTACCTTTCACTTGGAGATATAAAATATGTTTGTATCACACCCTCAAATGAGATTTACAAATCACGAGCCCTTTCTGGCCCACTGGAACCCTCAATGCTAACTTTGCAGCCTCTGTGTCAGCCCTCACTGGCCAACATCCTCACTATGTCACCCTCGCTGGTGTTGCGTTGCCTCTGTACTGCCATGACTGGGCTTGTGTCACCCTGGATGTGTAATATTCCCAATTAGCTTTGCTAATTGGAATATTTCATTTTTGTTTAATTTTGCCACTTTAGCTAGAAATAATAAATAAAGTGAGAAATAAGAGGGGTTACCTCACTTTAGTCACCTCACTTTATAAATAAAGTGTTTTTCCTAGTTGATTGACGTTATAACTTAGAGAGGGGGCCTTGGGGGTCCACATGAGAATGAAGGGGAGGCATCAGGCTGACCCAAGGTTAACTGCGCAGGCCAAGGAGAGTGAAGGACGCAGTCAAGGTTTTGGAGGGAGTTTAGCACTATAAAAGGTGGGGTTCTCACCTCATTTGGGCATGCATGATTTGATATTGATATTGAGAGCTAGACTTATGTCTGCTTCAGCACGCCGGTTGTTTAGTCGGTCTGCAGCACTGTTTAGTGCAACCGAGTGTCTCCGTTCGGAGATCTCACCCTTAGCCTCGGGGGACTTCGAGTGACTGCCCTGGTAAGGTTATTTTCTGGTATCACCCTTAGCTTCGGGGGACTTCGAGTGCCTGCCCTAGTAAGGTTATTTTCTGAGTAACATCCTTCAGTTTCAGTGGTAATTAGCAGCAGTTTTCTGGTGGAGATTTGGAGAGGAGGAAGCCCCTTCTTGTGGCTGCGCAGATCCAGGAGGAAGGACGCTGATCCAGAGAGGGAAGGACGCAGATCCAGCAGGAGGGCTCGGATACGGGATAAGCAGGACGCGAATCGGTGACCAAGGCGAGAGAGGACGCGGTCCAGGAGAGATAGTATCGGATCCAACCTTGGAGTTGCAGGTCTGAGGAGATGTTGGCAGTCTGTTAGATACGGAGAGATAGCCGATCAGATCTACCCTTGGGAGGACGGAATCTGAGAGATATTGGCGGATCCTGGCCTAGATGCGGAGGGCAACGCGGATCTGTAGCCTTGGAGGACCCAACGGTCTGGGTGATAGGACGCGGATATGGATAGGAGGACTCGAGATCCGGCGGATAGGGGCGAGAGGAAGGACGCGAGATCCGGTCGGGGAGGACGACGTCCCGATGAGCGGGATCTTTGTGTGTGGGGTTTAGCGAGCGTTTTTCGGTATTTCCCGGCCTTGAGGAGATCATCTCATCTGGAGGATTTGTGGCCAGCGTTTCATCTGTCTTCTGCGCTGTCACTAGCAGAGACAACGTTTTTATTGGTGAGGGTTTAGAGGATTGAGATCAGCCATCTTCTAGTCTTCAGTTCACTGTTCCATTGCATTCAATGACTCTTCATGAGATCTTAAATGACTAGAATGACACATCCCCTATCTAAGTCCATTATTTGTTCTGAGAGGGTCTCCACTTGCCTAGGGCAAGGATAGGTGCACTCCTTCTGATTATCTTGTATTCCTACCTATGTATTCTCAGATTAATAAAATGGCTTAGTATTCTGGCATTTTATGTGTTCTTGTTCCATTATCTGGTTCCAGCATTCTGTTTTATATATCTGTCTGGCATATTTCTGTGTATTACTGGTTATTTCCCTTTTGGGGATATTACAGGATGGCATTGCGCTGGCTGGGTCTGTGTCACCCTGGTTGTGCTTACGCAGCCTCTGCATAGTCTTTTGCATGGTGTTGGTTGAACTACGTCCTCCTGGCTGGCTCTGTACTAACTGGTACTCACTGCCCCTCTGTTGTATTCTCGGCCTTGGATCAGATCATCGCTTGCTGATCTCTGCCCCTCACTGCACTCATGGGGAGCTAAGTCACTGTAGCGCCCATGGGGAGCTAAGTTGCAAGGAACCCTTCAGATGGACATGACCTTTGCTACCATCCCAATGTTTGGTCAGCAAAGGAGATACAGGGAGACACTAATGAAGTTCATGGTCAGTAGTCAAGAGAAACCCACACTTATCCCTTATACTCTGTCCACTCAAACCTTGACTCATTCATTTTGTACAATGATGGGGATATGGAAAAACAGATTGCCAACTTAGAAATTGATCTTTGTGAAATCGCAGATGACAAAACAGCAAAAGTGGAACATAATACACAAGATGAACCTCTTCGAAATATGGACTTTGATGGAGTTGTTAGTAAAGAAGGGTTAGAAGCAAGAGTATGGGTTTCAAATTCAAGAACCCACCACGCAGAGGGACATTCATATAAGCTAAACTTTCAATGTACAAACAACATAGATGAAGATGAAGCATTGATTTTAGGGTTACAATTGTTAAAAAATCTTGGTGCTAAAAGGATTTCCGTTCATGGAAATTCTGAGCTGATAATAAAATAGACCAAGGGAGAATATTATGTTAAACACCCTAGATTAAGAGCCTACACAAATGTTGTCCAGCATTTTTTGGAATGCTTTGTGGAATATGACTTGTCAGAAATCCCTAGAGGTCAAGCATTATGGCTGATGGTTTGGCCACTTTTGCCAATACCTACAAAATGCCCTTCCGTCCTAGTCATCAATACATAGTGGAGGTAAAAAGCAGGCCAATTGTCCCAGACAACATTAGATATTGGCAAGTTTTTGGAAATGTCAACAAATTGAACATTTTTTACAATCCAAGGATGAGTTTGAAGGTGCTAACATAGCTGTAGATTGTGAGTTAGAAAATTAAGTAGATGTAAATTTTGAGTTAGAAAACCAGTTAGGGAACCATGTGAATAAAAATGTAAATAAGGTAGAATTACAAGAAATAGATCAAGAAACAGAGGAATTAGAAATACTGCAATTGAAAGACAATGTTTTGCCTAGAGGGTTAGTTCCCTTAGAAGAATTCTTTGACTTTAACGATGTAGCCAAAAAGCCCAAAATTGAACCCACTGGCACTGAAGTGGAAGACTACAACATAGGAAATGAAGAAGACCCAAAGATGGTGAGGCTCTCTAAATCATTACCTCCTGCTGAAAAGCAGAAATATATCAGTTTGTTCAAAGAATTTATAGATGTATTTGCATGGAGTTACGAAGATTTAAAGTCTTATGATACCAGCATAATACAGCACAAAACACCTATTAAAGAAGACCAGAAACCTTTTAAGCAAAAACTAAGAAGGATCAACCCACTATTGATAACTTTAATTGAAAAAGAGGTTAAGAAATGTGAAAATGCCTTTTTGATTAATGAATGTTGGAGCTACATTTCAGAGAGCAATGGACATTGCTTTTGTTGATCAAATAGGCAGATTCATAGTCATATATCTCAATGACATCACTATTTAATCAAAAACAAATCTAGAAAATTTGCAACATTCGAAGAGAGTATTTGAGAAATGTATGAAATTTGGCATTTCCCTCAACCCAAAGAAAACATTATTTGGCCTAGAAGAAGGCAAATTGTTGAGACATATTATTTCGAAAAATGGAATCAAAAGTGATCCCAGCTAGATTGAAGCCATTTTAAAGATAAGTCATCCTAGAAATGTGAAAGAGCTTCAATCATTCATTGGAAAAATAAACATTCTAAGAAGATTTATCCTTAACTTGGCAGAACTTCTCAGGAACATAACAAACTTGTTGAGAAAAGACACATAACTTAAATGGAATATTGAGGCAAAACATTTATTTGACCAAGTAAAACAAGCCCTAACACAAGCACCTGTGTTAATCAGCCCGGACTTCACAAAAGATTTCATAATTTTTTCATTTGTATCTAAACAGACTGTTGCAGCAATTCTCTTACAGAAAAATAATGAAGGATATGAACAGCCCATTTCTTTCTTCCGCAAGGCCCTAAGAGATGCTGCATTGAAATACAATATAATGGAAAAGCAAGCATTTTCTTTAATAAAAGCAATTAAGGATTTCAGAGTATATATTCTTCCTTCTCACATAATTGCTTTTGTTCCAAACTATGTGATAAAAGACATACTGACCCAAAATGGTCCTAATGGGAAAAGAGGTAAATGGATTGCCATTATACTTGAATATGACATTGAAATTAAACCCACCAAGCAAATTAGAGGTCAAGGATTAGCTAAGTTAAACGCTTAATCTTGTTGAGATTTTTTGCATTTGGGGTAGCATCAGTTGTGCTCTAGGTCAAAAATTTTGAGGAAGGACTAGAGTACACTTGATCTACAAGACCTGGAAATAGATTTGGGAAATTTCATCTGGTTTAGGAGATATTAAATTAATTAATTATTTTAATGTATTTCCTAAGTTGAAACTTAGGGAACTTAAATAATTAAAGTGAATTTAATTAAACATATGATGAAATTGTCTTAAGTCACACGGATCAAGCTTTCTTTTAATCTTAGTCATTGATTCAAGATCTGATCATGGTCGTTGATTTATCAACGTGAAAAGTATAAAGGAAAGGCTCGGGTTCATTTCTGAAGGCACATAGAGGCAGAGCACTGAAGCTCAAGCTGAGATTCTAGGGCAGGGTTTGCTAAGAATACTCAGAAGTGTTTCAACTGCAGAGGGGAATTTTGGCCAAGGGGATGATCTGATCCCGGGCTCTAGAATACACAAGAGGCAGAGATCAGCTCAAAAACAGCACAGAAGAAGAGCGACAGCAGCAAGGACAGCGCAGTCCCTCCAAGAACAGTGTGATTTTCAGCAGGAAACCCTCAAAGGGTTATGCAGAGACCCTAAGGGGCAGCGTAGTGATTGCGTCACCCAGTCTGGGGTAACGCAGTCTCTTCCGAAGCAGCGCTGAGGGTTTGAGGGGCTTCAAAGGCTGATGCAGAGGCTTTCAGGGGCAACATTGGGGTTTCTAGGCCCTAATCTTGGCTGAGTTTTGTAAATCTTGTTTGAGGGTGTGGATTAGTCATTATTTTGGCCCTAGATCAGCTAGTGAGCTATAGATCTAGCATATTTTCTGTCGGTTTTTCCAAATCTGGAACCCAGATTTGTGTATTCAAAAAAATTCTTAATAATAAAACCCTCTAGTAGCCAGAGACCAGTTTTCCAGCATTGGGTTTTTCCGGGGACTATTTGTCCATAAATAATTGTGTCACTTTATCTATGTGTGCATGAACTTGTTCTAGATCTAGATTGGTAGAGATTTGTTATGTGTTTGCATCGATTTTAACTTGAATTTATTCAGTTAATAACTTGTCTAAGTACGAGGAGCATAACCAGATTAACAGTAATAATTTATGCATAAAGTGTAAAGATTCAGAAATTTCTACATGGAATTAAAGCAATTGCAGATCTAGGAGGGTCACCAGCAGAAGAAACTAAAGGTTCTAGCTGCAGGAAGCAGCTGGAAAAGCTGCAGGAACGCAGATCTGAAGGGACAGCGCAGTTTTCAGAAGCAGATTCACGCGGAGGGAAGGGTGACGTTATCTAACGCTGTGTCCTAGCAAGCCCACACAATTACTACGCAGAGGCAGCTCAGAAACAGCGTTGGATTGGTCTGAAGCCAGCCAGCGTGATTCAGATCTGAATCTGTCAAATCCAGAAAAAACTGCAGAAAAGATGCAGAAATTCAAAAAAAGCTAGTGGGGTTACAATTCTGATGTTTTCAAATTTTTAGCCTTAGCACAAGTGACAAAGAGCGAGAGGAGATCAGCTTCTCAGAGAGTTTCTAACCAAAGTAAACTTGCAGTTTGATCATAGGATCAAAGAAGAAGCTGAATCATGGTTGATTTGGTAGATTTCCAAGAAGGGAAATCAACTGTCAAAGGGAGCAGAAGGTGCCTGTTTCACCAAGGGCCTTAGATCCATTTCTCTGGCAAAGAGAAAAGGAAGTTCCGACACATTCTGAGCAGATGGCTCCTCATGGACTGCATGATCAGGATAGGCTAGATGGCCTCTCAAACTTTTCAGTTTGGAAGGCAAGGACCCTGAGAGTCCTTGAGGCATACAATCAAAGAGACCATGTAGATAAAACTCTGGTCACACCGACAGATCCAGATCTCCTTTGGAAGCATAAGGAGGCTGCTAGGCATGGCAAGCCGCTGATTATGGATGGTATCAAGGACCATTTTGTACCACACATAGCTGAGAACAAGACACCTAACGAGATGTGGAAGGACTTGACTTCCTTATATGAGGGAAAATCTGTCCAAAGAAAAATGTTGTTAGAGACTCAGATGAGGTCATTCATGATGACCAATGGAGAAGACATGTAGCATTTTCTCTTCAGATTGCAGTCAATCAGAGATCAGCTAACTGCAACAGGTGCAACAGTGGATGATGTTGTGATAGTCAGGACTGCTCTCAATGGAGTCACAGATGAGTTGGAAACCTTTGTGCAGAGTATCTTAGGCAGAGCGGACCTCCCAGATTGGGACAGCTTGTGGTCAATTTTGCGTCAAGAAGAACTCTGCAGATTCACCAAGAGGCAGCACAACCCTGGATTGAGCAAAGTGAAGAAGGAAGATGAGGAAGATGCAGCCTTGGCATCAAAGAAGCAGCCAAAGAAGAAGAAGGATCTTTCAAAGATCAAGTACTTCCAGTGTGGTGAAATAGGACATTTTGCCAGCAATTGTCCTGAGAAGAAAAGGGACAAGGAAGCATCTTCTTCCAAAGCAGTTGTGGCAGATGATGGGTTATGAAATGATGCAGCCATGAGTGCTCATGAACCACGGAGGTGGGGTGACATGGATATGTAGAGGAGCTACATGAAGAAAGATGGGATCCTTGAGCAGCTCATCTCTTGGATCACATGCGAGCTACAGCAGCCTTAAGACAGTAGCGGGACAAGTGGAGCAGTGGGTGCATAGATCACAGATGATGCAGGCAGAGGCAGAACTGAAGACTGGAAGGAGCAACATAGAGCACGGCAGCAGCAGCGTAGAAGCAATAGCATCGCAAAGGCTGACGTGACTTCAGCAGCGCAGAGCAGAGTTGCTTATGTAGTGCAGAGCTGCAGCAACGCAGAAAGCTTTAGAGGGACAGTGCAATGCAGCAGCAGCATGATAGATTTCAGCACACGGGGCTGATGTGACTTCAATAGTGCAGAGGGAGTCTGATTACGCAGGCAGAGTTGTAGTTGTGCATCGTTCTTTAGACGGATCTGTAGCCTATGGAGCTTCAGTGATGAGGATGTAGCCCATCTGACTTGTCTATCAAAGATTGGCCAGGAGATCCACTTGTCTCTCTCAACAACTAAAGTTGCAGTGCAGCAAATCAACAGTGGCAGTGCTATGAGCAGCACAGATGCAGCATACCGAGAGGGAGCTGCAGTACAGAGGTTGCAGTGGCAATGGCAGAGTCATGGGTAGCAGTACAAAATGGCATCAGCAGTGCAGAGTTGAGTGGCAGCAGGCCAAGCATCAACAGCATAGAATCAGTGCCCAAAATCACGTAATGCATAAGTGTGATGTATTACTAGAGCACACCCTTGATGCTAAGAGTGAATGTTGAGATTTTGTGTATTTAGGGTAGCATCAATTGTGCTCTAGGTCCCAAATTTTGAGGAAGGACTAGAGTACACTTGATCTACAAGACTCAGAAATGGATTTGAGAAATTTCATCTGGTTTAGGAGATATTAAATTAATTAATTATTTTAATGTATTTCCTAAGTTAAAACTTAGGGAACTTAAATAATTAAAGTGAATTTAATTAAACATGTGATGAAATTGTCTTAAGTCACACGGATCAATCTTTCTTTTAATCTTACCCATTGATTCAAGATCTGATCATGGTCATTGATTTGTCAACGAGAAAAGTATAAAGAAAAAGTTTGGGGTCATTTGTGAAGACAAACAAAGGCAGAACACTGAAGCTAAGCTGAGATTCTAGGGCAGGGTTTGCTAAGAATACTCAAAAGTGTTTCAGCTGCAGAGAGGGGAATTTAGGCCAAGGGGATGATCTGATCCGGGGGTCTAGAATACACAAGAGGCAGAGATCAGAGCAAGGACAGCGTCGAAGAAGAGAGCAGCAGTAGCAGCAAGGACAGCGCAGTCCCTCCAAGGATAGCGTGATTACTGATTTTCAGCAGGAAACCCTCAGCGGGTTACATAGAGACCCTAAGGGGCAGCATAGTGACTGCGTCACCCAGTCTGGGACAACGTAGTCTTTTCCAAAGCAACACTGAGGGTTTGAGGGGCTTCAGAGGCTGATGCAGAGGCTTTCAGGGGCAGCGTTGGGGTTTCTAGGCCCTAATCTTGGCTGAGTTCGTTAAATTCCGTTTGAGGTGTGGATCAGTCATTATTTTGGCCCTAGGTCAGCTAGTGAGTTGTAGATCTTGTATATTCTCTGTCAGGTTTTCCAGATCTGGAACCTAGATTTGTGTATTCAGAAAAATTCTTAATAATAAAACCCTCTAGCAACCAGAGACCGTTTTTCCCGCATTGGGTTTTTCCGGGGACTATTTGTCGAGAAATAACTGTGTCACTTTGTCTATGTGTGCATGAACTTGTTCTAGATCTAGATTGGTAGAGATCTGTTATGTATTTTGCTTCAATTTTAACTTGAATTTATTCAATTAATAGCTTGTCTAAGCACGAGGAGCATAACCAGATTAACAGTAATAATTTATGCTTAAAGTGTAAAGATTCAAAAATTTCTACAAATCTAATTTTCATGCTTTGGATATTAATTTTGTACTTGCACTGGATGACCAAGAAGAGCAGGCAACTCCACAAATAGCAAAGGCTTTTACAACCTCTCCCTGGTATGCAGACCTCATTTTTGTATTACTTAATTTATAAGCTCCTCCTGGTTGACCAAGACAAAGGCTAGATTTCTCAAACTAAAGACTATGAAATTTTGTATCTTAGATAGTAATTTGTATTGGAAAGATGTTGGTGGAATTTTACTTAACTGTACGTTGAAGAATGAAGTAGACAAAATAATGCAAGATTTCCATGAGGGAGATTGAGGTGGACATTTGTATTGGAAGACCACTGCCAATAAGATCTTAAGAGTTGGTTTTTATTGGCCAACACTCTTTTGTTGATGTCCATAAGAAAGTTACTACATGTCACAAATGCTAGATTTTTGAAGGCAAAAGGAAACTACTGCCTTTACCCTTGAAACCAATATCTATTGAAACTCCTTTCCAACAATGGGGTTTAGATTTCATTGGAGAAATCCATCCACCGTCCTCTGTCCAACACAAATGGATCATCATATCCACTGACTATTTCACCAAGTGGGTTGAAGCCATACCTACTAGGCAAGCTACAGATGCAGTGAGCATTAAATTTTTAGAAGTTAATATACTGTCGAGATTTGGATGTCCAAGGAAACTTATCACTAATAATGCAGCAGCTTTCAAGTCAAAGAAAATGGTGGACTTCTGCAACAATTATCAGATCACACTAGGACACTCAACTACCTATTACCCTCAAGGGAATGGGTTAGCAGAATCCTCCAACAAAAATTTAGTCAATATCATCAAAACATTGTTGCAAGACAACAAGAAGTCATGCCACACCAAGCTGGTAAATGCATTGTGGGTTGAAAGACTCACCACTAAGAAATTAATTGACATATCCCCATACAACTTAGTTTATGGAATAGATGTTGTTTTTCCAACTTCTTTAGGTGTCCCAGCTATGAAAATGCTGCAGGAGTTACCGGTGGAATCAAATGACCTTCAGAGAAGGATAAATCAGACCATACAGTTGCAACAACCTAGAGAAGTATACAATAAAAAACAAGTAAACCAGGAAAACATCAAGAAAATTTATGACGGGACCAAGGCTAATGATTTTCAATTGGTGGACATTGTTTTGAAATGGGATTCAAGAAGGGAAGAGAAAGGTAAGCATGGTAAGTTTGATAATCTATAGAAAGGACCTTACATAATCTATTCCTACAGAGGTCATAATGCATTTTTCCTCAAAGATTTGGATGGAGCAGAGCTGCCTGGTGGACTTGTAAATGGCAGGATGCTGAAACATTATTTTTCACAAGAATAGAAGTGTTTCTTGATAAATTCATTATAAATACCATTGTCTTTTACTATCATGAATGTGTGACTTATTATCAGAAGTTGGAGCCTGAAGAGAAGGAAATCAGATGCAGGAAAGCACTAAATTAGAGCATTCAAGGCTACTAGTCAATAGTTCTTGGCACCTCACAGAGAGAGTGCCATCCCCAGATGGAGCCACTGTTAGGGTCCTATAATTCATAGGATCACAAGGAGATTGAATATTTTCTCTCTGTCATATGAAATTGTAAATAATATTTCTTTTTGCAAATGATTTCCAAAAAATATATAAATAAAAGTAAAAATATGAAAAGAGGGTATATGAAAAGAAAAGATAGAAAATAAAAACAAAACAAAAGAAAAGAAAAAACGGAGAAAGAATAAAAAATAATGATGAAAGAACCCCATGAAAAATGAAAAACAGATGTGAAAGTGATGCAAATTCAAATACCACTACCAGATAAATAGAATGTTGTGTGCAGCTTGTTTAAAATGCCACAACCATAAGTCTTTGTTTAGATCATACAATGTAATCATAGTCAAACAAGTTTGAATTTCTGTTAATTAGATTAGAGGAATAATTTAGCCAAACTATTTAATCTTCGCTAAAAATAGTTAGGTAGATGAATAAATTGATCCAATTGTTTATGCTGGATCAACGAAAGAAATGAACAGATAGGATTAGAATAGATGATTTTCCCTCTCAAAGAAAATAAACAAGGGTCTGCACATTTAAATGCACCTTTTGTTAGTCAAAATTAGTCTTAGGTTAGGAGAGAATTGAAATAAAAAAGGATTCAAAAGGTAATAATGTATGTTTTACATTATTTGTGCTCTTATCCTAAGTTTAGGCGCATTATATGTTTTTATCTAAAGGATTGGAAATTATGTAATAAAGTGCGCAATCGACAAAAAGCGTTTGTCATGTAGTGATAAGCTTTGCGCTCAACCCAACGGCTCGATCAGCATCATATTAAATCAACGGTTCACAATGCCTTTCGGCCCCCGCAGCGTGTCAACACCTCGTCTTTTTGCACCCCCGTCCATATTTCGCTTACCACTTCGACCCCCCTCCGAAAACCGCCAACCCACCTTCCTTTTCCCACCAACACCCTTCGCGCAATCACCTCCACTCCAATTCCAACACCTAGCATGATCGTTATGAATGTGAAAATTCTACTGCAGTATCATGGTTTATTTCTCCTACTTGATTTTAATTATTACAAGTTATTTCCAGAAATTAGATTCAAAAAACACTGAAATAAACACAACTACAGTCTACACATGCAGATCCTTTACTGTATAATAAAGTGACACATGGATTTTTGGACATAAGACCTCGGAAAAACCCAAAGCAGGAAAATTTGTGCAGTAGATATGAGGGTTTATTTTATTAAGTAGATTCTGAGTACAGTAAATCTACGTTCCAGATCTAGAAAACCCGACAGCGAATAAAAGAAATTTGCAGCTAACCTGATGTTCTAGTACCAAATATCTGATTGATCCACACCCTCAAACGGGATTTACAAGACTCAGCCTGGATCTGGCCCTAGAAACCCCAACGTCAGCCCTGCTAGCCTCAGAGTGCCACTGCGCTGCCCAGAGAGGGACTGTGTAACCCCTGAGAGGGTGACGCAGGCCTTACGCCGGCCCTGGAGACCCTCGCGTAATTTTCAAAGCCCTCTGGAGCCTCTGCGCTGTCATGCGTAGCACCTGCGCAAGTGTTGCTCTACATCTCTGCGTTGTCCTTGTTGTTGCTCCTCTGCCTCTTACTGACTCTTGGCTTTGGGATCAAATCATCCCCTTAGCCAATACTACCCCTCGCTGTAGAAAATTCCTCCAGAAATTCTTAGCAAACCCTGCCCTAAAATTCCAGATCTATTTCTCAACTCTGCAACTATGTGTGTCTCCAACTGACCCTCAAGCCTTTCTCTTATATTGTTTCGTTGAACCCTTCAACGGCCGAGATTAAAACATTCATCAACGATTGATATTAAAAGACTGCTTGATCCGTGCCTTTTAGAACATTTAAACACGTGTTAATTAATTCACTTTAATTATTTAATTTTCCTAAGTTTAGACTTAGGAAATCCATTAAAATAGTTAATTATTTGAATAACTTGAACACCAACTAAAATTTCTCAAAACACTTTCTGGGTTTGGAGTTCAAGTGTGTCCTAGCCCCTCCATAAAATTTTAGGGCTAGAGCACACCCGATGCTAAACCAACTATACAAAATCTCAACACTCCCTCTTAGCACAGAGTGCGCTCAAGCAATGCATTCACACCATGCACTACAAGATCTTGTAGTTGGATTTTGTGTTGTTGATGCTTGGCCTACTGCCCTCCATCCACTGCACTGTTTCTCTCTGTACTGTTGCCCATGCCACTGCCACTGACACCGCCACATCTATACTACAGCTCCCTCTCAACTTGCTGCATCATCCTACCCATAGCACTGCCACTACTAACTGCTACACTGCAACTCAGTTGCGGAGAAGTAAGCATCTGAAAGACTTCTGCCCAACTATTTGACAGACAAGTCAGGTTGCCTTCCATCACTGAGGCTTCGTGGATGCTAATTTACGTTGTCCTCCTGGAGACATTGTTATGCTGCAACACTGCATTGCGTGAGCGCAGCCTTTCTGCGTTGTTGAAGTCCCATCAACCCCTCTGTGCTACTGTCTCTACGTTGTTGTTGCCTCTGCATTACGCTGCTCCCTCTTCATCTCTTCAACTCCCTCTTCCGCTTCAATGTGACCTTTGGCAACCATCTCCCGACTCATCCCACTACCGTCTTAAGGCTCCCGTAGCTCGTATGTGATCCAGAGTAGGGCTGACTCAAGGATCCCACTTGTGTCTATAGATGCTCTACAGATCCATGTCACCCCACCTCTTCTCTCGAGGTACATGAGCACTCATGGCTGCATCACCATCAAAGCCATCATCCTGCTGTTGCAGCCTTGGAATCAAAAGATCCTTTGTCCTCCTTCTTAGGACAAGTGTTGGCGAAGTTTCCAAGATCGCCACAGTTAAAGCACCAGACCTTGGAAAGGTCCCTCTTCTTCTTCCCTTACTTCTTCTTTTCCTTTGTTACAAGGGCTACATCATCCTCCTCCTCTTTGACTTTGGCCTTTCTGCTTCCACCACTGATATTCAGCGTCTTGGTGACCCTCTTGATCTCGTCTTGGTGGAGGATAGCCCACATGTCTACCCATGATGGTAACGTTGCCCTTCCCAAAATGCTCTGGACAAACGTTTCCCATTCTTTGGAGACTGCATTCAGGGCAGTCCTCACTAAGAGCCCCTCATCTGGAGTAGCACCTATGTCGATCAGTGGATCTCAGATAGCTTGAAGCCTAAAGAGGAATGGATCTATCTCTTCACCCTTCATCATTTGGAACAACCGCATCTAGTTCTCCAGAAACATTCTTCGTTGGACAGAGTCTCCTTGGTACATCTTGCCCAAGGCTACCCACATGTCATTTGTTGTAGTCTTTCCCAGAGAGGGACTGCGTAACCCCTGAGAGGGTGACGCGGGCCTTACGCTGGCCCCGGAGACCCTCTGCATAATTTCTAAAGCCCTCTGGAGCCTCAACTATTTTGCATAGCGGCTGTGCAACGCCTGCATAGTTGTTGCTATGCTTCTTTCCGTTGTCCTTGTTGCTGCTCTTCTACCTCTTACCGACTCTTGGATCCAGGATCAAATCATCCCCTTAGCCAATACTATCCCTCGCTACAAAAAATTCCTCCAGAAATTCTTAGCAAACCCTGCCCTAGAATTCCGGAACTATTTCTCAGTTCTGCAACTATGTGTGCCTCCAACTGACCCTCAAACCTTTCTCTTATAATTTTTCGTTGAACCCTTCAATGGTCGAGATTAAAACATTCATCAATGGCTGAGATTAAAAGAGTGCTTGATCCGTGCCTTTTAGAACATTTCAGCACATTTGTTAATTAATTCACTTTAATTATTTAATTTTCCTAAGTTTAGACTTAGGAAATCCATTAAAATAATTAATTATTTGAATAACTTGAACACCAACTGAAATTTCTCAAAACACTTTCTGGGTTTTGGAGTTCAAGTGTGTCCTAACCCCTCCACAAAATTTCAAGGCTAGAGCACACCCGATGCTACACCAACTATACAAAATCTCAACAATGCATTCAATTTTCCCAGGGATTACCGTTTACAATTCGTAACAGTCCTGTGCCCTCAATGGACCTCTGTTGTTATCATAAAAACATCCCT
Organism: Pinus albicaulis; assembly: GCA_034641835.2. NCBI lineage: Eukaryota > Viridiplantae > Streptophyta > Pinopsida > Pinales > Pinaceae > Pinus > Pinus albicaulis. Next base: position 2,476,173 of record CM076570.1, on the reverse strand, counting down.
ATCTACCCATTTCACACCATTTGCATGAATTTTCACTCAGTCGATCACTCCTCCTCGTTCTTACTCTTTTGCATAGTGCCATCTTCTCAAAATCGAACGAAGAACCAGTCAAACGCAGGCAAATAGCCATCACTATCACCAAAAGTTGACTATCAGCAAAATTCCCGATAAATTTCACTGTCACCTCCCTTTTTCCTGCAGTTTAAATTGTCAAAATGTCTCCCAAGAAGAAAAACAATGACAATTCAAACAACCCGATGATCCCTCCTATAGTCGACCTTGACCATATTCCCCTTGCTGACAAAGATTATAAGATCACAGAGACAAAGTGCGAATTCGATCTTTTCGAATTGTACTGTTGGCTCAAAGACAAACACTTAGACCAGATTGATTAGACTTTGGCAGTCCAATTTACCCCTTTATATCTTTCCTTAGACCCACCATTTCCCTGAGTTCAACCATAAATGCCAAGCTTGTTACTTGTCCAATCAGAGAGTTGTTGTAGCCCCAAGTGGAGAAATTTTATTCTCAATTACCCCTGAAGCAATCAATCAATCAAATTATGCAAGTTCCCCAAATTGAGTCTAGCACCCCTTTCTCAGAGGAAGCCCTCAATGACCTATACCAGAAATTAAACTTCTCTAAGAGATCACAGATTTTTGAAATCTTGTTACCTAAACATGCCGAGTTACCCAAGAAAAATCCACCCTATTCCTCATCTACGTTTCCATACCAAGCCAAACAGATAATCTATGTGCTTTCATGCTTATTAGGCTATTATTCAGATGAATGGATAGATGAACCTATCCTACGTTTCCTATCCATTTTTTCCACTAATGAGAAACCCTCTGTTATTTTTAATTTCAATCAATTTCTTGTTGACAGCATTCACGAACAATTCCTTAAGTTGCAAACTAAAGGAATGTTCAAGTATGCCTCAATTCTTGTTTACATGTTCATATATTATCAAGCAAACAGGTTCCCATTCACACTCCAAAAGTTGGATGAAGAAGGAAATCCATAGTTGGTTATTTTCTGGACTTCCTTGGTAAGGAAGGATTCAGAGGAATATACTTTCAAAGGCAACATAGATCAGTTTGTTCATCCAACCATGTGTTTACTGACCAGCAATGCAAAACCCAGGATCAGTGATGAAATTCGGAAAGTTTTACACCTCACAGAGCAGGCCAAGACAGGAGACTGGTACCTTTACCAGAATTACACTCAAATAAGAGTGTATGGGTATGAGTTGCCACCCTACAAGTTGCCCAAATACCTCCCAATGAGAGTATTTGCCTTAGAATACATTAGGCAAATGACCAATTCAAATGAGATTCATTTTGTTTCAGCGAAAAAGAAATCTCAGTTCAGGATAAAAATCCAGATTGGCCCCGTTTTTTGTAACAGTAGGACAGCAAGTGAGGAGGCAGACAACCTCCTAAAGCAGATGAAGCTCCCCTTGCCCTTCACATGGTCATATGACCCATTTGGCCTAATTTCCAAGCTAAGGGTGGAGCACAAGACCACTCCTTATGTTCATACTCAGAGACCTGAGATTGAGAAGCACATTAACTAGATTGAGTGAGTGGAGAAGACTATACAAGAGGTAGAAGAGCAGCTTTTGTCAAACTCTACTTCTCAAACTCACACACCACAGGAAATGACAGAAAAAAGACCAACAGAAGAGGGATCCCCTTCAATCACTGAGCTCTCAACAAAAGAATTCAAAATCTACAGGAAAAAGATCAAAACAACTCCCAAGATAGGTTTTCCAATGGTGGGAGAATAGGCACCTACTATAGTGTTGAAGGGTCCACATTCTTTAGCACAATCAGGCAATGTATTTACAGGCTCTCCAGCATCGTTAGTTTCACAGGGAAATCCAAGCACAGCTCAGAGCTCCAAGCTTATCCAAGGACAGAAGGAAAAGAGCATTTTTGATAAGTACAAAGAAATTAAACTTAAGAATGAAATCCTTAAAACCGGTACTTATACTGAAATTTGGAAGCAGACAGCCACTGCTCAACACAGACTTTTGTCAGCTTTTGACACAGAGAAGGGAAGAATGCAGATGGAATTCTTACAAGCATAGGTCTCCCATCCTTAAACAGCAACAGATTATAAGCAGAACTCTTTTGAGTTTGCTACCAAGGACATCCATCTCGTTGATCAGATGGATATGCATAAGCAAATAGGGGAAATCATATTTTCCACCTTGAAAAACACTTCGATGAATGCTTCTAAGTTGCAGCAGTCACTCACCAATGTCCAAGCACAATTAAAGATTGAAAAGCTCTCTTCTCCAGCCAAGGACAATAAAATTAAATCCTTAGAAGACCTAATTATAAAAATAGGATGTGACCCAGCCAATGTCAAAGCAACGGAAGAACTTATCAAAAAGAAGAATGTTAACATTGCAGCACTCAGGAAACAGTGAAAACTTCCAGCCACTGGGGATCCGCAGACCAAAGAAACGGGAGAGACATAGAACCAAAAGGAAGCCATGCTCAAACTCATCATGGAGCAAAATGCACAAATCAGGAACACGGAAGTGGAAATAAAGAAATTAGTAAAAGAAAAGGAACATAATGCACAGTTAGCCTTAGTCCCACTAAACACTATACCTATTACAGCAAAACCCCAAACAAGAATAGCTGCCTCAACTACAGCGAGGGGCTTGTACATCTGCAACAACCCCAGCCAAGGACTTAGATATTGCTGGTAAATTGACAAAGCCTATGGAGGACATGTCCATACAAGGAGAAGAAATAAAAAAATTACAAGGACAGGTTAAGGCCCTACAAGAGCACAAAACAAGGATAGAAACATCACATATGGCCGAAGTACAGAAGTCTCGGACACTCACTCAAAGACTACAGCAATTAGGGAAAAAGGTTGCCATGGCTCAAAACTTAGCCCAAGCTAAGGAAAACATATGGATAGATATCCATAAATCCATGAACGAAATTTGGCCTTCTATTCACTTCATTTTCTAGCAGAATGAATTAATTCAGAAGTCTAAGGAAGCAATTGTGCAGATCAGAGATCAGTTAGGAGACAAACCAACAGAAGCTACAGACCTCATCAGATTTCAGAATTCTAAGAATAGGTATGCGCTAGAAGAATTACAGATTGAAGACGGGACTGATACAATACTGGAAGTCAAGAAAGTGTTAACTAAAAGGAACCTCATGTTGTAGTTGGAAGAAAAATGTCAGGGGCTGGAAATTGGTGTCAACAAATTCTTCAACAAGCTTGAAGTGTTGAACAAGAAAGGACTTCTCGGTCTATTTGTAATAAATCATAAATTAATCACCTTGAGTGATTATAACAAGAAATTGATGGATATATCTAAAGAAGGTTCTAAATTTGCAAGCATTCTGGGCAGCATTACAGGGAAGGCTTTTCTCGAGGCACTAGAAAATGATTTAAGTATCCAGCATGAGGTCAATCACATTTTTGTCATCAAGCCTACTTCTGCCTAGTATACAGAAGTATATAAGACCTACAAAAGAGTGACTAAATTATCTACTCCAAGTGAAGAGATGTGGGAGAAGTTATGCGAGTTACTAGACTAAATGAGTAACTCTATCTTCAGTAACAGGATCAACAGTGCAACAAGGGTCAAAGAGACAAATCAGTAACAACCTCCCTGAAATTAGCGCCAGCATTCGAACAGTTCCAACTTGTCCTATTATTTTGTAATAAAAGATGTAATTTGTTTTAGATATGCCTAAAATACATCCTAATCTATCATGTAATTTGTAATGAGGGTTGATTTGTGCACTCCATAAGGCAATTGTACTTTTTCAAATTTGATGGGCAGATTAGTAATAAAAAGGACTCTTTCACAAGACTCATGTGTTGAACTATTGGTGAAGTGTTTCTCTCATTGTCTATGTGTTTATTTCTCTGTTTTCTATGCTTATGTATTCCTAATCTAAATTATTTTACAAAAAGTTGAAGAACCTAATTTGTTGTAAAATACACTCTGTTTCTGGTTCTGAAAGATTTAAATGTTTTCTTCTGAAATTAAGTTAAACAATTCTTAAATGCCCTTTTCTTAATGGAACCTATTTCATTCCTTCTCTTACACTTCATTTAAATTTACAGAATCCAGTTAGTTTAGCTACCTTGCCTTGTGAAATCTCTTTTGAAAATCTGAAACAGATCCAAGTTAATTTATAGACTCCATAGCCCAATGGAAATTTAGGCATTTAATCAACCAAACAAATCAAACAATCTCAATCAATCAAACAAACCACTGAACATTCATAACTAGCCTAATATCTCAAAAACAAACAGAGCCAAATCAGATAGAGAGATCCCTCTCTAAGTTTAGGAGGGCTAGATCCTAAACTCCAAAGTGGTTTTGTGGTTACCTCTGTAGTTTCAATTACGGAGTGATAACATAGTGGTAACCATACTAGGGAACAATCACACTTTCACCTTTTTGCAGACTCATTTCCCTAGTTAAAGAATTTTATTTCAGGAAAATTGATGTTTTAAATTTCAGAAATAAATGTTCAGAGGTTGTGCAATTTTGTAAATTTTTGTGTGCGTTTAAAATTTTAGTCGTGGCTCCAAAAAGAATTTACACCAGATCTCATCTTGATGTCGACATCAGTAGCTACACCTTAGGGTCTGCTTCGATATCTTGGATGAGCAGGAAGCGGAAGTCGGTGGCTTTGTGCACCGCTGAGGCCAAATACATTGCAGCGAGTATGGCCTGTTGTGACGCTGTTTGGTTGCGAAAGCACTTCAGTGAGCAATTTGGGCATGTGCTAGATACCACCGTTATCCTTTGTGATAACCAGAGTGAGATTCGTCTTTCTGAGAATCCTGTGTTCCACAATCGATCTAAGCATATTAGGTACCACTTTGTTCGGGACATGGTACAGCGAGGCGCCTAGGGCTCGATCATATAAGAACTGATGAGCAACTCGCAAATATTCTAACACAGCCCTTGGGGAGGTCAAGTTCCTAACCTTTCGTGAGAAGCTTGGAATCGTGGAAAGGCCCTATTCTGAGGGTCCTGCTTGAATTGAACTATGAGCTCCGGGAGGTCCAGGGGGCTTGGGGATAGCTTCTTGAAGCTATAAGCACATACATGTCTAGGCTTGCCAAACCTTGTTGTGCTTCTGCTCCACCGATGATATTGAGTTGGTTCGCCTCTCTTTGATCTGTGCCCTGCACGCATCCTACCCATGGAATTTCGGACTCATGGGAAGTACCTCTCATTTGGCCAATGAGGTAGGAAATGTGGATAGAGACCAATAGCAAGACCGACGGACGCATCAGAGATTCTCATACTCTCTATGTCTAGTATGGCACATGTCCAACAGCTTGATCTAGGATCAAGTATGATGAGGTTCTTAACTCTAAACTGACTTCGGGTCAGTAAACTAACTTTGGGTTAATATGTGACTCTTTTGAATCTATTGAGGTTTTATCTTCTAAACTGACTTCGGGTCAGTAAACTAACTTCTGGTTAGTATGAGACTCTTTTGAGTCCAAGAGAGGTTCTTACCTCTAAGTTGACTTCGTGTCAACTGAGTGTGATGTCTTTGTGACTCACCTTTTGTTCTGAAATAAAGAGCCAGCAAAGCAAGTTACGGCAGGATGACGCACGATGTTTGGTTTGGTACACGATGGTACATGATGGATGGCACTTGTGGACAGATGGAGTTCTCCCTAGTTGAGAGGGAGTGTTAATTTTGGGCAACTAGGTCTAAAGATCATCTTGATCGAATGAGCAGAACATTGATTTTGAGTTTATTTTCCACTTGTGCAAGGTTGGCCAGATTTATCCCACATGCATAAGAGATGTATCACACACCCTCATTAATGAATATAAATTGGAGAGATTTGGAGGTCTTTTTCTTATCATCTCATCACACATTCTCTCATTGTGATCTGATTGGTTCGATAGCCTTTGGAGGCCCTTTTTCCCCTCACACGTGTGGAGACTCTTTTGAGTCCAAGAGAGGTTCTTACCTCTAAGTTGACTTCGTGTCAACTGAGTGTGATGTCTTTGCGACTCACCTTTTGTTCTGAAATAAAGAGCCATCAAAGCAAGTTACGGCAGGATGACGCACGATGTTTGGTTTGGTACACGATGGTACATGATGGATGGTGGACAAATGGAGTTCTCCCTAGTTGAGAGGGAGTGTTAATTTTGGGCAACTAGGTCTAAAGATCATCTTGATCGAATGAGCAGAACATTGATTTTGAGTTTATTTTCCACTTGTGCAAGGTCGGCCAGATTTATTCCACATGCGTAAGAGATGTATCACACACCCTCATTGATGAATATAAATTGGAGAGATTTGGAGGTCTTTTTCTTATCATCTCATCACACATTCTCTCATTGTGATCTGATTGGTTCGATAGCCTTTGGAGGCCCTTTTTCCCCTCACACGTGTGGAGCAAAGCTATTGTTTTCTGCACTGATCTGTTTAGGGCTTTCTGTTTTTTACATTGATTTGTTTAGGGCTTTTCTGCTGCAGCAGTGTCCAGCGTTGACCATGGTCAACCCTTGGTCGTTTGACCTCAATCCTCTGCATAAATTCCGATTTTAGGAGGTCGTACAGCTGGGCACTAAAATTGAGAAATTTCGAGTTGTTCGACTGAAGCCCTAGTTTGTTGAGTTGACTTTTCAGAAGTTGCATGCATTGACTTTTCAGCGTTGTCCCTGTTTGACTTGCGTTGACTTGTGATGAGATGTCTTTGAGGGTTGTGGGTGTGACACATGAAAGAATTGGTTGACCGAGAAAGACTTTACCAGTTGAAGCATCCTGCTGACTGCTATAACGTAACAATATCTCATATCTTTGTTGGACATAAGGAATTGTAAATCTGATCTATATTTGGCTTGTCTTCTATTGATCTATTATTGTGTTCTATCAACATTTTACTTTCAAGTTAATATGATTGCTATTTTGTATTGGGCCTAAAAAATTGAAGTAAAAGTGCATCAAGCATAGAACACCATTGTTATCTAAATTTAACACCCACCCAGAGCAAACTCTCTCCCTGAGAGTTTTGTCACTTTAGAAGATATTGAGTTCGACATACCATTTGAACACAGTCCATTTAGGACTATGTCTGAAAGTTTTGTGAAAGAAACAGTGTTTGATCAATCAGTTCTACAACCCTTTACATCTAAAAGTCAACCTATTGAACCAGAATCTGATCTGCAAATTCTCCAAAACTTTGACAAATTACAGGACATAGTATCAAACCTTGATCAAGCTATGCATGAAGCTTACGTTCAACAATCCATTGAACTCTCTAAATTAACAATAACAGCATCTTTTGCTTCCTTTCAATTTGTTCATCCTACATCAACTGGTCCCACTTCCTCTATAATCTCCACTACTTCTCGAATAGCATCTCAGACAGTGTTTCAACCTATAGTAGGAACTCCTACACCTACACCCCTCATAGCCTCATCTATTGTTCATCCCCAAATCCCAATCATGGCAGCAAAGTACGTTCCCCGGGTTTTGGCAGCACCTTTGCATAATATGCCACAGGAATATCAAACTAGAATCCCTCAGTTTGATAGTACTGGACCCATCATTTCTCAGCAACATGTTGACAGAATCAATGATTATTCTGATCTTCATGAAGTTGATGAGGAAGATGTAGAAATGAGACTTTTTGCTCGAAGTCTAACCAGGGAAGTTAGAAAATGGTTCAAAGCTTTACTAGCAGCCAATATAAATGATCTCACTACTTTTCACCAATCATTCCTCAATAGATGGGAGATTAAGAAAAATCCCCTTTAGATCCTATCAGAATATGAGAACATTAAAAGGGCCACTGGAGAGAGTGTCCAGGATTATTGCACCAAATTTAACAATGTTTACAATGTAATTCCAGCAAACATTAAGCCCCCTCAAGGTTTAGCACTGATTAAGTTCCCAGATGGTTTCGATGCTGACATGTCTTACCAAATAAGAGAAAGAAATCTTGCAACCTTGGAAGAGATGCAAAGAGATCCTGTCATTGTAGAGGCCAATTTGTTAGCCAAGAGAGCTAGGATTAGGACTGAGAGAAGAGTAACCATAAAAGAGGATCCATCTACCTCCTCTATTGATGCTAAGGTAGATTCCCTAGTTAGAACTAAGGAAAGAATGATGGAGAGAATGAGTATTACCAATAGGGCTCCTCCTCGAGAAAACCAACCTGGTCCTCAAATCAGAAATCCAATTTTTAGGAGGAACCCACCACAAATCAAACAAAAAGAACAAAAGAGACCAGACCAGCAGGTCAAGCCTCCATTTCTAGAGAATTATGTTGATGAAGAGGGTGAAACAGTTGAAGACCTAGATGACACTCAAACCAACTTAATGGGGATAAACGATGTGTACTCAAAAAGAACAAGAACATTTTTCTACTTTCACAAATGAAAGTTGATTTTGAGGAATCAGATGACTATAAACAAGGTTTTGAAAATGCCATCATGGAAGTTCATAGGCAGTATAACCTTGGAAGTGAGAAAACCACTGACAACCCTACCAAGAAAGTTGCTAAAACTTAAAGTAAAAAGACAGCAGATATCCCTGCGAAGAAACGTTATCAGAGTCCTCCTAAAAATACTACAGAAAATCCAACTAGAAAGATATTTGATACTTCTTCAAAAACAACTCAAAGAGATGTTCCATCCACCAACCAGCAGAAAGACACAACCCAAAGGGATGTTGTTGAAAAGCAAGATGTCCTAAACTCAAACAGCATTCAGCATCAAACATGAATTAGCAAAGCTAAAGATACCCATTCCATTAATAGAGCTTATGAATAAGAATGTATATAGGTCCCAAGTAATGAAAGCTCTAAATATAGGGGGCGGTGTAAATACAGTCAATGTGGCCGATGATCAACCTGAACTTTTGGTTGGGCCTGAAGTAGATGGAAAACCTCAAGAAAGAGGTGTACCTCCATTCTATATTAGTCTAAACATTCATGACAAAATATTGCACAGTGCCATGCTAGACTCAAGAGCCTCACACAACCTTATGCCTAAGGCTATCATGGAAAAACTAGGAGTTGACATCACTAGACCGTACAAATATATGTACTCTTTTGATTCAAGTAAGGTAAAGTGCTTAGGTCTCATTAGGGACTTGTGTGTCACTTTAGCACAAATTCCAGCCAAGAGCTTGGTGATGGGCATAGTTGTTGCAGACATACCCCCCAAGTATGGCATGTTACTCTCTCACTCATGGGGAGCTAAGTTGCAAGGAACCCTTTAGATGGACATGACCTTTGCTACCATCCTAGTGTTTGGTCAGTAAAGGAGATTATATAGGGAGACACTAATGAAGTTCATGGTCAGTAGTCAAGAGAAACCCCACAATTATCACTTATACTCTGTCCACTCAGACCTTGACTCATTCATTTTGTACAATGATGGGTTTCAAATTCAGGAACCCACCACGCAGAGGGACATTCAGATAAGCTAAACTTTCAATGTACAAACAACATAGCTGAATATGAAGCATTGATTCTAGGGTAACAATTGTTAAAAAAGCTTGGTGCTAAAAGAATTTCCGTTCATGGATATTCTGAGGTGATAATAAAATGGATCAAGGGAGAATATTCTCCTAAACACCCTAGATTAAGAGCCTACAGAGAGAAGACAACATATGATAAAAGTATGCTCATGAATATATCTATTATATCAAAATGGCACCCACTGCATTGTCCAATACATGTAATATATAGAGATCAAAACAAAAACACATAACCAAGGAGGCTCTAAATGGCCTCTTGTTAATTTTGGGCAACTACGTGCAAACTCCATGTTGTATTGCTCATGAATGATGATATTTTTGTTGGTTTCGGAGAGGTGCAAGATTGATCTAAAGATCATCTTGTTTGGATGAGCAGAAATTATATTTTGATTTTATTTTCCACACATGTGTAATTTGTAAAGGTCGGCCTAAATTGTAATGTAGGCTCACAAGCCCAACAGATGTGTCACACACTCTCATTGATGGATAAAATTGGAGAGACTTGATGCTCATTTTCTCATCATTTCATCACACACATTCCTCATGATCTGATTGGTTCGTACATCCTAGAAGAGGCTTCTCTCTCTCCCACGTGTGAATCTGGATGCCAGAAATATGGATGATGCCGGAAATCTGGATGCCAAAAATCTGGATGGCATAAATATGGATGCCAGAAATATGGATGACGAAAATCTAGATGCCGAAAATATGGATGCCGGAAATGGATGTCAGGAATCCAGATGCTGGAATATATGGATGATGCCGAAAATGCATGCCATTAGTCTAGATGCCCGAAATGCATGCCATTAATATGGATGCCGGAAATGGATGACGGAAATATGTATGTCGGAAATCTAGCTGTCGGAAATCTGGATGAGGGATCCTTTTTTTGACTTGCATTCTCTTTTTTGAGAGTTGTCTCATGAGGTGTGTGTGACACTAAAGGAAGGTTGATCTTGTATGTGTTTGATTGAACCTCCGAGAGGTTCAATGAGCTGGTTTGACCAGCCAAAGTCTTTGTTGGCTAGGGTATCTTGTTGACTGTTATAACAAACATTTCTCTCTATCTTTGTTGGATAAGAAGAATTGTAAATTCTGATTTATTATATTGGCTTGTCGTCTGTTGATCTATTATTATGCTCTATCAGCATTTACTTTCAATGGTTATGTGATTACTAATCTGAATTGAGCCTATAAGAAAGATTGAAGTAAACTACTTTAAGCATAGAACATACCATTGTTATCTAAATTTAACATGGTATCAAAGCTAAGGTGAAGACAAAGCCCAATCTAGTGTGAAAAGAAATCACCGAAGAAGTTATCCTATCAAGGAGCAATGGCCTCCACATACATGGGTTTCAGGAGTGATGATAAGTTGTCTGATAAGTCTAATAATCATGCTTGGAAGATGTCTTTGGATTTGGTATTGGAGAGTCAAGAAGTCATGGACTATGTGCAGGGGAAGATAAATGAGCCTCCATCAAATGCATCGACTGCCATAAAGACGAAGTATAGAAAAGGGGAAGTGAAGGTGAGGATCATCATTAGGGATTCTATTCATAAGCACTAGGTTGCTTATATCTCCGAGATGGGTACATCTAAAGAGATGTACGATAAGTTGGTTAGCATGTTCAAGGACAAGTTGAAGAATATCAAGAAGGGCAAAGAAGAATCCATTCAATCCTATTTTATGAGGCTAACAGAAATCAAGAATGATCTCTTAGCTATTGGAGAAGAAGTAGTTGAACGAGAGCTCGTTCTCATTTCTCTTAGAGGACTCCCCCGTGATTGATATGTATTCAATACTACAATTCTTAATAATAATGTGATTCCTTATTTTGATGAAATGTTGACGAGATGCACTCAAGAGGAGACAAGAATGATGGAGAGAGACCATCCCTCAAATGGGAATGGAGGTGACCCTACTGCCTTTGCCGCTCATGCAAAGAAGAGAAAGGCTCCCTCTGATCGAAGTGGAAATGGTCAACCTTTCAAGAGGTCAAGGAATTCCAAGTATGATGAATCCAATGTTGTTGATAATAAGAAAAATGAATATATTCTTATATCTGCCCTCTCTGTTGCATCACCTCCCGACACCATGGATGTCTTGTTGAGTGATAGTGGTGCTTCAAGGCACCTCACTTGATATAAAAAAGCCCTTTTTGATTTGATTGAGAAGGATACTAATTTGTAGATTATCCTTGGAGACAATGCCACCTATCCTGTGAAAGGGGCAGGCACTATGACCCTTCATCTAACGCAAGGTCAAGTCCTCCACTTGCAAGATGTGTTGTACATACCTGATTTGAAGAAGAATCTAGTTTCTATTTGGACAATGGAAAACAAAGGATTCAAGGTGGCATTCATCGATGGAAAGGTACACATTTGGAAGAAGAACTTCAATGAAACTCTTACTCTTGGTTTTAGAGTTGATATGCTCTATCAGGTTGGTGGAAGTCCGTTAGGGACCATGACATGTGACACAACTCTTCAAACCAAGCTATGGCATTGGAGGTTTGCACACCTTCATTACAAGGCCCTTCCCAAAGCAAGGAAGGTGGTGACAGGGATGCCCAAGTTCAAAGATGATCATGAAAGTGTTTGTCGGGGTTGTGCCGAAGGAAAGCATACAAGGGGACCATTTGCCTCAAGTGTCACGAAGACATTCGTATTTTGCAATTGGTACATTCCGATCTATCTGGTATCATGCCCGTAACATCCTTGGGAGGATGCTTGTATTATATCACTTTTATAGAAGACTTCTCCCGCAAGACTTGGATATACTTGTTGAAAAAGAAGTATGAAGCATTCAAGTGGCTTCGTACCTTCAAGGCCTTGATGGAAAATCAAACAGGGAAGAAGATCAAGATTTTGAGGACCGATAATGGCACCAAGTATGAATCGAATGAATTCAATGACTTTTGCCGGGAAGCTGGCATTAAGAGGGAGACCTCTACTGTGTATACTCCCGGGAAAAATGGTGTTGTTGAAAGAAAGAATAGAACCATTGTGGAAGTTGCCTGTGCCATGCTTTATGACCAAGGTCTTCTAAAGTTTCTATGGGGAGAAGTTGCTCACACTACTGTGTACGTTCAAAATAGATGCCCACATTCCTCATTGGACTCCAAAACTCCTGAAGAAGACTTCTCTAGTAAGAAGCTTGATGTCTCCCATTTTAGAGTTTTGGAAGTCCCGTTTATTTTCATGTGCTGAAGGAAAAGAGAAGCATGTTGGATGCTTCTAGGAATAAAGGAATGTTTGTGGGCTATAAAAAAACTTCAAAGGCATATAGAATCTATGTGCATGGTCAAAGACAAGTAGAGATATGCCACGATGTCACCTTCGAAGAAGATGTTGCCCTCGGGAAAGTCAAGGATCTTCTTAGCTCACAGGGAAAACAAAGAAGAAGAAGAAGAAGCAGGGGAGCTGGAAGAACCGAAGGATGAACTAATGCCTGATGTTGAAGGTCCGATGGATCCTATTGATCCACCTCCTTCAAATAAAAGGAGACCCTCATGGCTTAGAGACACTCTCCAAGATGCCGAGAGACATATTTCTCCGAGAGGAACATTCCGTAAAAGCAAGAAGTCAAATAGGTACCAAGGGTACCTAGCAGCCATGAGCACTATTGTACAATCTGAGCCTGGAACATTTGAAGAAGTCGTAAAGGATCAAGTTTGAAAGGATGCCATGCACGAAGAATATGAGTCTATTATGAAGAATGACGTCTAGGATGTGATACCAAGACCAAAGGACAAATCTATTGTCACCTCCAAATGGCTCTACAAAATCAAGCATGGAATCGATGGAAGGGCTGAAAAGTACAAGGCAGGATTTGTGCCCGAGGCTTCTCTCAAAAGGAAGGTATAGACTATGATGATATATTTGCACCTTTTACCCGCTACACCACCATCTGCGATCATTGCCCTTGCTGCAATGCAAGAATGGAGTCTACATCAAATGGATGTGAAGATTGCTTTCTTACATGGTTCAATCAAGGAAGAGGTTTATGTGGAGCAACCTCTGAGGCTTGCAGTCCAAGATAGAGACACATATTTATGCAGGTTAAAGAAATCCCTTTATGGGTTGAAGCAAGCCCCCAGGGCTTGGTATGAGAGGATTGATAGCTACTTGATGAAGTTAGGTATCACTCGAAGCGATGTTGATCCAAACCTCTATTTTAAGGTTGATAAAGATAGGCCTCTCATTATGGTTCTCTATGTGGACAATCTCTTCTTGACAGACGCTGACCCTCTTATTCATCAATGTAAGAGGGAGCTAGCTTCTAAGTTCGAGATGAAGGACCTAGGATTGATGCATTATTTCCTAGGCTTGGAGGTCTGGCAAAAGCCAGGTGATATTTTCCTTTCTCAAGGAAAATATGTTGTGAAGCTGCTCTAGAGATTTGGGATGGTGGACTGTAAGTCTATGTCGACACCGATGGAACTCAACTTTAAGAAGTTGTGTGGAAGCACTACTGGGCCTGAGTTGGGAAAGCCCACCGAGTATCAACAACACATAGGAGCATTGATGTTCTTAGTGAACTCACGTCCAGACGTATGTTTTGCAGTGATCACTTAGAGTCAACATATGGTTGAGCCTCATCACATTCATTGGATTGGTGCCAAGAATCTATTGAGATATCTTCAGGGCACAATCAACCATGGGCTGAGATAAACTGTCGGGAGTATGAGGCTCCTTGGACATACTGATGTCGATTGTGTAGGTAGTGTGGTGGATCGTTAGAGCACATATGTATGTTGCTTCATCCTCGATTCTGCTTCGATCTCTTGGATGAGCAAGAAGCAATAATCAGTTGCCTTGAGCGCCACTGAGGTCGAATACATTGCAGCGAGTATGGTCTGTTGTGAAGTTGTTTGGTTGAGAAAGCTCTTCAGCAAGTTGTTTGGGCATGTGCTAGATACCACAGTTATCCTTTGTGATAACCAAAGTGGGATTCGTCTTTCTGAGAATCATGTGTTCCATGACTGATCCAAGCATATTGATATTAGGTACCATCCTTTGTGATAACCAAACTGGGATTCGTCTTTCTGAAAATCATGTGTTCCATGACTGATCCAAGCATATTGATATTAGGTACCACTTTGTCTGGGACATGGTACAGCGAGGCGCCATAAGGCTCGATCACATTGGGACTTGTTATCGCTTGCCACCTACACCTACCTACAGTTAGTGGGAAAAGCCTTCAACCCCACAAGTGTGGTTGGTGGCAAGGAACTCACAGAAGGGGCTGTCACCTATTCCCAACTCTCTCCGTTTAAGCTATCTCCTAGGTTAGCTAAGGGGGGTGGTCCCTAAAGGAAAACTAAGTTAAAGATGTGAGATTTCTAGGACAATTGTTTAAAAGGAATTACTTATCAAAGATGACTCGATTCCAATATGTAAACAAGCATATAAGTATATGAGCAATATTCAATGACGTGTTCAAAATATAGACCAGTGCTTTAAAGTAGATAACAAATGCTTGCTCAAAAATGAAATTCAAGATATAATGACAATAATCCCACAAAGGAAGTGTTAGACCAAGATCACAATATGCAATTAAATTTGCAACACCAAATAAGGGTATTTGCCAATGACACGAGATATATCAATCATCCAAGCATAATGATCATTAAAATGACAACATGCAATGAAGTTGTATGTAGAAGCAAATTTCCAAGTACCATAGAATTAAACTTGTTGCAAAATTTAAGGAATTAAAATGCTTGCATCCAAAGTGCTTCTTGAGATAATATTTGCATGTGAATCTTTAAACTATCAAGATAGCAAAAAATTTGGGAACTTTGCAAGTAAATGTGATGAGATAGTGCTCTTGGTTTATTTTATTAATTAGCTCTACAGCAAGGTTACAATTGAACTCTAATCATCAGACCTCACCCTCGCCCAAATATTTGGATCTCACAGTGAGGAGTCCATAGAGGTAGAGGGTCCCTAAAACGTCTATTCAACCAACTTAAGTTGGAGGTAAATTTTAGAGATGCAAGTCTAGTATGAAAAATGAAATGCCTAAATGATATGAAAGTGAGTTTGCAAGTGCTATGTAAAAGATGGAGATGATTCAATTAAATATGCTTCATAGTTAGAACAATAACTCAAGTTGCCATAAATTGAAAGTGCTATGCTTCTTTACTTGTAGTATATTGTCAAACTTATCCAAATGAGAAATAGATCACAAAACATAAGTAAGTGATGGCAAATGAGATTGCAAATTAATAAATTAAAGGACTATGCGATTTGTGTTACTTCCCAGTTAGAGCATGCATATGTGATGTGAAAGAAAACGGAAATGTCAAAAACACTAAGTCAATCCATCTACAAATTCTCTCCTTTGAAATGGAGAGATAGGGATGCCAATGGGTAAAACCCACACTCCCACAACAAAAAACAGAATTTTTTATTAATTTTACAAGAATTAAATGACCATGAGGCCTTTTCTAAACCAAGGAAAGTCTTTACAAATAAAAACTGAGACCATAGACTTTTCCTCGATGAGAATTTCTAAGAATTCAAAATAAATTTATACTTTACAATAGGAGAAGAAAAGCGAAGCCTCTTCTATGCCCACAACCAAAGAAGAGAGAGTTATCTTCCTCATTTGAAATTCAGCCCAAAGGTCCTGCAACAACTTGTTAGTAATTTCTTGTAATTGTCCACTCAAATTGTCACAAGAAAAAATTCGAAAGAGGGCTACAAAACCAATCAAATATTAGATAGATAAAATTACAAAAGATAGCACAACAATTTACAAAGGGCTAAGCCAAAAAGTTCGAGTAAAATCTCCTCTTTGCTTAGTCATCTTCAAGCTCTTAGATAGCAAATGAAAGCAATGAAGTATAATGTTTTAAAAGATATTCAATTTTAGAAGTATTTGGCTTGTATACAAGCTATGTCTCAAAACCCCTACAAAACCACTTTGTAAGATAAGACTATGAAGGTTCAAAGAACAAATGAGAGCTCCTTTGAGAATGTATCAAGAGTGGGTTGATCTCTCCAAAGACTTCCTCCAACACTTTATTCTTTGATCCCAACAAGATGTTCCCTCTACAAAACTTCAATAAAAAATTAGTTCCATATAGATCTAGCAATAAACAATAATAAGAAACTCTAGAGATTTATTTGAAACCAACTAGAGCATTCTATACCTAGATCATACTCCTAAATCAAATGTCAATGTAAGATAGCTCTACATTAACAAATCTACAAGAGCATATGGAAACAAATTAGATCAAAGCATGAGTAAAATGAATTATACCAATGATCAACAATTCATCACACTCCAAAAAGAGGAACACCTCATGAATGAAACCCCAAAGTCTTTATTGATATTTCTGAAAGTGTACAAAGCAGCAGCGCTTCTGCAAGCACAATAGCTAGTAAACAATAATTACAATATGAGAGCCCATGGCTCCATTATATAGAAAGTTGGGAGCAAATCCCAATGAAGAACCATATGCCAAGTGGTGAGAGGGAGGACATCTCAAGGCAAATTCGAATTTGGTAAGTGGAGCTCCAATGCCAAGTGTAAAAATCGAATTCTAGCAAGTGGACATCATTTTCTTCTTCCCTTATGTGCCAAATTCGAATTTTATGATGGAATGACATGTGTATATGGTTGGTAACTCATGTGGGGACATTTTCCCACAAAAATCTCCACCAAATATTCTCCCAAATATGCACTGACTTCACAAATTCGAATTTCCAAGTAAGCAACTCTCATTTAATGCCGGAAATTCAATTTTATTTGAGCACATTTCTTTTCCTTGATTTTAGGAGTCCATATCACCTTGGGACTTCACTTTAACTCCTCCATAATTTTCCACCTCATTTCCACCTCATTTAGCATGTGTGGATATTTTTTTTTTTCCATTTATTTAATTTTTGGCTTAATTAATTGCCAGATTTCCCACTAAACTTAGGAAAAGTGGGTTTTGAGAGTTCAAAACACCATTTTTAACCCCTCAAAGTGTGTCATAGTAGAAAGTTGAGCGTGAGAGGTGTAATTTTGATTATTCATACCCCAAACAACTTCTCCAAACAACACTTATTACAATTCAATTACAATTTTTATCACAATTTTTGACTTGCAGGAAATCTAAAAAATTAAAAAATCACTACCTAGACCTAACCAAATTCCACGAAATTTTTTGTGTGATCTAATATGGTAATATACATTGACTCTAGACACTAGGAGTCACCCAAGGCCTCACCATCAAGCCATACTCTGGCTTTGGGGTAAAATTGAAGGAAAAAACTCAATTAATTATCAACTCCTAGTAGGGAGATGATAATTAACCAAGTAAAAAAAACCTCCCAGAGTAATACTCACTTGTTGGCAAGGTCCCAAGCTACCTAGGCCTGTTACAGACTCAATACTGACTCAAAACTCATCATTACTAGCATCATTTATTACAATTCCCCATAGGATGTGGAATCTGGGTACAAGAGAAAATGATAAGTAGAAGTAGAGTTTAAAAACTCTGCTGAACTGATGATATCTGATGATATCTGATGGTACAAATGTCTCTTGGTTCATCCTTGGGCATGGAGTCTTCTCATTATCATCAGGTGCCACTCCAGTGGTCAACAGGACTGATGAGCAGGTCGTAGATATTCTGACAAAGCCCTTGGAAAGGTCAAATTCTTAACCTTCCGTGAGAAGCCTGGAATCGTGGATAGACCCTATTGCGAGGGTCCCACTTCAGTTGGACTATGAGCTCTAAAAGCTCCAGGGGGCTTGGGGATAGCTTCTTGGAGCCATAAGTAACCACAGGGCTAAGTTCGTTGAACCTTGTTAGTGTGCTACTTCCCCACCATTATGATATTGAGTTGGTTCACCCTCTCTTTGATCTCTACGCCCCACATGCATTCTACCCATGGAGTTTCTGACTCATGGGAAGTACCTCCCATTTGGCCAATGAGGCGGGAAATGTTGATAGAAACCAATAGCATGACTGATGGACGCATCAGGGATTGTCGTACTCTTTATGTCTAGGATGGAATGTGTCCAACCACTTTCTTTGGGATCAAGTCTGGATGAGGTTATTACCTATAAACTGACTTCAGGTGAGTATGTGACTCTCTTGAGTCCCATTGAGGTTTTAACCAAGCTGACTTTGAGTTAGCGGAGTGTGATAACTTTGTGACTCACTCTCATTGTGCGAAGAAAAGCCAGCAAATCATGTTATAGCAGGATGACAAAGGAGTGCAGGATGATATATGATAGTACACTATGGTACTGTATGACAGGATGGCACAGGTGGACAAATGGAGTTCTCCCTAGTTGAGAGAGAGTGTTAATTTTGGGCAACTAGGCCCAAACTCCATGTTGCATTGCTCATATGATGATGATGATATTATTGTTGGATTCCTCTTTCAGAAAGGTGCAATATGGATCTAAAGATCATCTTGTTTGGATGAGCAGAACTTATATTTGATTTTAATTTCCACACATATGCAATTTGTCAAAGTCGGCCTGCATTGTAATGTAGGCTCACAAGCCCAACAGATGTGTCAGACACCCTCATTGATGGATATAAATTGGAGAGACTTGATGCTCATTTTCTTATCATCTCATCACACACATTCCTCATGATTTGATTGGTTCGTACATCCTAGAAGACGCTTCTCTCTCTCCCACGTGTGAATCTGGATCCCAGAAATATGCATGATGCCGAAAATGGATGCCGGAAATCTAGATGCTGGAAATATGGATGCCAAAAATCTGGATGCAAGAAATACAAATGTCGGAAATGGATACCGGAAATCTGGATGCCCAAAATATTGATGATGCCGGAAATGGATGCCGAAAATATGGATGTCAGAAATCTGGATGCCGGAAATCTGGATGAGGGATCCTTTTGTTGACTGGGGTTGACTGTTGTGGGAGTTGTCTCATGAGGTGTGTGTGACACTAAAGGAAGGTTGATCTTGTATGTGTTTGACTAAACCTCCGAGAGGTTGGAAGAGTTGGTTTGACCAGCCAAAGTCTTTGCTAGCTAGGGCATCCCATTGACTACTATAACAAGCATTTCTCTCTATCTTTATTGGACAAGGAGAATGGTAAATTATTTTTTATTATATTGGCTTGTCTTCTGTCAATCTATTATTATGTTCTATCAGCATTTACTTTCAATGATTGTTAATCTGAATTGGGCCTATAAGAAATATTGAAGTAAATTGCTTTAAGCATAGAACATACCATGGTTATCCAAATTTAGCACCTCTACAACAAAACAATACAACTGCATGACTACAAGTCACTAATACAAAATACTATCTAGTAATCATTAGTCATTACTGGTAGACAAGGCAACATCATCTAGCTCAGACTCTTAATCGGAGTCAAACAAGGAAACCCATGGCTTCTCCTCGTCTTCATCAAGATCTCTAACTGCAACTGTAGAAGTTGTAGCACTAGCACTAGCTGCACACTAAGATAGACGAGCTATGCGCATGCGTCGTCGCTGAGTAGAGTGCAAGACTTGGGGCTGGTACTAGTGGATCTACATCTAAGTGAATAGTCCCTAATTCATCCAACTCCAAATCAACATCAACATCAATATCCGCGTTAGGCTCAAACTCTGTTGGTTGAGTCTCCACTACCGAATCTGAGGTTGGATCAATATCTTCCAACACAATAGGATCTATATCAAGTCTTTTGTTCAATAATTGGTTGCATCTTAGACGAAGGTTGTATTGGACGAAGACTAGATCATTTAATCGTTTTTGTTCTAAACAATTTCTCTTCTTTGTGTGAATCCTCTCAAAGGCAACCCAATTGCACTCACACCCAGAAGTACTGCAAGTTTGATTCGAAATTCGGATTGCAAACTTCTGCAATTGAGGACACTAGCTACCATAATGCCTCTCACCAGTGTGCTGCAAAAAAACATAGTTGTGTAATGAGTTAGTTCGACAAATGATATCCAACTTTCAAATTGTAAACCATTTAACAAAATAAGAGTTTGAAAATTGAAATTGTTTACCTAGCTCATATGCTTCCCTTGCAATCCTTACTAGGTTTTTGCCAAAGATACATGTGGCTCTATTGAAACAAGTGATTTGTTGATATATCTCCAGTTGCTCAATCTCGTCAAGGACCATGTGCTTAAGGCACTCATACAATCCATCTTTCACTTCCCTAGTCAAATCTTCTCCCAGTTGAGCTTTGTAATGATACCTTGGGTTCAGGAAATACCCAGCTAAATGTATAGGGCGATGGAGTTGATCATTCCATCTCTGATCAATGATTTCACACATAGACCCATACTTAGTCACTCTATCCTTGTATGCTACCTTTATTTGCTCCTTCGCCTGATCCATAGCCTCATAGATGAAACCAATAGCCAATCTTTTCCCATCCACCAACTGCAACACTTTAACTAGTGACTCAACAATTTTTACAATCTCTCCGGCCTTTTTTCAAAATGTGTCATCATTAACTTTCTTTCCTATGCCTTTTCCATCCTGTTTGTGGGCCCATTGACATCCATTCCATTCGTCACTGGAAAAGATCTTCTGCAAGATTTTATGTTGGGAAACATGAATTGTAATGTCAAAAAGTGAGTTGCAAATCTAGTGATGGCAAGCGTAAAAAGATCCTTGCCCCCCGTGTTTTTCCTCGTTAGGTTCAAAATCCATGAGTGATTGTAGATATACTTTGTCATTCTTTTGGCATGTTGTACAATGTTATTTATCCAATCTATTTTACCAATATCCTCAAGCATGAGGTCTATGCAATGTGCAGCATATGGGGTTCAAAAGATGGTTGTGTTTTTCCTCCAACATTTTACCAGCAATAACATAGTTAGAAGCATTATCTGTGATGATATGAACAATATTAGCCACCCCCAGCTCTTCAACAACCTCATTCAAAGTTGAAACAACAAGTGTGCATCTTTTACCTTATCAGATGCATCAACTGATTTTAGAAACATGGTTCCCTATGAACAAAAGATAAGAGAATTTATGATGGCACCATTCTTTAAATTTTTCAAGTGTAACTTACGAAAATTGGTTAATTAATACCAATTAATTAAGGAAATGTGAGAATGCTCTAGAAACTCACACAGATTGAGCTTGAAATGATATTAGTTGTTGATGGAGATCTAATCATGGTCGTTGGTTCACCAACGAGAGATTATAAGAGCAACAAGATGGGGATGGAGATAGACACATTAAGAGAGTGAGTTTCGACAAATCGAGATATCCAATTGATGAAGTAGAGCAAGGAAGAAGAGTTTGAGCCAGAAGGAAGCAGAAGTGAGAGGGAGTAGCAGCAAAGAAGAGGAGTTTTCTAGTGCCGGAGACGCAGCATTAGAGTGGCTGAGTTATTCCAATCAAAGGCTGCGCAGGAGTTGTGCAGAAGCCTCAAGGAGGCAGTTTGATTCAGCAGAGGAGAAGGCCGATTCAAGTGTTGGACGCAAGGAGAATTTCCAGAAGGCCAAGCGAGTCACTTCTAGATGCAAAGTCAGCGAGGACGTCAGTTTCTAAGCAATTCCAAGAGTGCGAGTAGGGCCAGTGCAAGCACTGTGCAGAGGCTCACGCATGTTGGAAAATCAAAACGGCAAAAATATTTTCTTATATTGATAATTACTTGCGATATTCTTATGTTCTTTTATCTTGGTTTCATCAAGCAATTATCAAGAACAAAAACATGAAGATCAGGGACACCAGATGTAGGCAGACAGCAAGGGCAAAACCCCTATATAGGGGAAAACCTAGTCAAAAACTCTTCCTTGAATAGATTCATATGATAGTGAGACAACCAAGACCCTAGACCAACATACCTTCCTCCTCCACCAAGTCAGCCTTCTATGATATAACAACCTTCAATATTTTCTCCTTGTTCAGCAGATTCAACCCAGCAATATCTCAGAAACTTTGATCCTAGTTATTGCAACTATTGCAGAAATTTTGACCCCTAGCTTGAGAACTTCGATCCTGCAATAGAGACAGATTTTTGGTCCCATCTTCAACTTGATAACTTCGCACATGTGAGAAAAAGGTAACCCAAAAACTCGATTTTCTTCTTCCAACTTCTTTCCTTCTTCTCCTGTAACTTTGCACTCTTTATTGCAACGAGTTTACTGCAAATCAAATTTGATGAGAGTGTCTCAAATTAGGTCGAGTTGCTCCAATATATAGGCTTTTGGTGAGGTCAAATTACCCTATTTGAGGTTGACTTGATCTCCTTTGAGGTTGACTTGGTGGAGGAGGCCTAAAAGACCTAATTTACAACAAAATATTTATCTTCTTCGACAAATAATTCCCAAGAAGGGTTCTTTACAATATGACATAGACAAGGACACTTGACATAAACCCTAGAGGTCTACAATGGAGCCCTTGACCTAAAAACAATTGACCTAAGCATAAAACCCATGCTTTTATAAGTCAATTTATATAACAATACAAATTATTTTTCTTTCTTTTGATAAATACATTTCATTATGACTCAACTACAATTATGAAGACCAAACCTAATTACATTCTTCAACAACACAGAGCCAGTTTAACTAGCTAGACAAAACTTGTTCAGAGATGAGATCTGTTGTGCCATAAGAAAATTTGACTCACGGATATTTTGGACAGATTATTTTGTTAAGGATTGCCAGTTTGGGCATCCAAATATTGTACTCATATTTCGTTGCTACATATAATAAAATAAACCCTCATCTGTTTCACCGGCTTTCCCAGTTGGGTTTTTCCGGGAACTTTGGTCCTAAAACATTAGTCTCATTTTTATTATGTGTGCATCAACTTTCTTAGTTTCCAGTGTATTTTCCGCAGTGTGATTTATTCGTTATTTTGTCGTAAAATAAACTACATAATTAATCAATTAGAAGAATAAATTCCAGTTGTTGCATTTCAAGGAATTTTCACAGAGCATTGAAAACAAATCGAGAAAAAAATTACCATAGAAGATAGAAGAGGAACACCACCATAAATTAACCCCACAGACTTCTTTATTATTCAAAAAATTATGGAGCTTCCTTAGCTAAGAGCACGATTACAGTGATCAAGAGAGATTAAAGATGATACAATGAGGAACACGGGCTTCCTTATATAGAAGAAAAGAGAGATCTAGAGCCTTCTCCAAGAGAAAATGACTAGGTCCAGAGGTCAAACGGCTAGATCTATCGACAGGAAATTCGAGCCCTTGATCCCATCTGCGTAGATCTTGAGGAGAAATTTTTTTCCTTAAAGGAGGAGCTGGATTTGACCAATATTTGATCTCGGAGTGGTTTGGACAACTGGAATAATTTTTCTAAATTTTTCTCCTTGAGAATCTCTCATTCAAAATAACCATCATGGACAATTCCCATTAAAAATCGATTTAGCTGGACCATTTGCCCTTGAAGAGGACCAACGAATTTTCCTTGGGACTTTTCCTTCTTGATTAGTGGAGATTCCTTCACTTTTTAATTTGATCCCTTTCTTGGTAAAGTCCACATCTATTTTTAATTATTTTTCCACTAGGAGAGAATTTTTTTATTTTCTCTCATTTTATTTTTTTGCTAATTTTCAGGAAATTATTTTCCATTTTTTTCTAGAAATTAGAAAATATGACTTTGGAGGGGTATAGACATATCTTTCCACCCTCAAAGTGTCTCTAGATAGAAAGTTGAGGTGTTGAGGTGTAATTTTGAGTACTCATACCCCATACAACTTCTTAAGACATCATTTTTTTTACATTTTACATCAAAGATTACATAAAAAAACCCGTTCAGCGGGGGAATTTTGACAATTAAAAATTAAAACAACCAAATTCTACGAAACTTTAGACATGATCTAGTATGACATTTTACATCGACTCTATACAATGTTATCAGAACCGAATTGAAGCAAAAAACCTTCTAGACTGGGAATCGGTTGGAACCGGATCGGAACCAGTAAAAAACTAGAATAAATTAAATAAAGAAATTAAAAAAATAAAAAATAAAAACAGTTTACCAAAAACTCATAAAATATTCATATTTTAAAGAAAAACATATATATTCATGTGCATCCATACGAATCCAAACCATTTATACACGAATATGCAAAAATTCTCATTTACATAGCATGTAAGCGTGCACATAACCAAAAAAGCATAGAGTGTAATCCATCTCTAAACCAAAAATACATCAACAAATAGGCTCAAGATTGCCTCTAGCATCCAAAAAATATCATGCTACAACAAATGCCTACATATCATCAAAATCATTGCCTATATTGGGGTCTTCGTCATCAATATAACCATTTAGACATTAAAATAAGATAGAGAAAACGTAGCATATCATTTCAAGATTTTCTTTGAATGATGGGTGCATTTTTAGTAGAGTCATGATAGAGGAGTTCGACAATTAATGCCACTAACATCAAAGTACATAGAGGGCTTGGTGCTCTTTATTAAATACTAGTTTCATACCCTCGTACATGACAAAATCCAAGGAAACGTTGCAACTCCCCCAACCCTGAAAACCTAAAAAACTGTTATGTCCGCTGGATTTTGAGTGAAATCTAAAATTCTACTTTCTCCATATGAAATCCAATGAGGTTGGAACCACTTTCAAACATCTTGAGTCATTTCATGGTAATGTTAAAAATTTAAGGATGAAAATTAAAGATAAAGGAGATTGTCACTTTTACTTACCATTAATTGCATAGCAATACTAGGGCCATAGGCTTGAATATTAGGCTAGCCTAGGGGAGAATTAAAAGTCAACCAACCAACTGAAAAAATCAAAATATTAAAAAAAATGCATTTTTTTTATGTTGGCCTGCATAGTTACAAACTGCATAGAACTGGTCTTGAACCGGCCGGTTCAATGAAATAGGTTGGTTTGGTACCGAACCAACCTATTCTAGTTCGGACCGGTTTTGGGCAAAAATCGGTCGGATAAGCCAGTTCCAGTCCTGTTCTAATAACGCTGACTTTATACACTAGGAATCACCTAAGACTTCACCATCAAGCCTAACTCTAGCTTTGGAGTATATTTGGGAGAAAAATTTAACCAATTATTTAGTGTTGATAAACACAAATAATTAGCTAAGAAAAAAAACTCCCTACAATGAAAACTCTCTAGTAAAATATTAAGCTACCTATATGTGGTACATGGATTTATATTCATCATACTGAATAATTTTTAGATCATCCCCGAAGGGCAACAGAATTTGGATTACAATTGATGACCAAAAGCTGCATGATAATGATGAATTCTGAAAATTCTGACTTTCTGAACATGATGGAAAGCTCTGAGATGTGCTCTGGCTTGGAATATTTGACACTTATGTGGTTGACCCTTTAGTGGTCAACAAGCTATTCAAAGGGCCGAGTTTGTTTGAAGATATCATTCACTAGATTTGTGTTATTTGTTGGGGTCTATCCGTTTTGTCGGAGCTGATATTTATTTGCTGGGGTTCTATCCATTCTATTGGAGCTGATATTTATTTGTTGGGGGCTCTATCCATTTTGCCGGAGTTCATATTTATTTGTTGGGGTTTTATCCATCTTGCCGGAGCTGATATTTATTTGTTGGGGTTCTATCCATTTTTCCAGGGTTGATATTCATTTGCTGAGGTTAGATCGATTTGCCAGAGTTGGTATTCGTCTGTTGATGATCGATTCATTTGTCGAAGTCATTATCTTTGGAGACCGAGTTAACTCAGCGATTTGCCAGAGAGGTATCCATGTTTACAAACCTGATATTTGCATGTAAACTCTCTATTTCACCTAATAAAATTATTGGTTTCCCTTCCAATATTCTTGTTGTAAGCTATTTAGCTTTGCAAGATTCTCACAAGGTTGCTTGGTCTTGAGTTGGATCCAATGGTGATTCATTGTGACAACCAAAGTTGCAGCAAGCTCTATGAAAATCCAATGTTTCATGATAGGACCAAGCACATAGAGATAAGGTATTACTTAAACAGAGACAAGGTCTAGAAGGAGATGTGAAGCTTCAATACATATACACAGATGAACAGGTTGCAAATATTCTCACCAAGCCCTTCGTGAAGGGCAAGTTCGTGTTTTACAAAGATAAGTTGGGGGTGGGGCAGAACACCTTCCTCACTAGGAGGAAGTGTTGATGTTTATAGCTCATACAATTGCTTCTGCATAGGTTCACTGCCTAGCATGCAAAAGATGTCAGATTGCCTCTTTCGGTGCTTGCTTAAGAGTAAGTGATTATTATGATTTCTTTAAAGAAGATTAATTGTTTAGTTAATTAGTGTTGACAATTTAGCCAACTTTATAAGGATAAATAAGTAAATTATTTAGGTGACTTAACTCTAATCTCTATCATTGATCTCAAGTGAGGCTTAGGATCTAATCCTAGCCATTGATCATTCGGGAGATTAGGGTTAGGGATTTGACTTTATGAAATTACAAAATAAGCCTAAAGGAGAGGTGAAAGAAAGATTGTGATTAAGAGAGTGATTTTCTCAAGGAGTGAGTGACTCAATGGCTGAAGAGAAGGGAAAGGTGTGCAACAAAGAATTTTTGGTAGTGAAATTCAGAGAGACCAATTTTGTGGAGAAGGAGGTCAAGTTTTTAAAGAGAGGCCGATTTTTTGGAGCAGGCCAAAATGAGTAAAGAGAAGCTGAGGTTTTCCAGCAAGGTTAGCACAGAGGAGGGGGGCCTAGTTTCTCAATGTGCAAGGGGTCGTGCAGGTGGAAAAGGAGGAGGTCGAATTTGTAGGTGGAGTTGAGATTTCCAAGGCTGATTTTTCCAATGAGGCTGAATTTCCAGATGGCCAACTTTTTCTAGCGGCTGAAATTCTAGTGGGTCGAATCCTAGATTCCAATTGTGCTGTATTTTCTGTGTATGCTCTGTGGGTCAATGCCCTAATTTTCCAGATTTAATAAAGTGAAGAAAATTTGTTTGCACAGAATTTTCTGTTGTTCCTGTGGTTGATTTTCCTATTTTATTTCTGCAGCAATTTATTTCTAAGTTAAAAATACCAGTGTATTTAAATTCCAGCAGTTTTTGGAATTTTATCGAGCAAAAATATTTTCTGGGCATAAATTAATTGGTGGGGAAAAATAAATCAGAACCCGGTGTTTAAAATTGACAAAGGCTGATGCATTGATCTAGTGTTGCAGTATTTTGTGGTCTTTATCTACTTAAATTTGCCTAGACTAATGTTTATCTACTTGAACTTGCGAAAGTTCTACGTGACAAATCAATGATCTCATTGAAGTGAGCTGGAGATTTCAGATTGGGCATATTTTCAAAATTCCTATAAAAAAAAAATGAAACGACCATATGCTCTTACATCTAGCAAGTATTAAAAACACACCTGGAAAGTTTACTGTCACGCCATTTTCATCCTCCTCACTCAGCCCAGTAATGATGCCTTCCCACCACCTGACATCGAATCAAAAAAACAGGAAGCAGCTGTTGAAGGATCAAATAACAGAAAATAGATGAATAGCAAATAAAACACGCATATTTAAAGAGGGGTTGTATTACACTCAAACGCATTACCAAAGAGATTTTATGTACATGAAATTTTCAAAGGGTGTGTAATATCCCCAAAGGGAAATAACCAGTAATACACAGAAATATGCCAGACAGATATAGAAAATACAATGATGGAACCAGATCATGGAACAAGTACATATAGAATGCCAGAAAACTAAGCCATTTTATTAATCTGAGAATACATAGAGAGGAGTACAAAATAATCAGAATGAGTGCACCTATCCTTGCCCTAGGCAAGTGGAGACCCTCTCAGAACAGATAATGGCTGCAAATAAGGACAGCGTCCTAGCTGGCTGAGGATCTGCTATGAAGAGCTGCTGCTGGAATGCAATGGAACTGGGAACTGAAGACTAGAAGATGGCTGATCTCAATCCTCCAAACCCTCACCAAAAAACGCTGTCTCTGCTAGTGACAGCGCAGAAGACAGATGAAGTGCTGGCCACAGAACCCCCAGATGGCAAGATCAACTCCTCAAGGCTGGAACCACTGAAAAACGCTGCCAAATCTCACACACCAGACTCTGCTCATCAGATCAGCGTCCCTCCTGACTGGATCTGCGTTCTCTCTCCCTCAGATCTGCTAGATCTGAATCCTCCTTTCCAGATCTGTGTCCTTTCACTCCAGATCTGCGTCCTCTAAGGCCAGATCTGCTGCTATTTCTTCAGATCTAGGCTGGATCTGACAATATCTCCTCAGATCTGTATTCTCCAAGGCTGGATCTGATGCTATCTCTCCGATCTGCACTCTGCAAGGCTAGATCTGCCAATATCTCCTCAGATCTGTACCCTCCAAGGCTGGATCTGATGCTATCCCTCCAGATCTGCACTCTCCAAGGCTGAATCTCTCAGATCTGCGGCCTCCAAGACTGGTTCTGCCAATGCCTCCCCAGATCTGCGTCCTTCTGCCTTAGCCAACTGGATCCGCGTCCTTCCTTCTCTAGACCAGCGTCCTCCCTCCTGGATCTGCGCAGTCTCAAGAAGGGCTTCCTTCTCTCCAAATCTCCACCAAGAAACTGCTGCTGACTACCACTGAAACTGAAGGATGTTACTCAGAAAATTACCTTACTAGGGCAGGCACTCGAAGTCCCCCAAAGCTAAGGGTGATACAGAAAATAACCTTACCAGGGCAGGCACTCGAAGTCCCCCGAGGCTAAGGGTGAGATCTCCGAACGGAGACACTCGGTTGCACTAAACAGTGCTGCAGACCGACTAAACAACCGGCGTGCTGAAGCAGACAGAAGTCTAGCTCTAAATATCAATATCAAATCAAGCATACCAAAATGAGGTGAGAACCCCACCTTTTATAGTGCTAAACTCCCTCCAAAACTTTGACTGCGTCCTTCACTCTCCTTGGCCTGCGCAGTTACCCTTGGGTCAGCGTGAGGCCTCCCCTCATATCCATGTGGACCCCCAAGGCCCCCTCTCTAAGTTATAACGTTAATCAACTAGGAAAACACTTTATTTTATAAAGTGAGTTGACTAAAGTGAGGTGACCCCTCTTATTTCTCACTTTATTTATTATTTCTAGCTAAAGCGGCAAAATTAAACAAAAATGAAATATTCCAATTAGCAAGGCTAATTGGGAATATTACAGTCTCCCTCGGCAAAACGTTGCTTGTCCTCAAGCAACTGAAGTGATGGATGCTGTAAAGTCTGCTCGCTCTCCCAAGTGGCATCCTCATCCGGCAAAATTTGCTTGTTCTCAAGCAGTGCTTGAACAAGCCTACTCTCTAGCTGATGCTCCTCACCGATACTGCAAAATGTGCCTGGGTCCCACTGAAACCTCTCTATCTCCTGCATCACCCTGATACGAAGGGATATCTCAATGCCAGGATCCCAAACTGATTTCTCATGATACCAGCCAACCAACAATCCGCCCGTGTCCCATCGCCACCATGGCCAATAATAGCCCAAGTCCCATGGCTCGGACTGCTCACTGCCTCTGGCTATGACTGAAGACCATGACCGCTGCTGCTCTGCATCTATGACTGTGTAAGCTGGCCCATTAACTGTGAACCAACTCGTCACCTCTCTCCAATCAAGGCATGGAGTCGAAAATATAATGAGGAATATCTCCCTCCTGTGGATCCTCCATCTCCAAGCAATCATCCAGACAAAATGAGCCACCTCCCAACAAGGCAACTCCTGAAAACCTCCTTCCACCTCAAGCTCTGGTAATGAAGGTGGGCTGGAAATATGAACTTGGCAAGCATCATAGCTTACCCCATGCCGTCCTTCTCTCCACTCATGACAAGTGTAGAGTCTATGCTGATCCTGGGCTGCAAAATCATTGCCCTCCAATGGCAAAGTGAAAAACAATCCACCATAGAAGGTTCCTCTATCCATGACGAACAAGCTGGCCCAAAACAAACCATCCATGAAGAATATGACATGGTCATCATGGATCACCCTAATGAGATGTTTGCTGAAGGTTCTACATGAGGATACATAATGCAAACAATCTCTCACAAGGATACAACGTAGTCTCATCCACTGCAACTTCAGAAAATTACATGGCAAGCAATGTGCAAGATTCATCACATCTACTAATGGATAGTAAATGGCTGAATATGACAACAACATAAGGCCAAACACTTGCCCATAGCTGTACAATGGATGAATATCAATCTCATGGCCCACCTCAAAAGAGAACACATATGTAGTAGTGGTGGCCATGCCTCCTCCCATGCTCCTATTAGAACATGTAGTGTAGAAGATACTCAAAGGCACATTCAGCTCATGTGTCTCCCTCATAATCAAGCCTCCCATACAGATCTGATCTATATCAGCAAATGAAGACATGATCAAGAGCAAAATGAAGGAAATGCTGAAGGTCTCATGTGGTGCAAGAAGGTAATCCTCCTCATGCTTGGAAACCCAAGTCAAGAAGAACATGCCATGGATGTCTCTATCATCATTCCCTCCTCTTTGTGCAACAAATATGACGTGATCCTGGGACCTATGGGTTATAGATCCACCATATCTTTGCTGTGCACACTTCATCCATAATGTTCTGCTCCAAGGTGACAACGCTGTGAGCTCATGCAAATGAGTTCATGTCAGTACAAGACTCTGTTCTTTGACATGCTCCTTGTCAAAGACTCCTCTAATAATGCTGCAATAAATATGGAATACCTCCCAAGATGGAAGTGCTTCCCTATCCAAGACCATGGAGATAGTGCCATCTCCTCCTCCTGCAACATCATGCAAAGTGTGGGGGCAAATCTGCCCTTGCTCTCCCCAGCAAAGCAACAAGAAATTGTGTTGCCTCCCCATACCTCCATCATGCAACTCATGTGACGAAGACACAATGAATGATATGAGTAACACATCAACACCATGCATCCATACTCTATGCTGCTCAATGATGCAAGTATCCATCCTTCTCTTCCCCAACCTCCTACTCTTAGGAAGAGTGTTTGTCAAGTGA
Source organism: Pinus albicaulis (assembly GCA_034641835.2). Lineage (NCBI taxonomy): Eukaryota > Viridiplantae > Streptophyta > Pinopsida > Pinales > Pinaceae > Pinus > Pinus albicaulis. The sequence goes on along the minus strand of CM076570.1, from coordinate 2,444,733 downwards.
TGGCCAAACTCTTTTAGGAGTAACCAGCGCAGCCAAGCCTCCTGCTGCCCGGTATCATACATCTGCAAGTACAAGTGATGGCCAAACTTCCTCAAGAGTAACCAGCGCAGCCAAGCCTCCTGCTGCCTGGTAGCACAGATCTGCAAGTAGCCTCCTAGCTCCTTGCTCATCATCCCCATCCACTCAATCACTTGTGGATGCCTCCTTCTCCTCATCCTGGTACTCCTCCCATGAAGGCTACCATCCTCCCAAATCAAATTTCTGATTTTGCACTTCATGGGATTTCGAAATATAAACTTCTCAAGGACCAATGAGACCCTATCAAGAATCAAATAGGTGGTAGGAAAAAACCTCCCATCATGATGTGTATGGCTCAAGGGATGTCCAACACAAGCATGAGAGATGTTATCCATCCTAAGATGTCCACCATCTTCTATTTGCTCTTGTGAGAAGGGAAGAAAGTCATTGCACCCCATGGTGTGTCGAAGTTCATCTCCAGTGAGATCTCTCCTTGAGACCTCCTCTTCATCCATAGTCCGCTCCATCGAGTACCAACTCAAAATCTCTCGCCATCCAACCTCAACACGTGGCTGCTGTACCCTGTGCAACTCTAATCGTCTCATACCATTATCCAAGTCAATATATGAGACCTGACTAGGTGGCTTTGCCTCTCTCTCTCTAATGGGAAGAGATGACCCAACAATACTGCTAGTCCCATCCATGCATGCCTGAAGGGGAATGATCTGACGCTCCCTCGTGCCCTCTGGTTGTACCATCAGGGAATCCAGTTGTTCCCCAATGCGGACCAACTTGGCCGCCGACTTGGCACAAGTCACTCTCATACCCTCCAGCTCCTGGTCCTGCAACAAAATGGTCTCCCATACTGACGCGGCCTTCTCCCTCAAAGCTCGAAGGTCCGTCCGAAGCCGATGATACCGCTGTCTGCGACCATCATCTGATACCTCTGTATCCCCTAGTGCCTCATCGATAATGGATATATCTCCTGATACCTCACCCATCTGTCATGTGCTGCTACCACCCGAAGACTCGGACATGGCTCCAGTCATCACCTCAGTGGGTGGCTCTACCGGGGTAGGCTCTACCTCCTCCACTACGATATCAACCGGCACGGTCAAGGAGGTCTCTAATGATGGTGAGTCCTGTGTCTCACTAGGTGTATCCTCGAACTCCCTGCAATCCTGTGTTCCCTCATCCTCTTCTCCACTGCTCTCGGAGAAGACCTCAATGAAGTGTGCCTTCCCTGCCGCACACCTGTGTCCCGGTGCCCATGGCTCCCGGCAAGTGAAGCACAACCGCTCCCTCCTCAGCTCTCTCCTGGCCTCATCATCAAACTGCCCTCGTCCAGGATTCGCCTTGGGAGGCGGAGCCCTCGTGTCCTTACCCTTAGGCTGGAAGGCCTGTCTCGGGGGATAAGGTGTCCGAGTCCTGGGTAAGACATCCTGTAAGTCCCGAGTCCTGCTGATGGCATCCTGAAGGGTAGCCGGTCTGTTCGACCGGACTAGGCCACGAAGTGGCTCTGACAGCCCCTCCACAAACATGCAACCCATCCGAGCTGCAGATAAATCAGGTACCATCACCGAAATCCTCAAGAAGTCTGAAATGTATGTCTCTGCACTCCCAGTCTGTTTGAGCTTGGTCAACTCACCAAAATGCTGCTCCGGATCCCTCCTGTCAAAGCGCTCTACCACCCTCCGAGTAAACTCGGCATATGTCGTCACTGTAGAATGCCCTAGTGTCACCATCCCATGGAACCATCAATCCCGGGCCTCACCATCCAGATGCAATGTTGCCACCTTAATGGCCTCTGACTGCGTCATCTGGTTAAGCTGGAAATAGATGTCCAGCTTCTCCACCCAGGATTTTGCCGAACTGTTTGATGAGCCATCAAACGTGGGCAAATGAAATCTGCTAGCTGCGCGGTGGTCATCACGGTGGTGGCTGTGCCCCTGGTGATGATCACGGAATCTAATGCCATACTGGACCTGAACATAATCTCTGAATGAGAGAGCCTTCATGAACGTCGGTCCGAAAGCCTGATACTCTGCAAAAATGCCAACCATCCGAGCCAGATCTATCTCTCGCTGTACTGCTGTCCCCCATCTCCTTGAATCGTCACCACCAGCCATTGGCATTTTCTGCTAGGTGCCTACAGGCTCCTCAGAAACTGCACGGTTGCTGCAAAACCATACTGCTGCTTAACTTCGACCTCAGATTTACCCATTGGAAACTACTCAGAAAATTCCAGGAATTTGGGAAGGTGATCCTTGTCCAAAACCCAGAAAAACCCAGAAAACGTTTTTCCTAATTCCAAACTTCAAAATTTGACCCTTTATAATTTGGCCCTTTTTCCAACTGCGTTTCTGGTATTGCAACTGCTATTGCTCTGTATGATCTCTTTTCTGATGTCATAGACCACAGGCTGAGCCAGAATTATGCTCTGATACCACTGTAATATCCCCAAAGGGAAATAACCGGTAATACACAGAAATATGCCAAACAGATATAGAAAATACAATGCTGGAACCAGATCATGGAACAAGTACACATAGAATGCCAGAAAACTGAGCCATTTTATTAATCTGAAAATACATAGAGAGGAGTACAAGAAAATCATAATGAGTGCACCTATCCTTGCCCTAGGCAAGTGGAGACCCTCTCGGTAAATGTATAATGGTCGCAAATAAGGAGCCGCCGTCCAGGCCGGCCGAGGATCTGCTATGAAGAGCTGCCGCCGGGAATGCAATGGAACTCGGGAACCGAGAAACTAGGAAGATGGCCGATCTCAATCCTCCAAACCCTCACCAAAAACGCTCGTCTCTCGAAGAATTCAACAAGCAGGCTACGATGATCAATTGCCAGCGTAACCCCCGATGGCAAGATCAACTCCGCCAGGCTGGGAACCCTGAAAAACGCCGCCAAATCTCACACACCAACCGCTCATCGATCGCCGTCCTCCCGACCGGATCCGCGTTCTCTTCTCCCTCGCATCTCGCTAGGATCCGAATCCTCCTTTCCGTATCCGTGTCCTTTCACTCCGCATTCTGTGTCCTCTAAGGCCGCATCTGCCGCTATTTCTTCGCATCTAGGGACGGATCTCGACAATATCTCTCACATCTATATCCTCCAAGGCCGGGATTCGATGTTATCTCTCAGATCCGCACTCTCCAAGGCTGGATCTACCAATATCTCCTCAGATCTGAATCCTCCAAGGCTGGATCTAATGCTACTCCTCCAGATCTGCACTCTCCAAGGATAGATCTCTCAGATCTGCGTCCTCCAAGACTGATTATGCCAATGCCTTCCCAGATCTGCGTCCTCTCTGCTTTGGCTAACTGGATCTGCGTCCTTCCTTCTGCTTGACCAGCGTCCTCCCTCCTGGATCTGCGCTGTCTCAAGAAGGGCTTCCTACTCTCCAAATCTCCACCAAGAAACTGCTGCTGACTACCACTGAAACTGAAGGATGTTATTCAGAAAATTACCTTACTAGGGCAGGCACTCGAAGTCCCCCAAGCCAGGCAGATAAGGTAAAACAACTCATCAGTGGGCAGCACTCGAAGTCCCCCGAGGCTAAGGGTGAGATTCCTCGAACCTGGAGACACTCGACTGCACCGAAACAAAGGTCGTTGCACCCACGAACAAAAGTAGGCAGGCTGGCTGGGCAGAAAGTCTAGCTCTCAATATCAATATCAAATCATGCATACCAAAATGAGGTGAGAACCCCACCTTTTATAGTCAGGGAGCTTTTGTATAGGCTGCTCTCTCGCCCCCTCGCCCCCACCTCCAGGGGACTTGGTGGAACATTGATATATATTGAAATGCAATAAATAAATAACACAAAGTTATGGTTTGAGTGAGGGAAGGACGAGATTATTTCCTTGGAAAAAAACATTATACAGTCACCAAAAGAAAGGAATAATCA